>OX421980.1:99039704-100239704 GCA_949128135.1 Parasteatoda lunata | reverse complement strand
TAAAGGTTAATATTAAGGTCTGATATGAAGCCATTTGTTAACAATGAGAAAAGACTTAAAATTGCTCCGTATGAACGCTTTTCGGGAGGCGAATTTCCTCAAAATAAAGCTTCTCCCAACACTTTTTGAGATATACATACATAGAAAATCTATTTCTCCTCTTGAAAAAAGACTTTGAATTTCTGCCTATAAAAGCTCTTCGGAAGGCGAGTTTCTTCGAAATAGAGCTTCTCGCAACACTTTTGGAAATATACAAAAACAGTAAAATTCGGGGTCACGCTGTGTACCCCCTATGCGGTCTATAATTTTTTCCTTTGGTAGGGTACACGAGTACAAGGTAATATAACACCTGGTCCAATTACAACATTAAAGGTCAATATTGAGGTCTGATAGGAGGCATTTTTCTTAACATTGAAAAATGCACTGTTTTAGGTATACATACATAGTAAAGTGCGGGGTCACGCTGTGTACCCCCTATGGTGTCTATAATTATTTCCTTTGGTAGGGTACACTAGTACCAGGTAATATAACACCTGGTCCACTTAAAATATTAAGGGTCAATATTAAGGTCTGATAGGAGGCTTTGTTAACATTAAGAAAAGACTTTGAATTTCTGCGTATAAAAGCTCTTCGGAAGGCGAATTTCTTAGAAATAGAGCTTCTCGCAACACTTTTGGAGATATACAAAAACAGTAAAATTCGGGGTCACGCTGTGTACTCCCTATGGGCTCTATAATTATTTCCTTTGGTAGGGTACACAAGTACAAGGTAATATAACACCTGGTCCAATTACAACATTAAAGGTTAATATTATAGTATAATATGAAGCCTTTTGTTAACAATGAAAAATGCACTGTTTTAGATACACATACATAGTAAAGTGCGGGGTCACGCTGTGTACCAAATATGGGCTCTATAATTATTTCCTTTGGTAGGGTACACTAGTACAAGGTAATACAACACCTGGTCTAACTAAAACATTAAAGGTTAATATTAAGGTCTGATAGGAGGCTTTGTTAATATTGAGAATGGACTTAAAATTTTTGCGTATAAGAGCTATTGAGGAGGCGAATTTCTGCGAAATAAAGCTTCTCGAAACACTTTTGGAGATATACAAAAAGAGTAAAATTCGGGGTCACGCTGTGTACCCCCTATGGGCTCTATAATTATTTCCTTTGGTAGGGTACACTAGTACAAGGTAATATAACACCTGGTCCAATTACAACATTAAAGGTTAATATTATAGTATAATATGAAGCCTTTTGTTAACAATGAGAAAAGACTTAGAATTTTTTCGTATTAACGCTTTTCGGAAGGCGAATTTCCTCAAAATAAACCTTCTCCCAACACTTTTTGAGGTATACATACATACATAGAAAATTTTTTTCTCTCGTAAAAGCAACCCGGCTGCTGCGGTATCCGGAGCGCCTCTGCCGGCAATACACTCCGCTCCTCCGGTACGGGGACCAGCGTCGGAGCCTTCCCGTTGAAAGATTATGCGTATAAAAGATTTTCAGAAGGCGAATTTCTTCAAAATAAAGCTTCTCGCAACACTTTTTGAGATATACATACATAGAAAATTCATTTCTCTTGAAAAAAGACTTAGAATTTCTCCGTATAAAAGCTATTCAGAAGGCGAATTTCTGCGAAATAAAGCTTCTCGCAACACTATTTTAGATATACAAAAACAGTAAAATTCGGGGTCACACTGTGTACCCCCTATAGGGTCTATAATTATTTCCTTTAGTAGGGTACACTAGTACAAGGTAATATAACACCTGGTCCAATTACAACATTAAAGGTTAATATTAAGGTCTGAGAGGAGGCATTTTTCTTAACATTGAAAAATGCATTGTTTTAAATATACATACATAGTAAAATGCGGGGTCACACTGTGTACCCCCTATGGGCTCTATAATTATTTCCTTTGGTAGGGTACACTAGTACCCCGTAATATAATACCTGGTCCAATTACAAATTTAAAGGTCAATATTAAGGTCTGATAGGAGGCTTTGTTATTATTGAGAAAAGACTTAGAATTTTTCCGTATTAACGCTTTTCGGAAGGCGAATTTCTTACAAATAAAGCTTCTCGCAACACTTTTTGAGATATACATACATAGAAAATTTATTTCTCTTGAAAAAAGAATTTCTCCGTATTAACGCTTTTCGGAAGGCGAATTTCTGCGAAATAAGACTTTTCGCATCACTATTTCAGATAGACATACATTGCGGGGTCACACCGTGTACCCCCTATGGGGTCTATAATTGATTCCTTTGGTAGGGTACACTATTACAAGGTAATATAACACCTCGTCCAATTAAAACATTAAAGGTTAATATTAAGGTCTGATAGGAGGCATTTTTCTTAACATTGAAAAATGCCCTGTTTTAGATATACATACATACATACATACATAGTAAAATGAGGGGTTACACTGTGTACCCCCTATGAGGTCTATAATTATTTCCTTTGTTAGGGTACACTAGTACCCCGTAATATAATACCTAGTCCAATAACAACAGTAAAGGTTAATATTAAGGTCAAAAAAGGTCAAAAAAGGTCAAAAAAGCTTCTCGCAACACTTTTTGAGATATACAAAAACAGTAAAATGCGGGGTCCATTAATATTTCCTTTGGTAGGGTAAACTAGTACCCGGTAATATAGTACCTGGTCCAATTACAACATTAAAGGTTAATATTATAGTATAATATGAAGCCTTTTGTTAACAATGAGAAAAGAATTAGAATTTTTTCGTATTAACGCTTTTCGGAAGGCGAAATTCCTCGAAATAAAGCTTCTCCCAACACTTTTTGAGGTATACATACATACATACACACATACATACATACATACATAGAAAATTTTTAAAATTTGTTTATTTTTTTTTCTATTGTTAATTTTACATCATATTATTCATTTAATGTCTTTTTCTATATTTTAGAAGGAACTATATATGAAAAATAATTTTTTTAAGTTCGGGAAAGTGAGATCAGAGCTTAAAAACAGAAAAAATCAATTAAAATTAATTTATTCATATTATTTACAATACTTTCGATAGTTTGGCCTGCCTAGTATGTTCTCTGTATAAAAACAATCCTCTTTCTTTGTTAAAGAACGTATAATGGAACAAAAAATAACATAAAATAGGTATGTACGGATCAAATTTCAAGACCACGTAACTCGCTTTAATATTAAGTTATAAATCTCAAACTCGGTACCAAAATAGGATACCATGCCCCCCACCTCAGTGCCGAAGGAAATATTTATAGGTTAATTAGGAGGATCGCAAGGGGCCCCCAAAGTACATCGATCAACTAACCGGGAAAGTGCTTTAGAAGGCATGGAATACGACGCTTACCATGTATACGTGGTGGAGCGGATAGCGTGATAGCAGCTGAGCGAGATGGCGAGGGTTCGAATCCCGGTGTTGTCCATTTTTTGAAATTTGTTTTTTTTTCTTTTGTTAATTTTACATTATTTTATTTATTTAATGTGTTTTTCTATATTATAGAAGGAATTATATATGAAAAATAATTTTTTTAAGTTCGGGAAAATGAGATCAGAGCTTAAAAACAGAAAAAATCAATTAAAATTAATTTATTCATATTATTTACAATACTTTCGATAGTTTGGCCTGCCTAGTATGTTCTCTGTATAAAAACAATCCTCTTTCTTCGTTAAAGAACGTGTAATGGAATAAAAAATAACATAAAATAGGCATGTACGGGTAAGTTTTCAAGACCACATAACTCGCTTTAATATTAAGCTATAAATCTCAACAAAAACAGTAAAGTTCGGGGTCACGCTGTGTACCCCCTATGGGGTTTATAATTTTTTCCTTTGGTAGGGTACACTAGTACAAGGTAATATAACACCTGGTCCAATTACAACATTAAAGATTAATATTGAGGTCTGATAGGAGGCATTTCTCTTAACATTGAAAAAATGCACTGTTTTACATATACATACATAGTAAAGTTCGGGGTCACGGTGTGTACCCCCTATGGGGTCTATAATTGATTCCTTTGGTAGGGTACATTATTACAAGGTAATATAACACCTGGTCCACTTAAAATATTAAGGGTCAATATTAAGGTCTGATAGGAGGCTTTGTTAACATTGAGAAAAGACTTTGAATTTCTGCGTATAAAAGCTCTTCAGAAGGCGAATTTCTGCGAAATAAAGCTTCTCGCAACACTTTTGGAGATATACAAAAACAGTAAAATTCGGGGTCGCCCTGTGTACCCCCTATGGGGTCTATAATTATATCCTTTGGTAGGGTACACTAGTACCCCGTAATATAATACCTGGTCCAATTACAACATTAAAGGTTAATATTAAGGTCTGACAGGCGGCATTTTTCTTAACATTGAAAAATGCATTGTTTTAAATATACATACATAGTAAAATGCGGGGTCACACTGTGAAACCCCTATGGGCTCTAAAATTATTTCCTTTGGTAGGGTACACTAGTACTCCGTAATATAATACCTGGTCCAATTACAACATTAAAGGTTAATATTAAGGTCTGATATGAAGCCATTTGTTAACAATGAGAAAAGACTTAAAATTGCTCCGTATGAACGCTTTTCGGGAGGCGAATTTCCTCAAAATAAAGCTTCTCCCAACACTTTTTGAGATATACATACATAGAAAATCTATTTCTTCTCTTGAAAAAAGACTTTGAATTTCTGCCTATAAAAGCTCTTCGGAAGGCGAGTTTCTTCGAAATAGAGCTTCTCGCAACACTTTTGGAAATATACAAAAACAGTAAAATTCGGGGTCACGCTGTGTACCCCCTATGCGGTCTATAATTTTTTCCTTTGGTAGGGTACACGAGTACAAGGTAATATAACACCTGGTCCAATTACAACATTAAAGGTCAATATTGAGGTCTGATAGGAGGCATTTTTCTTAACATTGAAAAATGCACTGTTTTAGGTATACATACATAGTAAAGTGCGGGGTCACGCTGTGTACCCCCTATGGTGTCTATAATTATTTCCTTTGGTAGGGTACACTAGTACAAGGTAATATAACACCTGGTCCACTTAAAATATTAAGGGTCAATATTAAGGTCTGATAGGAGGGTTTGTTAACATTGAGAAAAGACGTAGAATTTCTGCGTATAAAAGCTCTTCAGAAGGCGAATTTCTTCGAAATAAAGCTTCTCGCAACACTTTTGGAGATATACAAAAACAGTTAAATTCGGGGTCGCGCTGTGTACCCCCTATGGGGTCTATAATTATGTCCTTTGGTAGAGTACACTAGTACCCCGTAATATAATACCTGGTCCAATTACAACACTAAAGGTTAATATTAAGGTCTGATAGGCGGCATTTTTCTTAACATTGAAAAATGCATTGTTTTATATATACAAAAACAGTAAAATTCGGGGTCACGCTGTGTACCCCCTATGGTGTCTATAATTATTTCCTTTGGTAGGGTACACTAGTAACCCGTAATATAATACCTGGCCCAATTACAACATTAAAGGTTAATATTAAGGTCTGATATGAAGCCTTTTGTTAACAATGAGAAAAGACTTAGAATTTCTCCGTATTAACGCTTTTCGGAAGGCGAATTTCCTCAAAATAAAGCTTCTCCCAACACTTTTTGAGATATACATACATACATAGAAAATTTATTTCTCTTGAAAAAAGACTTAGAGTTTCTCCGTATAAAGCTACTCAGAAGGCGAATTTCTGCGAAATAAGACTTTTCGCAACACTTTTGGAGATAAACAAAAACAGTAAAATTCGGGGTCACGCTGTGTACCCCCTATGGGGTCTATAATTATATCCTTTGGTAGGGTACACGAGTACAAGGTAATATAACACCTGGTCCATTTACAACATTAAAGGTTAATATAAAGGTCTGATAGGAGGCATTTTTCTTAACATTGAAAAATACATTGTTTTAGATATACAAAAACAATAAAATTCGGGGTCACACTGTGTACCCCCTATGGGCTCTAAAATTATTTCCTTTGGTAGGGTACACTAGTACTCCGTAATATAATACCTGGTCCAATTACAACATTAAAGGTTAATATTAAGGTCTGATATGAAGCCATTTGTTAACAATGAGAAAAGACTTAAAATTGCTCCGTATGAACGCTTTTCGGGAGGCGAATTTCCTCAAAATAAAGCTTCTCCCAACACTTTTTGAGATATACATACATAGAAAATCTATTTCTCCTCTTGAAAAAAGACTTTGAATTTCTGCCTATAAAAGCTCTTCGGAAGGCGAGTTTCTTCGAAATAGAGCTTCTCGCAACACTTTTGGAAATATACAAAAACAGTAAAATTCGGGGTCACGCTGTGTACCCCCTATGCGGTCTATAATTTTTTCCTTTGGTAGGGTACACGAGTACAAGGTAATATAACACCTGGTCCAATTACAACATTAAAGGTCAATATTGAGGTCTGATAGGAGGCATTTTTCTTAACATTGAAAAATGCACTGTTTTAGGTATACATACATAGTAAAGTGCGGGGTCACGCTGTGTACCCCCTATGGTGTCTATAATTATTTCCTTTGGTAGGGTACACTAGTACAAGGTAATATAACACCTGGTCCACTTAAAATATTAAGGGTCAATATTAAGGTCTGATAGGAGGGTTTGTTAACATTGAGAAAAGACGTAGAATTTCTGCGTATAAAAGCTCTTCAGAAGGCGAATTTCTTCGAAATAAAGCTTCTCGCAACACTTTTGGAGATATACAAAAACAGTTAAATTCGGGGTCGCGCTGTGTACCCCCTATGGGGTCTATAATTATGTCCTTTGGTAGGGTACACTAGTACCCCGTAATATAATACCTGGTCCAATTACAACACTAAAGGTTAATATTAAGGTCTGATAGGCGGCATTTTTCTTAACATTGAAAAATGCATTGTTTTATATATACATACATAGTAAAATGCGGGGTCACACTGTGTACCCCCTATGGGCTCTAAAATTATTTCCTTTGGTAGGGTACACTAGTACTCCGTAATATAATACCTGGTCCAATTACAACATTAAAGGTTAATATTAAGGTCTGATATGAAGCCATTTGTTAACAATGAGAAAAGACTTTATATTGATCCGTATTAACGCTTTTCGGAAGGCGAATTTCCTCAAAATAAAGCTTCTCGCAACACTTTTGGAGATATACATACATAAAAAATTTATTTCTCCTCTTGAAAACAGACTTAGAATTTCTGCCTATAAAAGCTCTTCAGAAGGCGAATTTCTTGGAAATAGAGCTTCTCGCAACACTATTTTAGCTATACAAAAAGAGTAAAATTCGGGGTCACGCTGTGTACCCCCTATGGGCTCTATAATTATTTCCTTTGGTAGGGTACACTAGTACCAGGTAATATAACACCTGGTCCACTTAAAATATTAAGGTTCAATATTAAGGTCTGATAGGAGGCTTTGTTAACATTAAGAAAAGACTTTGAATTTCTGCGTATAAAAGCTCTTCGGAAGGCGAATTTCTTAGAAATAGAGCTTCTCGCAACACTTTTGGAGATATACAAAAAGAGTAAAATTCGGGGTCACGCTGTGTACCCCCTATGGGCTCTATAATTATTTCCTTTGGTAGGGTACACTAGTACAAGGTAATATAACACCTGGTCCAATTAGAACATTAAAGGTTAATATTATAGTATAATATGAAGCCTTTTGTTAACAATGAGAAAAGACTTAGAATTTTTTCGTATTAACGCTTTTCGGAAGGCGAATTTCCTCAAAATAAACCTTCTCCCAACACTTTTTGAGGTATACATACATTCATAGAAAATTTATTTCTCTCGTAAAAGCAACCCGGCTGCTGCGGTATCCGGAGCGCCTCTGCCGGCAATACACTCCGCTCCTCCGGTACGGGGACCAGCGTCGGAGCCTTCCCGTTGAAAGATTATGCGTATAAAAGATTTTCAGAAGGCGAATTTCTTCAAAATAAAGCTTCTCGCAACACTTTTTGAGATATACATACATAGAAAATTCATTTCTCTTGAAAAAAGACTTAGAATTTCTCCGTATAAAAGCTATTCAGAAGGCGAATTTCTGCGAAATAAAGCTTCTCGCAACACTATTTTAGATATACAAAAACAGTAAAATTCGGGGTCACACTGTGTACCCCCTATAGGGTCTATAATTATTTCCTTTAGTAGGGTACACTAGTACAAGGTAATATAACACCTGGTCCAATTACAACATTAAAGGTTAATATTAAGGTCTGATAGGAGGCATTTTTCTTAACATTGAAAAATGCATTGTTTTAAATATACATACATAGTAAAATGCGGGGTCACACTGTGTACCCCCTATGGGCTCTATAATTATTTCCTTTGGTAGGGTACACTAGTACCCCGTAATATAATACCTGGTCCAATTACAAATTTAAAGGTCACTATTAAGGTCTGATAGGAGGCTTTGTTATTATTGAGAAAAGACTTAGAATTTTTCCGTATTAACGCTTTTCGGAAGGCGAATTTCTTACAAATAAAGCTTCTCGCAACACTTTTTGAGATATACATACATAGAAAATTTATTTCTCTTGAAAAAAGAATTTCTCCGTATTAACGCTTTTCGGAAGGCGAATTTCTGCGAAATAAGACTTTTCGCATCACTATTTCAGATAGACATACATTTCGGGGTCACACCGTGTACCCCCTATGGGGTCTATAATTGATTCCTTCGGTAGGGTACACTATTACAAGGTAATATAACACCTCGTCCAATTAAAACATTAAAGGTTAATATTAAGGTCTGATAGGAGGCATTTTTCTTAACATTGAAAAATGCCCTGTTTTAGATATACATACATACATACATACATACATACATACATAGTAAAATGAGGGGTTACACTGTGTACCCCCTATGAGGTCTATAATTATTTCCTTTGGTAGGGTACACTAGTACCCCGTAATATAATACCTAGTCCAATAACAACAGTAAAGGTTAATATTAAGGTCAAAAAAGGTCAAAAAAGGTCAAAAAAGCTTCTCGCAACACTTTTTGAGATATACAAAAACAGTAAAATGCGGGGTCCATTAATATTTCCTTTGGTAGGGTAAACTAGTACCCGGTAATATAGTACCTGGTCCAATTACAACATTAAAGGCTAATATTATAGTATAATATGAAGCCTTTTGTTAACAATGAGAAAAGAATTAGAATTTTTTCGTATTAACGCTTTTCGGAAGGCGAAATTCCTCGAAATAATGCTTCTCCCAACACTTTTTGAGGTATACATACATACATACACACATACATACATACATACATAGAAAATTTTTAAAATTTGTTTATTTTTTTTTCTATTGTTAATTTTACATTATATTATTCATTTAATGTCTTTTTCTATATTTTAGAAGGAACTATATATGAAAAATAATTCTTTTAAGTTCGGGAAAGTGAGATCAGAGCTTAAAAACAGGAAAAATCAATTAAAATTAATTTATTCATATTATTTACAATACTTTCGATAGTTTGGCCTGCCTAATATGTTCTCTGTATAAAAACAATCCTCTTTCTTCGTTAAAGAACGCGTAATGGAATAAAAAATAACATAAAATAGGCATGTACGGGTAAGTTTTCAAGACCACATAACTCGCTTTAATATTAAGCTATAAATCTCAAACTCGGTACCAAAATAGGGTACCATGCCCCCAACCCCTGTGCCTAAGGAAATATTTATAGCTTAATTAGGAGGGTCGCAATGGGCCCCCAAAGTACATCGTTAAACTGACCGCGAGATTGCTTTTGAAGCCATCAAGTAGCTCGCTGACCGTGTAATCGTGGTGGAACGGATAGCGTGATAGCAGCTGAGCGAGACGGTGCGGGTTCGAATCCCAGTGTGGACAATTTTTAAAATTTGTTTATTTTTTTTTCTATTGTTAATTTTACATTATATTATTCATTTAATGTCTTTTTCTATATTTTAGAAGGAACTATATATGAAAAATAATTTTTTTAAGTTCGGGAAAGTGAGATCAGAGCTTAAAAACAGGAAAAATCAATTAAAATTAATTTATTCATATTATTTACAATACTTTCGATAGTTTGGCCTGCCTAATATGTTCTCTGTATAAAAACAATCCTCTTTCTTCGTTAAAGAACGCGTAATGGAATAAAAAATAACATAAAATAGGCATGTACGGGTAAGTTTTCAAGACCACATAACTCGCTTTAATATTAAGCTATAAATCTCAAACTCGGTACCAAAATAGGGTACCATGCCCCCAACCCCTGTGCCTAAGGAAATATTTATAGCTTAATTAGGAGGGTCGCAATGGGCCCCCAAAGTACATCGTTAAACTGACCGCGAGATTGCTTTTGAAGCCATCAAGTAGCTCGCTGACCGTGTAATCGTGGTGGAACGGATAGCGTGATAGCAGCTGAGCGAGACGGTGCGGGTTCGAATCCCAGTGTGGACAATTTTTAAAATTTGTTTATTTTTTTTTCTATTGTTAATTTTACATCATATTATTCATTTAATGTCTTTTTCTATATTTCAGAAGGAACTATATATGAAAAATAATTTTTTTAAGTTCGGGAAAGTGAGATCAGAGCTTAAAAACAGAAAAAATCAATTAAAATTAATTTATTCATATTATTTACAATACTTTCGATAGTTTGGCCTGCCTAGTATGTTCTCTGTATAAAAACAATCCTCTTTCTTTGTTAAAGAACGTATAATGGAACAAAAAATAACATAAAATAGGTATGTACGGATCAAATTTCAAGACCACGTAACTCGCTTTAATATTAAGTTATAAATCTCAAACTCGGTACCAAAATAGGATACCATGCCCCCCACCTCAGTGCCGAAGGAAATATTTATAGGTTTATTAGGAGGATCTCAAGGGGCCCCCAAAGTACAACGATCAACTAACCGGGAAAGTGCTTTAGAAGGCATGGAATACGACGCTTAACATGTATACGTGGTGGAGCGGATAGCGTGATAGCAGCTGAGCGAGATGGCGAGGGTTCGAATCCCGGTGTTGTCCATTTTTTGAAATTTGTTTTTTTTTCTTTTGTTAATTTTACATTATTTTATTTATTTAATGTGTTTTTCTATATTATAGAAGGAATTATATATGAAAAATAATTTTTTTAAGTTCGGGAAAATGAGATCAGAGCTTAAAAACAGAAAAAATCAATTAAAATTAATTTATTCATATTATTTACAATACTTTCGATAGTTTGGCCTGCCTAGTATGTTCTCTGTATAAAAACAATCCTCTTTCTTCGTTAAAGAACGTGTAATGGAATAAAAAATAACATAAAATAGGCATGTACGGGTAAGTTTTCAAGACCACATAACTCGCTTTAATATTAAGCTATAAATCTCAACAAAAACAGTAAAGTTCGGGGTCACGCTGTGTACCCCCTATGGGGTTTATAATTTTTTCCTTTGGTAGGGTACACTAGTACAAGGTAATATAACACCTGGTCCAATTACAACATTAAAGATTAATATTGAGGTCTGATAGGAGACATTTCTCTTAACATTGAAAAAATGCACTGTTTTACATATACATACATAGTAAAGTTCGGGGTCACGGTGTGTACCCCCTATGGGGTCTATAATTGATTCCTTTGGTAGGGTACATTATTACAAGGTAATATAACACCTGGTCCACTTAAAATATTAAGGGTCAATATTAAGGTCTGATAGGAGGCTTTGTTAACATTGAGAAAAGACTTTGAATTTCTGCGTATAAAAGCTCTTCAGAAGGCGAATTTCAGCGAAATAAAGCTTCTCGCAACACTTTTGGAGATATACAAAAACAGTAAAATTCGGGGTCGCGCTGTGTACCCCCTATGGGGTCTATAATTATATCCTTTGGTAGGGTACACTAGTACCCCGTAATATAATACCTGGTCCAATTACAACATTAAAGGTTAATATTAAGGTCTGACAGGCGGCATTTTTCTTAACATTGAAAAATGCATTGTTTTAAATATACATACATAGTAAAATGCGGGGTCACACTGTGTACCCCCTATGGGCTCTAAAATTATTTCCTTTGGTAGGGTACACTAGTACTCCGTAATATAATACCTGGTCCAATTACAACATTAAAGGTTAATATTAAGGTCTGATATGAAGCCATTTGTTAACAATGAGAAAAGACTTAAAATTGCTCCGTATGAACGCTTTTCGGGAGGCGAATTTCCTCAAAATAAAGCTTCTCCCAACACTTTTTGAGATATACATACATAGAAAATCTATTTCTCCTCTTGAAAAAAGACTTTGAATTTCTGCCTATAAAAGCTCTTCGGAAGGCGAGTTTCTTCGAAATAGAGCTTCTCGCAACACTTTTGGAAATATACAAAAACAGTAAAATTCGGGGTCACGCTGTGTACCCCCTATGTGGTCTATAATTTTTTCCTTTGGTAGGGTACACGAGTACAAGGTAATATAACACCTGGTCCAATTACAACATTAAAGGTCAATATTGAGGTCTGATAGGAGGCATTTTTCTTAACATTGAAAAATGCACTGTTTTAGGTATACATACATAGTAAAGTGCGGGGTCACGCTGTGTACCCCCTATGGTGTCTATAATTATTTCCTTTGGTAGGGTACACTAGTACAAGGTAATATAACACGTGGTCCACTTAAAATATTAAGGGTCAATATTAAGGTCTGATAGGAGGGTTTGTTAACATTGAGAAAAGACGTAGAATTTCTGCGTATAAAAGCTCTTCAGAAGGCGAATTTCTTCGAAATAAAGCTTCTCGCAACACTTTTGGAGATATACAAAAACAGTTAAATTCGGGGTCGCGCTGTGTACCCCCTATGGGGTCTATAATTATGTGCTTTGGTAGGGTACACTAGTACCCCGTAATATAATACCTGGCCCAATTACAACATTAAAGGTTAATATTAAGGTCTGATATGAAGCCTTTTGTTAACAATGAGAAAAGACTTAGAATTTCTCCGTATTAACGCTTTTCGGAAGGCGAATTTCCTCAAAATAAAGCTTCTCCCAACACTTTTTGAGATATACATACATACATAGAAAATTTATTTCTCTTGAAAAAAGACTTAGAGTTTCTCCGTATAAAGCTACTCAGAAGGCGAATTTCTGCGAAATAAGACTTTTCGCAACACTTTTGGAGATATACAAAAACAGTAAAATTCGGGGTCACGCTGTGTACCCCCTATGGGGTCTATAATTATATCCTTTGGTAGGGTACACGAGTACAAGGTAATATAACACCTGGTCCATTTACAACATTAAAGGTTAATATAAAGGTCTGATAGGAGGCATTTTTCTTAACATTGAAAAATACATTGTTTTAGATATACAAAAACAGTAAAATTCGGGGTCACGGTGTGTACCCCCTATGGGGTCTATAATTATTTCCTTTGGTAGGGTACACTAGTACCCCATAATATAATACCTGGTCCATTTACAACATTAAAGGTTAATATTAAGGTCTGATAGGAGGCATTTTTCTTAACATTGAAAAATGCATTGTTTTAAATATACATACATAGTAAAATGCGGGGTCACACTGTGTACCCCCTATGGGCTCTAAAATTATTTCCTTTGGTAGGGTACACTAGTACTCCGTAATATAATACCTGGTCCAATTACAACATTAAAGGTTAATATTAAGGTCTGATATGAAGCCATTTGTTAACAATGAGAAAAGACTTTATATTGATCCGTATTAACGCTTTTCGGAAGGCGAATTTCCTCAAAATAAAGCTTCTCGCAACACTTTTGGAGA
The DNA here is from genome assembly GCA_949128135.1 of Parasteatoda lunata. Taxonomy (NCBI): domain Eukaryota; kingdom Metazoa; phylum Arthropoda; class Arachnida; order Araneae; family Theridiidae; genus Parasteatoda; species Parasteatoda lunata. Next base: position 100,225,957 of record OX421980.1, on the reverse strand, counting down.
TATACATACATAAAAAATTTATTTCTCCTCTTGAAAACAGACTTAGAATTTCTGCCTATAAAAGCTCTTCAGAAGGCGAATTTCTTGGAAATAGAGCTTCTCGCAACACTATTTTAGCTATACAAAAAGAGTAAAATTCGGGGTCACGCTGTGTACCCCCTATGGGCTCTATAATTATTTCCTTTGGTAGGGTACACTAGTACCAGGTAATATAACACCTGGTCCACTTAAAATATTAAGGTTCAATATTAAGGTCTGATAGGAGGCTTTGTTAACATTAAGAAAAGACTTTGAATTTCTGCGTATAAAAGCTCTTCGGAAGGCGAATTTCTTAGAAATAGAGCTTCTCGCAACACTTTTGGAGATATACAAAAACAGTAAAATTCGGGGTCACGCTGTGTACTCCCTATGGGCTCTATAATTATTTCCTTTGGTAGGGTACACAAGTAGAAGGTAATATAACACCTGGTCCAATTACAACATTAAAGGTTAATATTATAGTATAATATGAAGCCTTTTGTTAACAATGAAAAATGCACTGTTTTAGATATACATACATAGTAAAGTGCGGGGTCACGCTGTGTACCCCCTATGGGCTCTATAATTATTTCCTTTGGTAGGGTACACTAGTACAAGGTAATACAACACCTGGTCCAACTAAAACATTAAAGGTTAATATTAAGGTCTGATAGGAGGCTTTGTTAATATTGAGAATGGACTTAAAATTTTTGCGTATAAGAGCTATTGAGGAGGCGAATTTCTGCGAAATAAAGCTTCTCGAAACACTTTTGGAGATATACAAAAAGAGTAAAATTCGGGGTCACGCTGTGTACCCCCTATGGGCTCTATAATTATTTCCTTTGGTAGGGTACACTAGTACAAGGTAATATAACACCTGGTCCAATTACAACATTAAAGGTTAATATTATAGTATAATATGAAGCCTTTTGTTAACAATGAGAAAAGACTTAGAATTTTTTCGTATTAACGCTTTTCGGAAGGCGAATTTCCTCAAAATAAACCTTCTCCCAACACTTTTTGAGGTATACATACATACATAGAAAATTTATTTCTCTCGTAAAAGCAACCCGGCTGCTGCGGTATCCGGAGCGCCTCTGCCGGCAATACACTCCGCTCCTCCGGTACGGGGACCAGCGTCGGAGCCTTCCCGTTGAAAGATAATGCGTATAAAAGATTTTCAGAAGGCGAATTTCTTCAAAATAAAGCTTCTCGCAACACTTTTTGAGATATACATACATAGAAAATTTATTTCTCTTGAAAAAAGACTTAGAATTTCTCCGTATAAAAGCTATTCAGAAGGCGAATTTCTGCGAAATAAAGCTTCTCGCAACACTATTTTAGATATACAAAAACAGTAAAATTCGGGGTCACCCTGTGTACCCCCTATAGGGTCTATAATTATTTCCTTTAGTAGGGTACACTAGTACAAGGTAATATAACACCTGGTCCAATTACAACATTAAAGGTTAATATTAAGGTCTGATAGGAGGCATTTTTCTTAACATTGAAAAATGCATTGTTTTAAATATACATACATAGTAAAATGCGGGGTCACACTGTGTACCCCCTATGGTGTCTATAATTATTTCCTTTGGTAGGGTACACTAGTAACCCGTAATATAATACCTGGCCCAATTACAACATTAAAGGTTAATATTAAGGTCTGATATGAAGCCTTTTGTTAACAATGAGAAAAGACTTAGAATTTCTCCGTATTAACGCTTTTCGGAAGGCGAATTTCCTCAAAATAAAGCTTCTCCCAACACTTTTTGAGATATACATACATACATAGAAAATTTATTTCTCTTGAAAAAAGACTTAGAGTTTCTCCGTATAAAGCTACTCAGAAGGCGAATTTCTGCGAAATAAGACTTTTCGCAACACTTTTGGAGATATACAAAAACAGTAAAATTCGGGGTCACGCTGTGTACCCCCTATGGGGTCTATAATTATATCCTTTGGTAGGGTACACGAGTACAAGGTAATATAACACCTGGTCCATTTACAACATTAAAGGTTAATATAAAGGTTTGATAGGAGGCATTTTTCTTAACATTGAAAAATACATTGTTTTAGATATACAAAAACAGTAAAATTCGGGGTCACGGTGTGTACCCCCTATGGGGTCTATAATTATTTCCTTTGGTAGGGTACACTAGTACCCCATAATATAATACCTGGTCCATTTACAACATTAAAGGTTAATATTAAGGTCTGATAGGAGGCATTTTTCTTAACATTGAAAAATGCATTGTTTTAAATATACATACATAGTAAAATGCGGGGTCACACTGTGTACCCCCTATGGGCTCTAAAATTATTTCCTTTGGTAGGGTACACTAGTACTCCGTAATATAATACCTGGTCCAATTACAACATTAAAGGTTAATATTAAGGTCTGATATGAAGCCATTTGTTAACAATGAGAAAAGACTTTATATTGATCCGTATTAACGCTTTTCGGAAGGCGAATTTCCTCAAAATAAAGCTTCTCGCAACACTTTTGGAGATATACATACATAAAAAATTTATTTCTCCTCTTGAAAACAGACTTAGAATTTCTGCCTATAAAAGCTCTTCAGAAGGCGAATTTCTTGGAAATAGAGCTTCTCGCAACACTATTTTAGCTATACAAAAAGAGTAAAATTCGGGGTCACGCTGTGTACCCCCTATGGGCTCTATAATTATTTCCTTTGGTAGGGTACACTAGTACCAGGTAATATAACACCTGGTCCACTTAAAATATTAAGGTTCAATATTAAGGTCTGATAGGAGGCTTTGTTAACATTAAGAAAAGACTTTGAATTTCTGCGTATAAAAGCTCTTCGGAAGGCGAATTTCTTAGAAATAGAGCTTCTCGCAACACTTTTGGAGATATACAAAAACAGTAAAATTCGGGGTCACGCTGTGTACTCCCTATGGGCTCTATAATTATTTCCTTTGGTAGGGTACACAAGTACAAGGTAATATAACACCTGGTCCAATTACAATATTAAAGGTTAATATTATAGTATAATATGAAGCCTTTTGTTAACAATGAAAAATGCACTGTTTTAGATATACATACATAGTAAAGTGCGGGGTCACGCTGTGTACCCCCTATGGGCTCTATAATTATTTCCTTTGGTAGGGTACACTAGTACAAGGTAATACAACACCTGGTCCAACTAAAACATTAAAGGTTAATATTAAGGTCTGATAGGAGGCTTTGTTAATATTGAGAATGGACTTAAAATTTTTGCGTATAAGAGCTATTGAGGAGGCGAATTTCTGCGAAATAAAGCTTCTCGAAACACTTTTGGAGATATACAAAAAGAGTAAAATTCGGGGTCACGCTGTGTACCCCCTATGGGCTCTATAATTATTTCCTTTGGTAGGGTACACTAGTACAAGGTAATATAACACCTGGTCCAATTACAACATTAAAGGTTAATATTATAGTATAATATGAAGCCTTTTGTTAACAATGAGAAAAGACTTAGAATTTTTTCGTATTAACGCTTTTCGGAAGGCGAATTTCCTCAAAATAAACCTTCTCCCAACACTTTTTGAGGTATACATACATACATAGAAAATTTATTTCTCTCGTAAAAGCAACCCGGCTGCTGCGGTATCCGGAGCGCCTCTGCCGGCAATACACTCCGCTCCTCCGGTACGGGGACCAGCGTCGGAGCCTTCCCGTTGAAAGATAATGCGTATAAAAGATTTTCAGAAGGCGAATTTCTTCAAAATAAAGCTTCTCGCAACACTTTTTGAGATATACAAAAACAGTAAAATTCGGGGTCACACTGTGTACCCCCTATAGGGTCTATAATTATTTCCTTTAGTAGGGTACACTAGTACAAGGTAATATAACACCTGGTCCAATTACAACATTAAAGGTTAATATTAAGGTCTGATAGGAGGCATTTTTCTTAACATTGAAAAATGCATTGTTTTAAATATACATACATAGTAAAATGCGGGGTCACACTGTGTACCCCCTATGGGCTCTATAATTATTTCCTTTGGTAGGGTACACTAGTACCCCGTAATATAATACCTGGTCCAATTACAAATTTAAAGGTCAATATTAAGGTCTGATAGGAGGCTTTGTTATTATTGAGAAAAGACTTAGAATTTTTCCGTATTAACGCTTTTCGGAAGGCGAATTTCTTACAAATAAAGCTTCTCGCAACACTTTTTGAGATATACATACATAGAAAATTTATTTCTCTTGAAAAAAGAATTTCTCCGTATTAACGCTTTTCGGAAGGCGAATTTCTGCGAAATAAGACTTTTCGCATCACTATTTCAGATAGACATACATTGCGGGGTCACACCGTGTACCCCCTATGGGGTCTATAATTGATTCCTTTGGTAGGGTACACTATTACAAGGTAATATAACACCTCGTCCAATTAAAACATTAAAGGTTAATATAAGGTCTGATAGGAGGCATTTTTCTTAACATTGAAAAATGCCCTGTTTTAGATATACATACATACATACATACATACATACATACATAGTAAAATGAGGGGTTACACTGTGTACCCCCTATGAGGTCTATAATTATTTCCTTTGGTAGGGTACACTAGTACCCCGTAATATAATACCTGGTCCAATTACAAATTTAAAGGTCAATATTAAGGTCTGATAGGAGGCTTTGTTATTATTGAGAAAAGACTTAGAATTTTTCCGTATTAACGCTTTTCGGAAGGCGAATTTCTTACAAATAAAGCTTCTCGCAACACTTTTTGAGATATACATACATAGAAAATTTATTTCTCTTGAAAAAAGAATTTCTCCGTATTAACGCTTTTCGGAAGGCGAATTTCTGCGAAATAAGACTTTTCGCATCACTATTTCAGATAGACATACATTGCGGGGTCACACCGTGTACCCCCTATGGGGTCTATAATTGATTCCTTTGGTAGGGTACACTATTACAAGGTAATATAACACCTCGTCCAATTAAAACATTAAAGGTTAATATTAAGGTCTGATAGGAGGCATTTTTCTTAACATTGAAAAATGCCCTGTTTTAGATATACATACATACATACATACATACATAGTAAAATGAGGGGTTACACTGTGTACCCCCTATGAGGTCTATAATTATTTCCTTTGGTAGGGTACACTAGTACCCCGTAATATAATACCTAGTCCAATAACAACAGTAAAGGTTAATATTAAGGTCAAAAAAGGTCAAAAAAGCTTCTCGCAACACTTTTTGAGATATACAAAAACAGTAAAATGCGGGGTCCATTAATATTTCCTTTGGTAGGGTAAACTAGTACCCGGTAATATAGTACCTGGTCCAATTACAACATTAAAGGTTAATATTATAGTATAATATGAAGCCTTTTGTTAACAATGAGAAAAGAATTAGAATTTTTTCGTATTAACGCTTTTCGGAAGGCGAAATTCCTCGAAATAAAGCTTCTCCCAACACTTTTTGAGGTATACATACCTACATACACACATACATACATACATACATAGAAAATTTTTAAAATTTGTTTATTTTTTTTTCTATTGTTAATTTTACATTATATTATTCATTTAATGTCTTTTTCTATATTTTAGAAGGAACTATATATGAAAAATAATTCTTTTAAGTTCGGGAAAGTGAGATCAGAGCTTAAAAACAGGAAAAATCAATTAAAATTAATTTATTCATATTATTTACAATACTTTCGATAGTTTGGCCTGCCTAATATGTTCTCTGTATAAAAACAATCCTCTTTCTTCGTTAAAGAACGCGTAATGGAATAAAAAATAACATAAAATAGGCATGTACGGGTAAGTTTTCAAGACCACATAACTCGCTTTAATATTAAGCTATAAATCTCAAACTCGGTACCAAAATAGGGTACCATGCCCCCAACCCCTGTGCCTAAGGAAATATTTATAGCTTAATTAGGAGGGTCGCAATGGGCCCCCAAAGTACATCGTTAAACTGACCGCGAGATTGCTTTTGAAGCCATCAAGTAGCTCGCTGACCGTGTAATCGTGGTGGAACGGATAGCGTGATAGCAGCTGAGCGAGACGGTGCGGGTTCGAATCCCAGTGTGGACAATTTTTAAAATTTGTATATTTTTTTTTCTATTGTTAATTTTACATTATATTATTCATTTAATGTCTTTTTCTATGTTTTAGAAGGAACTATATATGAAAAATAATTTCTTTAAGTTCGGGAAAGTGAGATCAGAGCTTAAAAACAGGAAAAATCAATTAAAATTAATTTATTCATATTATTTACAATACTTTCGATAGTTTGGCCTGCCTAGTATGTTCTCTGTATAAAAACAATCCTCTTTCTTTGTTAAAGAACGTATAATGGAACAAAAAATAACATAAAATAGGTATGTACGGATCAAATTTCAAGACCACGTAACTCGCTTTAATATTAAGTTATAAATCTCAAACTCGGTACCAAAATAGGATACCATGCCCCCCACCTCAGTGCCGAAGGAAATATTTATAGGTTAATTAGGAGGATCGCAAGGGGCCCCCAAAGTACATCGATCAACTAACCGGGAAAGTGCTTTAGAAGGCATGGAATACGACGCTTACCATGTATACGTGGTGGAGCGGATAGCGTGATAGCAGCTGAGCGAGATGGCGAGGGTTCGAATCCCGGTGTTGTCCATTTTTTGAAATTTGTTTTTTTTTCTTTTGTTAATTTTACATTATTTTATTTATTTCATGTGTTTTTCTATATTATAGAAGGAATTATATATGAAAAATAATTTTTTTAAGTTCGGGAAAGTGAGATCAGAGCTTAAAAACAGGAAAAATCAATTAAAATTAATTTATTCATATTATTTACAATACTTTCGATAGTTTGGCCTGCCTAATATGTTCTCTGTATAAAAACAATCCTCTTTCTTCGTTAAAGAACGCGTAATGGAATAAAAAATAACATAAAATAGGCATGTACGGGTAAGTTTTCAAGACCACATAACTCGCTTTAATATTAAGCTATAAATCTCAACAAAAACAGTAAAGTTCGGGGTCACGCTGTGTACCCCCTATGGGGTTTATAATTTTTTCCTTTGGTAGGGTACACTAGTACAAGGTAATATAACACCTGGTCCAATTACAACATTAAAGATTAATATTGAGGTCTGATAGGAGGCATTTCTCTTAACATTGAAAAAATGCACTGTTTTACATATACATACATAGTAAAGTTCGGGGTCACGGTGTGTACCCCCTATGGGGTCTATAATTGATTCCTTTGGTAGGGTACATTATTACAAGGTAATATAACACCTGGTCCACTTAAAATATTAAGGGTCAATATTAAGGTCTGATAGGAGGCTTTGTTAACATTGAGAAAAGACTTTGAATTTCTGCGTATAAAAGCTCTTCAGAAGGCGAATTTCTGCGAAATAAAGCTTCTCGCAACACTTTTGGAGATATACAAAAACAGTAAAATTCGGGGTCGCGCTGTGTACCCCCTATGGGGTCCATAATTATATCCTTTGGTAGGGTACACTAGTACCCCGTAATATAATACCTGGTCCAATTACAACATTAAAGGTTAATATTAAGGTCTGACAGGCGGCATTTTTCTTAACATTGAAAAATGCATTGTTTTAAATATACATACATAGTAAAATGCGGGGTCACACTGTGTACCCCCTATGGGCTCTAAAATTATTTCCTTTGGTAGGGTACACTAGTACTCCGTAATATAATACCTGGTCCAATTACAACATTAAAGGTTAATATTAAGGTCTGATATGAAGCCATTTGTTAACAATGAGAAAAGACTTAAAATTGCTCCGTATGAACGCTTTTCGGGAGGCGAATTTCCTCAAAATAAAGCTTCTCCCAACACTTTTTGAGATATACATACATAGAAAATCTATTTCTCCTCTTGAAAAAAGACTTTGAATTTCTGCCTATAAAAGCTCTTCGGAAGGCGAGTTTCTTCGAAATAGAGCTTCTCGCAACACTTTTGGAAATATACAAAAACAGTAAAATTCGGGGTCACGCTGTGTACCCCCTATGCGGTCTATAATTTTTTCCTTTGGTAGGGTACACGAGTACAAGGTAATATAACACCTGGTCCAATTACAACATTAAAGGTCAATATTGAGGTCTGATAGGAGGCATTTTTCTTAACATTGAAAAATGCACTGTTTTAGGTATACATACATAGTAAAGTGCGGGGTCACGCTGTGTACCCCCTATGGTGTCTATAATTATTTCCTTTGGTAGGGTACACTAGTACAAGGTAATACAACACCTGGTCCAACTAAAACATTAAAGGTTAATATTAAGGTCTGATAGGAGGCTTTGTTAATATTGAGAATGGACTTAAAATTTTTGCGTATAAGAGCTATTGAGGAGGCGAATTTCTGCGAAATAAAGCTTCTCGAAACACTTTTGGAGATATACAAAAAGAGTAAAATTCGGGGTCACGCTGTGTACCCCCTATGGGCTCTATAATTATTTCCTTTGGTAGGGTACACTAGTACAAGGTAATATAACACCTGGTCCAATTACAACATTAAAGGTTAATATTATAGTATAATATGAAGCCTTTTGTTAACAATGAGAAAAGACTTAGAATTTTTTCGTATTAACGCTTTTCGGAAGGCGAATTTCCTCAAAATAAACCTTCTCCCAACACTTTTTGAGGTATACATACATACATAGAAAATTTATTTCTCTCGTAAAAGCAACCCGGCTGCTGCGGTATCCGGAGCGCCTCTGCCGGCAATACACTCCGCTCCTCCGGTACGGGGACCAGCGTCGGAGCCTTCCCGTTGAAAGATAATGCGTATAAAAGATTTTCAGAAGGCGAATTTCTTCAAAATAAAGCTTCTCGCAACACTTTTTGAGATATACAAAAACAGTAAAATTCGGGGTCACACTGTGTACCCCCTATAGGGTCTATAATTATTTCCTTTAGTAGGGTACACTAGTACAAGGTAATATAACACCTGGTCCAATTACAACATTAAAGGTTAATATTAAGGTCTGATAGGAGGCATTTTTCTTAACATTGAAAAATGCATTGTTTTAAATATACATACATAGTAAAATGCGGGGTCACACTGTGTACCCCCTATGGGCTCTATAATTATTTCCTTTGGTAGGGTACACTAGTACCCCGTAATATAATACCTGGTCCAATTACAAATTTAAAGGTCAATATTAAGGTCTGATAGGAGGCTTTGTTATTATTGAGAAAAGACTTAGAATTTTTCCGTATTAACGCTTTTCGGAAGGCGAATTTCTTACAAATAAAGCTTCTCGCAACACTTTTTGAGATATACATACATAGAAAATTTATTTCTCTTGAAAAAAGAATTTCTCCGTATTAACGCTTTTCGGAAGGCGAATTTCTGCGAAATAAGACTTTTCGCATCACTATTTCAGATAGACATACATTGCGGGGTCACACCGTGTACCCCCTATGGGGTCTATAATTGATTCCTTTGGTAGGGTACACTATTACAAGGTAATATAACACCTCGTCCAATTAAAACATTAAAGGTTAATATTAAGGTCTGATAGGAGGCATTTTTCTTAACATTGAAAAATGCCCTGTTTTAGATATACATACATACATACATACATAGTAAAATGAGGGGTTACACTGTGTACCCCCTATGAGGTCTATAATTATTTCCTTTGGTAGGGTACACTAGTACCCCGTAATATAATACCTGGTCCAATTACAAATTTAAAGGTCAATATTAAGGTCTGATAGGAGGCTTTGTTATTATTGAGAAAAGACTTAGAATTTTTCCGTATTAACGCTTTTCGGAAGGCGAATTTCTTACAAATAAAGCTTCTCGCAACACTTTTTGAGATATACATACATAGAAAATTTATTTCTCTTGAAAAAAGAATTTCTCCGTATTAACGCTTTTCGGAAGGCGAATTTCTGCGAAATAAGACTTTTCGCATCACTATTTCAGATAGACATACATTGCGGGGTCACACCGTGTACCCCCTATGGGGTCTATAATTGATTCCTTTGGTAGGGTACACTATTACAAGGTAATATAACACCTCGTCCAATTAAAACATTAAAGGTTAATATTAAGGTCTGATAGGAGGCATTTTTCTTAACATTGAAAAATGCCCTGTTTTAGATATACATACATACATACATACATACATAGTAAAATGAGGGGTTACACTGTGTACCCCCTATGAGGTCTATAATTATTTCCTTTGGTAGGGTACACTAGTACCCCGTAATATAATACCTAGTCCAATAACAACAGTAAAGGTTAATATTAAGGTCAAAAAAGGTCAAAAAAGCTTCTCGCAACACTTTTTGAGATATACAAAAACAGTAAAATGCGGGGTCCATTAATATTTCCTTTGGTAGGGTAAACTAGTACCCGGTAATATAGTACCTGGTCCAATTACAACATTAAAGGTTAATATTATAGTATAATATGAAGCCTTTTGTTAACAATGAGAAAAGAATTAGAATTTTTTCGTATTAACGCTTTTCGGAAGGCGAAATTCCTCGAAATAAAGCTTCTCCCAACACTTTTTGAGGTATACATACCTACATACACACATACATACATACATACATAGAAAATTTTTAAAATTTGTTTATTTTTTTTTCTATTGTTAATTTTACATTATATTATTCATTTAATGTCTTTTTCTATATTTTAGAAGGAACTATATATGAAAAATAATTCTTTTAAGTTCGGGAAAGTGAGATCAGAGCTTAAAAACAGGAAAAATCAATTAAAATTAATTTATTCATATTATTTACAATACTTTCGATAGTTTGGCCTGCCTAATATGTTCTCTGTATAAAAACAATCCTCTTTCTTCGTTAAAGAACGCGTAATGGAATAAAAAATAACATAAAATAGGCATGTACGGGTAAGTTTTCAAGACCACATAACTCGCTTTAATATTAAGCTATAAATCTCAAACTCGGTACCAAAATAGGGTACCATGCCCCCAACCCCTGTGCCTAAGGAAATATTTATAGCTTAATTAGGAGGGTCGCAATGGGCCCCCAAAGTACATCGTTAAACTGACCGCGAGATTGCTTTTGAAGCCATCAAGTAGCTCGCTGACCGTGTAATCGTGGTGGAACGGATAGCGTGATAGCAGCTGAGCGAGACGGTGCGGGTTCGAATCCCAGTGTGGACAATTTTTAAAATTTGTTTATTTTTTTTTCTATTGTTAATTTTACATTATATTATTCATTTAATGTCTTTTTCTATGTTTTAGAAGGAACTATATATGAAAAATAATTTCTTTAAGTTCGGGAAAGTGAGATCAGAGCTTAAAAACAGGAAAAATCAATTAAAATTAATTTATTCATATTATTTACAATACTTTCGATAGTTTGGCCTGCCTAATATGTTCTCTGTATAAAAAAAATCCTCTTTCTTCGTTAAAGAACGCGTAATGGAATAAAAAATAACATAAAATAGGCATGTACGGGTAAGTTTTCAAGACCACATAACTCGCTTTAATATTAAGCTATAAATCTCAAACTCGGTACCAAAATAGGGTACCATGCCCCCAACCCCTGTGCCTAAGGAAATATTTATAGCTTAATTAGGAGGGTCGCAATGGGCCCCCAAAGTACATCGTTAAACTGACCGCGAGATTGCTTTTGAAGCCATCAAGTAGCTCGCTGACCGTGTAATCGTGGTGGAACGGATAGCGTGATAGCAGCTGAGCGAGACGGTGCGGGTTCGAATCCCAGTGTGGACAATTTTTAAAATTTGTTTATTTTTTTTTCTATTGTTAATTTTACATCATATTATTCATTTAATGTCTTTTTCTATATTTTAGAAGGAACTATATATGAAAAATAATTTTTTTAAGTTCGGGAAAGTGAGATCAGAGCTTAAAAACAGAAAAAATCAATTAAAATTAATATATTCATATTATTTACAATACTTTCGATAGTTTGGCCTGCCTAGTATGTTCTCTGTATAAAAACAATCCTCTTTCTTTGTTAAAGAACGTATAATGGAACAAAAAATAACATAAAATAGGTATGTACGGATCAAATTTCAAGACCACGTAACTCGCTTTAATATTAAGTTATAAATCTCAAACTCGGTACCAAAATAGGATACCATGCCCCCCACCTCAGTGCCGAAGGAAATATTTATAGGTTAATTAGGAGGATCGCAAGGGGCCCCCAAAGTACATCGATCAACTAACCGGGAAAGTGCTTTAGAAGGCATGGAATACGACGCTTACCATGTATACGTGGTGGAGCGGATAGCGTGATAGCAGCTGAGCGAGATGGCGAGGGTTCGAATCCCGGTGTTGTCCATTTTTTGAAATTTGTTTTTTTTTCTTTTGTTAATTTTACATTATTTTATTTATTTCATGTGTTTTTCTATATTATAGAAGGAATTATATATGAAAAATAATTTTTTTAAGTTCGGGAAAGTGAGATCAGAGCTTAAAAACAGGAAAAATCAATTAAAATTAATTTATTCATATTATTTACAATACTTTCGATAGTTTGGCCTGCCTAATATGTTCTCTGTATAAAAACAATCCTCTTTCTTCGTTAAAGAACGCGTAATGGAATAAAAAATAACATAAAATAGGCATGTACGGGTAAGTTTTCAAGACCACATAACTCGCTTTAATATTAAGCTATAAATCTCAACAAAAACAGTAAAGTTCGGGGTCACGCTGTGTACCCCCTATGGGGTTTATAATTTTTTCCTTTGGTAGGGTACACTAGTACAAGGTAATATAACACCTGGTCCAATTACAACATTAAAGATTAATATTGAGGTCTGATAGGAGGCATTTCTCTTAACATTGAAAAAATGCACTGTTTTACATATACATACATAGTAAAGTTCGGGGTCACGGTGTGTACCCCCTATGGGGTCTATAATTGATTCCTTTGGTAGGGTACATTATTACAAGGTAATATAACACCTGGTCCACTTAAAATATTAAGGGTCAATATTAAGGTCTGATAGGAGGCTTTGTTAACATTGAGAAAAGACTTTGAATTTCTGCGTATAAAAGCTCTTCAGAAGGCGAATTTCTGCGAAATAAAGCTTCTCGCAACACTTTTGGAGATATACAAAAACAGTAAAATTCGGGGTCGCGCTGTGTACCCCCTATGGGGTCCATAATTATATCCTTTGGTAGGGTACACTAGTACCCCGTAATATAATACCTGGTCCAATTACAACATTAAAGGTTAATATTAAGGTCTGACAGGCGGCATTTTTCTTAACATTGAAAAATGCATTGTTTTAAATATACATACATAGTAAAATGCGGGGTCACACTGTGTACCCCCTATGGGCTCTAAAATTATTTCCTTTGGTAGGGTACACTAGTACTCCGTAATATAATACCTGGTCCAATTACAACATTAAAGGTTAATATTAAGGTCTGATATGAAGCCATTTGTTAACAATGAGAAAAGACTTAAAATTGCTCCGTATGAACGCTTTTCGGGAGGCGAATTTCCTCAAAATAAAGCTTCTCCAGACACTTTTTGAGATATACATACATAGAAAATCTATTTCTCCTCTTGAAAAAAGACTTTGAATTTCTGCCTATAAAAGCTCTTCGGAAGGCGAGTTTCTTCGAAATAGAGCTTCTCGCAACACTTTTGGAAATATACAAAAACAGTAAAATTCGGGGTCACGCTGTGTACCCCCTATGCGGTCTATAATTTTTTCCTTTGGTAGGGTACACGAGTACAAGGTAATATAACACCTGGTCCAATTACAACATTAAAGGTCAATATTGAGGTCTGATAGGAGGCATTTTTCTTAACATTGAAAAATGCACTGTTTTAGGTATACATACATAGTAAAGTGCGGGGTCACGCTGTGTACCCCCTATGGTGTCTATAATTATTTCCTTTGGTAGGGTACACTAGTACAAGGTAATATAACACCTGGTGCACTTAAAATATTAAGGGTCAATATTAAGGTCTGATAGGAGGGTTTGTTAACATTGAGAAAAGACGTAGAATTTCTGCGTATAAAAGCTCTTCAGAAGGCGAATTTCTTCGAAATAAAGCTTCTCGCAACACTTTTGGAGATATACAAAAACAGTTAAATTCGGGGTCGCGCTGTGTACCCCCTATGGGGTCTATAATTATGTCCTTTGGTAGGGTACACTAGTACCCCGTAATATAACACCTGGTCCAATTACAACACTAAAGGTTAATATTAAGGTCTGATAGGCGGCATTTTTCTTAACATTGAAAAATGCATTGTTTTATATATACAAAAACAGTAAAATTCGGGGTCACGGTGTGTACCCCCTATGGGGTCTATAATTATTTCCTTTGGTAGGGTACACTAGTACCCCATAATATAATACCTGGTCCATTTACAACATTAAAGGTTAATATTAAGGTCTGATAGGAGGCATTTTTCTTAACATTGAAAAATGCATTGTTTTAAATATACATACATAGTAAAATGCGGGGTCACACTGTGTACCCCCTATGGGCTCTAAAATTATTTCCTTTGGTAGGGTACACTAGTACTCCGTAATATAATACCTGGTCCAATTACAACATTAAAGGTTAATATTAAGGTCTGATATGAAGCCATTTGTTAACAATGAGAAAAGACTTTATATTGATCCGTATTAACGCTTTTCGGAAGGCGAATTTCCTCAAAATAAAGCTTCTCGCAACACTTTTGGAGATATACATACATAAAAAATTTATTTCTCCTCTTGAAAACAGACTTAGAATTTCGGCCTATAAAAGCTCTTCAGAAGGCGAATTTCTTGGAAATAGAGCTTCTCGCAACACTATTTTAGCTATACAAAAAGAGTAAAATTCGGGGTCACGCTGTGTACCCCCTATGGGCTCTATAATTATTTCCTTTGGTAGGGTACACTAGTACCAGGTAATATAACACCTGGTCCACTTAAAATATTAAGGGTCAATATTAAGGTCTGATAGGAGGCTTTGTTAACATTAAGAAAAGACTTTGAATTTCTGCGTATAAAAGCTCTTCGGAAGGCGAATTTCTTAGAAATAGAGCTTCTCGCAACACTTTTGGAGATATACAAAAACAGTAAAATTCGGGGTCACGCTGTGTACTCCCTATGGGCTCTATAATTATTTCCTTTGGTAGGGTACACAAGTACAAGGTAATATAACACCTGGTTCAATTACAACATTAAAGGTTAATATTATAGTATAATATGAAGCCTTTTGTTAACAATGAAAAATGCACTGTTTTAGATATACATACATAGTAAAGTGCGGGGTCACGCTGTGTACCCCCTATGGGCTCTATAATTATTTCCTTTGGTAGGGTACACTAGTACAAGGTAATCTAACACCTGGTCCAATTACAACATTAAAGGTTAATATTATAGTATAATATGAAGCCTTTTGTTAACAATGAGAAAAGACTTAGAATTTTTTCGTATTAAAGCTTTTCGGAAGGCGAATTTCCTCAAAATAAACCTTCTCCCAACACTTTTTGAGGTATACATACATACATAGAAAATTTATTTCTCTCGTAAAAGCAACCCGGCTGCTGCGGTATCCGGAGCGCCTCTGCCGGCAATACACTCCGCTCCTCCGGTACGGGGACCAGCGTCGGAGCCTTCCCGTTGAAAGATTATGCGTATAAAAGATTTTCAGAAGGCGAATTTCTTCAAAATAAAGCTTCTCGCAACACTTTTTGAGATATACATACATAGAAAATTCATTTCTCTTGAAAAAAGACTTAGAATTTCTCCGTATAAAAGCTATTCAGAAGGCGAATTTCTGCGAAATAAAGCTTCTCGCAACACTATTTTAGATATACAAAAACAGTAAAATTCGGGGTCACACTGTGTACCCCCTATAGGGTCTATAATTATTTCCTTTAGTAGGGTACACTAGTACAAGGTAATATAACACCTGGTCCAATTACAACATTAAAGGTTAATATTAAGGTCTGATAGGAGGCATTTTTCTTAACATTGAAAAATGCATTGTTTTAAATATACATACATAGTAAAATGCGGGGTCACACTGTGTACCCCCTATGGGCTCTATAATTATTTCCTTTGGTAGGGTACACTAGTACCCCGTAATATAATACCTGGTCCAATTACAAATTTAAAGGTCAATATTAAGGTCTGATAGGAGGCTTTGTTATTATTGAGAAAAGACTTAGAATTTTTCCGTATTAACGCTTTTCGGAAGGCGAATTTCTTACAAATAAAGCTTCTCGCAACACTTTTTGAGATATACATACATAGAAAATTTATTTCTCTTGAAAAAAGAATTTCTCCGTATTAACGCTTTTCGGAAGGCGAATTTCTGCGAAATAAGACTTTTCGCATCACTATTTCAGATAGACATACATTGCGGGGTCGCACCGTGTACCCCCTATGGGGTCTATAATTGATTCCTTTGGTAGGGTACACTATTACAAGGTAATATAACACCTCGTCCAATTAAAACATTAAAGGTTAATATTAAGGTCTGATAGGAGGCATTTTTCTTAACATTGAAAAATGCCCTGTTTTAGATATACATACATACATACATACATACATAGTAAAATGAGGGGTTACACTGTGTACCCCCTATGAGGTCTATAATAATTTCCTTTGGTAGGGTACACTAGTACCCCGTAATATAATACCTAGTCCAATAACAACAGTAAAGGTTAATATTAAGGTCAAAAAAGGTCAAAAAAGGTCAAAAAAGCTTCTCGCAACACTTTTTGAGATATACAAAAACAGTAAAATGCGGGGTCCATTAATATTTCCTTTGGTAGGGTAAACTAGTACCCGGTAATATAGTACCTGGTCCAATTACAACATTAAAGGTTAATATTATAGTATAATATGAAGCCTTTTGTTAACAATGAGAAAAGAATTAGAATTTTTTCGTATTAACGCTTTTCGGAAGGCGAAATTCCTCGAAATAAAGCTTCTCCCAACACTTTTTGAGGTATACATACATACATACACACATACATACATACATAGAAAATTTTTAAAATTTGTTTATTTTTTTTTCTATTGTTAATTTTACATTATATTATTCATTTAATGTCTTTTTCTATATTTTAGAAGGAACTATATATGAAAAATAATTTTTTTAAGTTCGGGAAAGAGAGATCAGAGCTTAAAAACAGGAAAAATCAATTAAAATTAATTTATTCATATTATTTACAATACTTTCGATAGTTTGGCCTGCCTAATATGTTCTCTGTATAAAAACAATCCTCTTTTTTCGTTAAAGAACGCGTAATGGAATAAAAAATAACATAAAATAGGCATGTACGGGTAAGTTTTCAAGACCACATAACTCGCTTTAATATTAAGCTATAAATCTCAAACTCGGTACCAAAATAGGGTACCATGCCCCCAACCCCTGTGCCTAAGGAAATATTTATAGCTTAAATAGGAGGGTCGCAATGGGCCCCCAAAGTACATCGTTAAACTGACCGCGAGATTGCTTTTGAAGCCATCAAGTAGCTCGCTGACCGTGTAATCGTGGTGGAACGGATAGCGTGATAGCAGCTGAGCGAGACGGTGCGGGTTCGAATCCCAGTGTGGACAATTTTTAAAATTTGTTTATTTTTTTTTCTATTGTTAATTTTACATTATATTATTCATTTAATGTCTTTTTCTATATTTTAGAAGGAACTATATATGAAAAATAATTTTTTTAAGTTCGGGAAAGTGAGATCAGAGCTTAAAAACAGGAAAAATCAATTAAAATTAATTTATTCATATTATTTACAATACTTTCGATAGTTTGGCCTGCCTAATATGTTCTCTGTATAAAAACAATCCTCTTTCTTCGTTAAAGAACGCGTAATGGAATAAAAAATAACATAAAATAGGCATGTACGGGTAAGTTTTCAAGACCACATAACTCGCTTTAATATTAAGCTATAAATCTCAAACTCGGTACCAAAATAGGGTACCATGCCCCCAACCCCTGTGCCTAAGGAAATATTTATAGCTTAATTAGGAGGGTCGCAATGGGCCCCCAAAGTACATCGTTAAACTGACCGCGAGATTGCTTTTGAAGCCATCAAGTAGCTCGCTGACCGTGTAATCGTGGTGGAACGGATAGCGTGATAGCAGCTGAGCGAGACGGTGCGGGTTCGAATCCCAGTGTGGACAATTTTTAAAATTTGTTTATTTTTTTTTTCTATTGTTAATTTTACATCATATTATTCATTTAATGTCTTTTTCTATATTTTAGAAGGAACTATATATGAAAAATAATTTTTTTAAGTTCGGGAAAGTGAGATCAGAGCTTAAAAACAGAAAAAATCAATTAAAATTAATTTATTCATATTATTTACAATACTTTCGATAGTTTGGCCTGCCTAGTATGTTCTCTGTATAAAAACAATCCTCTTTCTTTGTTAAAGAACGTATAATGGAACAAAAAATAACATAAAATAGGTATGTACGGATCAAATTTCAAGACCACGTAACTCGCTTTAATATTAAGTTATAAATCTCAAACTCGGTACCAAAATAGGATACCATGCCCCCCACCTCAGTGCCGAAGGAAATATTTATAGGTTAATTAGGAGGATCGCAAGGGGCCCCCAAAGTACATCGATCAACTAACCGGGAAAGTGCTTTAGAAGGCATGGAATACGACGCTTACCATGTATACGTGGTGGAGCGGATAGCGTGATAGCAGCTGAGCGAGATGGCGAGGGTTCGAATCCCGGTGTTGTCCATTTTTTGAAATTTGTTTTTTTTTCTTTTGTTAATTTTACATTATTTTATTTATTTAATGTGTTTTTCTATATTATAGAAGGAATTATATATGAAAAATAATTTTTTTAAGTTCGGGAAAATGAGATCAGAGCTTAAAAACAGAAAAAATCAATTAAAATTAATTTATTCATATTATTTACAATACTTTCGATAGTTTGGCCTGCCTAGTATGTTCTCTGTATAAAAACAATCCTCTTTCTTCGTTAAAGAACGTGTAATGGAATAAAAAATAACATAAAATAGGCATGTACGGGTAAGTTTTCAAGACCACATAACTCGCTTTAATATTAAGCTATAAATCTCAACAAAAACAGTAAAGTTCGGGGTCACGCTGTGTACCCCCTATGGGGTTTATAATTTTTTCCTTTGGTAGGGTACACTAGTACAAGGTAATATAACACCTGGTCCAATTACAACATTAAAGATTAATATTGAGGTCTGATAGGAGGCATTTCTCTTAACATTGAAAAAATGCACTGTTTTACATATACATACATAGTAAAGTTCGGGGTCACGGTGTGTACCCCCTATGGGGTCTATAATTGATTCCTTTGGTAGGGTACATTATTACAAGGTAGTATAACACCTGGTCCACTTAAAATATTAAGGGTCAATATTAAGGTCTGATAGGAGGCTTTGTTAACATTGAGAAAAGACTTTGAATTTCTGCGTATAAAAGCTCTTCAGAAGGCGAATTTCTGCGAAATAAAGCTTCTCGCAACACTTTTGGAGATATACAAAAACAGTAAAATTCGGGGTCGCGCTGTGTACCCCCTATGGGGTCTATAATTATATCCTTTGGTAGGGTACACTAGTACCCCGTAATATAATACCTGGTCCAATTACAACATTAAAGGTTAATATTAAGGTCTGACAGGCGGCATTTTTCTTAACATTGAAAAATGCATTGTTTTAAATATACATACATAGTAAAATGCGGGGTCACACTGTGTACCCCCTATGGGCTCTAAAATTATTTCCTTTGGTAGGGTACACTAGTACTCCGTAATATAATACCTGGTCCAATTACAACATTAAAGGTTAATATTAAGGTCTGATATGAAGCCATTTGTTAACAATGAGAAAAGACTTAAAATTGCTCCGTATGAACGCTTTTCGGGAGGCGAATTTCCTCAAAATAAAGCTTCTCCCAACACTTTTTGAGATATACATACATAGAAAATCTATTTCTCCTCTTGAAAACAGACTTAGAATTTCTGCCTATAAAAGCTCTTCAGAAGGCGAATTTCTTGGAAATAGAGCTTCTCGCAACACTATTTTAGCTATACAAAAAGAGTAAAATTCGGGGTCACGCTGTGTACCCCCTATGGGCTCTATAATTATTTCCTTTGGTAGGGTACACTAGTACCAGGTAATATAACACCTGGTCCACTTAAAATATTAAGGGTCAATATTAAGGTCTGATAGGAGGCTTTGTTAACATTAAGAAAAAACTTTGAATTTCTGCGTATAAAAGCTCTTCAGAAGGCGAATTTCTTGGAAATAGAGCTTCTCGCAACACTTTTGGAGATATACAAAAACAGTAAAATTCGGGGTCACGCTGTGTACTCCCTATGGGCTCTATAATTATTTCCTTTGGTAGGGTACACAAGTACAAGGTAATATAACACCTGGTCCAATTACAACATTAAAGGTTAATATTATAGTATAATATGAAGCCTTTTGTTAACAATGAAAAATGCACTGTTTTAGATATACATACATAGTAAAGTGCGGGGTCACGCTGTGTACCCTCTATGGGCTCTATAATTATTTCCTTTGGTAGTGTACACTAGTACAAGGTAATACAACACCTGGTCCAACTAAAACATTAAAGGTTAATATTAAGGTCTGATAGGAGGCTTTGTTAATATTGAGAATGGACTTAAAATTTTTGCGTATAAGAGCTATTGAGGAGGCGAATTTCTGCGAAATAAAGCTTCTCGAAACACTTTTGGAGATATACAAAAAGAGTAAAATTCGGGGTCACGCTGTGTACCCCCTATGGGCTCTATAATTATTTCCTTTGGTAGGGTACACTAGTACAAGGTAATATAACACCTGGTCCAATTACAACATTAAAGGTTAATATTATAGTATAATATGAAGCCTTTTGTTAACAATGAGAAAAGACTTAGAATTTTTTCGTATTAACGCTTTTCGGAAGGCGAATTTCCTCAAAATAAACCTTCTCCCAACACTTTTTGAGGTATACATACATACATAGAAAATTTATTTCTCTCGTAAAAGCAACCCGGCTGCTGCGGTATCCGGAGCGCCTCTGCCGGCAATACACTCCGCTCCTCCGGTACGGGGACCAGCGTCGGAGCCTTCCCGTTGAAAGATTATGCGTATAAAAGATTTTCAGAAGGCGAATTTCTTCAAAATAAAGCTTCTCGCAACAATTTTTGAGATATACATACATAGAAAATTCATTTCTCTTGAAAAAAGACTTAGAATTTCTCCGTATTAACGCTTTTCGGAAGGCGAATTTCTGCGAAATAAGACTTTTCGCATCACTATTTCAGATAGACATACATTGCGGGGTCACACCGTGTACCCCCTATGGGGTCTATAATTGATTCCTTTGGTAGGGTACACTATTACAAGGTAATATAACACCTCGTCCAATTAAAACATTAAAGGTTAATATTAAGGTCGGATAGGAGGCATTTTTCTTAACATTGAAAAATGCATTGTTTTAAATATACATACATAGTAAAATGCGGGGTCACACTGTGTACCCCCTATGGGCTCTATAATTATTTCCTTTGGTAGGGTACACTAGTACCCCGTAATATAATACCTGGTCCAATTACAAATTTAAAGGTCAATATTAAGGTCTGATAGGAGGCTTTGTTATTATTGAAAAAAGACTTAGAATTTTTCCGTATTAACGCTTTTCGGAAGGCGAATTTCTTACAAATAAAGCTCCTCGCAACACTTTTTGAGATATACATACATAGAAAATTTATTTCTCTTGAAAAAAGAATTTCTCCGTATTAACGCTTTTCGGAAGGCGAATTTCTGCGAAATAAGACTTTTCGCATCACTATTTCAGATAGACATACATTGCGGGGTCACACCGTGTACCCCCTATGGGGTCTATAATTGATTCCTTTGGTAGGGTACACTATTACAAGGTAATATAACACCTCGTCCAATTAAAACATTAAAGGTTAATATTAAGGTCTG
The DNA here is from genome assembly GCA_949128135.1 of Parasteatoda lunata. Taxonomy (NCBI): domain Eukaryota; kingdom Metazoa; phylum Arthropoda; class Arachnida; order Araneae; family Theridiidae; genus Parasteatoda; species Parasteatoda lunata. The sequence continues at coordinate 100,204,015 of OX421980.1, read as the reverse complement.
ATAGGAGGCATTTTTCTTAACATTGAAAAATGCCCTGTTTTAGATATACATACAAAAATACATACATACATACATACATACATAGTAAAATGAGGGGTTACACTGTGTACCCCCTATGAGGTCTATAATTATTTCCTTTGGTAGGGTACACTAGTACCCCGTAATATAATACCTAGTCCAATAACAACATTAAAGGTTAATATTAAGGTCAAAAAAGTTCAAAAAAGCTTCTCGCAACACTTTTTGAGATATACAAAAACAGTAAAATGCGGGGTCCATTAAAATTTCCTTTGGTAGGGTAAATTAGTACCCGGTAATATAGTACCTGGTCCAATTACAACATTAAAGGTTAATATTATAGTATAATATGAAGCCTTTTGTTAACAATGAGAAAAGACTTAGAATTTTTTCGTATTAACGCTTTTCGGAAGGCGAAATTCCTCAAAATAAAGCTTCTCCCAACACTTTTTGAGGTATACATACATACATACATACATACATAGAAAATTTTTAAAATTTGTTTATTTTTTTTCTATTGTTAATTTTACATTATATTATTCATTTAATGTCTTTTTCTATATTTTAGAAGGAACTATATATGAAAAATAATTTTTTAAGTTCGGGAAAGTGAGATCAGAGCTTAAAAACAGGAAAAATCAATTAAAATTAATTTATTCATATTATTTACAATACTTTCGATAGTTTGGCCTGCCTAATATGTTCTCTGTATAAAAACAATCCTCTTTCTTCGTTAAAGAACGCGTAATGAAATAAAAAATAACATAAAATAGGCATGTACGGGTAAGTTTTCAAGACCACATAACTCGCTTTTATATTAAGCTATAAATCTCAAACTCGGTACCAAAATAGGGTACCATGCCCCCAACCCCTGTGCCTAAGGAAATATTTATAGCTTAATTAGGAGGGTCGCAATGGGCCCCCAAAGTACATCGTTAAACTGACCGCGAGATTGCTTTTGAAGCCATCAAGTAGCTCGCTGACCGTGTAATGTTGGTGGAGCGGATAGCGTGATAGCAGCTGAGCGAGGCGGTGCGGGTTCGAATCCCAGTGTGGACAATTTTTAAAATTTGTTTATTTTTTTTTCTATTGTTAATTTTACATCATATTATTCATTTAATGTCTTTTTCTATATTTTAGAAGGAACTATATATGAAAAATAATTTTTTTAAGTTCGGGAAAGTGAGATCAGAGCTTAAAAACAGAAAAAATCAATTAAAATTAATTTATTCATATTATTTACAATACTTTCGATAGTTTGGCCTGCCTAGTATGTTCTCTGTATAAAAACAATCCTCTTTCTTTGTTAAAGAACGTATAATGGAACAAAAAATAACATAAAATAGGTATGTACGGATCAAATTTCAAGACCACGTAACTCGCTTTAATATTAAGTTATAAATCTCAAACTCGGTACCAAAATAGGATACCATGCCCCCCACCTCAGTGCCGAAGGAAATATTTATAGGTTAATTAGGAGGATCGCAAGGGGCCCCCAAAGTACATCGATCAACTAACCGGGAAAGTGCTTTAGAAGGCATGGAATACGACGCTTACCATGTATACGTGGTGGAGCGGATAGCGTGATAGCAGCTGAGCGAGATGGCGAGGGTTCGAATCCCGGTGTTGTCCATTTTTTGAAATTTGTTTTTTTTTCTTTTGTTAATTTTACATTATTTTATTTATTTAATGTGTTTTTCTATATTATAGAAGGAATTATATATGAAAAATAATTTTTTTAAGTTCGGGAAAATGAGATCAGAGCTTAAAAACAGAAAAAATCAATTAAAATTAATTTATTCATATTATTTACAATACTTTCGATAGTTTGGCCTGCCTAGTATGTTCTCTGTATAAAAACAATCCTCTTTCTTCGTTAAAGAACGTGTAATGGAATAAAAAATAACATAAAATAGGCATGTACGGGTAAGTTTTCAAGACCACATAACTCGCTTTAATATTAAGCTATAAATCTCAACAAAAACAGTAAAGTTCGGGGTCACGCTGTGTACCCCCTATGGGGTTTATAATTTTTTCCTCTGGTAGGGTACACTAGTACAAGGTAATATAACACCTGGTCCAATTACAACATTAAAGATTAATATTGAGGTCTGATAGGAGGCATTTCTCTTAACATTGAAAAAATGCACTGTTTTACATATACATACATAGTAAAGTTCGGGGTCACGGTGTGTACCCCCTATGGGGTCTATAATTGATTCCTTTGGTAGGGTACATTATTACAAGGTAATATAATACCTGGTCCACTTAAAATATTAAGGGTCAATATTAAGGTCTGATAGGAGGCTTTGTTAACATTGAGAAAAGACTTTGAATTTCTGCGTATAAAAGCTCTTCAGAAGGCGAATTTCTGCGAAATAAAGCTTCTCGCAACACTTTTGGAGATATACAAAAACAGTAAAATTCGGGGTCGCGCTGTGTACCCCCTATGGGGTCTATAATTATATCCTTTGGTAGGGTACACTAGTACCCCGTAATATAATACCTGGTCCAATTACAACATTAAAGGTTAATATTAAGGTCTGACAGGCGGCATTTTTCTTAACATTGAAAAATGCATTGTTTTAAATATACATACATAGTAAAATGCGGGGTCACACTGTGTACCCCCTATGGGCTCTAAAATTATTTCCTTTGGTAGGGTACACTAGTACTCCGTAATATAATACCTGGTCCAATTACAACATTAAAGGTTAATATTAAGGTCTGATATGAAGCCATTTGTTAACAATGAGAAAAGACTTAAAATTGCTCCGTATGAACGCTTTTCGGGAGGCGAATTTCCTCAAAATAAAGCTTCTCCCAACACTTTTTATATATACATACATAGAAAATCTATTTCTCCTCTTGAAAAAAGACTTTGAATTTCTGCCTATAAAAGCTCTTCGGAAGGCGAGTTTCTTCGAAATAGAGCTTCTCGCAACACTTTTGGAAATATACAAAAACAGTAAAATTCGGGGTCACGCTGTGTACCCCCTATGCGGTCTATAATTTTTTCCTTTGGTAGGGTACACGAGTACAAGGTAATATAACACCTGGTCCAATTACAACATTAAAGGTCAATATTGAGGTCTGATAGGAGGCATTTTTCTTAACATTGAAAAAAGCACTGTTTTAGGTATACATACATAGTAAAGTGCGGGGTCACGCTGTGTACCCCCTATGGTGTCTATAATTATTTCCTTTGGTAGGGTACACTAGTACAAGGTAATATAACACCTGGTCCACTTAAAATATTAAGGGTCAATATTAAGGTCTGATAGGAGGGTTTGCTAACATTGAGAAAAGACGTAGAATTTCTGCGTATAAAAGCTCTTCAGAAGGCGAATTTCTTCGAAATAAAGCTTCTCGCAACACTTTTGGAGATATACAAAAACAGTTAAATTCGGGGTCGCGCTGTGTACCCCCTATGGGGTCTATAATTATGTCCTTTGGTAGGGTACACTAGTACCCCGTAATATAATACCTGGTCCAATTACAACACTAAAGGTTAATATTAAGGTCTGATAGGCGGCATTTTTCTTAACATTGAAAAATGCATTGTTTTATATATACAAAAACAGTAAAATTCGGGGTCACGCTGTGTACCCCCTATGGTGTCTATAATTATTTCCTTTGGTAGGGTACACTAGTAACCCGTAATATAATACCTGGCCCAATTACAACATTAAAGGTTAATATTAAGGTCTGATATGAAGCCTTTTGTTAACAATGAGAAAAGACTTAGAATTTCTCCTTATTAACGCTTTTCGGAAGGCGAATTTCCTCAAAATAAAGCTTCTCCCAACACTTTTTGAGATATACATATACACATAGAAAATTTATTTCTCTTGAAAAAAGACTTAGAGTTTCTCCGTATAAAGCTACTCAGAAGGCGAATTTCTGCGAAATAAGACTTTTCGCAACACTTTTGGAGATATACAAAAACAGTAAAATTCGGGGTCACGCTGTGTACCCCCTATGGGGTCTATAATTATATCCTTTGGTAGGGTACACGAGTACAAGGTAATATAACACCTGGTCCATTTACAACATTAAAGGTTAATATAAAGGTCAGATAAGAGGCATTTTTCTTAACATTGAAAAATACATTGTTTTAGATATACAAAAACAGTAAAATTCGGGGTCACGGTGTGTACCCCCTATGGGGTCTATAATTATTTCCTTTGGTAGGGTACACTAGTACCCCATAATATAATACCTGGTCCATTTACAACATTAAAGGTTAATATTAAGGTCTGATAGGAGGCATTTTTCTTAACATTGAAAAATGCATTGTTTTAAATATACATATATAGTAAAATGCGGGGTCACACTGTGTACCCCCTATGGGCTCTAAAATTATTTCCTTTGGTAGGGTACACTAGTACTCCGTAATATAATACCTGGTCCAATTACAACATTAAAGGTTAACATTAAGGTCTGATATGAAGCCATTTGTTACAATGAGAAAAGACTTTATATTGATCCGTATTAACGCTTTTCGGAAGGCGAATTTCCTCAAAATAAAGCTTCTCGCAACACTTTTGGAGATATACATACATAAAAAATTTATTTCTCCTCTTGAAAACAGACTTAGAATTTCTGCGTATAAAAGCTCTTCGGAAGGCGAATTTCTTAGAAATAGAGCTTCTCGCAACACTTTTGGAGATATACAAAAACAGTAAAATTCGGGGTCACGCTGTGTACTCCCTATGGGCTCTATAATTATTTCCTTTGGTAGGGTACACAAGTACAAGGTAATATAACACCTGGTCCAATTACAACATTAAAGGTTAATATTATAGTATAATATGAAGCCTTTTGTTAACAATGAAAAATGCACTGTTTTAGATATACATACATAGTAAAGTGCGGGGTCACGCTGTGTACCCCCTATGGGCACTATAATTATTTCCTTTGGTAGGGTACACTAGTACAAGGTAATACAACACCTGGTCCAACTAAAACATTAAAGGTTAATATTAAGGTCTGATAGGAGGCTTTGTTAATATTGAGAATGGACTTAAAATTTTTGCGTATAAGAGCTATTGAGGAGGCGAATTTCTGCGAAATAAAGCTTCTCGAAACACTTTTGGAGATATACAAAAAGAGTAAAATTCGGGGTCACGCTGTGTACCCCCTATGGGCTCTATAATTATTTCCTTTGGTAGGGTACACTAGTACAAGGTAATATAACACCTGGTCCAATTACAACATTAAAGGTTAATATTATAGTATAATATGAAGCCTTTTGTTAACAATGAGAAAAGACTTAGAATTTTTTCGTATTAACGCTTTTCGGAAGGCGAATTTCTACAAAATAAACCTTCTCCCAACACTTTTTGAGGTATACATACATACATAGAAAATTTATTTCTCTCGTAAAAGCAACCCGGCTGCTGCGGTATCCGGAGCGCCTCTGCCGGCAATACACTCCGCTCCTCCGGTACGGGGACCAGCGTCGGAGCCTTCCCGTTGAAAGATTATGCGTATAAAAGCTATTCAGAAGGCGAATTTCTGCGAAATAAAGCTTCTCGCAACACTATTTTAGATATACAAAAACAGTAAAATTCGGGGTCACACTGTGTACCCCCTATAGGGTCTATAATTATTTCCTTTAGTAGGGTACACTAGTACAAGGTAATATAACACCTGGTCCAATTACAACATTAAAGGTTAATATTAAGGTCTGATAGGAGGCATTTTTCTTAACATTGAAAAATGCATTGTTTTAAATATACATACATAGTAAAATGCGGGGTCACACTGTGTACCCCCTATGGGCTCTATAATTATTTCCTTTGGTAGGGTACACTAGTACCCCGTAATATAATACCTGGTCCAATTACAAATTTAAAGGTCAATATTAAGGTCTGATAGGAGGCTTTGTTATTATTGAGAAAAGACTTAGAATTTTTCCGTATTAACGCTTTTCGGAAGGCGAATTTCTTACAAATAAAGCTTCTCGCAACACTTTTTGAGATATACATACATAGAAAATTTATTTCTCTTGAAAAAAGAATTTCTCCGTATTAACGCTTTTCGGAAGGCGAATTTCTGCGAAATAAGAATTTTCGCATCACTATTTCAGATAGACATACATTGCGGGGTCACACCGTGTACCCCCTATGGGGTCTATAATTGATTCCTTTGGTAGAGTACACTATTACAAGGTAATATAACACCTCGTCCAATTAAAACATTAAAGGTTAATATTAAGGTCTGATAGGAGGCATTTTTCTTAACATTGAAAAATGCCCTGTTTTAGATATACATACATACATACATACATACATACATACATAGTAAAATGAGGGGTTACACTGTGTACCCCCTATGAGGTCTATAATTATTTCCTTTGGTAGGGTACACTAGTACCCCGTAATATAATACCTAGTCCAATAACAACAGTAAAGGTTAATATTAAGGTCAAAAAAGGTCAAAAAAGGTCAAAAAAGCTTCTCGCAACACTTTTTGAGATATACAAAAACAGTAAAATGCGGGGTCCATTAATATTTCCTTTGGTAGGGTAAACTAGTACCCGGTAATATAGTACCTGGTCCAATTACAACATTAAAGGTTAATATTATAGTATAATATGAAGCCTTTTGTTAACAATGAGAAAAGAATTAGAATTTTTTCGTATTAACGCTTTTCGGAAGGCGAAATTCCTCGAAATAAAGCTTCTCCCAACACTTTTTGAGGTATACATACATACATACACACATACATACATACATACATAGAAAATTTTTAAAATTTGTTTATTTTTTTTTCTATTGTTAATTTTACATTATATTATTCATTTAATGTCTTTTTCTATATTTTAGAAGGAACTATATATGAAAAATAATTTTTTTAAGTTCGGGAAAGTGAGATCAGAGCTTGAAAACAGGAAAAATCAATTAAATTAATTTATTCATATTATTTACAATACTTTCGATAGTTTGGCCTGCCTAATATGTTCTCTGTATAAAAACAATCCTCTTTCTTCGTTAAAGAACGCGTAATGGAATAAAAAAAAACATAAAATAGGCATGTACGGGTAAGTTTTCAAGACCACATAACTCGCTTTAATATTAAGCTATAAATCTCAAACTCGGTACCAAAATAGGGTACCATGCCCCCAACCCCTGTGCCTAAGGAAATATTTATAGCTTAATTAGGAGGGTCGCAATGGGCCCCCAAAGTACATCGTTAAACTGACCGCGAGATTGCTTTTGAAGCCATCAAGTAGCTCGCTGACCGTGTAATCGTGGTGGAACGGAAAGCGTGATAGCAGCTGAGCGAGACGGTGCGGGTTCGAATCCCAGTGTGGACAATTTTTAAAATTTGTTTATTTTTTTTTCTATTGTTAATTTTACATTATATTATTCATTTAATGTCTTTTTCTATATTTTAGAAGGAACTATATATGAAAAATAATTTTTTTAAGTTCGGGAAAGTGAGATCAGAGCTTAAAAACAGGAAAAATCAATTAAAATTAATTTATTCATATTATTTACAATACTTTCGATAGTTTGGCCTGCCTAATATGTTCTCTGTATAAAAACAATCCTCTTTCTTCGTTAAAGAACGCGTAATGGAATAAAAAATAACATAAAATAGGCATGTACGGGTAAGTTTTCAAGACCACATAACTCGCTTTAATATTAAGCTATAAATCTCAAACTCGGTACCAAAATAGGGTACCATGCCCCCAACCCCTGTGCCTAAGGAAATATTTATAGCTTAATTAGGAGGGTCGCAATGGGCCCCCAAAGTACATCGTTAAACTGACCGCGAGATTGCTTTTGAAGCCATCAAGTAGCTCGCTGAGCGTGTAATCGTGGTGGAACGGATAGCGTGATAGCAGCTGAGCGAGACGGTGCGGGTTCGAATCCCAGTGTGGACAATTTTTAAAATTTGTTTATTTTTTTTTCTATTGTTAATTTTACATCATATTATTCATTTAATGTCTTTTTCTATATTTTAGAAGGAACTATATATGAAAAATAATTTTTTTAAGTTCGGGAAAGTGAGATCAGAGCTTAAAAACAGGAAAAATCAATTAAAATTAATTTATTCATATTATTTACAATACTTTCGATAGTTTGGCCTGCCTAATATGTTCTCTGTATAAAAACAATCCTCTTTCTTCGTTAAAGAACGCGTAATGGAATAAAAAATAACATAAAATAGGCATGTACGGGTAAGTTTTCAAGACCACATAACTCGCTTTAATATTAAGCTATAAATCTCAAACTCGGTACCAAAATAGGGTACCATGCCCCCAACCCCTGTGCCTAAGGAAATATTTATAGCTTAATTAGGAGGGTCGCAATGGGCCCCCAAAGTACATCGTTAAACTGACCGCGAGATTGCTTTTGAAGCCATCAAGTAGCTCGCTGAGCGTGTAATCGTGGTGGAACGGATAGCGTGATAGCAGCTGAGCGAGACGGTGCGGGTTCGAATCCCAGTGTGGACAATTTTTAAAATTTGTTTATTTTTTTTTCTATTGTTAATTTTACATCATATTATTCATTTAATGTCTTTTTCTATATTTTAGAAGGAACTATATATGAAAAATAATTTTTTTAAGTTCGGGAAAGTGAGATCAGAGCTTAAAAACAGGAAAAATCAATTAAAATTAATTTATTCATATTATTTACAATACTTTCGATAGTTTGGCCTGCCTAGTATGTTCTCTGTATAAAAACAATCCTCTTTCTTCGTTAAAGAACGTGTAATGGAATAAAAAATAACATAAAATAGGCATGTACGGGTAAGTTTTCAAGACCACATAACTCGCTTTAATATTAAGCTATAAATCTCAACAAAAACAGTAAAGTTCGGGGTCACGCTGTGTACCCCCTATGGGGTTTATAATTTTTTCCTTTGGAAGGGTACACTAGTACAAGGTAATATAACACCTGGTCCAATTACAACATTAAAGATTAATATTGAGGTCTGATAGGAGGCATTTCTCTTAACATTGAAAAAATGCACTGTTTTACATATACATACATAGTAAAGTTCGGGGTCACGGTGTGTACCCCCTATGGGGTCTATAATTGATTCCTTTGGTAGGGTACATTATTACAAGGTAATATAACACCTGGTCCACTTAAAATATTAAGGGTCAATATTAAGGTCTGATAGGAGGCTTTATTAACATTGAGAAAAGACTTTGAATTTCTGCGTATAAAAGCTCTTCAGAAGGCGAATTTCTGCGAAATAAAGCTTCTCGCAACACTTTTGGAGATATACAAAAACAGTAAAATTCGGGGTCGCGCTGTGTACCCCCTATGGGGTCTATAATTATATCCTTTGGTAGGGTACACTAGTACCCCGTAATATAATACCTGGTCCAATTACAACATTAAAGGTTAATATTAAGGTCTGACAGGCGGCATTTTTCTTAACATTGAAAAATGCATTGTTTTAAATATACATACATAGTAAAATGCGGGGTCACACTGTGTACCCCCTATGGGCTCTAAAATTATTTCCTTTGGTAGGGTACACTAGTACTCCGTAATATAATACCTGGTCCAATTACAACATTAAAGGTTAATATTAAGGCCTGATATGAAGCCATTTGTTAACAATGAGAAAAGACTTAAAATTGCTCCGTATGAACGCTTTTCGGGAGGCGAATTTCCTCAAAATAAAGCTTCTCCCAACACTTTTTGAGATATACATACATAGAAAATCTATTTCTCCTCTTGAAAAAAGACTTTGAATTTCTGCCTATAAAAGCTCTTCGGAAGGCGAGTTTCTTCGAAATAGAGCTTCTCGCAACACTTTTGGAAATATACAAAAACAGTAAAATTCGGGGTCACGCTGTGTACCCCCTATGCGGTCTATAATTTTTTCCTTTGGTAGGGTACACGAGTACAAGGTAATATAACACCTGGTCCAATTACAACATTAAAGGTCAATATTGAGGTGTGATAGGAGGCATTTTTCTTAACATTGAAAAATGCACTGTTTTAGGTATACATACATAGTAAAGTGCGGGGTCACGCTGTGTACCCCCTATGGTGTCTATAATTATTTCCTTTGGTAGGGTACACTAGTACAAGGTAATATAACACCTGGTCCACTTAAAATATTAAGGGTCATTATTAAGGTCTGATAGGAGGGTTTGTTAACATTGAGAAAAGACGTAGAATTTCTGCGTATAAAAGCTCTTCAGAAGGCGAATTTCTTCGAAATAAAGCTTCTCGCAACACTTTTGGAGATATACAAAAACAGTTAAATTCGGGGTCGCGCTGTGTACCCCCTATGGGGTCTATAATTATGTCCTTTGGTAGGGTACACTAGTACCCCGTAATATAATACCTGGTCCAATTACAACACTAAAGGTTAATATTAAGGTCTGATAGGCGGCATTTTTCTTAACATTGAAAAATGCATTGTTTTATATATACAAAAACAGTAAAATTCGGGGTCACGCTGTGTACCCCCTATGATGTCTATAATTATTTCCTTTGGTAGGGTACACTAGTAACCCGTAATATAATACCTGGCCCAATTACAACATTAAAGGTTAATATTAAGGTCTGATATGAAGCCATTTGTTAACAATGAGAAAAGACTTTATATTGATCCGTATTAACGCTTTTCGGAAGGCGAGTTTCCTCAAAATAAAGCTTCTCGCAACACTTTTGGAGATATACATACATAAAAAATTTATTTCTCCTCTTGAAAACAGACTTAGAATTTCTGCCTATAAAAGCTCTTCAGAAGGCGAATTTCTTGGAAATAGAGCTTCTCGCAACACTATTTTAGCTATACAAAAAGAGTAAAATTCGGGGTCACGCTGTGTACCCCCTATGGGCTCTATAATTATTTCCTTTGGTAGGGTACAATAGTACCAGGTAATATAACAAATGGTCCACTTAAAATATTAAGGGTCAATATTTAGGTCTGATAGGAGGCTTTGTTAACATTAAGAAAAGACTTTGAATTTCTGCGTATAAAAGCTCTTCGGAAGGCGAATTTCTTAGAAATAGAGCTTCTCGCAACACTTTTGGAGATATACAAAAACAGTAAAATTCGGGGTCACGCTGTGTACTCCCTATGGGCTCTATAATTATTTCCTTTGGAAGGGTACACAAGTACAAGGTAATATAACACCTGGTCCAATTACAACATTAAAGGTTAATATTATAGTATAATATGAAGCCTTTTGTTAACAATGAGAAAAGACTTAGAATTTTTTCGTATTAACGCTTTTCGGAAGGCGAATTTCCTCAAAATAAACCTTCTCCCAACACTTTTTGAGGTATACATACATACATAGAAAATTTATTTCTCTCGTAAAAGCAACCCGGCTGCTGCGGTATCCGGAGCGCCTCTGCCGGCAATACACTCCGCTCCTCCGGTACGGGGACCAGCGTCGGAGCCTTCCCGTTGAAAGATTATGCGTATAAAAGATTTTCAGAAGGCGAATTTTTTCAAAATAAAGCTTGTCGCAACACTTTTTGAGATATACATACATAGAAAATTCATTTCTCTTGAAAAAAGACTTAGAATTTCTCCGTATAAAAGCTATTCAGAAGGCGAATTTCTGCGAAATAAAGCTTCTCGCAACACTATTTTAGATATACAAAAACAGTAAAATTCGGGGTCACACTATGTACCCCCTATAGGGTCTATAATTATTTCCTTTAGTAGGGTACACTAGTACAAGGTAATATAACACCTGGTCCAATTACAACATTAAAGGTTAATATTAAGGTCTGATAGGAGGCATTTTTCTTAACATTGAAAAATGCATTGTTTTAAATATACATACATAGTAAAATGCGGGGTCACACTGTGTACCCCCTATGGGCTCTATAATTATTTCCTTTGGTAGGGTACACTAGTACCCCGTAATATAATACCTGGTCCAATTACAAATTTAAAGGTCAATATTAAGGTCTGATAGGAGGCTTTGTTATTATTGAGAAAAGACTTAGAATTTTTTCGTATTAACGCTTTTCGGAAGGCGAAATTCCTCGAAATAAAGCTTCTCCCAACACTTTTTGAGGTATACATACATACATACACACATACATACATACATACATAGAAAATTTTTAAAATTTATTTATTTTTTTTTCTATTGTTAATTTTACATTATATTATTCATTTAATGTCTTTTTCTATATTTTAGAAGGAACTATATATGAAAAATAATTTTTTTAAGTTCGGGAAAGTGAGATCAGAGCTTAAAAACAGGAAAAATCAATTAAAATTAATTTATTCATATTATTTACAATACTTTCGATAGTTTGGCCTGCCTAATATGTTCTCTGTATAAAAACAATCCTCTTTCTTCGTTAAAGAACGCGTAATGGAATAAAAAATAACATAAAATAGGCATGTACGGGTAAGTTTTCAAGACCACATAACTCGCTTTAATATTAAGCTATAAATCTCAAAATCGGTACCAAAATAGGGTACCATGCTCCCAACCCCTGTGCCTAAGGAAATATTTATAGCTTAATTAGGAGGGTCGCAATGGGCCCCCAAAGTACATCATTAAACTGACCGCGAGATTGCTTTTGAAGCCATCAAGTAGCTCGCTGACCGTGTAATCGTGGTGGAACGGATAGCGTGATAGCAGCTGAGCGAGACGGTGCGGGTTCGAATCCCAGTGTGGACAATTTTTAAAATTTGTTTATTTTTTTTTCTATTGTTAATTTTACATTATATTATTCATTTAATGTCTTTTTCTATATTTTAGAAGGAACTATATATGAAAAATAATTTTTTTAAGTTCGGGAAAGTGAGATCAGAGCTTAAAAACAGGAAAAATCAATTAAAATTAATTTATTCATATTATTTACAATACTTTCGATAGTTTGGCCTGCCTAATATGTTCTCTGTATAAAAACAATCCTCTTTCTTCGTTAAAGAACGCGTAATGGAATAAAAAATAACATAAAATAGGCATGTACGGGTAAGTTTTCAAGACCACATAACTCGCTTTAATATTAAGCTATAAATCTCAAACTCGGTACCAAAATAGGGTACCATGCCCCCAACCCCTGTGCCTAAGGAAATATTTATAGCTTAATTAGGAGGGTCGCAATGGGCCCCCAAAGTACATCGTTAAACTGACCGCGAGATTGCTTTTGAAGCCATCAAGTAGCTCGCTGACCGTGTAATCGTGGTGGAACGGATAGCGTGATAGCAGCTGAGCGAGACGGTGCGGGTTCGAATCCCAGTGTGGACAATTTTTAAAATTTGTTTATTTTTTTTTCTATTGTTAATTTTACATCATATTATTCATTTAATGTCTTTTTCTATATTTTAGAAGGAACTATATATGAAAAATAATTTTTTTAAGTTCGGGAAAGTGAGATCAGAGCTTAAAAACAGAAAATATCAATTAAAATTAATTTATTCATATTATTTACAATACTTTCGATAGTTTGGCCTGCCTAGTATGTTCTCTGTATAAAAACAATCCTCTTTCTTTGTTAAAGAACGTATAATGGAACAAAAAATAACATAAAATAGGTATGTACGGATCAAATTTCAAGACCACGTAACTCGCTTTAATATTAAGTTATAAATCTCAAACTCGGTACCAAAATAGGATACCATGCCCCCCACCTCAGTGCCGAAGGAAATATTTATAGGTTAGTTAGGAGGTTCGCAAGGGGCCCCCAAAGTACATCGATCAACTAACCGGGAAAGTGCTTTAGAAGGGATGGAATACGACGCTTACCATGTATACGTGGTGGAGCGGATAGCGTGATAGCAGCTGAGCGAGATGGCGAGGGTTCGAATCCCGGTGTTGTCCATTTTTTGAAATTTGTTTTTTTTCTTTTGTTAATTTTACATTATTTTATTTATTTAATGTGTTTTTCTATATTATAGAAGGAATTATATATGAAAAATAATTTTTTTAAGTTCGGGAAAATGAGATCAGAGCTTAAAAACAGAAAAAATCAATTAAAATTAATTTATTCATATTATTTACAATACTTTCGATAGTTTGGCCTGCCTAGTATGTTCTCTGTATAAAAACAATCCTCTTTCTTCGTTAAAGAACGTGTAATGGAATAAAAAATAACATAAAATAGGCATGTACGGGTAAGTTTTCAAGACCACATAACTCGCTTTAATATTAAGCTATAAATCTCAACAAAAACAGTAAAGTTCGGGGTCACGCTGTGTACCCCCTATGGGGTTTATAATTTTTTCCTTTGGTAGGGTACACTAGTACAAGGTAATATAACACCTTGTCCAATTACAACATTAAAGATTAATATTGAGGTCTGATAGGAGGCATTTCTCTTAACATTGAAAAAATGCACTGTTTTACATATACATACATAGTAAAGTTCGGGGTCACGGTGTGTACCCCCTATGGGGTCTATAATTGATTCCTTTGGTAGGGTACATTATTACAAGGTAATATAACACCTGGTCCACTTAAAATATTAAGGGTCAATATTAAGGTCTGATAGGAGGCTTTGTTAACATTGAGAAAAGACTTTGAATTTCTGCGTATAAAAGCTCTTCAGAAGGCGAATTTCTGCGAAATAAAGCTTCTCGCAACACTTTTGGAGATATACAAAAACAGTAAAATTCGGGGTCGCGCTGTGTACCCCCTATGGGGTCTATAATTATATCCTTTGGTAGGGTACACTAGTACCCCGTAATATAATACCTGGTCCAATTACAACATTAAAGGTTAATATTAAGGTCTGACAGGCGGCATTTTTCTTAACATTGAAAAATGCATTGTTTTAAATATACATACATAGTAAAATGCGGTGTCACACTGTGTACCCCCTATGGGCTCTAAAATTATTTCCTTTGGTAGGGTACACTAGTACTCCGTAATATAATACCTGGTCCAATTACAACATTAAAGGTTAATATTAAGGTCTGATATGAAGCCATTTGTTAACAATGAGAAAAGACTTAAAATTGCTCCGTATGAACGCTTTTCGGAAGGCGAATTTCCTCAAAATAAAGCTTCTCCCAACACTTTTTGAGATATACATACATAGAAAATCTATTTCTCCTCTTGAAAAAAGACTTTGAATTTCTGCGTATAAAAGCTCTTCGGAAGGCGAGTTTCTTGGAAATAGAGCTTCTCGCAACACTTTTGGAAATATACAAAAAGAGTAAAATTCGGGGTCACGCTGTGTACCCCCTATGCGGTCTATAATTTTTTCCTTTGGTAGGGTACACGAGTACAAGATAATATAACACCTGGTCCAATTACAACATTAAAGGTCAATATTGAGGTCTGATAGGAGGCATTTTTCTTAACATTGAAAAATGCACTCTTTTAGGTATACATACATAGTAAAGTGCGGTGTCACGCTGTGTACCCCCTATGGTGTCTATAATTATTTCCTTTGGTAGGGTACACTAGTACAAGGTAATATAACACCTGGTCCACTTAAAATATTAAGGGTCAATATTAAGGTCTGATAGGAGGGTTTGTTAACATTGAGAAAAGACGTAGAATTTCTGCGTATAAAAGCTCTTCAGAAGGCGAATTTCTTCGAAATAAAGCTTCTCGCAACACTTTTGGAGATATACAAAAAGAGTAAAATTCGGGGTCGCGCTGTGTACCCCCTATGGGGTCTATAATTTTTTCCTTTGGTAGGGTACACTAGTACCCCGTAATATAATACCTGGTCCAATTACAAATTTAAAGGTCAATATTAAGGTCTGATAGGCGGCATTTTTCTTAACATTGAAAAATGCATTGTTTTATATATACAAAAACAGTAAAATTCGGGGTCACGCTGTGTACCCCCTATGGTGTCTATAATTGATTCCTTTGGTAGGGTACATTATTACAAGGTAATATTACACCTGGTCCACTTAAAATATTAATATTAAGGTCTGATAGGAGGCTTTGTTAACATTGAGAAAAGACGTAGAATTTCTGCGTATAAAAGCTCTTCAGAAGGCGAATTTCTGCGAAATAAAGCTTCTCGCAACACTTTTGGAGATATACAAAAACAGTAAAATTCGGTGTCGCGCTGTGTACCCCCTATGGGGTCTATAATTATATCCTTTGGTAGGGTACACTAGTACCCCGTAATATAATACCTGGTCCAATTACAACATTAAAGGTTAATATTAAGGTCTGACAGGCGGCATTTTTCTTAACATTGAAAAATGCATTGTTTTAAATATACATACATAGTAAAATGCGGTGTCACACTGTGTACCCCCTATGGGCTCTAAAATTATTTCCTTTGGTAGGGTACACTAGTACTCCGTAATATAATACCTGGTCTAATTACAACATTAAAGGTTTATATTAAGGTCTGATATGAAGCCATTTGTTAACATTGAGAAAAGACTTAAAATTGCTCCGTATCAACGCTTTTCGGAAGGCGAATTTCCTCAAAATAAAGCTTCTCCCAACACTTTTTGAGATATACATACATAGAAAATCTATTTCTCCTCTTGAAAAAAGACTTACAATTTCTGCCTATAAAAGCTCTTCGGAAGGCGAGTTTCTTGGAAATAGAGCTTCTCGCAACACTATTTTAGCTATACAAAAAGAGTAAAATTCGGGGTCACGCTGTGTACCCCCTATGCGGTCTATAATTTTTTCCTTTGGTAGGGTACACGAGTACAAGGTAATATAACACCTGGTCCAATTACAACATAAAAGGTTAATATTATAGTATAATATGAAGCCTTTTGTTAACAATGAAAAATGCACTGTTTTAGATATACATACATAGTAAAGTGCGGGGTCACGCTGTGTACCCCCTATGGGCTCTATAATTATTTCCTTTGGTAGGGTACACTAGTACAAGGTAATACAACACCTGTTCCAACTAAAACATTAAAGGTTAATATTAAGGTCTGATAGGAGGCTTTGTTAATATTGAGAATGGACTTAAAATTTTTGCATATAAGAGCTATTGAGGAGGCGAATTTCTGCGAAATAAAGCTTCTCGAAACACTTTTGGAGATATACAAAAAGAGTAAAATTCGGGGTCACGCTGTGTACCCCCTATGGGCTCTATAATTATTTCCTTTGGTAGGGTACACTAGTACAAGGTAATATAAGACCTGGTCCAATTACAACATTAAAGGTTAATATTATAGTATAATATGAAGCCTTTTGTTAACAATGAGAAAAGACTTAGAATTTTTTCGTATTAACGCTTTTCGGAAGGCGAATTTCCTCAAAATAAACCTTCTCCCAACACTTTTTGAGGTATACATACATACATAGAAAATTTATTTCTCTCGTAAAATCAACCCGGCTGCTGCGGTATCCGGAGCGCCTGTGCCGGCAATACACTCCGCTCCTCCGGTACGGGGACCAGCGTCGGAGCCTTCCCGTTGAAAGATTATGCGTATAAAAGATTTTCAGAAGGCGAATTTCTTCAAAATAAAGCTTCTCGCAACACTTTTTGAGATATACATACATAGAAAATTCATTTCTCTTGAAAAAAGACTTAGAATTTCTCCGTATAAAAGCTATTCAGAAGGCGAATTTCTGCGAAATAAAGCTTCTCGCAACACTATTTTAGATATACAAAAACAGTAAAATTCGGGGTCACACTGTGTACCCCCTATACGGTCTATAATTATTTCCTTTAGTAGGGTACACTAGTACAAGGTAATATAACACCTGGTCCAATTACAACATTAAAGGTTAATATTAAGGTCTGATAGGAGGCATTTTTCTTAACATTGAAAAATGCATTGTTTTAAATATACATACATAGTAAAATGCGGGGTCACACTGTGTATCCCCTATGGGCTCTATAATTATTTCCTTTGGTAGGGTACACTAGTACCCCGTAATATAATACCTGGTCCAATTACAAATTTAAAGGTCAATATTAAGGTCTGATAGGAGGCTTTGTTATTATTGAGAAAAGACTTAGAATTTTTTCGTATTAACGCTTTTCGGAAGGCGAAATTCCTCGAAATAAAGCTTCTCCCAACACTTTTTGAGATATACATACATAGAAAATCTATTTCTCCTCTTGAAAAAAGACTTTGAATTTCTGCGTATAAAAGCTCTTCGGAAGGCGAGTTTCTTGGAAATAGAGCTTCTCGCAACACTTTTGGAAATATACAAAAAGAGTAAAATTCGGGGTCACGCTGTGTACCCCCTATGCGGTCTATAATTTTTTCCTTTGGTAGGGTACACGAGTACAAGATAATATAACACCTGGTCCAATTACAACATTAAAGGTCAATATTGAGGTCTGATAGGAGGCATTTTTCTTAACATTGAAAAATGCACTCTTTTAGGTATACATACATAGTAAAGTGCGGTGTCACGCTGTGTACCCCCTATGGTGTCTATAATTATTTCCTTTGGTAGGGTACACTAGTACAAGGTAATATAACACCTGGTCCACTTAAAATATTAAGGGTCAATATTAAGGTCTGATAGGAGGGTTTGTTAACATTGAGAAAAGACGTAGAATTTCTGCATATAAAAGCTCTTCAGAAGGCGAATTTCTTCGAAATAAAGCTTCTCGCAACACTTTTGGAGATATACAAAAAGAGTAAAATTCGGGGTCGCGCTGTGTACCCCCTATGGGGTCTATAATTTTTTCCTTTGGTAGGGTACACTAGTACCCCGTAATATAATACCTGGTCCAATTACAAATTTAAAGGTCAATATTAAGGTCTGATAGGCGGCATTTTTCTTAACATTGAAAAATGCATTGTTTTATATATACAAAAACAGTAAAATTCGGGGTCACGCTGTGTACCCCCTATGGTGTCTATAATTGATTCCTTTGGTAGGGTACATTATTACAAGGTAATATTACACCTGGTCCACTTAAAATATTAATATTAAGGTCTGATAGGAGGCTTTGTTAACATTGAGAAAAGACGTAGAATTTCTGCGTATAAAAGCTCTTCAGAAGGCGAATTTCTGCGAAATAAAGCTTCTCGCAACACTTTTGGAGATATACAAAAACAGTAAAATTCGGTGTCGCGCTGTGTACCCCCTATGGGGTCTATAATTCTATCCTTTGGTAGGGTACACTAGTACCCCGTAATATAATACCTGGTCCAATTACAACATTAAAGGTTAATATTAAGGTCTGAAAGGCGGCATTTTTCTTAACATTGAAAAATGCATTGTTTTAAATATACATACATAGTAAAATGCGGTGTCACACTGTGTACCCCCTATGGGCTCTAAAATTATTTCCTTTGGTAGGGTACACTAGTACTCCGTAATATAATACCTGGTCTAATTACAACATTAAAGGTTTATATTAAGGTCTGATATGAAGCCATTTGTTAACAATGAGAAAAGACTTAAAATTGCTCCGTATCAACGCTTTTCGGAAGGCGAATTTCCTCAAAATAAAGCTTCTCCCAACACTTTTTGAGATATACATACATAGAAAATCTATTTCTCCTCTTGAAAAAAGACTTACAATTTCTGCCTATAAAAGCTCTTCGGAAGGCGAGTTTCTTGGAAATAGAGCTTCTCGCAACACTATTTTAGCTATACAAAAAGAGTAAAATTCGGGGTCACGCTGTGTACCCCCTATGCGGTCTATAATTTTTTCCTTTGGTAGGGTACACGAGTACAAGGTAATATAACACCTGGTCCAATTACAACATAAAAGGTTAATATTATAGTATAATATGAAGCCTTTTGTTAACAATGAAAAATGCACTGTTTTAGATATACATACATAGTAAAGTGCGGGGTCACGCTGTGTACCCCCTATGGGCTCTATAATTATTTCCTTTGGTAGGGTACACAAGTACAAGGTAATACAACACCTGTTCCAACTAAAACAATAAAGGTTAATATTAAGGTCTGATAGGAGGCTTTGTTAATATTGAGAATGGACTTAAAATTTTTGCATATAAGAGCTATTGAGGAGGCGAATTTCTGCGAAATAAAGCTTCTCGAAACACTTTTGGAGATATACAAAAAGAGTAAAATTCGGGGTCACGCTGTGTACCCCCTATGGGCTCTATAATTATTTCCTTTGGTAGGGTACACTAGTACAAGGTAATATAAGACCTGGTCCAATTACAACATTAAAGGTTAATATTATAGTATAATATGAAGCCTTTTGTTAACAATGAGAAAAGACTTAGAATTTTTTCGTATTAACGCTTTTCGGAAGGCGAATTTCCTCAAAATAAACCTTCTCCCAACACTTTTTGAGGTATACATACATACATAGAAAATTTATTTCTCTCGTAAAATCAACCCGGCTGCTGCGGTATCCGGAGCGCCTGTGCCGGCAATACACTCCGCTCCTCCGGTACGGGGACCAGCGTCGGAGCCTTCCCGTTGAAAGATTATGCGTATAAAAGATTTTCAGAAGGCGAATTTCTTCAAAATAAAGCTTCTCGCAACACTTTTTGAGATATACATACATAGAAAATTCATTTCTCTTGAAAAAAGACTTAGAATTTCTCCGTATAAAAGCTATTCAGAAGGCGAATTTCTGCGAAATAAAGCTTCTCGCAACACTATTTTAGAGGCATTTTTCTTAACATTGAAAAATGCATTGTTTTAAATATACATACATAGTAAAATGCGGGGTCACACTGTGTATCCCCTATGGGCTCTATAATTATTTCCTTTGGTAGGGTACACTAGTACCCCGTAATATAATACCTGGTCCAATTACAAATTTAAAGGTCAATATTAAGGTCTGATAGGAGGCTTTGTTATTATTGAGAAAAGACTTAGAATTTTTTCGTATTAACGCTTTTCGGAAGGCGAAATTCCTCGAAATAAAGCTTCTCCCAACACTTTTTGAGGTATACATACATACATACACACATACATACATACATACATAGAAAATTTTTAAAATTTGTTTTTTTTTTTTTCTATTGTTAATTTTACATTATATTATTCATTTAATGTCTTTTTCTATATTTTAGAAGGAACTATATATGAAAAATTATTTTTTTAAGTTCGGGAAAGTGAGATCAGAGCTTAAAAACAGGAAAAATCAATTAAAATTAATTTATTCATATTATTTACAATACTTTCGATAGTTTGGCCTGCCTAATATGTTCTCTGTATAAAAACAATCCTCTTTCTTCGTTAAAGAACGCGTAATGGAATAAAAAATAACATAAAATAGGCATGTACGAGTAAGTTTTCAAGACCACATAACTCGCTTTAATATTAAGCTATAAATCTCAAACTCGGTACCAAAATAGGGTACCATGCCCCCAACCCCTGTGCCTAAGGAAATATTTATAGCTTAATTAGGAGGGTCGCAATGGGCCCCCAAAGTACATCGTTAAACTGACCGCGAGATTGCTTTTGAAGCCATCAAGTAGCTCGCTGACCGTGTAATCGTGGTGGAACGGATAGCGTGATAGCAGCTGAGCGAGACGGTGCGGGTTCGAATCCCAGTGTGGACAATTTTTAAAATTTGTTTATTTTTTTTTCTATTGTTAATTTTACATTATATTATTCTTTTAATGTCTTTTTCTATATTTTAGAAGGAACTATATATGAAAAATAATTTTTTTAAGTTCGGGAAAGTGAGATCAGAGCTTAAAAACAGGAAAAATCAATTAAAATTAATTTATTCATATTATTTACAATACTTTCGATTGTTTGGCCTGCCTAATATGTTCTCTGTATAAAAACAATCCTCTTTCTTCGTTAAAGAACGCGTAATGGAATAAAAAATAACATAAAATAGGCATGTACGGGTAAGTTTTCAAGACCACATAACTCGCTTTAATATTAAGCTATAAATCTCAAACTCGGTACCAAAATAGGGTACCATGCCCCCAACCCCTGTGCCTAAGGAAATATTTATAGCTTAATTAGGAGGGTCGCAATGGGCCCCCAAAGTACATCGTTAAACTGACCGCGAGATTGCTTTTGAAGCCATCAAGTAGCTCGCTGACCGTGTAATCGTGGTGGAACGGATAGCGTGATAGCAGCTGAGCGAGACGGTGCGGGTTCGAATCCCAGTGTGGACAATTTTTAAAATTTGTTTTTTTTTTTTTCTATTGTTAATTTTACATCATATTATTCATTTAATGTCTTTTTCTATATTTTAGAAGGAACTATATACGAAAAATAATTTTTTTAAGTTCGGGAAAGTGAGATCAGAGCTTAAAAACAGAAAATATAAATTAAAATTAATTTATTCATATTATTTACAATACTTTCGATAGTTTGGCCTGCCTAGTATGTTCTCTGTATAAAAACAATCCTCTTTCTTTGTTAAAGAACGTATAATGGAACAAAAAATAACATAAAATAGGTATGTACGGATCAAATTTCAAGACCACGTAACTCGCTTTAATATTAAGTTATAAATCTCAAACTCGGTACCAAAATAGGATACCATGCCCCCCACCTCAGTGCCGAAGGAAATATTTATAGGTTAATTAGGAGGATCGCAAGGGGCCCCCAAAGTACATCGATCAACTAACCGGGAAAGTGCTTTAGAAGGGATGGAATACGACGGTTACCATGTATACGTGGTGGAGCGGATAGCGTGATAGCAGCTGAGCGAGATGGCGAGGGTTCGAATCCCGGTGTTGTCCATTTTTTGAAATTTGTTTTTTTTCTTTTGTTAATTTTACATTATTTTATTTATTTAATGTGTTTTTCTATATTATACACTCTAAAAACAGTACCTCTTATATAAAAGGTACAAGCTAAATGTACCCCTTATTTTCTCACGTAAGAGGCACATAACTAATGTGCCTTTAAAAATGACAGGCACCACAAGAATTTAAAGGCACCAAAGCAAACGCGAGTCAATACTCGGTACGAAAAGATTTTACCGCTTCCGTGTGCCTCTCAAATACGCTTCCCTTCTTTTTCTGCGGTACAATGTGCCGGAGAAGAAGCGCATGCGCACATCAGTGAAAAATTTTATGACGAAATACCATTTCCTCTCTGCAAACTCGTGGCCGTAATCGCGCGTTTTTTTTATTTTACTATCATAGAGGTATAAGATCACCCCTTCTTCCTCGCTGTTCAAAATGGATATTAAATTTGAAAATGAGCTTCGTGATGAAATAAAGAGAATCCTCGAAGTCAATAACGAGATTGCCAACTCCGTTATCGACCTTTTAAAAGAAGCAGGAGTCGACAAAAAGTCTGATCTGCCATTGATAGAAGAAGAAGATTTGATCTCGCTTAAGCCAATTAAGAGGAGAAAGCTTCTTTCGGCCTTTAAAACAAGTATGTATAAAATTGTCTTTTGTTATTTTTCTTATTGATTTATGTATCGTAGCATATTTCAGCTTTAAATTATTATTAAAACAGCAATTGAAAAAAAAATGCTGTATTAACTCACTAATGTGAATCAATTTTATAAAATACGAAGTAAACAATATTGTATTTTACCAGTATTATGATACTTAAGATGCACTAAAGAAAATATATATATATATTTCTTTTTTTAAAAAAATCACAGTAGCTTAACTGAGGTTAAGTTAAATTGAAATAACAGTGCACATAAAATGCTTAAGTACCTACTCTCTGCAAGTTAAAAAAAAATTTTTTTTTTTTTGAAAGAATCCTGTCTTTAATTACTTATGTTATGAAAATTAAAAACATTTTGTTTGTTGAAAACAAACAGTTAAATTAGTCAAGGCTGATAAATATTTTTACACCGTTTGTATGTATAATTACTATTATTTGGAAATTTAAATTAATGTATTAATTACATTAAATTGTAATTAATACTGTTAAGGTTTTTGACCGTTCACTGTTTTATCTCGTCCATATTAGTATTATTGTATGTTATAATAACAAAAATACTGTGTGATCATACAGTACTGTGCGCTGTAAAAATAAAAAGATATAAATCAAATAAAAATATTTATAAAATTAGAGTAAAATTCTGATTCAATACAATAGTAGTTAACTTTACTTTTTAAGAGGGCTTCATTCTTTGCAAGCGGTGATGTTCATTGATTAATATAGCGATTTTAATATTTTTAATCATTACATGAATAGTTTATCCTATTTCTTTCTTTATTTCCTTAATTTCATGAATATTATTTTGGCATACATTTTCAAACAAGAACAGGATGAAATTTGTTTCAAGTGTTATTAAAGTAGATATCGTGAAAGCTCTCAATTTATGTAATATCACCTTTGCATTAAAATAATTTTTCTTTGCTTTACTGTTTAAAGATGTGTAAATGTTTGGCAGCAGTGAAAATTCAAACAAAAATGTTATATACTAGATTGTCAAAAAAATTTTTAAATTTAATATTATGTATATACTTTTATATTCTTCCATTTTAAGAATATAATATAATTAGCAATTTTATTTATTGTTATTATTTTTTTCAGCTCCTGCGACTTCTTTAACTGGTACTACTACTTCAACTGCTGTGTCATCAACAGAAAATGCAGTTTCAGTTACTTGTGATAGAGAGGTAAACAAAAGTTTCACATCATATAAAGCTCATATATGTGTGTCTTGTGCTTTTGAAACTTTTAAATTCAATTCGTTTGATTGGCACATTAAGAAATTTCATGGAGGGGAATATTTCTTGGAATGTGGATATTGCAAGATGAAGCTTTATTCTAAGGGGTCATATAAGCAGCATTTTAAAACATGCCAAAACATTGTAAAGCATGTCTCTAATGCTGATTCAGTTCTAAGATCTGATACTTTTCCAGATCATTCCCCAGACCAAATTCATCCAAATTCCCCTGAATGCACCACGCCTCTTGATCTTATGACAGAGCTTTGTATTGAATTGGAGGGCAAGCATAGGGCATCTAAATCTCTAATTAATGCTGTTATTTCAAAAGTACAAGATGTTCTGGATGTTTGCCAATCTGGTGCTTCTTTGGATAAATTATCCACTAATTATTCAAGGCGGCAATTATATACACAGTTAGGGCTTTTCATTAAACCAGAAGAGTGCTTGCTAGGCAAAGGAAAAGCTTATTTCATACCTTTAAAACAGCTAATTTCAAATTTAATGAAAAGTGAATATTGCCACTATTTTTGTAAACCCTTTACAAAAGAAGTTGAAAATGGAACACTTGTCGATTTTTTTAGTGGAGTGAGGTATCAATCTCACCCAGTGATTCAGAAATACCCGACAAATTCTATTATTATTATGCTCTATCATGATGATATAGAGCTTGCCAATGCCTTAGGAATGAAACGATCCAACAAAGGGAAGTTGACAATGTTTTATATAACATTTTTAAATATTCCCACTTACTTGCGAAGTCAACTTGCCCACATACATCTTTTGGCAGTGGCTAAAGCAAGTTTAGTGAAAACTGCTGAAGCAAAGTATTTACTTCTAAGTGATTTTTTTCAAACAATGAATAAACTGGCCGATGAAGGTATATTTTTTATGACCCCTAATGGAATGGCTAAATATCATGGATGCCTTTTGTCATATACAGGAGATTCATTAGCATGTCACAATATTGGTGGCTTTAAGGAAGGGTTTTCAAACATTGTGAAACAACCATGTCGCTCGTGCAAAATTTCTCCTCAAGATTATTCTAGTTGTTTTTTTCATACAACATGCCATTTGAGGACAGACTCAGAAATTGAAAGGCAATTGACAAATCTTGAGAATGCAGTGAACAAAGCAGAACGAGACAACCTGTCGAAGGAATTTGGCTTGAATTCTCGTTCCGTTCTTTGCAAACTTCAGTATTTTTCTCTAACCAAAGATTTATTGTATGACCCAATGCATATTTTTTTAGAAGGTGTTGCTCCTAAAGAAATAACATTGTTTTTAAAGTCTTGCATCCAGGATGGTTATTTTAATAGAAAAAAACTCAATAAGTTACTGGCTAATTTCCAATTCCACAAATCGGTAAGCAAAAGCTTATATCCCAGAGCATTTGAATCAAGCTTACAAGTCAATGCTTCTAGTAGTGCATGCCTAAATCTGACTCTTCATCTACCATTCATATTGAAAGATTGCTTTGATGATGAAGCCCCAGATACCTTACGTTGTTTTGTTATGTTGGTTCAGATAATTCAATATATATTATCTCCCATCATGCATGTAAACATGCTCGAGAAACTAGAGTCACTAATTGCAGCCCATCAGGAATTGTTCATAAAGTGTTATGGCTCTGAAAACATTATCCCCAAGATTCATATGATGGTTCACTTACCTGAGCAAATCAGGCAACATGGCCCAGCCAGGCATCACTGGACTATGAGAATGGAAGCAAAAAATGCAATTGCGAAGAATAAGAAATTTTTTAATTTCAAAAATCTTGCATTTTCTCTAAGCGAATATTTCCAATTGCATTTCGCTACTTTTTTTTGGGAAAATAAAGGGAAGGTGAGAGATGAGGTTTTTACACCTCAATTTCAGTTCTCTCAGACCCGAAAGGAATCTTCAACAATTAAGTCATGCCATCTTAATGGAGATGACATAACTGAAAATGACTTGAGAAAAAATTGTATATTGTTAGAGAAATTAGAGTATAATTCAGTGTCTTTTTCAAAAAATGATGTTATACTTTCAGGAAATATGGTTTCCGATAGTTCATTTTCTAAAATAATTGATATATTACATTTTGAGGCAAATTTATATTTCTTTTGCAATATTCTTAGTATTGACCAGTTTTGTAGCAATATAAATACAATTGCCTTAAAAACTACCAAACTTTTTATCACTTTTAAAGTAAACAATTTGTTAAATCCTTGGCCTCTCTTAAACTACCCTATCAATGATACAATTTATGTCATACTTCCATGTATGTTTAATTCCAATAACTAATTCTCAAGTTCTACTTTAAATAATTTAATTCTCCCTTAATAAATGTCCATAATATAGTATATTAAAATCCTTCTTTAAAAAAGAAAAATAACGTGCCTCTACTTTTTTTCATACTTCAACTTTAATGGTTAATTTTTTTGTGATGCTTTGTTAGTTTAATAACATTTTTATTTCATAGTTTTATTACATGTTTTGATTTTTTCAATAATTATGCAATAATTTCCCTCAAAAACAATTTAACCTTACATTAAGAAATGTTCATAATGAATCCTTCCTTAAAAATCAATGTTGTGATTTTATTTTAACCTTTTAAGTTGTAATTTAAACAATACTTTAATTTATATTTTAATAATGAAAAGGAAATATTTTTAATATGTTAGCGTGTATGACAAATTGGCTACAGCTTTTATTTATTTTTGTTTTGTTAAATAGTTGCATTTTTTTTTTCAGTAAAAAATTTCGTGGAAAACGTTATATTCTTAAATGTATGCTTTTTTTTCTCAAGGGTTATGTCATCATCCCCAGAACCAGTTCTCCCATGAGTGAGATTGAAATTCCTGTAAATGAGATTCCTGTAAATGAGATTCCCTTGAATGCAATTCCCATTCTACAACTAAAGACAAATTTAAAGTCTGTTCCGCTTCCAAATTTTTCTCGTGTGCTGGATCCTCTCCTAGAAGGGCACATGTTGTCTGATAAAGACCATGCTCGTCTGAGCAATATTTTGAAAGAAGAGCTGATTACTCATCTGAAGTAAGTTTAATTATTTATTTACTTTTAGTTGTGTTGTGAGTCATTACTAGTTTTAAATATGATCTCTCATTCGTTGAAACTTTTAATAAATGTTATACAGTAGAGCGTCGATTATCCGAACGTCCAATTATCCAAACTATGTCCAAATTCGTTTTTTTTTTTTTTTTTTTCCCTTTTTTTTTAAAAAAGTTTAGAATACTTTTTAACTTATAGACATTTTTTCTAAATTCAGAAGAATAAATAATATCCACTACTTCTGAAGACTGTATTCAATTTACAACCTTTTTAGCAGTTTTCTTATAGCAGCCGTACATACATGTATTGTTATACCATATATACCATACATACATACATGTATTGTTATACCATATATACCATACATACATGTATTGTTATACCATACATACATACATGTATTGTTATACCATACATACATACATGTATTGTTATACCATACATAACATATATAGATACATATAGCCATATATACTATTCTTGCATAAATAATAAAACTAGATTTTAAATAACTTTCCAATTATCCGAACCACGTTCGGTCCCGAGCAGTTCAGATAATCGGCGCTCTACTGTATTCTCTTGTACACATATAATAAGTTAAATATAAAGTTCTTTTTCAAACATTGAATAAGTTTTGTATTCTTTAATTTTAATTTAAAAACTTTTACTGAATTTCAAGTAAATTCATTAATAAACTAATTTTTTGTCTTCTACATGACATTTAATGAGTTTTTCTTCCTTATTTAGCAATGAAAACCTTATCTGTGGGGAAAATTCAACTACCTTGCGATGGCAGTACAGAGATTTAGGAGAAACTCTTTTGCTTAGGTACCCTAATATGGTGTGGGATTTGCCGAGTAAGCGACAAATAAAAGCCACAAGTTTAAAAGCACCTATTTATGTAAGTTAGTTTTTATGGTTATATTACTGTACAAATGCTTGTTTTGAAAGCATATAGTAATTAAATTCTTAAAAAGTAGCAAATTAAAATGAAGTTCTAAAACAGTAACTTGTGTCAGTTGGACTGATAATTTATTTTTACAGGTATAAAATGTATAAACAAACTTGTGTTGGCTTTATAATTTGTCATGAATGGTGTTTTGTTCATGATTTTGGATTGTAGATATACGCATGCAAAATTACAAAGTTTGTTATTCAAGTGCTTTTGCTAATGTAAATTTATTGTATAACAGATAATGTGGGTTTTTTGTATCTATTTTAATTAATAAATTCTGTCTATGAACCAGTGAATTTTTTCTAGTGTCACCCTATTTTAGATAATCTATGATTTAATAATCAAGATATGCTAATGTATAATGTAGTGCTATACACTATAAATTCTCTGATTTAACTTTTAATTAAGATATTGGGTTTAAAAGTCTAAATTAACCTTAAATTTTTCCTAGTTTCTTAGTCATGCAGCTTAAAAAAGAATTCTTGACCAAATGAAAGTAATGACCCTACTTCGTGGCAATGGCTAATGCCCTTTTATTAAAAATTTTATATTATTCAAAGATTGTAAAACTGCCTAGTTTCCATGTTTTTTTTTAGGTTAATATGAAATTAATTGGAAGTTGCTTCTTTATTCTTTAAAGGGTATATTCATTCGAAGATTGAGTGAGAGAAGAAAAATGCAGAGGCTTCGATCACTAAAAAGCAAGGAAGTTGTTGAACCATTAATAATGGAAAGCGAAATGTCTGCTGAAGATGCTATTATTGAATTGGCGGTAAGACATTTTCTTAAATAGCTACTTTTCAAGGGATCACTTAATTTATAACTATTGCAAATATATTTGGCTTGGCAAGTAAGAAGTATGTATTATCATTTTAGTCTGTCACCCCGGAGGTGCTCAAAAATGAAGCTAATGACCAGAGATTAACATATTTACTGAAGAGATCTTTTGAACTAAGGGAGAAAGAAGAGTTGTCTGAGCTGCCTCCATATTTATTGATTCAAAAACATGTAAGTGTGTACTGTAAATATTTAAATATTTTTTTATCTATATCTAAGAGTAAGTCTAATCACATTACTAAATATTTTTTTACCTATTCAATGCTGTTATGCATTATGTTAAAAAAAAAGCCATTCTATTATTAACTTTCGTCCATGGCTCTTTCAGCTTAGAACTGAAGTGGAATTGCGCTTCGGCGAACAATTGGAAAGAATGGTTGAAAAGCTTAAACAGGCTTTAAGAAAGATGTCTGCATATTACAACATTTGCGGCTCCATTTTGGAGATGGAGAAACTTATGCAGCCAAAGACTTCTACGTGGAACTGTGTATCACTGGTATAATTTACTTTTCATTTTTGCATTTTAAATTAATATTTTTAGTTTTTTTTTTTTAAATCACAGATGATGAATAAGCACTTTCATAAGTTACATAGACCTGTAATCGAAATAACTTGGTCAGTTTTTTTACTTGTATTTGATTAAAATTATGTCCAATTCAAACGCTTAATAACTGTGAACAAGCCCAAGTGAACTAACTTAACCCTTTGGCAACGGCGGGCACAGCATATGTGCCGCTCAAAAAATTTGACCTTACAACGGCGAGGGCACAACAGTTGTGCCGGCTATTTCTTTCCCCTGAACTTGTTTGACCACCCATTAACCTGTCATATTAACACACTCCTCTTTTAAAAGACCCTTTTGTTGGAAAATGGAGCGATGAGTATATCAGTCTTCTTTGACTTGGCTGATCCCTTTTCAGTATGTACTGCCAGAAGGAGACTTGATTCATTTCTTTTTCTGCCACTTATCTATTTTCCTATATTCTATACATAAACTCATAACTATATATAAACATAACATAACTATATATAAACTCAAACATAACTATGATTATGAGCTTTTTTTATTGGAAGAACTTCTGAAAATCAAAGAAATTCCCAATAAAAAAGAGTGAAAGAACAAGTATAAGTTCTTAATAGTGTATTGAAGGGGAACAGATATAGTTATAGATAACTAAAGATCAATGAATAATTAAAATGATTGAATTCTCCTTTTAAAAATTAACAATTCTCAAATTTGTCAAGTATGATGCATTTTAAAATTATGCAGAATCCTTCCTGTTTCAAAATAAAAACGATAACGCACCAGACGAGACTTTGGAGGTCTGCAAAATTGGCATATGAATGGAAAATTTAGTTCAATATAGATTTTTACTTCACAAGACCACCTTAAATGATAATGGTTGAAAAGTGAATAGAGTTGCCGGTGTAGATAAAAAAAAAAAAAAAAAAAGCGGCTCAATAAAAAGGATTGCAGTCTAAAGATAAAATCATTCAAACTGTGTCTTTTCTTGGTAGTTGTCATGCGTTTGGAAGGCAGAAAAGTTATTATGTGAACATCTATAGGATTGTTTTTAATATGTGACCTTGAACAACAAGTTTACTCTCAATGAAATAATCTCCATTTCTAAAAATGCCACCCACATGATAAGCTATTGAACTACATGCTGCTCCCTGCTCTATTCTCTGAGATATTCTTGTTAATATATTTAGAAAAAACTTTTAAAAAATTACATTTCAGCTTTTCTCTACATTAGAAAAAAAAAAAGCAAGCCAAAATATGTATAACTATGCCAAAAATAACTACTGGTCTATAACCCTGCTTCTTCTCCCACCATGAAAAGTGAGGTACAAATTGCAACAAAATATTTCCTTTTCATAACTGGTTAAAGTAGTTACCTCCCACTGACTAAGTGGGGGGGGATGAATTTTGGTAAGAAAGCGCCGTGGTAAGAGGAGAATTTTTTCATCTTTGTTGCCGTAGCCAAAAGGTTAACACACTCTGTCAATTGAGTAGTCAATATTGGAGTAGAAAACTGTTTTAAAAATAACTGAAATATTTATCATTAAACTAGCAAAAAAAGTTTTGCTCTACTATATACCTTTAGAAATCAAAATTCACATTTCTGTATCTAAGCTAAAATTGTTTCTAAAAAATACAGCACGAATATTATGCAGTATGAATAAGCATAATCAAAATGAACCTCAGACTATTTCAGTCAAATATGTAAGCCTGCATGTATCTTATATTTGTTCACAGTGTTTTAAAATAACTTAATTGTATAAAATTGTTTTTGTTGCATGAATGCCTTGCTGCTTCTAGAATTCATTTTCTTTATTTAGGTTAACTTCAGCTCCGATGCTAGAAGACCAGGGCCTAGCATATTTTTCGGTGAAAAGAAAAGCATCAGTACTGGAATACAAGTCATTAATCTTCGAGAAGATTGCTGTTTGGAAGAGGCAGTTGTTTTATTGATGGGAATTTATTTCATTTTAAATTTAAGTTTTCCAAATTCATATGGCCAATTTTTAGGTTTGCTGCAAAATTTATTATTAAAGAAAAACAAATTTCCGAAATCATTTTCTTCTAATCATCTAAATGCTGTATTCAAAATTATTAACCCTAACTAAATTTTCATTTAAATCATAATTTTTTATTTTCATAAAATTTAAATCATAAAATTTCATTTAAATTTAATTTTATTTCCGTGTGCTTGTAATGTGTAATGTTAATTAATTATGAAAATAAGACCATTTATGTTCAGAGGTAGGGAACCACAAAAAATTTCCTCATGTAGCCTGCAAAACTTGTGTCCAGTCTTGTGGCTGAAAAATGTCTGCAAATAACTTTTTATTCGTTCAAATGACTTATTTAACCAAATATTAAGTTGCAGTCAATAAATCGTATTTACATTGGTTTCAGTAGCAACGATTGGATTGATGCTATGAAAAAAATGATTTATGCGTTTTGGAGCAAAACGCGAGTCTGGTTGATAATGTGGAACTTTTTTTCTTGAGACTTCAGCAAAAAGCACATTTGGCGATTAATTCATTTTTAATTGATTTGTTGATGTAGTTTCCATTACGCCTATGGCAGTTTTAAAAATAATTTTCAAGAATATGTCGTTACCTTGAAAAAATACCATACAAGTGAAAGTTTAATATTTTATTAATTATAAACTGAATAAATAAAAAATTCGCATGCCATGGAAACAAAATTAGTTAGATACATGCGTTCAAGTATTTCAAAAATTATAACAGAAATGGAAATAGTTATTGTGTTATCAATATGAAAAATGCTATAATAAGTTAATTACATCTTTCGATCCTGCAATAAAAAAGGTGCTAGAATCATTAAGATCTTTTCAAAATTTTAGAAAAATTCAAACTTATTATTTTCTTTTCCTTTTTTTTTTAAAATCTGAATATTTTGAAATAAGAATTTTTTTTATTTGAATTAAAGAAAAAATCATTAATTTTAGTTCATATAAATGATTAAAGTAAAATCATTAATTAGCTTTATCATTGATTTTAGCGTGGTGTGCATTAAAATTTTAAAGCATACATCTGAACTAGATATCAACATTTTAATTGGGTTTGATAATTTGGAATTGAAATCACTAATTGTCTTTATGTAATCGTATAAAAGCAAAAAGATGTTACACACCTTTCCATTCCATAATTAAAACTGGAAAAAATTCAGACATATAATCAAATTTGCTAAACGACATTTTAATAATTAATTTTTTACTTTTATTTGGAATCATTTTTAAAGTGTTTAATTATGCATCAATTATTTATTGAATAAAGTTTAAGCGGAAAGAGGGCCTCTGATCTAAACAGTGGTAGCGTAGTCTGGCGGTGGCGCGAGTATTACCTTCGGATCATCAATGAAGACGAATACCAGACAGTCAACAATAGCCCATTTTAGTAGCCTAACTTTAGCAACCAAACCAAAACCTTAGGGATAGAGAATTTTTAAATTCCATCAATTATGACAGTACAAAAAAAATATAAATAATGGTTTTTTATCGTAAGCTGTAAATTGTTGAAGATGTAACTCTGCTGTGTAGAGTGTATTCATTAAAGGTACTAAAAATTCATCCAAAATTTGAATTTCGCACCATTTGGGTAACAAAAAGAAAATGCAAAAAGTTGGAAGTTCTAGCCTTATAAAAAATTAAAAGCTACACGGAAGAAGAGCGTGTTTTCCTTGTTCTGCATTGCTCAGTCTCATTCCCAGATCATATATTTTCCCGTTTTGGATTTTGAAGTTCAATAAGCCTACAACCACCCATGCCCTTGAAGAAAGAAATGGAGCGCTATACAAACAAAAATCAATCATATTTATATAAAATAATTTTTGAAATTTTGAAAAAGAAAATGGAGAATTTTTTGATGGAAAAAGTGCACGTGTACAAGCAGAACAGTGAAGGGAATTTAACTAATATGCTATTTCGTATATAACCCTATATTGTATACTTTATGCAGGGTTGAGTTAATGTATGATGGGCCCTGGGGCTAATTTGTGACTTGGACCCAACCTATAACAAATTATTCAAATTCAGAACATATATTCAGAAACATCGAAACTTCTTATGAAATTCAGTTCAAATTAAACTTGTAATGTAAAATTTAAATCATAAAATTTCATTTAAATTTAATTTTCTTTTGGTGTGCTTATAATGTGTAAAGTTATTAATTAATTATGGTTGAAGTTGTGATTAAATTAATTGTGTTAATATGTTAATTATGTAAAATTGTACTTTATACTTTATGTGTGAAAATAAAGGATTTTAGATTTCATGATATGTATATAGTGTTTAATTTTGATCCTTATAAAACTATTTTATTAAATCTCTAAATATTTAAGAAATATCGAAATTTATAATAAATTTCCATTTTGAGGATGCTTTTTGGAGAAAAAAAATCCATGAATTATATTGACTTGGCTTAACAGAAATAACTATCATCTTTTTGTACCTTTATTTGATTAGAACAGCATAATTGTAAGTTGTTGAAGTATCATTAAACGCTACATAATTAAAAAAAAATGGTATAAATTTACATATTTTATAATTGCCCATGAAAAAGCCTTAGATGGAATCCCTTGAAATAATCACTTTCAAGTGACCAATATTCAAAGAATTGAGAAATATATTTCATTAAGAATTCTTATAATTAATATATATCTTGGTAAGTGTAAACCAAATAGAAAGTCCCTTTTTATAAGTGCTAGCAAATTACAAATAGGTAAAAAAATTTCGTTCAAATCTGGTAAATAACAGGTTTTGGTATACCAAAACCTGTTATTTACCAGATTTGAACGAAATCTTTTTACCACTAAATGCTTGTTTCAATGAGGGGTACATAAAAGCAAAATCAAGGTACAATGTACCTTTCAAGTTAAGAGGTAAATCTGATTTTGCCTCTGAAATCAGAGGTACATTGTGCCTTTCATTTTTAAAGGTACGTTGTGCCCTTTAAATTCAGAGGCACAAACGATCCAAATTTGCCTCTGAAATCAGAGGTACATTGTGCCTTTCATTTTTAAAGGTACGTTGTGCCCTTTAAATTCAGAGGCACAAACGATCCAGATTTGCCTCTGAAATCAGAGGTACAGTTTTTAGAGTGTAGAAGGAATTATATATGAAAAATAATTTTTTTAAGTTCGGGAAAATGAGATCAGAGCTTAAAAACAGAAAAAATCAATTAAAATTAATTTATTCATATTATTTACAATACTTTCGATAGTTTGGCCTGCCTAGTATGTTCTCTGTATAAAAACAATCCTCTTTCTTCGTTAAAGAACGTGTAATGGAATAAAAAATAACATAAAATAGGCATGTACGGGTAAGTTTTCAAGACCACATAACTCGCTTTAATATTAAGCTATAAATCTCAACAAAAACAGTAAAGTTCGGGGTCACGCTGTGTACCCCCTATGGGGTTTATAATTTTTTCCTTTGGTAGGGTACACTAGTACAAGGTAATATAACACCTGGTCCAATTACAACATTAAAGATTAATATTGAGGTCTGATAGGAGGCATTTCTCTTAACATTGAAAAAATGCACTGTTTTACATATACATACATAGTAAAGTTCGGGGTCACGGTGTGTACCCCCTATGGGGTCTATAATTGATTCCTTTGGTAGGGTACATTATTACAAGGTAATATTACACCTGGTCCACTTAAAATATTAAGGGTCAATATTAAGGTCTGATAGGAGGCTTTGTTAACATTGAGAAAAGACGTAGAATTTCTGCGTATAAAAGCTCTTCAGAAGGCGAATTTCTGCGAAATAAAGCTTCTCGCAACACTTTTGGAGATATACAAAAACAGTAAAATTCGGTGTCGCGCTGTGTACCCCCTATGGGGTCTATAATTATATCCTTTGGTAGGGTACACTAGTACCCCGTAATATAATACCTGGTCCAATTACAACATTAAAGGTTAATATTAAGGTCTGACAGGCGGCATTTTTCTTAACATTGAAAAATGCATTGTTTTAAATATACATACATAGTAAAATGCGGTGTCACACTGTGTACCCCCTATGGGCTCTAAAATTATTTCCTTTGGTAGGGTACACTAGTACTCCGTAATATAATACCTGGTCTAATTACAACATTAAAGGTTTATATTAAGGTCTGATATGAAGCCATTTGTTAACAATGAGAAAAGACTTAAAATTGCTCCGTATCAACGCTTTTCGGAAGGCGAATTTCCTCAAAATAAAGCTTCTCCCAACACTTTTTGAGATATACATACATAGAAAATCTATTTCTCCTCTTGAAAAAAAGACTTACAATTTCTGCCTATAAAAGCTCTTCGGAAGGCGAGTTTCTTGGAAATAGAGCTTCTCGCAACACTATTTTAGCTATACAAAAAGAGTAAAATTCGGGGTCACGCTGTGTACCCCCTATGCGGTCTATAATTTTTTCCTTTGGTAGGGTACACGAGTATATAACGTAATATAACACCTGGTCCAATTACAACATTAAAGGTTAATATTATAGTATAATATGAAGCCTTTTGTTAACAATGAAAAATGCACTGTTTTAGATATACATACATAGTAAAGTGCGGGGTCACGCTGTGTACCCCCTATGGGCTCTATAATTATTTCCTTTGGTAGGGTACACTAGTACAAGGTAATACAACACCTGGTCCAACTAAAACATTAAAGGTTAATATTAAGGTCTGATAGGAGGCTTTGTTAATATTGAGAATGGACTTAAAATTTTTGCATATAAGAGCTATTGAGGAGGCGAATTTCTGCGAAATAAAGCTTCTCGAAACACTTTTGGAGATATACAGAAAGAGTAAAATTCGGGGTCACGCTGTGTACCCCCTATGGGCTCTATAATTATTTCCTTTGGTAGGGTACACTAGTACAAGGTAATATAAGACCTGGTCCAATTACAACATTAAAGGTTAATATTATAGTATAATATGAAGCCTTTTGTTAACAATGAGAAAAGACTTAGAATTTTTTCGTATTAACGCTTTTCGGAAGGCGAATTTCCTCAAAATAAACCTTCTCCCAACACTTTTTGAGGTATACATACATACATAGAAAATTTATTTCTCTCGTAAAAGCAACCCGGCTGCTGCGGTATCCGGAGCGCCTCTGCCGGCAATACACTCCGCTCCTCCGGTACGGGGACCAGCGTCGGAGCCTTCCCGTTGAAAGATTATGCGTATAAAAGATTTTCAGAAGGCGAATTTCTTCAAAATAAAGCTTCTCGCAACACTTTTTGAGATATACATACATAGAAAATTCATTTCTCTTGAAAAAAGACTTAGAATTTCTCCGTATAAAAGCTATTCAGAAGGCGAATTTCTGCGAAATAAAGCTTCTCGCAACACTATTTTAGATATACAAAAACAGTAAAATTCGGGGTCACACTGTGTACCCCCTATAGGGTCTATAATTATTTCCTTTAGTAGGGTACACTAGTACAAGGTAATATAACACCTGGTCCAATTACAACATTAAAGGTTAATATTAAGGTCTGATAGGAGGCATTTTTCTTAACATTGAAAAATGCATTGTTTTAAATATACATACATAGTAAAATGCGGGGTCACACTGTGTACCCCCTATGGGCTCTATAATTATTTCCTTTGGTAGGGTACACTAGTACCCCGTAATATAATACCTGGTCCAATTACAAATTTAAAGGTCAATATTAAGGTCTGATAGGAGGCTTTGTTATTATTGAGAAAAGACTTAGAATTTTTTCGTATTAACGCTTTTCGGAAGGCGAAATTCCTCGAAATAAAGCTTCTCCCAACACTTTTTGAGGTATACATACATACATACACACATACATACATACATACTTAGAAAATTTTTAAAATTTGTTTATTTTTTTTTCTATTGTTAATTTTACATTATATTATTCATTTAATGTCTTTTTCTATATTTTAGAAGGAACTATATATGAAAAATTATTTTTTTAAGTTCGGGAAAGTGAGATCAGAGCTTAAAAACAGGAAAAATCAATTAAAATTAATTTATTCATATTATTTACAATACTTTCGATAGTTTGGCCTGCCTAATATGTTCTCTGTATAAAAACAATCCTCTTTCTTCGTTAAAGAACGCGTAATGGAATAAAAAATAACATAAAATAGGCATGTACGGGTAAGTTTTCAAGACCACATAACTCGCTTTAATATTAAGCTATAAATCTCAAACTCAGTACCAAAATAGGGTACCATGCCCCCAACCCCTGTGCCTAAGGAAATATTTATAGCTTAATTAGGAGGGTCGCAATGGGCCCCCAAAGTACATCGTTAAACTGACCGCGAGATTGCTTTTGAAGCCATCAAGTAGCTCGCTGACCGTGTAATCGTGGTGGAACGGATAGCGTGATAGCAGCTGAGCGAGACGGTGCGGGTTCGAATCCCAGTGTGGACAATTTTTAAAATTTGTTTATTTTTTTTTCTATTGTTAATTTTACATCATATTATTCATTTAATGTCTTTTTCTATATTTTAGAAGGAACTATATATGAAAAAAAATTTTTTTAAGTTCGGGAAAGTGAGATCAGAGCTTAAAAACAGAAAATATCAATTAAAATTAATTTATTCATATTATTTACAATACTTTCGATAGTTTGGCCTGCCTAGTATGTTCTCTGTATAAAAACAATCCTCTTTCTTTGTTAAAGAACGTATAATGGAACAAAAAATAACATAAAATAGGTATGTACGGATCAAATTTCAAGACCACGTAACTCGCTTTAATATTAAGTTATAAATCTCAAACTCGGTACCAAAATAGGATACCATGCCCCCCACCTCAGTGCCGAAGGAAATATTTATAGGTTAATTAGGAGGATCGCAAGGGGCCCCCAAAGTACATCGATCAACTAACCGGGAAAGTGCTTTAGAAGGGATGGAATACGACGCTTACCATGTATACGTGGTGGAGCGGATAGCGTGATAGCAGCTGAGCGAGATGGCGAGGGTTCGAATCCCGGTGTTGTCCATTTTTTGAAATTTGTTTTTTTTTCTTTTGTTAATTTTACATTATTTTATTTATTTAATGTGTTTTTCTATATTATAGAAGGAATTATATATGAAAAATAATTTTTTTAAGTTCGGGAAAATGAGATCAGAGCTTAAAAACAGAAAAAATCAATTAAAATTAATTTATTCATATTATTTACAATACTTTCGATAGTTTGGCCTGCCTAGTATGTTCTCTGTATAAAAACAATCCTCTTTCTTCGTTAAAGAACGTGTAATGGAATAAAAAATAACATAAAATAGGCATGTACGGGTAAGTTTTCAAGACCACATAACTCGCTTTAATATTAAGCTATAAATCTCAACAAAAACAGTAAAGTTCGGGGTCACGCTGTGTACCCCCTATGGGGTTTATAATTTTTTCCTTTGGTAGGGTACACTAGTACAAGGTAATATAACACCTGGTCCAATTACAACATTAAAGATTAATATTGAGGTCTGATAGGAGGCATTTCTCTTAACATTGAAAAAATGCACTGTTTTACATATACATACATAGTAAAGTTCGGGGTCAGGGTGTGTACCCCCTATGGGGTCTATAATTGATTCCTTTGGTAGGGTACATTATTACAAGGTAATATAACACCTGGTCCACTTAAAATATTAAGGGTCAATATTAAGGTCTGATAGGAGGCTTTGTTAACATTGAGAAAAGACTTTGAATTTCTGCGTATAAAAGCTCTTCAGAAGGCGAATTTCTGCGAAATAAAGCTTCTCGCAACACTTTTGGAGATATACAAAAACAGTAAAATTCGGGGTCGCGCTGTGTACCCCCTATGGGGTCTATAATTATATCCTTTGGTAGGGTACACTAGTACCCCGTAATATAATACCTGGTCCAATTACAACATTAAAGGTTAATATTAAGGTCTGACAGGCGGCATTTTTCTTAACATTGAAAAATGCATTGTTTTAAATATACATACATAGTAAAATGCGGTGTCACACTGTGTACCCCCTATGGGCTCTAAAATTATTTCCTTTGGTAGGGTACACTAGTACTCCGTAATATAATACCTGGTCCAATTACAACATTAAAGGTTAATATTAAGGTCTGATATGAAGCCATTTGTTAACAATGAGAAAAGACTTAAAATTGCTCCGTATGAACGCTTTTCGGAAGGCGAATTTCCTCAAAATAAAGCTTCTCCCAACACTTTTTGAGATATACATACATAGAAAATCTATTTCTCCTCTTGAAAAAAGACTTTGAATTTCTGCGTATAAAAGCTCTTCGGAAGGCGAGTTTCTTGGAAATAGAGCTTCTCGCAACACTTTTGGAAATATACAAAAAGAGTAAAATTCGGGGTCACGCTGTGTACCCCCTATGTGGTCTATAATTTTTTCCTTTGGTAGGGTACACGAGTACAAGGTAATATAACACCTGGTCCAATTACAACATTAAAGGTCAATATTGAGGTCTGATAGGAGGCATTTTTCTTAACATTGAAAAATGCACTGTTTTAGGTATACATACATAGTAAAGTGCGGTGTCACGCTGTGTACCCCCTATGGTGTCTATAATTATTTCCTTTGGTAGGGTACACTAGTACAAGGTAATATAACACCTGGTCCACTTAAAATATTAAGGGTCAATATTAAGGTCTGATAGGAGGGTTTGTTAACATTGAGAAAAGACGTAGAATTTCTGCGTATAAAAGCTCTTCAGAAGGCGAATTTCTTCGAAATAAAGCTTCTCGCAACACTTTTGGAGATATACAAAAAGAGTAAAATTCGGGGTCGCGCTGTGTACCCCCTATGGGGTCTATAATTTTTTCCTTTGGTAGGGTACACTAGTACCCCGTAATATAATACCTGGTCCAATTACAAATTTAAAGGTCAATATTAAGGTCTGATAGGCGGCATTTTTCTTAACATTGAAAAATGCATTGTTTTATATATACAAAAACAGTAAAATTCGGGGTCACGCTGTGTACCCCCTATGGTGTCTATAATTGATTCCTTCGGTAGGGTACATTATTACAAGGTAATATAACACCTGGTCCACTTAAAATATTAAGGGTCTATATTAAGGTCTGATAGGAGGCTTTGTTAACATTGAGAAAAGACGTAGAATTTCTGCGTATAAAAGCTCTTCAGAAGGCGAATTTCTGCGAAATAAAGCTTCTCGCAACACTTTTGGAGATATACAAAAACAGTAAAATTCGGGGTCGCGCTGTGTACCCCCTATGGGGTCTATAATTATATCCTTTGGTAGGGTACACTAGTACCCCGTAATATAATACCTGGTCCAATTACAACATTAAAGGTTAATATTAAGGTCTGACAGGCGGCATTTTTCTTAACATTGAAAAATGCATTGTTTTAAATATACATACATAGTAAAATGCGGTGTCACACTGTGTACCCCCTATGGGCTCTAAAATTATTTCCTTTGGTAGGGTACACTAGTACTCCGTAATATAATACCTGGTCCAATTACAACATTAAAGGTTTATATTAAGGTCTGATATGAAGCCATTTGTTAACAATGAGAAAAGACTTAAAATTGCTCCGTGTCAACGCTTTTCGGAAGGCGAATTTCCTCAAAATAAAACTTCTCCCAACACTTTTTGAGATATACATACATAGAAAATCTATTTCTCCTCTTGAAAAAAGACTTACAATTTCTGCCTATAAAAGCTCTTCGGAAGGCGAGTTTCTTGGAAATA
The DNA here is from genome assembly GCA_949128135.1 of Parasteatoda lunata. Classification (NCBI taxonomy): domain Eukaryota; kingdom Metazoa; phylum Arthropoda; class Arachnida; order Araneae; family Theridiidae; genus Parasteatoda; species Parasteatoda lunata. Next base: position 100,162,509 of record OX421980.1, on the reverse strand, counting down.
GAGCTTCTCGCAACACTATTTTAGCTATACAAAAAGAGTAAAATTCGGGGTCACGCTGTGTACCCCCTATGCGGTCTATAATTTTTTCCTTTGGTAGGGTACACGAGTACAAGGTAATATAACACCTGGTCCAATTACAACATTAAAGGTTAATATTATAGTATAATATGAACTTTTTGTTAACAATGAAAAATGCACTGTTTTAGATATACATACATAGTAAAGTGCGGGGTCACGCTGTGTACCCCCTATGGGCTCTATAATTATTTCCTTTGGTAGGGTACACTATTACAAGGTAATACAACACCTGGTCCAACTAAAACATTAAAGGTTAATATTAAGGTCTGATAGGAGGCTTTGTTAATATTGAGAATGGACTTAAAATTTTTGCATATAAGAGCTATTGAGGAGGCGAATTTCTGCGAAATAAAGCTTCTCGAAACACTTTTGGAGATATACAAAAAGAGTAAAATTCGGGGTCACGCTGTGTACCCCCTATAGGCTCTATAATTATTTCCTTTGGTAGGGTACACTAGTACAAGGTAATATAAGACCTGGTCCAATTACAACATTAAAGGTTAATATTATAGTATAATATGAAGCCTTTTGTTAACAATGAGAAAAGACTTAGAATTTTTTCGTATTAACGCTTTTCGGAAGGCGAATTTCCTCAAAATAAACCTTCTCCCAACACTTTTTGAGGTATACATACATACATAGAAAATTTATTTCTCTCGTAAAAGCAACCCGGCTGCTGCGGTATCCGGAGCACCTCTGCCGGCAATACACTCCGCTCCTCCGGTACGGGGACCAGCGTCGGAGCCTTCCCGTTGAAAGATTATGCGTATAAAAGATTTTCAGAAGGCGAATTTCTTCAAAATAAAGCTTCTCGCAACACTTTTTGAGATATACATACATAGAAAATTCATTTCTCTTGAAAAAAGACTTAGAATTTCTCCGTATAAAAGCTATTCCGAAGGCGAATTTCTGCGAAATAAAGCTTCTCGCAACACTATTTTAGATATACAAAAACAGTAAAATTCGGGGTCACACTGTGTACCCCCTATAGGGTCTATAATTATTTCCTTTAGTAGGGTACACTAGTACAAGGTAATATAACACCTGGTCCAATTACAACATTAAAGGTTAATATTAAGGTCTGATAGGAGGCATTTTTCTTAACATTGAAAAATGCATTGTTTTAAATATACATACATAGTAAAATGCGGGGTCACACTGTGTACCCCCTATGGGCTCTATAATTATTTCCTTTGGTAGGGTACACTAGTACCCCGTAATATAATACCTGGTCCAATTACAAATTTAAAGGTCAATATTAAGGTCTGATAGGAGGCTTTGTTATTATTGAGAAAAGACTTAGAATTTTTTCGTATTAACGCTTTTCGGAAGGCGAAATTCCTCGAAATAAAGCTTCTCCCAACACTTTTTGAGGTATACATACATACATACACACATACATACATACATACATAGAAAATTTTTAAAATTTGTTTATTTTTTTTTCTATTGTTAATTTTACATTATATTATTCATTTAATGTCTTTTTCTATATTTTAGAAGGAACTATATATGAAAAATAATTTTTTTAAGTTCGGGAAAGTGAGATCAGAGCTTAAAAACAGGAAAAATCAATTAAAATTAATTTATTCATATTATTTACAATACTTTCGATAGTTTGGTCTGCCTAATATGTTCTCTGTATAAAAACAATCCTCTTTCTTCGTTAAAGAACGCGTAATGGAATAAAAAATAACATAAAATAGGCATGTACGGGTAAGTTTTCAAGACCACATAACTCGCTTTAATATTAAGCTATAAATCTCAAACTCGGTACCAAAATAGATACCATGCCCCCAACCCCTGTGTCTAAGGAAATATTTATAGCTTAATTAGGAGGGTCGCAATGGGCCCCCAAAGTACATCGTTAAACTGACCGCGAGTTGCTTTTGAAGCCATCAAGTAGCTCGCTGACCGTGTAATCGTGGTGGAACGGATAGCGTGATAGCAGCTGAGCGAGACGGTGTGGGTTCGAATCCCAGTGTGGACAATTTTTAAAATTTGTTTATTTTTTTTTCTATTGTTAATTTTACATTATATTATTCATTTAATGTCTTTTTCTATATTTTAGAAGGAGCTATATATGAAAAATAATTTTTTTAAGTTCGGGAAAGTGAGATCAGAGCTTAAAAACAGGAAAAATCAATTAAAATTAATTTATTCATATTATTTACAATACTTTCGATAGTTTGGCCTGCCTAATATGTTCTCTGTATAAAAACAATCCTCTTTCTTCGTTAAAGAACGCGTAATGGAATAAAAAATAACATAAAATAGGCATGTACGGGTAAGTTTTCAAGACCACATAACTCGCTTTAATATTAAGCTATAAATCTCAAACTCGGTACCAAAATAGGGTACCATGCCCCCAACCCCTGTGCCTAAGGAAATATTTATAGCTTAATTAGGAGGGTCGCAATGGGCCCCCAAAGTACATCGTTAAACTGACCGCGAGATTGCTTTTGAAGCCATCAAGTAGCTCGCTGACCGTGTAATCGTGGTGGAACGGATAGCGTGATAGCAGCTGAGCGAGACGGTGCGGGTTCGAATCCCAGTGTGGACAATTTTTAAAATTTGTTTATTCTTTTTTCTATTGTTAATTTTACATCATATTATTCATTTAATGTCTTTTTCTATATTTTAGAAGGAACTATATATGAAAAATAATTTTTTTAAGTTCGGGAAAGTGAGATCAGAGCTTAAAAACAGAAAATATCAATTAAAATTAATTTATTCATATTATTTACAATACTTTCGATAGTTTGGCCTGCCTAATATGTTCTCTGTATAAAAACAATCCCCTTTCTTCGTTAAAGAACGCGTAATGGAACAAAAAATAACATAAAATAGGTATGTACGGATCAAATTTCAAGACCACGTAACTCGCTTTAATATTAAGTTATAAATCTCAAACTCGGTACCAAAATAGGATACCATGCCCCCCACCTCAGTGCCGAAGGAAATATTTATAGGTTAATTAGGAGGATCGCAAGGGGCCCCCAAAGTACATCGATCAACTAACCGGGAAAGTGCTTTAGAAGGTATGAAATACGACGCTTACCATGTATACGTGGTGGAGCGGATAGCGTGATAGCAGCTGAGCGAGATGGCGAGGGTTCGAATCCCGGTGTTGTCCATTTTTTGAAATTTGTTTTTTTTTCTTTTGTTAATTTTACATTATTTTATTTATTTAATGTGTTTTTCTATATTATAGAAGGAATTATATATGAAAAATAATTTTTTTAAGTTCGGGAAAATGAGATCAGAGCTTAAAAACAGAAAAAATCAATTAAAATTAATTTATTCATATTATTTACAATACTTTCGATAGTTTGGCCTGCCTAGTATGTTCTCTGTATAAAAACAATCCTCTTTCTTCGTTAAAGAACATGTAATGGAATAAAAAATAACATAAAATAGGCATGTACGGGTAAGTTTTCAAGACCACATAACTCGCTTTAATATTAAGCTATAAATCTCAACAAAAACAGTAAAGTTCGGGGTCACGCTGTGTACCCCCTATAGGGGTTATAATTTTTTCCTTTGGTAGGGTACACTAGTACAAGGTAATATAACACCTGGTCCAATTACAACATTAAAGATTAATATTGAGGTCTGATAGGAGGCATTTCTCTTAACATTGAAAAAATGCACTGTTTTACATATACATACATAGTAAAGTTCGGGGTCACGGTGTGTACCCCCTATGGGGTCTATAATTGATTCCTTTGGTAGGGTACATTATTACAAGGTAATATAACACCTGGTCCACTTAAAATATTAAGGGTCAATATTAAGGTCTGATAGGAGGCTTTGTTAACATTGAGAAAAGACTTTGAATTTCTGCGTATAAAAGCTCTTCAGAAGGCGAATTTCTGCGAAATAAAGCTTCTCGCAACACTTTTGGAGATATACAAAAACAGTAAAATTCGGGGTCGCGCTGTGTACCCCCTATGGGGTCTATAATTATATCCTTCGGTAGGGTACACTAGTACCCCGGAATATAATACCTGGTCCAATTACAACATTAAAGGTTAATATTAAGGTCTGACACACGGCATTTTTCTTAACATTGAAAAATGCATTGTTTTAAATATACATACATAGTAAAATGCGGTGTCACACTGTGTACCCCCTATGGGCTCTAAAATTATTTCCTTTGGTAGGGTACACTAGTACTCCGTAATATAATACCTGGTCCAATTACAACATTAAAGGTTAATATTAAGGTCTGATATGAAGCCATTTGTTAACAATGAGAAAAGACTTAAAATTGCTCCGTATGAACGCTTTTCGGAAGGCGAATTTCCTCAAAATAAAGCTTCTCCCAACACTTTTTGAGATATACATACATAGAAAATCTATTTCTCCTCTTGAAAAAAGACTTTGAATTTCTGCGTATAAAAGCTCTTCGGAAGGCGAGTTTCTTGGAAATAGAGCTTCTCGCAACACTTTTGGAAATATACAAAAAGAGTAAAATTCGGGGTCACGCTGTGTACCCCCTATGCGGTCTATAATTTTTTCCTTTGGTAGGGTACACGAGTACAAGGTAATATAACACCTGGTCCAATTACAACATTAAAGGTCAATATTGAGGTCTGATAGGAGGCATTTTTCTTAACATTGAAAAATGCACTGTTTTAGGTATACATACATAGTAAAGTGCGGTGTCACGCTGTGTACCCCCTATGGTGTCTATAATTATTTCCTTTGGTAGGGTACACTAGTACAAGGTAATATAACACCTGGTCCACTTAAAATATTAAGGGTCAAGATTAAGGTCTGATAGGAGGGTTTGTTAACATTGAGAAAAGACGTAGAATTTCTGCGTATAAAGGCGAATTTCTTCGAAATAAAGCTTCTCGCAACACTTTTGGAGATATACAAAAAGAGTAAAATTCGGGGTCGCGCTGTGTACCCCCTATGGGGTCTATAATTTTTTCCTTTGGTAGGGTACACTAGTACCCCGTAATATAATACCTGGTCCAATTACAAATTTAAAGGTCAATATTAAGGTCTGATAGGCGGCATTTTTCTTAACATTGAAAAATGCATTGTTTTATATATACAAAAACAGTAAAATTCGGGGTCACGCTGTGTACCCCCTATGGTGTCTATAATTGATTCCTTTGGTAGGGTACATTATTACAAGGTAATATAACACCTGGTCCACTTAAAATATTAAGGGTCAATATTAAGGTCTGATAGGAGGCTTTGTTAACATTGAGAAAAGACGTAGAATTTCTGCGTATAAAAGCTCTTCAGAAGGCGAATTTCTGCGAAATAAAGCTTCTCGCAACACTTTTGGAGATATACAAAAACAGTAAAATTCGGGGTCGCGCTGTGTACCCCCTATGGGGTCTATAATTATATTCTTTGGTAGGGTACACTAGTACCCCGTAATATAATAACTGGTCCAATTACAACATTAAAGGTTAATATTAAGGTCTGACAGGCGGCATTTTTCTTAACATTGAAAAATGCATTGTTTTAAATATACATACATAGTAAAATGCGGTGTCACACTGTGTACCCCCTATGGGCTCTAAAATTATTTCCTTTGGTAGGGTACACTAGTACTCCGTAATATAATACCTGGTCCAATTACAACATTAAAGGTTTATATTAAGGTCTGATATGAAGCCATTTGTTAACAATGAGAAAAGACTTAAAATTGCTCCGTATCAACGCTTTTCGGAAGGCGAATTTCCTCAAAATAAAGCTTCTCCCAACACTTTTTGAGATATACATACATAGAAAATCTATTTCTCCTCTTGAAAAAAGACTTACAATTTCTGCCTATAAAAGCTCTTCGGAAGGCGAGTTTCTTGGAAATAGAGCTTCTCGCAACACTATTTTAGCTATACAAAAAGAGTAAAATTCGGGGTCACGCTGTGTACCCCCTATGCGGTCTATAATTTTTTCCTTTGGTAGGGTACACGAGTACAAGGTAATATAACACCTGGTCCAATTACAACATTAAAGGTTAATATTATAGTATAATATGAACTTTTTGTTAACAATGAAAAAGTCACTGTTTTAGATATACATACATAGTAAAGTGCGGGGTCACGCTGTGTACCCCCTATGGGCTCTATAATTATTTCCTTTGGTAGGGTACACTATTACAAGGTAATACAACACCTGGTCCAACTAAAACATTAAAGGTTAATATTAAGGTCTGATAGGAGGCTTTGTTAATATTGAGAATGGACTTAAAATTTTTGCATATAAGAGCTATTGAGGAGGCGAATTTCTGCGAAATAAAGCTTCTCGAAACACTTTTGGAGATATACAAAAAGAGTAAAATTCGGGGTCACGCTGTGTACCCCCTATAGGCTCTATAATTATTTCCTTTGGTAGGGTACACTAGTACAAGGTAATATAAGACCTGGTCCAATTACAACATTAAAGGTTAATATTATAGTATAATATGAAGCCTTTTGTTAACAATGAGAAAAGACTTAGAATTTTTTCGTATTAACGCTTTTCGGAAGGCGAATTTCCTCAAAATAAACCTTCTCCCAACACTTTTTGAGGTATACATACATACATAGAAAATTTATTTCTCTCGTAAAAGCAACCCGGCTGCTGCGGTATCCGGAGCACCTCTGCCGGCAATACACTCCGCTCCTCCGGTACGGGGACCAGCGTCGGAGCCTTCCCGTTGAAAGATTATGCGTATAAAAGATTTTCAGAAGGCGAATTTCTTCAAAATAAAGCTTCTCGCAACACTTTTTGAGATATACATACATAGAAAATTCATTTCTCTTGAAAAAAGACTTAGAATTTCTCCGTATAAAAGCTATTCAGAAGGCGAATTTCTGCGAAATAAAGCTTCTCGCAACACTATTTTAGATATACAAAAACAGTAAAATTCGGGGTCACACTGTGTACCCCCTATAGGGTCTATAATTATTTCCTTTAGTAGGGTACACTAGTACAAGGTAATATAACACCTGGTCCAATTACAACATTAAAGGTTAATATTAAGGTCTGATAGGAGGCATTTTTCTTAACATTGAAAAATGCATTGTTTTAAATATACATACATAGTAAAATGCGGGGTCACACTGTGTACCCCCTATGGGCTCTATAATTATTTCCTTTGGTAGGGTACACTAGTACCCCGTAATATAATACCTGGTCCAATTACAAATTTAAAGGTCAATATTAAGGTCTGATAGGAGGCTTTGTTATTATTGAGAAAAGACTTAGAATTTTTTCGTATTAACGCTTTTCGGAAGGCGAAATTCCTCGAAATAAAGCTTCTCCCAACACTTTTTGAGGTATACATACATACATACACACATACATACATACATACATAGAAAATTTTTAAAATTTGTTTATTTTTTTTTCTATTGTTAATTTTACATTATATTATTCATTTAATGTCTTTTTCTATATTTTAGAAGGAACTATATATGAAAAATAATTTTTTTAAGTTCGGGAAAGTGAGATCAGAGCTTAAAAACAGGAAAAATCAATTAAAATTAATTTATTCATATTATTTACAATACTTTCGATAGTTTGGCCTGCCTAATATGTTCTCTGTATAAAAACAATCCTCTTTCTTCGTTAAAGAACGCGTAATGGAATAAAAAATAACATAAAATAGGCATGTACGGGTAAGTTTTCAAGACCACATAACTCGCTTTAATATTAAGCTATAAATCTCAAACTCGGTACCAAAATAGATACCATGCCCCCAACCCCTGTGTCTAAGGAAATATTTATAGCTTAATTAGGAGGGTCGCAATGGGCCCCCAAAGTACATCGTTAAACTGACCGCGAGTTGCTTTTGAAGCCATCAAGTAGCTCGCTGACCGTGTAATCGTGGTGGAACGGATAGCGTGATAGCAGCTGAGCGAGACGGTGCGGGTTCGAATCCCAGTGTGGACAATTTTTAAAATTTGTTTATTTTTTTTTCTATTGTTAATTTTACATTATATTATTCATTTAATGTCTTTTTCTATATTTTAGAAGGAGCTATATATGAAAAATAATTTTTTTAAGTTCGGGAAAGTGAGATCAGAGCTTAAAAACAGGAAAAATCAATTAAAATTAATTTATTCATATTATTTACAATACTTTCGATAGTTTGGCCTGCCTAATATGTTCTCTGTATAAAAACAATCCTCTTTCTTCGTTAAAGAACGCGTAATGGAATAAAAAATAACATAAAATAGGCATGTACGGGTAAGTTTTCAAGACCACATAACTCGCTTTAATATTAAGCTATAAATCTCAAACTCGGTACCAAAATAGGGTACCATGCCCCCAACCCCTGTGCCTAAGGAAATATTTATAGCTTAATTAGGAGGGTCGCAATGGGCCCCCAAAGTACATCGTTAAACTGACCGCGAGATTGCTTTTGAAGCCATCAAGTAGCTCGCTGACCGTGTAATCGTGGTGGAACGGATAGCGTGATAGCAGCTGAGCGAGACGGTGCGGGTTCGAATCCCAGTGTGGACAATTTTTAAAATTTGTTTATTTTTTTTTCTATTGTTAATTTTACATCATATTATTCATTTAATGTCTTTTTCTATATTTTAGAAGGAACTATATATGAAAAATAATTTTTTTAAGTTCGGGAAAGTGAGATCAGAGCTTAAAAACAGAAAATATCAATTAAAATTAATTTATTCATATTATTTACAATACTTTCGATAGTTTGGCCTGCCTAGTATGTTCTCTGTATAAAAACAATCCTCTTTCTTTGTTAAAGAACGTATAATGGAACAAAAAATAACATAAAATAGGTATGTACGGATCAAATTTCAAGACCACGTAACTCGCTTTAATATTAAGTTATAAATCTCAAACTCGGTACCAAAATAGGATACCATGCCCCCCACCTCAGTGCCGAAGGAAATATTTATAGGTTAATTAGGAGGATCGCAAGGGGCCCCCAAAGTTCATCGATCAACTAACCGGGAAAGTGCTTTAGAAGGGATGGAATACGACGCTTACCATGTATACGTGGTGGAGCGGATAGCGTGATAGCAGCTGAGCGAGATGGCGAGGGTTCGAATCCCGGTGTTGTCCATTTTTTGAAATTTGTTTTTTTTTCTTTTGTTAATTTTACATTATTTTATTTATTTAATGTGTTTTTCTATATTATAGAAGGAATTATATATGAAAAATAATTTTTTTAAGTTCGGGAAAATGAGATCAGAGCTTAAAAACAGAAAAAATCAATTAAAATTAATTTATTCATATTATTTACAATACTTTCGATAGTTTGGCCTGCCTAGTATGTTCTCTGTATAAAAACAATCCTCTTTCTTCGTTAAAGAACATGTAATGGAATAAAAAATAACATAAAATAGGCATGTACGGGTAAGTTTTCAAGACCACATAACTCGCTTTAATATTAAGCTATAAATCTCAACAAAAACAGTAAAGTTCGGGGTCACGCTGTGTACCCCCTATAGGGGTTATAATTTTTTCCTTTGGTAGGGTACACTAGTACAAGGTAATATAACACCTGGTCCAATTACAACATTAAAGATTAATATTGAGGTCTGATAGGAGGCATTTCTCTTAACATTGAAAAAATGCACTGTTTTACATATACATACATAGTAAAGTTCGGGGTCACGGTGTGTACCCCCTATGGGGTCTATAATTGATTCCTTTGGTAGGGTACATTATTACAAGGTAATATAACACCTGGTCCACTTAAAATATTAAGGGTCAATATTAAGGTCTGATAGGAGGCTTTGTTAACATTGAGAAAAGACTTTGAATTTCTGCGTATAAAAGCTCTTCAGAAGGCGAATTTCTGCGAAATAAAGCTTCTCGCAACACTTTTGGAGATATACAAAAACAGTAAAATTCGGGGTCGCGCTGTGTACCCCCTATGGGGTCTATAATTATATCCTTCGGTAGGGTACACTAGTACCCCGTAATATAATACCTGGTCCAATTACAACATTAAAGGTTAATATTAAGGTCTGACACACGGCATTTTTCTTAACATTGAAAAATGCATTGTTTTAAATATACATACATAGTAAAATGCGGTGTCACACTGTGTACCCCCTATGGGCTCTAAAATTATTTCCTTTGGTAGGGTACACTAGTACTCCGTAATATAATACCTGGTCCAATTACAACATTAAAGGTTAATATTAAGGTCTGATATGAAGCCATTTGTTAACAATGAGAAAAGACTTAAAATTGCTCCGTATGAACGCTTTTCGGAAGGCGAATTTCCTCAAAATAAAGCTTCTCCCAACACTTTTTGAGATATACATACATAGAAAATCTATTTCTCCTCTTGAAAAAAGACTTTGAATTTCTGCGTATAAAAGCTCTTCGGAAGGCGAGTTTCTTGGAAATAGAGCTTCTCGCAACACTTTTGGAAATATACAAAAAGAGTAAAATTCGGGGTCACGCTGTGTACCCCCTATGCGGTCTATAATTTTTTCCTTTGGTAGGGTACACGAGTACAAGGTAATATAACACCTGGTCCAATTACAACATTAAAGGTCAATATTGAGGTCTGATAGGAGGCATTTTTCTTAACATTGAAAAATGCACTGTTTTAGGTATACATACATAGTAAAGTGCGGTGTCACGCTGTGTACCCCCTATGGTGTCTATAATTATTTCCTTTGGTAGGGTACACTAGTACAAGGTAATATAACACCTGGTCCACTTAAAATATTAAGGGTCAATATTAAGGTCTGATAGGAGGGTTTGTTAACATTGAGAAAAGACGTAGAATTTCTGCGTATAAAGGCGAATTTCTTCGAAATAAAGCTTCTCGCAACACTTTTGGAGATATACAAAAAGAGTAAAATTCGGGGTCGCGCTGTGTACCCCCTATGGGGTCTATAATTTTTTCCTTTGGTAGGGTACACTAGTACCCCGTAATATAATACCTGGTCCAATTACAAATTTAAAGGTCAATATTAAGGTCTGATAGGCGGCATTTTTCTTAACATTGAAAAATGCATTGTTTTATATATACAAAAACAGTAAAATTCGGGGTCACGCTGTGTACCCCCTATGGTGTCTATAATTGATTCCTTTGGTAGGGTACATTATTACAAGGTAATATAACACCTGGTCCACTTAAAATATTAAGGGTCAATATTAAGGTCTGATAGGAGGCTTTGTTAACATTGAGAAAAGACGTAGAATTTCTGCGTATAAAAGCTCTTCAGAAGGCGAATTTCTGCGAAATAAAGCTTCTCGCAACACTTTTGGAGATATACAAAAACAGTAAAATTCGGGGTCGCGCTGTGTACCCCCTATGGGGTCTATAATTATATCCTTTGGTAGGGTACACTAGTACCCCGTAATATAATACCTGGTCCAATTACAACATTAAAGGTTAATATTAAGGTCTGACAGGCGGCATTTTTCTTAACATTGAAAAATGCATTGTTTTAAATATACATACATAGTAAAATGCGGTGTCACACTGTGTACCCCCTATGGGCTCTAAAATTATTTCCTTTGGTAGGGTACACTAGTACTCCGTAATATAATACCTGGTCCAATTACAACATTAAAGGTTTATATTAAGGTCTGATATGAAGCCATTTGTTAACAATGAGAAAAGACTTAAAATTGCTCCGTATCAACGCTTTTCGGAAGGCGAATTTCCTCAAAATAAAGCTTCTCCCAACACTTTTTGAGATATACATACATAGAAAATCTATTTCTCCTCTTAAAAAAGACTTACAATTTCTGCCTATAAAAGCTCTTCGGAAGGCGAGTTTCTTGGAAATAGAGCTTCTCGCAACACTATTTTAGCTATACAAAAAGAGTAAAATTCGGGGTCACGCTGTGTACCCCCTATGCGGTCTATAATTTTTTCCTTTGGTAGGGTACACGAGTACAAGGTAATATAACACCTGGTCCAATTACAACATTAAAGGGTTATATTATAGTATAATATGAAGCCTTTTGTTAACAATGAAAAATGCACTGTTTTAGATATACATACATAGTAAAGTGCGGGGTCACGCTGTGTACCCCCTATGGGCTCTATAATTATTTCCTTTGGTAGGGTACACTAGTACAAGGTAATATAAGACCTGGTCCAATTACAACATTAAAGGTTAATATTATAGTATAATATGAAGCCTTTTGTTAACAATGAGAAAAGACTTAGAATTTTTTCGTATTAACGCTTTTCGGAAGGCGAATTTCCTCAAAATAAACCTTCTCCCAACACTTTTTGAGGTATACATACATACATAGAAAATTTATTTCTCTCGTAAAAGCAACCCGGCTGCTGCGGTATCCGGAGCGCCTCTGCCGGCAATACACTCCGCTCCTCCGGTACGGGGACCAGCGTCGGAGCCTTCCCGTTGAAAGATTATGCGTATAAAAGATTTTCAGAAGGCGAAATTCTTCAAAATAAAGCTTCTCGCAACACTTTTTGAGATATACATACATAGAAAATTCATTTCTCTTGAAAAAAGACTTAGAATTTCTCCGTATAAAAGCTATTCAGAAGGCGAATTTCTGCGAAATAAAGCTTCTCGCAACACTATTTTAGATATACAAAAACAGTAAAATTCGGGGTCACACTGTGTACCCCCTATAGGGTCTATAATTATTTCCTTTAGTAGGGTACACTAGTACAAGGTAATATAACACCTGGTCCAATTACAACATTAAAGGTTAATATTAAGGTCTGATAGGAGGCATTTTTCTTAACATTGAAAAATGCATTGTTTTAAATATACATACATAGTAAAATGCGGGGTCACACTGTGTACCCCCTATGGGCTCTATAATTATTTCCTTTGGTAGGGTACACTAGTACCCCGTAATATAATACCTGGTCCAATTACAAATTTAAAGGTCAATATTAAGGTCTGATAGGAGGCTTTGTTATTATTGAGAAAAGACTTAGAATTTTTTCGTATTAACGCTTTTCGGAAGGCGAAATTCCTCGAAATAAAGCTTCTCCCAACACTTTTTGAGGTATACATACATACATACACACATACATACATACATACATAGAAAATTTTTAAAATTTGTTTATTTTTTTTTCTATTGTTAATTTTACATTATATTATTCATTTAATGTCTTTTTCTATATTTTAGAAGGAACTATATATGAAAAATAATTTTTTTAAGTTCGGGAAAGTGAGATCAGAGCTTAAAAACAGGAAAAATCAATTAAAATTAATTTATTCATATTATTTACAATACTTTCGATAGTTTGGCCTGCCTAATATGTTCTCTGTATAAAAACAATCTTCTTTCTTCGTTAAAGAACGCGTTATGGAATAAAAAATAACATAAAATAGGCATGTACGGGTAAGTTTTCAAGACCACATAACTCGCTTTAATATTAAGCTATAAATCTCAAACTCGGTACCAAAATAGGGTACCATGCCCCCAACCCCTGTGCCTAAGGAAATATTTATAGCTTAATTAGGAGGGTCGCAATGGGCCCCCAAAGTACATCGTTAAACTGACCGCGAGATTGCTTTTGAAGCCATCAAGTAGCTCGCTGACCGTGTAATCGTGGTGGAACGGATAGCGTGATAGCAGCTGAGCGAGACGGTGCGGGTTCGAATCCCAGTGTGGACAATTTTTAAAATTTGTTTATTTTTTTTTCTATTGTTAATTTTACATCATATTATTCATTTAAGGTCTTTTTCTATAGGTATACATACATACATACACACATACATACATACATACATAGAAAATTTTTAAAATTTGTTTATTTTTTTTTCTATTGTTAATTTTACATCATATTATTCATTTAATGTCTTTTTCTATATTTTAGAAGGAACTATATATGAAAAATAATTTTTTTAAGTTCGGGAAAGTGAGATTAGAGCTTAAAAACAGAAAATATCAATTAAAATTAATTTATTCATATTATTTACAATACTTTCGATAGTTTGGCCTGCCTAGTATGTTCTCTGTATAAAAACAATCCTCTTTCTTTGTTAAAGAACGTATAATGGAACAAAAAATAACATAAAATAGGTATGTACGGATCAAATTTCAAGACCACGTAACTCGCTTTAATATTAAGTTATAAATCTCAAACTCGGTACAAAAATAGGATACCATGCCCCCCACCTCAGTGCCGAAGGAAATATTTATAGGTTAATTAGGAGGAACGCAAGGGGCCCCCAAAGTACATCGATCAACTAACCGGGAAAGTGCTTTAGAAGGGATGGAATACGACGCTTACCATGTATACGTGGTGGAGCGGATAGCGTGATAGCAGCTGAGCGAGATGGCGAGGGTTCGAATCCCGGTGTTGTCCATTTTTTGAAATTTGTTTTTTTTTCTTTTGTTAATTTTACATTATTTTATTTATTTAATGTGTTTTTCTATATTATAGAAGGAATTATATATGAAAAATAATTTTTTTAAGTTCGGGAAAATGAGATCAGAGCTTAAAAACAGAAAAAATCAATTAAAATTAATTTATTCATATTATTTACAATACTTTCGATAGTTTGGCCTGCCTAGTATGTTCTCTGTATAAAAACAATCCTCTTTCTTCGTTAAAGAACGTGTAATGGAATAAAAAATAACATAAAATAGGCATGTACGGGTAAGTTTTCAAGACCACATAACTCGCTTTAATATTAAGCTATAAATCTCAACAAAAACAGTAAAGTTCGGGGTCACGCTGTGTACCCCCTATGGGCTCTATAATTATTTCCTTTGGTAGGGTACACTAGTACAAGGTAATATAAGACCTGGTCCAATTACAACATTAAAGGTTAATATTATAGTATAATATGAAGCCTTTTGTTAACAATGAGAAAAGACTTAGAATTTTTTCGTATTAACGCTTTTCGGAAGGCGAATTTCCTCAAAATAAACCTTCTCCCAACACTTTTTGAGGTATACATACATACATAGAAAATTTATTTCTCTCGTAAAAGCAACCCGGCTGCTGCGGTATCCGGAGCGCCTCTGCCGGCAATACACTCCGCTCCTCCGGTACGGGGACCAGCGTCGGAGCCTTCCCGTTGAAAGATTATGCGTATAAAAGATTTTCAGAAGGCGAATTTCTTCAAAATAAAGCTTCTCGCAACACTTTTTGAGATATACATACATAGAAAATTCATTTCTCTTGAAAAAAGACTTAGAATTTCTCCGTATAAAAGCTATTCAGAAGGCGAATTTCTGCGAAATAAAGCTTCTCGCAACACTATTTTAGATATACAAAAACAGTAAAATTCGGGGTCACACTGTGTACCCCCTATAGGGTCTATAATTATTTCCTTTAGTAGGGTACACTAGTACAAGGTAATATAACACCTGGTCCAATTACAACATTAAAGGTTAATATTAAGGTCTGATAGGAGGCATTTTTCTTAACATTGAAAAATGCATTGTTTTAAATATACATACATAGTAAAATGCGGGGTCACACTGTGTACCCCCTATGGGCTCTATAATTATTTCCTTTGGTAGGGTACACTAGTACCCCGTAATATAATACCTGGTCCAATTACAAATTTAAAGGTCAATATTAAGGTCTGATAGGAGGCTTTGTTATTATTGAGAAAAGACTTAGAATTTTTTCGTATTAACGCTTTTCGGAAGGCGAAATTCCTCGAAATAAAGCTTCTCCCAACACTTTTTGAGGTATACATACATACATACACACATACATACATACATACATAGAAAATTTTTAAAATTTGTTTATTTTTTTTTCTATTGTTAATTTTACATTATATTATTCATTTAATGTCTTTTTCTATATTTTAGAAGGAACTATATATGAAAAATAATTTTTTTAAGTTCGGGAAAGTGAGATCAGAGCTTAAAAACAGGAAAAATCAATTAAAATTAATTTATTCATATTATTTACAATACTTTCGATAGTTTGGCCTGCCTAATATGTTCTCTGTATAAAAACAATCTTCTTTCTTCGTTAAAGAACGCGTTATGGAATAAAAAATAACATAAAATAGGCATGTACGGGTAAGTTTTCAAGACCACATAACTCGCTTTAATATTAAGCTATAAATCTCAAACTCGGTACCAAAATAGGGTACCATGCCCCCAACCCCTGTGCCTAAGGAAATATTTATAGCTTAATTAGGAGGGTCGCAATGGGCCCCCAAAGTACATCGTTAAACTGACCGCGAGATTGCTTTTGAAGCCATCAAGTAGCTCGCTGACCGTGTAATCGTGGTGGAACGGATAGCGTGATAGCAGCTGAGCGAGACGGTGCGGGTTCGAATCCCAGTGTGGACAATTTTTAAAATTTGTTTATTTTTTTTTCTATTGTTAATTTTACATCATATTATTCATTTAAGGTCTTTTTCTATAGGTATACATACATACATACACACATACATACATACATACATAGAAAATTTTTAAAATTTGTTTATTTTTTTTTCTATTGTTAATTTTACATCATATTATTCATTTAATGTCTTTTTCTATATTTTAGAAGGAACTATATATGAAAAATAATTTTTTTAAGTTCGGGAAAGTGAGATTAGAGCTTAAAAACAGAAAATATCAATTAAAATTAATTTATTCATATTATTTACAATACTTTCGATAGTTTGGCCTGCCTAGTATGTTCTCTGTATAAAAACAATCCTCTTTCTTTGTTAAAGAACGTATAATGGAACAAAAAATAACATAAAATAGGTATGTACGGATCAAATTTCAAGACCACGTAACTCGCTTTAATATTAAGTTATAAATCTCAAACTCGGTACAAAAATAGGATACCATGCCCCCCACCTCAGTGCCGAAGGAAATATTTATAGGTTAATTAGGAGGAACGCAAGGGGCCCCCAAAGTACATCGATCAACTAACCGGGAAAGTGCTTTAGAAGGGATGGAATACGACGCTTACCATGTATACGTGGTGGAGCGGATAGCGTGATAGCAGCTGAGCGAGATGGCGAGGGTTCGAATCCCGGTGTTGTCCATTTTTTGAAATTTGTTTTTTTTTCTTTTGTTAATTTTACATTATTTTATTTATTTAATGTGTTTTTCTATATTATAGAAGGAATTATATATGAAAAATAATTTTTTTAAGTTCGGGAAAATGAGATCAGAGCTTAAAAACAGAAAAAATCAATTAAAATTAATTTATTCATATTATTTACAATACTTTCGATAGTTTGGCCTGCCTAGTATGTTCTCTGTATAAAAACAATCCTCTTTCTTCGTTAAAGAACGTGTAATGGAATAAAAAATAACATAAAATAGGCATGTACGGGTAAGTTTTCAAGACCACATAACTCGCTTTAATATTAAGCTATAAATCTCAACAAAAACAGTAAAGTTCGGGGTCACGCTGTGTACCCCCTATGGGGTTTATAATTTTTTCCTTTGGTAGGGTACACTAGTACAAGGTAATATAACACCTGGTCCAATTACAACATTAAAGATTAATATTGAGGTCTGATAGGAGGCATTTCTCTTAACATTGAAAAAATGCACTGTTTTACATATACATACATAGTAAAGTTCGGGGTCACGGTGTGTACCCCCTATGGGGTCTATAATTGATTCCTTTGGTAGGGTACATTATTACAAGGTAATATAACACCTGGTCCACTTAAAATATTAAGGGTCAATATTAAGGTCTGATAGGAGGCTTTGTTAACATTGAGAAAAGACTTTGAATTTCTGCGTATAAAAGCTCTTCAGAAGGCGAATTTCTGCGAAATAAAGCTTCTCGCAACACTTTTGGAGATATACAAAAACAGTAAAATTCGGGGTCGCGCTGTGTACCCCCTATGGGGTCTATAATTATATCCTTTGGTAGGGTACACTAGTACCCCGTAATATAATACCTGGTCCAATTACAACATTAAAGGTTAATATTAAGGTCTGACAGGCGGCATTTTTCTTAACATTGAAAAATGCATTGTTTTAAATATACATACATAGTAAAATGCGGTGTCACACTGTGTACCCCCTATGGGCTCTAAAATTATTTCCTTTGGTAGGGTACACTAGTACTCCGTAATTTAATACCTGGTCCAATTACAACATTAAAGGTTAATATTAAGGTCTGATATGAAGCCATTTGTTAACAATGAGAAAAGACTTAAAATTGCTCCGTATGAACGCTTTTCGGAAGGCGAATTTCCTCAAAATAAAGCTTCTCCCAACACTTTTTGAGATATACATACATAGAAAATCTATTTCTCCTCTTGAAAAAAGACTTTGAATTTCTGCGTATAAAAGCTCTTCGGAAGGCGAGTTTCTTGGAAATAGAGCTTCTCGCAACACTTTTGGAAATATACAAAAAGAGTAAAATTCGGGGTCACGCTGTGTACCCCCTATGCGGTCTATAATTTTTTCCTTTGGTAGGGTACACGAGTACAAGGTAATATAACACCTGGTCCAATTACAACATTAAAGGTCAATATTGAGGTCTGATAGGAGGCATTTTTCTTAACATTGAAAAATGCACTGTTTTAGGTATACATACATAGTAAAGTGCGGTGTCACGCTGTGTACCCCCTATGGTGTCTATAATTATTTCCTTTGGTAGGGTACACTAGTACAAGGTAATATAACACCTGGTCCACTTAAAATATTAAGGGTCAATATTAAGGTCTGATAGGAGGGTTTGTTAACATTGAGAAAACACGTAGAATTTCTGCGTATAAAAGCTCTTCAGAAGGCGAATTTCTTCGAAATAAAGCTTCTCGCAACACTTTTGGAGATATACAAAAAGAGTAAAATTCGGGGTCGCGCTGTGTACCCCCTATGGGGTCTATAATTTTTTCCTTTGGTAGGGTACACTAGTACCCCGTAATATAATACCTGGTCCAATTACAAATTTAAAGGTCAATATTAAGGTCTGATAGGCGGCATTTTTCTTAACATTTAAAAATGCATTGTTTTATATATACAAAAACAGTAAAATTCGGGGTCATGCTGTGTACCCCCTATGGTGTCTATAATTGATTCCTTTTGTAGGGTACATTATTACAAGGTAATATAACACCTGGTCCACTTAAAATATTAAGGGTCAATATTAAGGTCTGATAGGAGGCTTTGTTAACATTGAGAAAAGACGTAGAATTTCTGCGTATAAAAGCTCTTCAGAAGGCGAATTTCTGCGAAATAAAGCTTCTCGCAACACTTTTGGAGATATACAAAAACAGTAAAATTCGGGGTCGCGCTGTGTACCCCCTATGGGGTCTATAATTATATCCTTTGGTAGGGTACACTAGTACCCCGTAATATAATACCTGGTCCAATTACAACATTAAAGGTTAATATTAAGGTCTGACAGGCGGCATTTTTCTTAACATTGAAAAATGCATTGTTTTAAATATACATACATAGTAAAATGCGGTGTCACACTGTGTACCCCGTATGGGCTCTAAAATTATTTCCTTTGGTAGGGTACACTAGTACTCCGTAATATAATACCTGGTCCAATTACAACATTAAAGGTTTATATTAAGGTCTGATATGAAGCCATTTGTTAACAATGAGAAAAGACTTAAAATTGCTCCGTATCAACGCTATTCGGAAGGCGAATTTCCTCAAAATAAAGCTTCTCCCAACACTTTTTGAGATATACATACATAGAAAATCTATTTCTCCTCTTGAAAAAAGACTTTGAATTTCTGCGTATAAAAGCTCTTCGGAAGGCGAGTTTCTTGGAAATAGAGCTTCTCGCAACACTTTTGGAAATATACAAAAAGAGTAAAATTCGGGGTCACGCTGTGTACCCCCTATGCGGTCTATAATTTTTTCCTTTGGTAGGGTACACGAGTACAAGGTAATATAACACCTGGTCCAATTACAACATTAAAGGTCAATATTGAGGTCTGATAGGAGGCATTTTTCTTAACATTGAAAAATGCACTGTTTTAGGTATACATACATAGTAAAGTGCGGTGTCACGCTGTGTACCCCCTATGGTGTCTATAATTATTTCCTTTGGTAGGGTACACTAGTACAAGGTAATATAACACCTGGTCCACTTAAAATATTAAGGGTCAATATTAAGGTCTGATAGGAGGGTTTGTTAACATTGAGAAAACACGTAGAATTTCTGCGTATAAAAGCTCTTCAGAAGGCGAATTTCTTCGAAATAAAGCTTCTCGCAACACTTTTGGAGATATACAAAAAGAGTAAAATTCGGGGTCGCGCTGTGTACCCCCTATGGGGTCTATAATTTTTTCCTTTGGTAGGGTACACTAGTACCCCGTAATATAATACCTGGTCCAATTACAAATTTAAAGGTCAATATTAAGGTCTGATAGGCGGCATTTTTCTTAACATTTAAAAATGCATTGTTTTATATATACAAAAACAGTAAAATTCGGGGTCACGCTGTGTACCCCCTATGGTGTCTATAATTGATTCCTTTTGTAGGGTACATTATTACAAGGTAATATAACACCTGGTCCACTTAAAATATTAAGGGTCAATATTAAGGTCTGATAGGAGGCTTTGTTAACATTGAGAAAAGACGTAGAATTTCTGCGTATAAAAGCTCTTCAGAAGGCGAATTTCTGCGAAATAAAGCTTCTCGCAACACTTTTGGAGATATACAAAAACAGTAAAATTCGGGGTCGCGCTGTGTACCCCCTATGGGGTCTAAAATTATATCCTTTGGTAGGGTACACTAGTACCCCGTAATATAATACCTGGTCCAATTACAACATTAAAGGTTAATATTAAGGTCTGACAGGCGGCATTTTTCTTAACATTGAAAAATGCATTGTTTTAAATATACATACATAGTAAAATGCGGTGTCACACTGTGTACCCCCTATGGGCTCTAAAATTATTTCCTTTGGTAGGGTACACTAGTACTCCGTAATATAATACCTGGTCCAATTACAACATTAAAGGTTTATATTAAGGTCTGATATGAAGCCATTTGTTAACAATGAGAAAAGACTTAAAATTGCTCCGTATCAACGCTATTCGGAAGGCGAATTTCCTCAAAATAAAGCTTCTCCCAACACTTTTTGAGATATACATACATAGAAAATCTATTTCTCCTCTTGAAAAAAAGACTTACAATTTCTGCCTATAAAAGCTCTTCGGAAGGCGAGTTTCTTGGAAATAGAGCTTCTCGCAACACTATTTTAGCTATACAAAAAGAGTAAAATTCGGGGTCACGCTGTGTACCCCCTATGCGGTCTATAATTTTTTCCTTTGGTAGGGTACACGAGTACAAGGTAATATAACACCTGGTCCAATTACAAAATTAAAGGTTAATATTATAGTATAATATGAAGCCTTTTGTTAACAATGAAAAATGCACTGTTTTAGATATACATACATAGTAAAGTGCGGGGTCACGCTGTGTACCCCCTATGGGCTCTATAATTATTTCCTTTGGTAGGGTACACTAGTACTAGGTAATACAACACCTGGTCCAACTAAAACATTAAAGGTTAATATTAAGGTCTGATAGGAGGCTTTGTTAATATTGAGAATGGACTTAAAATTTTTGCATATAAGAGCTATTGAGGAGGCGAATTTCTGCGAAATAAAGCTTCTCGAAACACTTTTGGAGATATACAAAAAGAGTAAAATTCGGGGTCACGCTGTGTACCCCCTATGGGTTCTATAATTATTTCCTTTGGTAGGGTACACTAGTACAAGGTAATATAAGACCTGGTCCAATTACAACATTAAAGGTTAATATTATAGTATAATATGAAGCCTTTTGTTAACAATGAGAAAAGACTTAGAATTTTTTCGTATTAACGCTTTTCGGAAGGCGAATTTCCTCAAAATAAACCTTCTCCCAACACGTTTTGAGGTATACATACATACATAGAAAATTTATTTCTCTCGTAAAAGCAACCCGGCTGCTGCGGTATCCGGAGCGCCTCTGCCGGCAATACACTCCGCTCCTCCGGTACGGGGACCAGCGTCGGAGCCTTCCCGTTGAAAGATTATGCGTATAAAAGATTTTCAGAAGGCGAATTTCTTCAAAATAAAGCTTCTCGCAACACTTTTTGAGATATACATACATAGAAAATTCATTTCTCTTGAAAAAAGACTTAGAATTTCTCCGTATAAAAGCTATTCAGAAGGCGAATTTCTGCGAAATAAAGCTTCTCGCAACACTATTTTAGATATACAAAAACAGTAAAATTCGGGGTCACACTGTGTACCCCCTATAGGGTCTATAATTATTTCCTTTAGTAGGGTACACTAGTACAAGGTAATATAACACCTGGTCCAATTACAACATTAAAGGTTAATATTAAGGTCTGATAGGAGGCATTTTTCTTAACATTGAAAAATGCATTGTTTTAAATATACATACATAGTAAAATGCGGGGTCACACTGTGTACCCCCTATGGGCTCTATAATTATTTCCTTTGGTAGGGTACACTAGTACCCCGTATTATAATACCTGGTCCAATTACAAATTTAAAGGTCAATATTAAGGTCTGATAGGAGGCTTTGTTATTATTGAGAAAAGACTTAGAATTTTTTCGTATTAACGCTTTTCGGAAGGCGAAATTCCTCGAAATAAAGCTTCTCCCAACACTTTTTGAGGTATACATACATACATACACACATACATACATACATACATAGAAAATTTTTAAAATTTGTTTATTTTTTTTTCTATTGTTAATTTCACATTATATTATTCATTTAATGTCTTTTTCTATATTTTAGAAGGAACTATATATGAAAAATAATTTTTTTAAGTTCGGGAAAGTGAGATCAGAGCTTAAAAACAGGAAAAATCAATTAAAATTAATTTATTCATATTATTTACAATACTTTCGATAGTTTGGCCTGCCTAATATGTTCTCTGTATAAAAACAATCCTCTTTCTTCGTTAAAGAACGCGTAATGGAATAAAAAATAACATAAAATAGGCATGTACGGGTAAGTTTTCAAGACCACATAACTCGCTTTAATATTAAGCTATAAATCTCAAACTCGGTACCAAAATAGGGTACCATGCCCCCAACCCCTGTGCCTAAGGAAATATTTATAGCTTAATTAGGAGGGTCGCAATGGGCCCCCAAAGTACATCGTTAAACTGACCGCGAGATTGCTTTTGAAGCCATCAAGTAGCTCGCTGACCGTGTAATCGTGGTGGATCGGATAGCGTGATAGCAGCTGAGCGAGACGGTGCGGGTTCGAATCCCGGTGTGGACAATTTTTAAAATTTGTTTATTTTTTTTCTATTGTTAATTTTACATTATATTATTCATTTAATGTCTTTTTCTATATTTTAGAAGGAACTATATATGAAAAATAATTTTTTTAAGTTCGGGAAAGTGAGATCAGAGCTTAAAAACAGGAAAAATCAATTAAAATTAATTTATTCATATTATTTACAATACTTTCGATAGTTTGGCCTGCCTAATATGTTCTCTGTATAAAAACAATCCTCTTTCTTCGTTAAAGAACGCGTAATGGAATAAAAAATAACATAAAATAGGCATGTACGGGTAAGTTTTCAAGACCACATAACTCGCTTTAATATTAATCTATAAATCTCAAACTCGGTACCAAAATAGGGTACCATGCCCCCAACCCCTGTGCCTAAGGAAATATTTATAGCTTAATTAGGAGGGTCGCAATGGGCCCCCAAAGTACATCGTTAAACTGACCGCGAGATTGCTTTTGAAGCCATCAAGTAGCTCGCTGACCGTGTAATCGTGGTGGAACGGATAGCGTGATAGCAGCTGAGCGAGACGGTGCGGGTTCGAATCCCAGTGTGGACAATTTTTAAAATTTGTTTATTTTTTTTTCTATTGTTAATTTTACATCATATTATTCATTTAATGTCTTTTTCTATATTTTAGAAGGAACTATATATGAAAAATAATTTTTTTAAGTTCGGGAAAGTGAGATCAGAGCTTAAAAACAGAAAATATCAATTAAAATTAATTTATTCATATTATTTACAATACTTTCGATAGTTTGGCCTGCCTAGTATGTTCTCTGTATAAAAACAATCCTCTTTCTTTGTTAAAGAACGTATAATGGAACAAAAAATAACATAAAATAGGTATGTACGGATCAAATTTCAAGACCACGTAACTCGCTTTAATATTAAGTTATAAATCTCAAACTCGGTACCAAAATAGGATACCATGCCCCCCACCTCAGTGCCGAAGGAAATATTTATAGGTTAATTAGGAGGATCGCAAGGGGCCCCCAAAGTACATCGATCAAGTAACCGGGAAAGTGCTTTAGAAGGGATGGAATACGACGCTTACCATGTATACGTGGTGGAGCGGATAGCGTGATAGCAGCTGAGCGAGATGGCGAGGGTTCGAATCCCGGTGTTGTCCATTTTTTGAAATTTGTTTTTTTTTCTTTTGTTAATTTTACATTATTTTATTTATTTAATGTGTTTTTCTATATTATAGAAGGAATTATATATGAAAAATAATTTTTTTAAGTTCGGGAAAATGAGATCAGAGCTTAAAAACAGAAAAAATCAATTAAAATTAATTTATTCATATTATTTACAATACTTTCGATAGTTTGGCCTGCCTAGTATGTTCTCTGTATAAAAACAATCCTCTTTCTTCGTTAAAGAACGTGTAATGGAATAAAAAATAACATAAAATAGGCATGTACGGGTAAGTTTTCAAGACCACATAACTCGCTTTAATATTAAGCTATAAATCTCAACAAAAACAGTAAAGTTCGGGGTCACGCTGTGTACCCCCTATGGGGTTTATAATTTTTTCCTTTGGTAGGGTACACTAGTACAAGGTAATATAACACCTAGTCCAATTACAACATTAAAGATTAATATTGAGGTCTGATAGGAGGCATTTCTCTTAACATTGAAAAAATGCACTGTTTTACATATACATACATAGTAAAGTTCGGGGTCACGGTGTGTACCCCCTATGGGATCTATAATTGATTCCTTTGGTAGGGTACATTATTACAAGGTAATATAACACCTGGTCCACTTAAAATATTAAGGGTCAATATTAAGGTCTGATAGGAGGCTTTGTTAACATTGAGAAAAGACTTTGAATTTCTGCGTATAAAAGCTCTTCAGAAGGCGAATTTCTGCGAAATAAAGCTTCTCGCAACACTTTTGGAGATATACAAAAACAGTAAAATTCGGGGTCGCGCTGTGTACCCCCTATGGGGTCTATAATTATATCCTTTGGTAGGGTACACTAGTACCCCGTAATATAATACCTGGTCCAATTACAACATTAAAGGTTAATATTAAGGTCTGACAGGCGGCATTTTTCTTAACATTGAAAAATGCATTGTTTTAAATATACATACATAGTAAAATGCGGTGTCACACTGTGTACCCCCTATGGGCTCTAAAATTATTTCCTTTGGTAGGGTACACTAGTACTCCGTAATATAATACCTGGTCCAATTACAACATTAAAGGTTTATATTAAGGTCTGATATGAAGCCATTTGTTAACAATGAGAAAAGACTTAAAATTGCTCCGTATCAACGCTTTTCGGAAGGCGAATTTCCTCAAAATAAAGCTTCTCCCAACACTTTTTGAGATATACATACATAGAAAATCTATTTCTCCTCTTGAAAAAAGACTTACAATTTCTGCCTATAAAAGCTCTTCGGAAGGCGAGTTTCTTGGAAATAGAGCTTCTCGCAACACTATTTTAGCTATACAAAAAGAGTAAAATTCGGGGTCACGCTGTGTACCCCCTATGCGGTCTATAATTTTTTCCTTTGGTAGGGTACACGAGTACAAGGTAATATAACACCTGGTCCAATTACAACATTAAAGGTTAATATTATAGTATAATATGAAGCCTTTTGTTAACAATGAAAAATGCACTGTTTTAGATATACATACATAGTAAAGTGCGGGGTCACGCTGTGTACCCCCTATGGGCTCTATAATTATTTCCTTTGGTAGGGTACACTAGTACAAGGTAATATAAGACCTGGTCAAATTACAACATTAAAGGTTAATATTATAGTATAATATGAAGCCTTTTGTTAACAATGAGAAAAGACTTAGAATTTTTTCGTATTAACGCTTTTCGGAAGGCGAATTTCCTCAAAATAAACCTTCTCCCAACACTTTTTGAGGTATACATACATACATAGAAAATTTATTTCTCTCGTAAAAGCAACCCGGCTGCTGCGGTATCCGGAGCGCCTCTGCCGGCAATACACTCCGCTCCTCCGGTACGGGGACCAGCGTCGGAGCCTTCCCGTTGAAAGATTATGCGTATAAAAGATTTTCAGAAGGCGAATTTCTTCAAAATAAAGCTTCTCGCAACACTTTTTGAGATATACATACATAGAAAATTCATTTCTCTTGAAAAAAGACTTAGAATTTCTCCGTATAAAAGCTATTCAGAAGGCGAATTTCTGCGAAATAAAGCTTCTCGCAACACTATTTTAGATATACAAAAACAGTAAAATTCGGGGTCACACTGTGTACCCCCTATAGGGTCTATAATTATTTCCTTTAGTAGGGTACACTAGTACAAGGTAATATAACACCTGGTCCAATTACAACATTAAAGGTTAATATTAAGGTCTGATAGGAGGCATTTTTCTTAACATTGAAAAATGCATTGTTTTAAATATACATACATAGTAAAATGCGGGGTCACACTGTGTACCCCCTATGGGCTCTATAATTATTTCCTTTGGTAGGGTACACTAGTACCCCGTATTATAATACCTGGTCCAATTACAAATTTAAAGGTCAATATTAAGGTCTGATAGGAGGCTTTGTTATTATTGAGAAAAGACTTAGAATTTTTTCGTATTAACGCTTTTCGAAAGGCGAAATTCCTCGAAATAAAGCTTCTCCCAACACTTTTTGAGGTATACATACATACATACACACATACATACATACATACATAGAAAATTTTTAAAATTTGTTTATTTTTTTTTCTATTGTTAATTTCACATTATATTATTCATTTAATGTCTTTTTCTATATTTTAGAAGGAACTATATATGAAAAATAATTTTTTTAAGTTCGGGAAAGTGAGATCAGAGCTTAAAAACAGGAAAAATCAATTAAAATTAATTTATTCATATTATTTACAATACTTTCGATAGTTTGGCCTGCCTAATATGTTCTCTGTATAAAAACAATCCTCTTTCTTCGTTAAAGAACGCGTAATGGAATAAAAAATAACATAAAATAGGCATGTACGGGTAAGTTTTCAAGACCACATAACTCGCTTTAATATTAAGCTATAAATCTCAAACTCGGTACCAAAATAGGGTACCATGCCCCCAACCCCTGTGCCTAAGGAAATATTTATAGCTTAATTAGGAGGGTCGCAATGGGCCCCCAAAGTACATCGTTAAACTGACCGCGAGATTGCTTTTGAAGCCATCAAGTAGCTCGCTGACCGTGTAATCGTGGTGGATCGGATAGCGTGATAGCAGCTGAGCGAGACGGTGCGGGTTCGAATCCCGGTGTGGACAATTTTTAAAATTTGTTTATTTTTTTTTCTATTGTTAATTTTACATTATATTATTCATTTAATGTCTTTTTCTATATTTTAGAAGGAACTATATATGAAAAATAATTTTTTTAAGTTCGGGAAAGTGAGATCAGAGCTTAAAAACAGGAAAAATCAATTAAAATTAATTTATTCATATTATTTACAATACTTTCGATAGTTTGGCCTGCCTAATATGTTCTCTGTATAAAAACAATCCTCTTTCTTCGTTAAAGAACGCGTAATGGAATAAAAAATAACATAAAATAGGCATGTACGGGTAAGTTTTCAAGACCACATAACTCGCTTTAATATTAATCTATAAATCTCAAACTCGGTACCAAAATAGGGTACCATGCCCCCAACCCCTGTGCCTAAGGAAATATTTATAGCTTAATTAGGAGGGTCGCAATGGGCCCCCAAAGTACATCGTTAAACTGACCGCGAGATTGCTTTTGAAGCCATCAAGTAGCTCGCTGACCGTGTAATCGTGGTGGAACGGATAGCGTGATAGCAGCTGAGCGAGACGGTGCGGGTTCGAATCCCAGTGTGGACAATTTTTAAAATTTGTTTATTTTTTTTTCTATTGTTAATTTTACATCATATTATTCATTTAATGTCTTTTTCTATATTTTAGAAGGAACTATATATGAAAAATAATTTTTTTAAGTTCGGGAAAGTGAGATCAGAGCTTAAAAACAGAAAATATCAATTAAAATTAATTTATTCATATTATTTACAATACTTTCGATAGTTTGGCCTGCCTAGTATGTTCTCTGTATAAAAACAATCCTCTTTCTTTGTTAAAGAACGTATAATGGAACAAAAAATAACATAAAATAGGTATGTACGGATCAAATTTCAAGACCACGTAACTCGCTTTAATATTAAGTTATAAATCTCAAACTCGGTACCAAAATAGGATACCATGCCCCCCACCTCAGTGCCGAAGGAAATATTTATAGGTTAATTAGGAGGATCGCAAGGGGCCCCCAAAGTACATCGATCAAGTAACCGGGAAAGTGCTTTAGAAGGGATGGAATACGACGCTTACCATGTATACGTGGTGGAGCGGATAGCGTGATAGCAGCTGAGCGAGATGGCGAGGGTTCGAATCCCGGTGTTGTCCATTTTTTGAAATTTGTTTTTTTTTCTTTTGTTAATTTTACATTATTTTATTTATTTAATGTGTTTTTCTATATTATAGAAGGAATTATATATGAAAAATAATTTTTTTAAGTTCGGGAAAATGAGATCAGAGCTTAAAAACAGAAAAAATCAATTAAAATTAATTTATTCATATTATTTACAATACTTTCGATAGTTTGGCCTGCCTAGTATGTTCTCTGTATAAAAACAATCCTCTTTCTTCGTTAAAGAACGTGTAATGGAATAAAAAATAACATAAAATAGGCATGTACGGGTAAGTTTTCAAGACCACATAACTCGCTTTAATATTAAGCTATAAATCTCAACAAAAACAGTAAAGTTCGGGGTCACGCTGTGTACCCCCTATGGGGTTTATAATTTTTTCCTTTGGTAGGGTACACTAGTACAAGGTAATATAACACCTAGTCCAATTACAACATTAAAGATTAATATTGAGGTCTGATAGGAGGCATTTCTCTTAACATTGAAAAAATGCACTGTTTTACATATACATACATAGTAAAGTTCGGGGTCACGGTGTGTACCCCCTATGGGATCTATAATTGATTCCTTTGGTAGGGTACATTATTACAAGGT
Organism: Parasteatoda lunata; assembly: GCA_949128135.1. Lineage (NCBI taxonomy): Eukaryota > Metazoa > Arthropoda > Arachnida > Araneae > Theridiidae > Parasteatoda > Parasteatoda lunata. The sequence continues at coordinate 100,133,280 of OX421980.1, read as the reverse complement.
AATATAACACCTGGTCCACTTAAAATATTAAGGGTCAATATTAAGGTCTGATAGGAGGCTTTGTTAACATTGAGAAAAGACTTTGAATTTCTGCGTATAAAAGCTCTTCAGAAGGCGAATTTCTGCGAAATAAAGCTTCTCGCAACACTTTTGGAGATATACAAAAACAGTAAAATTCGGGGTCGCGCTGTGTACCCCCTATGGGGTCTATAATTATATCCTTTGGTAGGGTACACTAGTACCCCGTAATATAATACCTGGTCCAATTACAACATTAAAGGTTAATATTAAGGTCTGACAGGCGGCATTTTTCTTAACATTGAAAAATGCATTGTTTTAAATATACATACATAGTAAAATGCGGTGTCACACTGTGTACCCCCTATGGGCTCTAAAATTATTTCCTTTGGTAGGGTACACTAGTACTCCGTAATATAATACCTGGTCCAATTACAACATTAAAGGTTTATATTAAGGTCTGATATGAAGCCATTTGTTAACAATGAGAAAAGACTTAAAATTGCTCCGTATCAACGCTTTTCGGAAGGCGAATTTCCTCAAAATAAAGCTTCTCCCAACACTTTTTGAGATATACATACATAGAAAATCTATTTCTCCTCTTGAAAAAAGACTTACAATTTCTGCCTATAAAAGCTCTTCGGAAGGCGAGTTTCTTGGAAATAGAGCTTCTCGCAACACTATTTTAGCTATACAAAAAGAGTAAAATTCGGGGTCACGCTGTGTACCCCCTATGCGGTCTATAATTTTTTCCTTTGGTAGGGTACACGAGTACAAGGTAATATAACACCTGGTCCAATTACAACATTAAAGGTTAATATTATAGTATAATATGAAGCCTTTTGTTAACAATGAAAAATGCACTGTTTTAGATATACATACATAGTAAAGTGCGGGGTCACGCTGTGTACCCCCTATGGGCTCTATAATTATTTCCTTTGGTAGGGTACACTAGTACAAGGTAATATAAGACCTGGTCAAATTACAACATTAAAGGTTAATATTATAGTATAATATGAAGCCTTTTGTTAACAATGAGAAAAGACTTAGAATTTTTTCGTATTAACGCTTTTCGGAAGGCGAATTTCCTCAAAATAAACCTTCTCCCAACACTTTTTGAGGTATACATACATACATAGAAAATTTATTTCTCTCGTAAAAGCAACCCGGCTGCTGCGGTATCCGGAGCGCCTCTGCCGGCAATACACTCCGCTCCTCCGGTACGGGGACCAGCGTCGGAGCCTTCCCGTTGAAAGATTATGCGTATAAAAGATTTTCAGAAGGCGAATTTCTTCAAAATAAAGCTTCTCGCAACACTTTTTGAGATATACATACATAGAAAATTCATTTCTCTTGAAAAAAGACTTAGAATTTCTCCGTATAAAAGCTATTCAGAAGGCGAATTTCTGCGAAATAAAGCTTCTCGCAACACTATTTTAGATATACAAAAACAGTAAAATTCGGGGTCACACTGTGTACCCCCTATAGGGTCTATAATTATTTCCTTTAGTAGGGTACACTAGTACAAGGTTATATAACACCTGGTCCAATTACAACATTAAAGGTTAATATTAAGGTCTGATAGGAGGCATTTTTCTTAACATTGAAAAATGCATTGTTTTAAATATACATACATAGTAAAATGCGGGGTCACACTGTGTACCCCCTATGGGCTCTATAATTATTTCCTTTGGTAGGGTACACTAGTACCCCGTAATATAATACCTGGTCCAATTACAAATTTAAAGGTCAATATTAAGGTCTGATAGGAGGCTTTGTTATTATTGAGAAAAGACTTAGAATTTTTTCGTATTAACGCTTTTCGGAAGGCGAAATTCCTCGAAATAAAGCTTCTCCCAACACTTTTTGAGGTATACATACATACATACACACATACATACATACATACATAGAAAATTTTTAAAATTTGTTTATTTTTTTTTCTATTGTTAATTTTACATTATATTATTCATTTAATGTCTTTTTCTATATTTTAGAAGGAACTATATATGAAAAATAATTTTTTTAAGTTCGGGAAAGTGAGATCAGAGCTTAAAAACAGGAAAAATCAATTAAAATTAATTTATTCATATTATTTACAATACTTTCGATAGTTTGGCCTGCCTAATATGTTCTCTGTATAAAAACAATCCTCTTTCTTCGTTAAAGAACGCGTAATGGAATAAAAAATAACATAAAATAGGCATGGACGGGTAAGTTTTCAAGACCACATAACTCGCTTTAATATTAAGCTATAAATCTCAAACTCGGTACCAAAATAGGGTACCATGCCCCCAACCCCTGTGCCTAAGGAAATATTTATAGCTTAATAAGGAGGGTCGCAATGGGCCCCCAAATTACATCGTTAAACTGACCGCGAGATTGCTTTTGAAGCCATCAAGTAGCTCGCTGACCGTGTAATCGTGGTGGAACGGATAGCGTGATAGCAGCTGAGCGAGACGGTGCGGGTTCGAATCCCAGTGTGGACAATTTTTAAAATTTGTTTATTTTTTTTTCTATTGTTAATTTTACATTATATTATTCATTTAATGTCTTTTTCTATATTTTAGAAGGAACTATATATGAAAAATAATTTTTTTAAGTTCGGGAAAGTGAGATCAGAGCTTAAAAACAGGAAAAATCAATTAAAATTAATTTATTCATATTATTTACAATACTTTCGATAGTTTGGCCTGCCTAATATGTTCTCTGTATAAAAACAATCCTCTTTCTTCGTTAAAGAACGCGTAATGGAATAAAAAATAACATAAAATAGGCATGTACGGGTAAGTTTTCAAGACCACATAACTCGCTTTAATATTAAGCTATAAATCTCAAACTCGGTACCAAAATAGGGTACCATGCCCCCAACCCCTGTGCCTAAGGAAATATTTATAGCTTAATTAGGAGGGTCGCAATGGGCCCCCAAAGTACATCGTTAAACTGACCGCGAGATTGCTTTTGAAGCCATCAAGTAGCTCGCTGACCGTGTAATCGTGGTGGAACGGATAGCGTGATAGCAGCTGAGCGAGACGGTGCGGGTTCGAATCCCAGTGTGGACAATTTTTAAAATTTGTTTATTTTTTTTTCTATTGTTAATTTTACATCATATTATTCATTTAATGTCTTTTTCTATATTTTAGAAGGAACTATATATGAAAAATAATTTCTTTAAGTTCGGGAAAGTGAGATCAGAGCTTAAAAACAGAAAATATCAATTAAAATTAATTTATTCATATTATTTACAATACTTTCGATAGTTTGGCCTGCCTAGTATGTTCTCTGTATAAAAACAACCCTCTTTCTTTGTTAAAGAAATAATGGAACAAAAAATAACATAAAATAGGTATGTACGGATCAAATTTCAAGACCACGTAACTCGCTTTAATATTAAGTTATAAATCTCAAACTCGGTACCAAAATAGGATACCATGCCCCCCACCTCAGTGCCGAAGGAAATATTTATAGGTTAATTAGGAGGATCGCAAGGGGCCCCCAAAGTACATCGATCAACTAACCGGGAAAGTGCTTTAGAAGGGATGGAATACGACGCTTACCATGTATACGTGGTGGAGCGGATAGCGTGATAGCAGCTGAGCGAGATGGCGAGGGTTCGAATCCCGGTGTTGTCCATTTTTTGAAATTTGTTTTTTTTTCTTTTGTTAATTTTACATTATTTTATTTATTTAATGTGTTTTTCTATATTATAGAAGGAATTATATATGAAAAATAATTTTTTTAAGTTCGGGAAAATGAGATCAGAGCTTAAAAACAGAAAAAATCAATTAAAATTAATTTATTCATATTATTTACAATACTTTCGATAGTTTGGCCTGCCTAGTATGTTCTCTGTATAAAAACAATCCTCTTTCTTCGTTAAAGAACGTGTAATGGAATAAAAAATAACATAAAATAGGCATGTACGGGTAAGTTTTCAAGACCACATAACTCGCTTTAATATTAAGCTATAAATCTCAACAAAAACAGTAAAGTTCGGGGTCACGCTGTGTACCCCCTATGGGGTTTATAATTTTTTCCTTTGGTAGGGTACACTAGTACAAGGTAATATAACACCTGGTCCAATTACAACATTAAAGATTAATATTGAGGTCTGATAGGAGGCATTTCTCTTAACATTGAAAAAATGCACTGTTTTACATATACATACATAGTAAAGTTCGGGGTCACGGTGTGTACCCCCTATGGGGTCTATAATTGATTCCTTTGGTAGGGTACATTATTACAAGGTAATATAACACCTGGTCCACTTAAAATATAAAGGGTCAATATTAAGGTCTGATAGGAGGCTTTGTTAACATTGAGAAAAGACGTAGAATTTCTGCGTATAAAAGCTCTTCAGAAGGCGAATTTCTGCGAAATAAAGCTTCTCGCAACACTTTTGGAGATATACAAAAACAGTAAAATTCGGGGTCGCGCTGAGTACCCCCTATGGGGTCTATAATTATATCCTTTGGTAGGGTACACTAGTACCCCGTAATATAATACCTGGTCCAATTACAACATTAAAGGTTAATATTAAGGTCTGACAGGCGGCATTTTTCTTAACATTGAAAAATGCATTGTTTTAAATATACATACATAGTAAAATGCGGTGTCACACTGTGTACCCCCTATGGGCTCTAAAATTATTTCCTTTGGTAGGGTACACTAGTACTCCGTAATATAATACCTGGTCCAATTACAACATTAAAGGTTTATATTAAGGTCTGATATGAAGCCATTTGTTAACAATGAGAAAAGACTTAAAATTGCTCCGTATCAACGCTTTTCGGAAGGCGAATTTCTTCAAAATAAAGCTTCTCCCAACACTTTTTGAGATATACATACATAGAAAATCTATTTCTCCTCTTGAAAAAAGACTTACAATTTCTGCCTATAAAAGCTCTTCGGAAGGCGAGTTTCTTGGAAATAGAGCTTCTCGCAACACTATTTTAGCTATACAAAAAGAGTAAAATTCGGGGTCACGCTGTGTACCCCCTATGCGGTCTATAATTTTTTCCTTTGGTAGGGTACACGAGTACAAGGTAATATAACACCTGGTCCAATTACAACATTAAAGGTTAATATTATAGTATAATATGAAGCCTTTTGTTAACAATGAAAAATGCACTGTTTTAGATATACATACATAGTAAAGTGCGGGGTCACGCTGTGTACCCCCTATGGGCTCTATAATTATTTCCTTTGGTAGGGTACACTAGTACAAGGTAATACAACACCTGGTCCAACTAAAACATTAAAGGTTAATATTAAGGTCTGATAGGAGGCTTTGTTGATATTGAGAATGGACTTAAAATTTTTGCATATAAGAGCTATTGAGGAGGCGAATTTCTGCGAAATAAAGCTTCTCGCAACACTTTCGGAGTTATACAAAAACAGTAAAATTCGGGGTCGCGCTGTGTACCCCCTATGGGGTCTATAATTATATCCTTTGGTAGGGTACACTAGTACCCCGTAATATAATACCTGGTCCAATTACAACATTAAAGGTTAATATTAAGGTCTGACAGGCGGCATTTTTCTTAACATTGAAAAATGCATTGTTTTAAATATACATACATAGTAAAATGCGGTGTCACACTGTGTACCCCCTATGGGCTCTAAAATTATTTCCTTTGGTAGGGTACACTAGTACTCCGTAATATAATACCTGGTCCAATTACAACATTAAAGGTTAATATTAAGGTCTGATATGAAGCCATTTGTTAACAATGAGAAAAGACTTAAAATTGCTCCGTATGAACGCTTTTCGGAAGGCGAATTTCCTCAAAATAAAGCTTCTCCCAACACTTTTTGAGATATACATACATAGAAAATCTATTTCTCCTCTTGAAAAAAGACTTTGAATTTCTGCGTATAAAAGCTCTTCGGAAGGCGAGTTTCTTGGAAATAGAGCTTCTCGCAACACTTTTGGAAATATACAAAAAGAGTAAAATTCGGGGTCACGCTGTGTACCCCCTATGCGGTCTATAATTTTTTCCTTTGGTAGGGTACACGAGTACAAGGTAATATAACACCTGGTCCAATTACAACATTAAAGGTCAATATTGAGGTCTGATAGGAGGCATTTTTCTTAACATTGAAAAATGCACTGTTTTAGGTATACATACATAGTAAAGTGCGGTGTCACGCTGTGTACCCCCTATGGTGTCTATAATTATTTCCTTTGGTAGGGTACACTAGTACAAGGTAATATAACACCTGGTCCACTTAAAATATTAAGGGTCAATATTAAGGTCTGATAGGAGGGTTTGTTAACATTGAGAAAAGACGTAGAATTTCTGCGTATAAAAGCTCTTCAGAAGGCGAATTTCTTCGAAATAAAGCTTCTCGCAACACTTTTGGAGATATACAAAAAGAGTAAAATTCGGGGTCGCGCTGTGTACCCCCTATGGGGTCTATAATTTTTTCCTTTGGTAGGGTACACTAGTACCCCGTAATATAATACCTGGTCCAATTACAAATTTAAAGGTCAATATTAAGGTCTGATAGGCGGCATTTTTCTTAACATTGAAAAATGCATTGTTTTATATATACAAAAACAGTAAAATTCGGGGTCACGCTGTGTACCCCCTATGGTGTCTATAATTGATTCCTTTGGTAGGGTACATTATTACAAGGTAATATAACACCTGGTCCACTTAAAATATTATGGGTCAATATTAAGGTCTGATAGGAGGCTTTGCTAACATTGAGAAAAGACGTAGAATTTCTGCGTATAAAAGCTCTTCAGAAGGCGAATTTCTGCGAAATAAAGCTTCTCGCAACACTTTTGGAGATATACAAAAACAGTAAAATTCGGGGTCGCGCTGTGTACCCCCTATGGGGTCTATAATTATATCCTTTGGTAGGGTACACTAGTACCCCGTAATATAATACCTGGTCCAATAACAACATTAAAGGTTAATATTAAGGTCTGACAGGCGGCATTTTTCTTAACATTGAAAAATGCATTGTTTTAAATATACATACATAGTAAAATGCGGTGTCACACTGTGTACCCCCTATGGGCTCTAAAATTATTTCCTTTGGTAGGGTACACTAGTACTCCGTAATATAATACCTGGTCCAATTACAACATTAAAGGTTTATATTAAGGTCTGATATGAAGCCATTTGTTAACAATGAGAAAAGACTTAAAATTGCTCCGTATCAACGCTTTTCGGAAGGCGAATTTCCTCAAAATAAACCTTCTCCCAACACTTTTTGAGGTATACATACATACATAGAAAATTTATTTCTCTCGTAAAAGCAACCCGGCTGCTGCGGTATCCGGAGCGCCTCTGCCGGCAATACACTCCGCTCCTCCGGTACGGGGACCAGCGTCGGAGCCTTCCCGTTGAAAGATTATGCGTATAAAAGATTTTTAGAAGGCGAATTTCTTCAAAATAAAGCTTCTCGCAACACTTTTTGAGATATACATACATAGAAAATTCATTTCTCTTGAAAAAAGACTTAGAATTTCTCCGTATAAAAGCTATTCAGAAGGCGAATTTCTGCGAAATAAAGCTTCTCGCAACACTATTTTAGATATACAAAAACAGTAAAATTCGGGGTCACACTGTGTACCCCCTATAGGGTCTATAATTATTTCCTTTAGTAGGGTACACTAGTACAAGGTAATATAACACCTGGTCCAATTACAACATTAAAGGTTAATATTATAGTATAATATGAAGCCTTTTGTTAACAATGAAAAATGCACTGTTTTAGATATACATACATAGTAAAGTGCGGGGTCACGCTGTGTACCCCCTATGGGCTCTATAATTATTTCCTTTGGTAGGGTACACTAGTACAAGGTAATACAACACCTGGTCCAACTAAAACATTAAAGGTTAATATTAAGGTCTGATAGGAGGCTTTGTTAATATTGAGAATGGACTTAAAATTTTTGCATATAAGAGCTATTGAGGAGGCGAATTTCTGCGAAATAAAGCTTCTCGAAACACTTTTGGAGATATACAAAAAGAGTAAAATTCGGGGTCACGCTGTGTACCCCCTATGGGCTCTATAATTATTTCCTTTGGTAGGGTACACTAGTACTCCGTAATATAATACCTGGTCCAATTACAACATTAAAGGTTTATATTAAGGTCTGATATGAAGCCATTTGTTAACAATGAGAAAAGACTTAAAATTGCTCCGTATCAACGCTTTTCGGAAGGCGAATTTCCTCAAAATAAACCTCCCAACACTTTTTGAGGTATACATACATACATAGAAAATTTATTTCTCTCGTAAAAGCAACCCGGCTGCTGCGGTATCCGGAGCGCCTCTGCCGGCAATACACTCCGCTCCTCCGGTACGGGGACCAGCGTCGGAGCCTTCCCGTTGAAAGATTATGCGTATAAAAGATTTTCAGAAGGCGAATTTCTTCAAAATAAAGCTTCTCGCAACACTTTTTGAGATATACATACATAGAAAATTCATTTCTCTTGAAAAAAGACTTAGAATTTCTCCGTATAAAAGCTATTCAGAAGGCGAATTTCTGCGAAATAAAGCTTCTCGCAACACTATTTTAGATATACAAAAACAGTAAAATTCGGGGTCACACTGTGTACCCCCTATAGGGTCTATAATTATTTCCTTTAGTAGGGTACACTAGTACAAGGTAATATAACACCTGGTCCAATTACAACATTAAAGGTTAATATTATAGTATAATATGAAGCCTTTTGTTAACAATGAAAAATGCACTGTTTTAGATATACATACATAGTAAAGTGCGGGGTCACGCTGTGTACCCCCTATGGGCTCTATAATTATTTCCTTTGGTAGGGTACACTAGTACAAGGTAATACAACACCTGGTCCAACTAAAACATTAAAGGTTAATATTAAGGTCTGATAGGAGGCTTTGTTAATATTGAGAATGGACTTAAAATTTTTGCATATAAGAGCTATTGAGGAGGCGAATTTCTGCGAAATAAAGCTTCTCGAAACACTTTTGGAGATATACAAAAAGAGTAAAATTCGGGGTCACGCTGTGTACCCCCTATGGGCTCTATAATTATTTCCTTTGGTAGGGTACACTAGTACAAGGTAATATAAGACCTGGTCCAATTACAACATTAAAGGTTAATATTATAGTATAATATGAAGCCTTTTGTTAACAATGAGAAAAGACTTAGAATTTTTTCGTATTAACGCTTTTCGGAAGGCGAATTTCCTCAAAATAAACCTTCTCCCAACACTTTTTGAGGTATACATACATACATAGAAAATTTATTTCTCTCGTAAAAGCAACCCGGCTGCTGCGGTATCCGGAGCGCCTCTGCCGGCAATACACTCCGCTCCTCCGGTACGGGGACCAGCGTCGGAGCCTTCCCGTTGAAAGATTATGCGTATAAAAGATTTTCAGAAGGCGAATTTCTTCAAAATAAAGCTTCTCGCAACACTTTTTGAGATATACATACATAGAAAATTCATTTCTCTTGAAAAAAGACTTAGAATTTCTCCGTATAAAAGCTATTCAGAAGGCGAATTTCTGCGAAATAAAGCTTCTCGCAACACTATTTTAGATATACAAAAACAGTAAAATTCGGGGTCACACTGTGTACCCCCTATAGGGTCTATAATTATTTCCTTTAGTAGGGTACACTAGTACAAGGTAATATAACACCTGGTCCAATTACAACATTAAAGGTTAATATTATAGTATAATATGAAGCCTTTTGTTAACAATGAAAAATGCACTGTTTTAGATATACATACATAGTAAAGTGCGGGGTCACGCTGTGTACCCCCTATGGGCTCTATAATTATTTCCTTTGGTAGGGTACACTAGTACAAGGTAATACAACACCTGGTCCAACTAAAACATTAAAGGTTAATATTAAGGTCTGATAGGAGGCTTTGTTAATATTGAGAATGGACTTAAAATTTTTGCATATAAGAGCTATTGAGGAGGCGAATTTCTGCGAAATAAAGCTTCTCGAAACACTTTTGGAGATATACAAAAAGAGTAAAATTCGGGGTCACGCTGTGTACCCCCTATGGGCTCTATAATTATTTCCTTTGGTAGGGTACACTAGTACAAGGTAATATAAGACCTGGTCCAATTACAACATTAAAGGTTAATATTATAGTATAATATGAAGCCTTTTGTTAACAATGAGAAAAGACTTAGAATTTTTTCGTATTAACGCTTTTCGGAAGGCGAATTTCCTCAAAATAAACCTTCTCCCAACACTTTTTGAGGTATACATACATACATAGAAAATTTATTTCTCTCGTAAAAGCAACCCGGCTGCTGCGGTATCCGGAGCGCCTCTGCCGGCAATACACTCCGCTCCTCCGGTACGGGGACCAGCGTCGGAGCCTTCCCGTTGAAAGATTATGCGTATAAAAGATTTTCAGAAGGCGAATTTCTTCAAAATAAAGCTTCTCGCAACACTTTTTGAGATATACATACATAGAAAATTCATTTCTCTTGAAAAAAGACTTAGAATTTCTCCGTATAAAAGCTATTCAGAAGGCGAATTTCTGCGAAATAAAGCTTCTCGCAACACTATTTTAGATATACAAAAACAGTAAAATTCGGGGTCACACTGTGTACCCCCTATAGGGTCTATAATTATTTCCTTTAGTAGGGTACACTAGTACAAGGTAATATAACACCTGGTCCAATTACAACATTAAAGGTTAATATTAAGGTCTGATAGGAGGCATTTTTCTTAACATTGAAAAATGCATTGTTTTAAATATACATACATAGTAAAATGCGGGGTCACACTGTGTACCCCCTATGGGCTCTATAATTATTTCCTTTGGTAGGGTACACTAGTACCCCGTAATATAATACCTGGTCCAATTACAAATTTAAAGGTCAATATTAAGGTCTGATAGGAGGCTTTGTTATTATTGAGAAAAGACTTAGAATTTTTTCGTATTAACGCTTTTCGGAAGGCGAAATTCCTCGAAATAAAGCTTCTCCCATCACTTTTTGAGGTATACATACATACATACACACATACATACATACATACATAGAAAATTTTTAAAATTTGTTTATTTTTTTTTCTATTGTTAATTTTACATTATATTATTCATTTAATGTCTTTTTCTATATTTTAGAAGGAACTATATATGAAAAATAATTTTTTTAAGTTCGGGAAAGTGAGATCAGAGCTTAAAAACAGGAAAAATCAATTAAAATTAATTTATTCATATTATTTACAATACTTTCGATAGTTTGGCCTGCCTAATATGTTCTCTGTATAAAAACAATCCTCTTTCTTCGTTAAAGAACGCGTAATGGAATAAAAAATAACATAAAATAGGCATGTACGGGTAAGTTTTCAAGACCACATAACTCGCTTTAATATTAAGCTATAAATCTCAAACTCGGTACCAAAATAGGGTACCATGCCCCCAACCCCTGTGCCTAAGGAAATATTTATAGCTTAATTAGGAGGGTCGCAATGGGCCCCCAAAGTACATCGTTAAACTGACCGCGAGATTGCTTTTGAAGCCATCAAGTAGCTCGCTGACCGTGTAATCGTGGTGGAACGGATAGCGTGATAGCAGCTGAGCGAGACGGTGCGGGTTCGAATCCCAGTGTGGACAATTTTTAAAATTTGTTTATTTTTTTTTCTATTGTTAATTTTACATTATATTATTCATTTAATGTCTTTTTCTATATTTTAGAAGGAACTATATATGAAAAATAATTTTTTTAAGTTCGGGAAAGTGAGATCAGAGCTTAAAAACAGGAAAAATCAATTAAAATTAATTTATTCATATTATTTACAATACTTTCGATAGTTTGGCCTGCCTAATATGTTCTCTGTATAAAAACAATCCTCTTTCTTCGTTAAAGAACGCGTAATGGAATAAAAAATAACATAAAATAGGCATGTACGGGTAAGTTTTCAAGACCACATAACTCGCTTTAATATTAAGCTATAAATCTCAAACTCGGTACCAAAATAGGGTACCATGCCCCCAACCCCTGTGCCTAAGGAAATATTTATAGCTTAATTAGGAGGGTCGCAATGGGCCCCCAAAGTACATCGTTAAACTGACCGCGAGATTGCTTTTGAAGCCATCAAGTAGCTCGCTGACCGTGTAATCGTGGTGGAACGGATAGCGTGATAGCAGCTGAGCGAGACGGTGCGGGTTCGAATCCCAGTGTGGACAATTTTTAAAATTTGTTTATTTTTTTTTCTATTGTTAATTTTACATTATATTATTCATTTAATGTCTTTTTCTATATTTTAGAAGGAACTATATATGAAAAATAATTTTTTTAAGTTCGGGAAAGTGAGATCAGAGCTTAAAAACAGAAAATATCAATTAAAATTAATTTATTCATATTATTTACAATACTTTCGATAGTTTGGCCTGCCTAGTATGTTCTCTGTATAAAAACAATCCTCTTTCTTTGTTAAAGAACGTATAATGGAACAAAAAATAACATAAAATAGGTATGTACGGATCAAATTTCAAGACCACGTAACTCGCTTTAATATTAAGTTATAAATCTCAAACTCGGTACCAAAATAGGATACCATGCCCCCCACCTCAGTGCCGAAGGAAATATTTATAGGTTAATTAGGAGGATCGCAAGGGGCCCCCAAAGTACATCGATCAACTAACCGGGAAAGTGCTTTAGAAGGGATGGAATACGACGCTTACCATGTATACGTGGTGGAGCGGATAGCGTGATAGCAGCTGAGCGAGATGGCGAGGGTTCGAATCCCGGTGTTGTCCATTTTTTGAAATTTGTTTTTTTTTCTTTTGTTAATTTTACATTATTTTATTTATTTAATGTGTTTTTCTATATTATAGAAGGAATTATATATGAAAAATAATTTTTTTAAGTTCGGGAAAATGAGATCAGAGCTTAAAAACAGAAAAAATCAATTAAAATTAATTTATTCATATTATTTACAATACTTTCGATAGTTTGGCCTGCCTAGTATGTTCTCTGTATAAAAACAATCCTCTTTCTTCGTTAAAGAACGTGTAATGGAATAAAAAATAACATAAAATAGGCATGTACGGGTAAGTTTTCAAGACCACATAACTCGCTTTAATATTAAGCTATAAATCTCAACAAAAACAGTAAAGTTCGGGGTCACGCTGTGTACCCCCTATGGGATTTATAATTTTTTCCTTTGGTAGGGTACACTAGTACAAGGTAATATAACACCTGGTCCAATTACAACATTAAAGATTAATATTGAGGTCTGATAGGAGGCATTTCTCTTAACATTGAAAAAATGCACTGTTTTACATATACATACATAGTAAAGTTCGGGGTCACGGTGTGTACCCCCTATGGGGTCTATAATTGATTCCTTTGGTAGGGTACATTATTACAAGGTAATATAACACCTGGTCCACTTAAAATATTAAGGGTCAATATTAAGGTCTGATAGGAGGCTTTGTTAACATTGAGAAAAGACTTTGAATTTCTGCGTATAAAAGCTCTTCAGAAGTCGAATTTCTGCGAAATAAAGCTTCTCGCAACACTTTTGGAGATATACAAAAACAGTAAAATTCGGGGTCGCGCTGTGTACCCCCTATGGGGTCTATAATTATATCCTTTGGTAGGGTACACTAGTACCCCGTAATATAATACCTGGTCCAATTACAACATTAAAGGTTAATATTAAGGTCTGACAGGCGGCATTTTTCTTAACATTGAAAAATGCATTGTTTTAAATATACATACATAGTAAAATGCGGTGTCACACTGTGTACCCCCTATGGGCTCTAAAATTATTTCCTTTGGTAGGGTACACTAGTACTCCGTAATATAATACCTGGTCCAATTACAACATTAAAGGTTAATATTAAGGTCTGATATGAAGCCATTTGTTAACAATGAGAAAAGACTTAAAATTGCTCCGTATGAACGCTTTTCGGAAGGCGAATTTCCTCAAAATAAAGCTTCTCCCAACACTTTTTGAGATATACATACATAGAAAATCTATTTCTCCTCTTGAAAAAAGACTTTGAATTTCTGCGTATAAAAGCTCTTCGGAAGGCGAGTTTCTTGGAAATAGAGCTTCTCGCAACACTTTTGGAAATATACAAAAAGAGTAAAATTCGGGGTCACGCTGTGTACCCCCTATGCGGTCTATAATTTTTTCCTTTGGTAGGGTACACGAGTACAAGGTAATATAACACCTGGTCCAATTACAACATTAAAGGTCAATATTGAGGTCTGATAGGAGGCATTTTTCTTAACATTGAAAAATGCACTGTTTTAGGTATACATACATAGTAAAGTGCGGTGTCACGCTGTGTACCCCCTACGGTGTCTATAATTATTTCCTTTGGTAGGGTACACTAGTACAAGGTAATATAACACCTGGTCCACTTAAAATATTAAGGGTCAATATTAAGGTCTGATAGGAGGGTTTGTTAACATTGAGAAAAGACGTAGAATTTCTGCGTATAAAAGCTCTTCAGAAGGCGAATTTCTTCGAAATAAAGCTTCTCGCAACACTTTTGGAGATATACAAAAAGAGTAAAATTCGGGGTCGCGCTGTGTACCCCCTATGGGGTCTATAATTTTTTCCTTTGGTAGGGTACACTAGTACCCCGTAATATAATACCTGGTCCAATTACAAATTTAAAGGTCAATATTAAGGTCTGATAGGCGGCATTTTTCTTAACATTGAAAAATGCATTGTTTTATATATACAAAAACAGTAAAATTCGGGGTCACGCTGTGTACCCCCTATGGTGTCTATAATTGATTCCTTTGGTAGGGTACATTATTACAAGGTAATATAACACCTGGTCCACTTAAAATATTAAGGGTCAATATTAAGGTCTGATAGGAGGCTTTGTTAACATTGAGAAAAGACGTAGAATTTCTGCGTATAAAAGCTCTTCAGAAGGCGAATTTCTGCGAAATAAAGCTTCTCGCAACACTTTTGGAGATATACAAAAACAGTAAAATTCGGGGTCGCGCTGTGTACCCCCTATGGGGTCTATAATTATATCCTTTGGTAGGGTACACTAGTACCCCGTAATATAATACCTGGTCCAATTACAACATTAAAGGTTAATATTAAGGTCTGACAGGCGGCATTTTTCTTAACATTGAAAAATGCATTGTTTTAAATATACATACATAGTAAAATGCGGTGTCACACTGTGTACCCCCTATGGGCTCTAAAATTATTTCCTTTGGTAGGGTACACTAGTACTCCGTAATATAATACCTGGTCCAATTACAACATTAACCCCTTACATCCGAAGCGTCATGAAAAGACATTTACAAGCAAACTACGGCAAGTGTCGTTTCGTGACGGTCTGGCTTTTTTGGGGTAAGGAAAGTAGAAAAAGAGATTCTTGGGTAGGGAAAGAAATGGGGGGTCATTTAAGGGGAGCACGAACAAAGAGAAGGGTTGGCAGTTTACACCAATTACTCAAACTATTATCCTTCCCCTAAGCTTCTTCTGAATGGGTTGCTTTCTGCTTTGTCATTTGGCTTTCAAGAAAAACGCCAATACTATCATTTCAACTTACATTGAAATCTATTTTGAATTGCACTGCTTAGAAGATTTTTCATAAAGAATATATAGATATTTTTTTTAAAAATAACATTAACAGAAATATGTAAATTTTTTTCCTTAAATAACTTTGATAAAAATGTCTAATCTAAGGTTATGATGTTTCGATAATAATCTACTTCAAATAATGTCTTATTTTTTATCCACATTTTTTTTAACATTAAAAATAAATAAATAAAAAAAACAGAAAAATTATTATAATATAAAAAAAATAAAATTTTTCAGTGCTCTTATATTGTTTCAGTTATCTAAATTTTTACAGATTTCAATTGTTATATCAAATAAAAATTCTTCGAAGACCAAATTTTTTTCTTCATTATCTCTCCATTTATACATTTTATCAGAGAAATGATTTTTAAAATTTTTATTAATCGAGGATTTATTCATCAAAATATTAAACAAAAAATCTGATTATAAGAACTTAACTGAATTTTATAATTTTCAAGATTTTTCTGTTTAGTAAAAATACAAAAATAATGATTAATAAAAATGGCGCCAGATATTGATGGAAGTTTTATTTTATATTATATTTATTTTCTTTTAGTGCATGTAATAAATTTATTAATATATATTTATGTAATTACTGAAAGCAAAAAATTTAAAAGGAACAAGGGATGTTATATTTTAAATTATTTTACCTTCCTTTTTTCAAACGAACCTTCAATGAAGATTTAATAAAAGTTATTTAAAATCAGAATCAAATAAAAGTTTTTTAAAGCTAGAATAGTTTAAATTCACGAATATTTGATACGTAAAAGCTTTTCGACTAATCTTTAATTATCACTATAGAAGTAAAAAGAAACTTGTTCTTTCACAATAAGTTATATGTTTTTGACTTAAAATTTTAAAATTAAAAGCTTTCTAAGTCAGATTTATCGAAACGCATCTAAGGATACTAGAAAAAGTCTAAATAACTTGATATAATTACATAATTAATGACTTAATCATACAATTTAATATAATTTATTTATTATATTAAACAAAATTCTAATTATGTGTATAATTGTATCATATTATCACAATTAAAAGTTCGCCTTTCGTAAATTTGGCCTTTTATAGATAATTTAATGTGATTTAAAAATTAATCTGGTCCAGGTAAATAGATCAAGCCATTTTAATGTTGTTCAAACTGCTAACAATTAATTTAAATGTATTATTAACTTTTAATAATAGTAATAGATATTATTAACAGTTGTGACAGCCAATGTAAGTTAATGATATCATTTTATATCTAAGGCATTTTGTGTTCTATTTCCAATGAATTATTCAAGAATATTTAATTTTCATGATACAGAGTTCGAAAAACAGGAGTTCTCACTTCAAAGCATCAATTGTTTGCAAATGAAAGTTTTGAGAAATTATCTGTACATTAGGGTTAGGCCCCATTTGATATGCAAAGAAAGATTTTAAAAAAGTGTTTTACTTCCCTTCACCACAGGCTATCTGTACTATCCTACTAACCTTTTGTTCAGACAGTGGTCTTTTCAAAATTTGTTCTTTTCATCTTCTTTGTTACTCTGGGAATTATATTTATGGAAGTAATATTGTGAAGTAGTGCACACCTTTAATGTCACAGAAAGAAGGGGAAAAAGATAACTCAACATCCAAAGCTATTTTTTTCTATCATTGATTTGTAAAAGAATAATACAAAACTGATTGTAATTCAACACTGTAAAAAATCAGTCTCAGATGATTGATGTTTTTAACAAGTTCATTAAATTTTTAATTACAAAAATAGTTATGATACAGAATGAACATAAATAATTATTTTTTAATTAAAGAAAAATTGTAATATAATTAATAGAAGAGGAATTAAGAAGTATAGTAAAAAATGAGGAAGGGTCGAAAAATACTAAAAAATAAAATAAATAAAAAAAGCTGAAGGGAAAACTGATACTGCAAATAATTTAAGAAATTTTATTCATTCTTAAAGAGTCTCTATAGGTTTATATATAAAATGTTAGTTATGTTGATTCCACTTCATTGATAAAATTCACTGTTTTTCGACCCTTTGATATTGTTTACTTACATATTTCGTTTATCCAAGTAACTTCCAATTTATTCTTGGATTATTATTACTATTTTTGGTAAAAAATTAAATGCATATTCATTTGCATCAGTATTATATAAAGAAATATGTTTAAAATTTATTATAATTTAAATTGAGCAGATTTTATAATCTTTAAATTTAGTTTAAAAGAAATCAGGACATGGCTTGCACAAATTTTTAGTAAATTATTTTTTTAGTTTTTTTTTTCCCCTTCATTTTTTGGGAAAATACATCCAACTGTAAAAGCAGTTTAATTCTAAACAAATTCTAATTCTAAACAAAAACAACCGTTCAAACTCCAATACATATATTAAAAAGGATTTTTTTAAAGGGAAAAAAACTTTTAACAACAAACTACATTAATCACTGAAACTGACTTTAAAGTTAGCAATCAGTGATGTTACTAATGGGTAGATAAATATAGAACCCTTTTTGTCATGTCAAAGCATAATGGTTATTACGATTACGGAATAAATCAAAATAAAAACATAAAACCATGAGAAAAACTGTTTCTGCTTAATTATTAACCCACACTATTCATATTATTATGTGTATAATATTTAAAACCAAACGTGTTTTTTTATTTATTTTTTAGAATGAATGTACTTTTATATATTAGGACCAAGATATAATAAATAAAAACCAACATAAAAATAATTAATTAATTTTAGAATTTTCCTAAATATTTTGAAATCAAAACTCGTTAGTTATTTGTTACATCTTACTTCCCCTGCTTCTGGAAAAATAAATATTTTTTGCTATTACATTGATTTTGAAAATGAATTAATAAATAGAATTAAAAATAAATCATCCACTATTCTTGTTCTTGTAGTAAGCATTTCAAGAGAATATTACTAGAAATAAAAAGCATCACGAAGTCCAAGTATGGAAGGAAGAACGTAACAAATTCCTCACAATACGAAAGCATTTCCTGTATCATATTATAGAATTCACCTGAATCATTTTTAAACAGGCTGTCAACAAGTAAATAAATATTGTAAAATCTCCACAATAAGGGTACTGCCATGTCCATGAAAGGATAATGATATACAACAAAATATAGTTCTTGACACTTATGACTAACCGAATTATACCTTCGACCACTCCCCTGTGTGTGCTATCGGCATCACAGAAAGTAAAATATATCTGCATTTTCAGTGAAAACGTGTGCTAACACATTAAGTATTAGCGAACATATTACTTTGATTATTTCACATTTCATAGAAGAAAAAAAAAAAAGAAGAAAAAAAACGGAATTTTATTCTGTAGAAAGATTACAGTTTTTCCCATTCCAAATTTTATACAGCGATTAATTTCCTACAACAATTTACGGAATCTATTCTAGAGGATATTTCGTTTTGCTCATCACCTAAAATGCCATCGGGTAAAACTTTAAGATTTTACTGTTGCTAATTATTTTATTTTAACATTTGGAATGTATCCCTATATACAAGCTAACCAAATAAAAAAAAGTATTACACCATATTCATCGTAATCATAATGTGATTCTTAAAATATAAGTTGTAATTTTCATCCGTTTTAAAAAAACTCCTAGTGCAAAAGGATTTCTATTTTACCCCGACGGTTGAATCTGTAATTAATAACAAATAATCAATCAACATTGACTGGGACCATTCAAGACTAATACGAACCCACTAAATTTTCTCGACGCCTCAGTAAGTATTTTAAATTTACTTTAGCGTGTTCAGTTCGTGTGTAACAGTTCTAATTGGGGGGAACTTTATGCAATAAATTTTTGCTATAATAAAAAGAAAATGCTTCATTATCTAAAAATTGACAATTTTCAGCAAATAAAGTATTTTCCTTTTTTCTTACATGAAAAAAATAAAATAAAATGCAACATTTTAGATTATAGTAATATTATTGATCCGCAGTGGCGACTGGAAACCCACCCAGTTTTGGAGGGATGAGTACCAAGTACCAGCTTGTCTGGGAAGTAAAGGTGGTTTGTGCGCTATGCTGACCATATTGCCACGATCATGCCGTCACTGACAAAACTCATGAACCTCATTATGTATTTGATTCAAAATTACGTACATTTTTTTAAAAACTTTATCTGCCTCGATGCCCCAACTGCATGCCCAATGTATGCAGCACTTACTGCCTAATGTATGCATTTATCTAGAAAAGATATACGCATATATAATTTTTTTTTCTTTATCACCGAGAGTAACATTAATCTCCTTAGAAATAAAAGTAATAATATTTGCTAAGCCAAAATTTAAAGAAAAAGGAAAAGTATTTCAGAAAAATAATAAAGAAAGTAAGATTTATTAATTATTTAAATTTGATTTGAATTGCAAACAATTTGTTGCTTTTGCAAACAAATTGTCTTCTTTTACCCTCAATTTATAAAGTTTTTTCAGTAAGTTCGATCTCGTTTATTTTTCTATAAATCACTGTCTTGGACGTTTCTTAGACATGCCGCCTAAGGACGCGGTTTCTGCTTTCTCTATCCACCAAATCAGTACATCATAGATGCCGCTTTCCAGCTGCAGATTTTCTAAGTCTTTTCCAAGCATTGACATAGCGGAAACTGGTTCTCACTAAAAATTATTACTAGTTTGTTTCAATTCTTTTCTTTTCTGGAAAAATGGGTAAAAATGTTACTCACATTTCTTCCTAAGGTAATTCTAACGTTTCGCAGAATTTCATAAATACTATAGAATAACCCTCTCCAAGTTTTCGCTAGAATCACCACAATAGCGGAAAGGACGGATGAAAGAGAGGGGGAAAGAGAAGGGAAAAAGAAAATCGATTATATTTAATAAAAGACAAATGTAAAAAAAAAAGTTTCTTACGTAAATAATAAATTTATAAAACAAATGTTGATAAGTTTTTGTACCCATAGCCATTCTTAATTTTATTAAAATCAAAAGAAAAAAAATTATAATCTCAATGATAATGACACATAAAAATGTATAAAATGCAATGTGAAGCTAAAGCGCCATTTTTTAACTTTTATTTAACGTCTGCTTGAACTTCTGAGGGACAGTTTAAGTATTACGTAAGCACTTAAGTATTACGTAAGCACTTGAAAGGGAGAAGGAAGTTTGAAATTTTATTTTTCTAATAAAAGGGGTGAGGTCAATGAGCAATGTTCACGATGTATATGAATATAGATGCATATAAATATAGATATAGGGGGGGGGACTTACAAAATAAATATGCTTAAATTTTTTATATATTTTAGTATAAATTACTGCCGAAAGTATTAAAAAAACTTCAGTTACCCATTATAATTATGGCAAATCTATAAAAATAATTGCTTTTAAAGAAATTCTTTTAATTATATCAAGCCCACTACATTTGAATGATTGATTTATAAACATACAAGAATAATAACTGCTATAATCTTCATATTTTTATTCAACTGTACTCTTGGGTAATGTTATTACAAAGTAATTATGAATGTAAAACCTGACATTTTGAACACTGTTGATTTGAATTAAGAAGCAAGTGGTCAACAATTATATTACATGCATCTTAATTTTTCTTCGGTCAGGACACTTAATGAAATGAAAAATAAATGAATTTCAGAGGCCGTTTCTTATTATTGATTTATTTTAAAAGCTAATATTCTTAAATTTACTAAAATATAACTCAGAACCTTTCATTATTAATTTCTTTAATTAAGAAAGACATTTCAAGATAACACAATCATAATATCAGATTTCATAAGCCATGTTACATTAAATAAAATTAATAAATCGTTGTATTAATACAAAAATTAAAAGCATAAGATAATTTGAATATTCACAACAAACCGAAAGAGTCTTCCCTTATTTAAAAATTCGAAAGATTAGAAAAAAAGGACAGAAGAACGAAATAAAAGAAAAGAAAAAAATTAAAGTATAATTTTTTAGTCCTCTATTTGAAAGTAGCCAAAAAGGTGCTAAACTTTTATTTTCGGAAAACTTATATTTCGAGTAAATGTTCTAATTTGTTAACAAGTCCCCTCCTTTGCCGCATGAGTGATTTTGAATACTCTACCGCAAGAAAACCGTGACCCCTCCTCAACCCCTCACAGGAATATTGCTTTGGACGAGTTCAATCATAGAAACTGCTTTCAGAAAACTCCCGTAATGAAGGGATACAAATTCTAGGACTCGGTCGGAATCAGAGGGTTAAAGGTTTATATTAAGGTCTGATATGAAGCCATTTGTTAACAATGAGAAAAGACTTAAAATTGCTCCGTATGAACGCTTTTCGGAAGGCGAATTTCCTCAAAATAAAGCTTCTCCCAACACTTTTTGAGATATACATACATAGAAAATCTATTTCTCCTCTTGAAAAAAGACTTACAATTTCTGCCTATAAAAGCTCTTCGGAAGGCGAGTTTCTTGGAAATAGAGCTTCTCGCAACACTATTTTAGCTATACAAAAAGAGTAAAATTCGGGGTCACGCTGTGTACCCCCTATGCGGTCTATAATTTTTTCCTTTGGTAGGGTACACGAGTACAAGGTAATATAACACCTGGTCCAATTACAACATTAAAGGTTAATATTATAGTATAATATGAAGCCTTTTGTTAACAATGAAAAATGCACTGTTTTAGATATACATACATAGTAAAGTGCGGGGTCACGCTGTGTACCCCCTATGGGCTCTATAATTATTTCCTTTGGTAGGGTACACTAGTACAAGGTAATACAACACCTGGTCCAACTAAAACATTAAAGGTTAATATTAAGGTCTGATAGGAGGCTTTGTTAATATTGAGAATGGACTTAAAATTTTTGCATATAAGAGCTATTGAGGAGGCGAATTTCTGCAAAATAAAGCTTCTCGAAACACTTTTGGAGATATACAAAAAGAGTAAAATTCGGGGTCACGCTGTGTACCCCCTATGGGCTCTATAATTATTTCCTTTGGTAGGGTACACTAGTACAAGGTAATATAAGACCTGGTCCAATTACAACATTAAAGGTTAATATTATAGTATAATATGAAGCCTTTTGTTAACAATGAGAAAAGACTTAGAATTTTTTCGTATTAACGCTTTTCGGAAGGCGAATTTCCTCAAAATAAACCTTCTCCCAACACTTTTTGAGGTATACATACATACATAGAAAATTTATTTCTCTCGTAAAAGCAACCCGGCTGCTGCGGTATCCGGAGCGCCTCTGCCGGCAATACACTCCGCTCCTCCGGTACGGGGACCAGCGTCGGAGCCTTCCCGTTGAAAGATTATGCGTATAAAAGATTTTCAGAAGGCGAATTTCTTCAAAATAAAGCTTCTCGCAACACTTTTTGAGATATACATACATAGAAAATTCATTTCTCTTGAAAAAAGACTTAGAATTTCTCCGTATAAAAGCTATTCAGAAGGCGAATTTCTGCGAAATAAAGCTTCTCGCAACACTATTTTAGATATACAAAAACAGTAAAATTCGGGGTCACACTGTGTACCCCCTATAGGGTCTATAATTATTTCCTTTAGTAGGGTACACTAGTACAAGGTAATATAACACCTGGTCCAATTACAACATTAAAGGTTAATATTATAGTATAATATGAAGCCTTTTGTTAACAATGAAAAATGCACTGTTTTAGATATACATACATAGTAAAGTGCGGGGTCACACTGTGTACCCCCTATGGGCTCTATAATTATTTCCTTTGGTAGGGTACACTAGTACCCCGTAATATAATACCTGGTCCAATTACAAATTCAAAGGTCAATATTAAGGTCTGATAGGAGGCTTTGTTATTATTGAGAAAAGACTTAGAATTTTTTCGTATTAACGCTTTTCGGAAGGCGAAATTCCTCGAAATAAAGCTTCTCCCAACACTTTTTGAGGTATACATACATACATACACACATACATACATACATACATAGAAAATTTTTAAAATTTGTTTATTTTTTTTTCTATTGTTAATTTTACATTATATTATTCATTTAATGTCTTTTTCTATATTTTAGAAGGAACTATATATGAAAAATAATTTTTTTAAGTTCGGGAAAGTGAGATCAGAGCTTAAAAACAGGAAAAATCAATTAAAATTAATTTATTCATATTATTTACAACATTTTCGATAGTTTGGCCTGCCTAATATGTTCTCTGTATAAAAACAATCCTCTTTCTTCGTTAAAGAACGCGTAATGGAATAAAAAATAACATAAAATAGGCATGTACGGGTAAGTTTTCAAGACCACATAACTCGCTTTAATATTAAGCTATAAATCTCAAACTCGGTACCAAAATAGGGTACCATGCCCCCAACCCCTGTGCCTAAGGAAATATTTATAGGTAAATTAGGAGGATCGCAAGGGGCCCCCAAAGTACATCGATCAACTAACCGGGAAAGTGCTTTAGAAGGGATGGAATACGACGCTTACCATGTATACGTGGTGGAGCGGATAGCGTGATAGCAGCTGAGCGAGATGGCGAGGGTTCGAATCCCGGTGTTGTCCATTTTTTGAAATTTGTTTTTTTTTCTTTTGTTAATTTTACATTATTTTATTTATTTAATGTGTTTTTCTATATTATAGAAGGAATTATATATGAAAAATAATTTTTTTAAGTTCGGGAAAATGAGATCAGAGCTTAAAAACAGAAAAAATCAATTAAAATTAATTTATTCATATTATTTACAATACTTTCGATAGTTTGGCCTGCCTAGTATGTTCTCTGTATAAAAACAATCCTCTTTCTTCGTTAAAGAACGTGTAATGGAATAAAAAATAACATAAAATAGGCATGTACGGGTAAGTTTTCAAGACCACATAACTCGCTTTAATATTAAGCTATAAATCTCAACAAAAACAGTAAAGTTCGGGGTCACGCTGTGTACCCCCTATGGGGTTTATAATTTTTTCCTTTGGTAGGGTACACTAGTACAAGGTATTATAACACCTGGTCCAATTACAACATTAAAGATTAATATTGAGGTCTGATAGGAGGCATTTCTCTTAACATTGAAAAAATGCACTGTTTTACATATACATACATAGTAAAGTTCGGGGTCACGGTGTGTACCCCCTATGGGGTCTATAATTGATTCCTTTGGTAGGGTACATTATTACAAGGTAATATAACACCTGGTCCACTTAAAATATTAAGGGTCAATATTAAGGTTTGATAGGAGGCTTTGTTAACATTGAGAAAAGACTTTGAATTTCTGCGTATAAAAGCTCTTCAGAAGGCGAATTTCTGCGAAATAAAGCTTCTCGCAACACTTTTGGAGATATACAAAAACAGTAAAATTCGGGGTCGCGCTGTGTACCCCCTATGGGGTCTATAATTATATCCTTTGGTAGGGTACACTAGTACCCCGTAATATAATACCTGGTCCAATTACAACATTAAAGGTTAATATTAAGGTCTGACAGGCGGCATTTTTCTTAACATTGAAAAATGCATTGTTTTAAATATACATACATAGTAAAATGCGGTGTCACACTGTGTACCCCCTATGGGCTCTAAAATTATTTCCTTTGGTAGGGTACACTAGTACTCCGTAATATAATACCTGGTCCAATTACAACATTAAAGGTTAATATTAAGGTCTGATATGAAGCCATTTGTTAACAATGAGAAAAGACTTAAAATTGCTCCGTATGAACGCTTTTTGGAAGGCGAATTTCCTCAAAATAAAGCTTCTCCCAACACTTTTTGAGATATACATACATAGAAAATCTATTTCTCCTCTTGAAAAAAGACTTTGAATTTCTGCGTATAAAAGCTCTTCGGAAGGCGAGTTTCTTGGAAATAGAGCTTCTCGCAACACTTTTGGAAATATACAAAAAGAGTAAAATTCGGGGTCACGCTGTGTACCCCCTATGCGGTCTATAATTTTTTCCTTTGGTAGGGTACACGAGTACAAGGTAATATAACACCTGGTCCAATTACAACATTAAAGGTCAATATTGAGGTCTGATAGGAGGCATTTTTCTTAACATTGAAAAATGCACTGTTTTAGGTATACATACATAGTAAAGTGCGGTGTCACGCTGTGTACCCCCTATGGTGTCTATAATTATTTCCTTTGGTAGGGTACACTAGTACAAGGTAATATAACACCTGGTCCACTTAAAATATTAAGGGTCAATATTAAGGTCTGATAGGAGGGTTTGTTAACATTGAGAAAAGACGTAGAATTTCTGCGTATAAAAGCTCTTCAGAAGGCGAATTTCTTCGAAATAAAGCTTCTCGCAACACTTATGAAGATATACAAAAAGAGTAAAATTCGGGGTCGCGCTGTGTACCCCCTATGGGGTCTATAATTTTTTCCTTTGGTAGGGTACACTAGTACCCCGTAATATAATACCTGGTCCAATTACAAATTTAAAGGTCAATATTAAGGTCTGATAGGCGGCATTTTTCTTAACATTGAAAAATGCATTGTTCTATATATACAAAAACAGTAAAATTCGGGGTCACGCTGTGTACCCCCTATGGTGTCTATAATTGATTCCTTTGGTAGGGTACATTATTACAAGGTAATATAACACCTGGTCCACTTAAAATATTAAGGGTCAATATTAAGGTCTGATAGGAGGCTTTGTTAACATTGAGAAAAGACGTAGAATTTCTGCGTATAAAAGCTCTTCAGAAGGCGAATTTCTGCGAAATAAAGCTTCTCGCAACACTTTTGGAGATATACAAAAACAGTAAAATTCGGGGTCGCGCTGTGTACCCCCTATGGGGTCTATAATTATATCCTTTGGTAGGGTACACTAGTACCCCGTAATAAAATACCTGGTCCAATTACAACATTAAAGGTTAATATTAAGGTCTGACAGGCGGCATTTTTCTTAACATTGAAAAATGCATTGTTTTAAATATACATACATAGTAAAATGCGGGGTCACACTGTGTACCCCCTATGGGCTCTAAAATTATTTCCTTTGGTAGGGTACACTAGTACTCCGTAATATAATACCTGGTCCAATTACAACATTAAAGGTTTATATTAAGGTCTGATATGAAGCCATTTGTTAACAATGAGAAAAGACTTAAAATTGCTCCGTATCAACGCTTTTCGGAAGGCGAATTTCCTCAAAATAAAGCTTCTCCCAACACTTTTTGAGATATACATACATAGAAAATCTATTTCTCCTCTTGAAAAAAGACTTACAATTTCTGCCTATAAAAGCTCTTCGGAAGGCGAGTTTCTTGGAAATAGAGCTTCTCGCAACACTATTTTAGCTATACAAAAAGAGTAAAATTCGGGGTCACGCTGTGTACCCCCTATGCGGTCTATAATTTTTTCCTTTGGTAGGGTACACGAGTACAAGGTAATATAACACCTGGTCCAATTACAACATTAAAGGTTAATATTATAGTATAATATGAAGCCTTTTGTTAACAATGAAAAATGCACTGTTTTAGATATACATACATAGTAAAGTGCGGGGTCACGCTGTGTACCCCCTATGGGCTCTATAATTATTTCCTTTGGTAGGGTACACTAGTACAAGGTAATACAACACCTGGTCCAACTAAAACATTAAAGGTTAATATTAAGGTCTGATAGGAGGCTTTGTTAATATTGAGAATGGACTTAAAATTTTTGCATATAAGAGCTATTGAGGAGGCGAATTTCTGCGAAATAAAGCTTCTCGAAACACTTTTGGAGATATACAAAAAGAGTAAAATTCGGGGTCACGCTGTGTACCCCCTATGGGCTCTATAATTATTTCCTTTGGTAGGGTACACTAGTACAAGGTAATATAAGACCTGGTCCAATTACAACATTAAAGGTTAATATTATAGTATAATATGAAGCCTTTTGTTAACAATGAGAAAAGACTTAGAATTTTTTCGTATTAACGCTTTTCGGAAGGCGAATTTCCTCAAAATAAACCTTCTCCCAACACTTTTTGAGGTATACATACATACATAGAAAATTTATTTCTCTCGTAAAAGCAACCCGGCTGCTGCGGTATCCGGAGCGCCTCTGCCGGCAATACACTCCGCTCCTCCGGTACGGGGACCAGCGTCGGAGCCTTCCCGTTGAAAGATTATGCGTATAAAAGATTTTCAGAAGGCGAATTTCTTCAAAATAAAGCTTCTCGCAACACTTTTTGAGATATACATACATAGAAAATTCATTTCTCTTGAAAAAAGACTTAGAATTTCTCCGTATAAAAGCTATTCAGAAGGCGAATTTCTGCGAAATAAAGCTTCTCGCAACACTATTTTAGATATACAAAAACAGTAAAATTCGGGGTCACACTGTGTACCCCCTATAGGGTCTATAATTATTTCCTTTAGTAGGGTACACTAGTACAAGGTAATATAACACCTGGTCCAATTACAACATTAAAGGTTAATATTATAGTATAATATGAAGCCTTTTGTTAACAATGAAAAATGCACTGTTTTAGATATACATACATAGTAAAGTGCGGGGTCACACTGTGTACCCCCTATGGGCTCTATAATTATTTCCTTTGGTAGGGTACACTAGTACCCCGTAATATAATACCTGGTCCAATTACAAATTCAAAGGTCAATATTAAGGTCTGATAGGAGGCTTTGTTATTATTGAGAAAAGACTTAGAATTTTTTCGTATTAACGCTTTTCGGAAGGCGAAATTCCTCGAAATAAAGCTTCTCCCAACACTTTTTGAGGTATACATACATACATACACACATACATACATACATACATAGAAAATTTTTAAAATTTGTTTATTTTTTTTTCTATTGTTAATTTTACATTATATTATTCATTTAATGTCTTTTTCTATATTTTAGAAGGAACTATATATGAAAAATAATTTTTTTAAGTTCGGGAAAGTGAGATCAGAGCTTAAAAACAGGAAAAATCAATTAAAATTAATTTATTCATATTATTTACAACATTTTCGATAGTTTGGCCTGCCTAATATGTTCTCTGTATAAAAACAATCCTCTTTCTTCGTTAAAGAACGCGTAATGGAATAAAAAATAACATAAAATAGGCATGTACGGGTAAGTTTTCAAGACCACATAACTCGCTTTAATATTAAGCTATAAATCTCAAACTCGGTACCAAAATAGGGTACCATGCCCCCAACCCCTGTGCCTAAGGAAATATTTATAGGTAAATTAGGAGGATCGCAAGGGGCCCCCAAAGTACATCGATCAACTAACCGGGAAAGTGCTTTAGAAGGGATGGAATACGACGCTTACCATGTATACGTGGTGGAGCGGATAGCGTGATAGCAGCTGAGCGAGATGGCGAGGGTTCGAATCCCGGTGTTGTCCATTTTTTGAAATTTGTTTTTTTTTCTTTTGTTAATTTTACATTATTTTATTTATTTAATGTGTTTTTCTATATTATAGAAGGAATTATATATGAAAAATAATTTTTTTAAGTTCGGGAAAATGAGATCAGAGCTTAAAAACAGAAAAAATCAATTAAAATTAATTTATTCATATTATTTACAATACTTTCGATAGTTTGGCCTGCCTAGTATGTTCTCTGTATAAAAACAATCCTCTTTCTTCGTTAAAGAACGTGTAATGGAATAAAAAATAACATAAAATAGGCATGTACGGGTAAGTTTTCAAGACCACATAACTCGCTTTAATATTAAGCTATAAATCTCAACAAAAACAGTAAAGTTCGGGGTCACGCTGTGTACCCCCTATGGGGTTTATAATTTTTTCCTTTGGTAGGGTACACTAGTACAAGGTATTATAACACCTGGTCCAATTACAACATTAAAGATTAATATTGAGGTCTGATAGGAGGCATTTCTCTTAACATTGAAAAAATGCACTGTTTTACATATACATACATAGTAAAGTTCGGGGTCACGGTGTGTACCCCCTATGGGGTCTATAATTGATTCCTTTGGTAGGGTACATTATTACAAGGTAATATAACAACTGGTCCACTTAAAATATTAAGGGTCAATATTAAGGTCTGATAGGAGGCTTTGTTAACATTGAGAAAAGACTTTGAATTTCTGCGTATAAAAGCTCTTCAGAAGGCGAATTTCTGCGAAATAAAGCTTCTCGCAACACTTTTGGAGATATACAAAAACAGTAAAATTCGGGGTCGCGCTGTGTACCCCCTATGGGGTCTATAATTATATCCTTTGGTAGGGTACACTAGTACCCCGTAATATAATACCTGGTCCAATTACAACATTAAAGGTTAATATTAAGGTCTGACAGGCGGCATTTTTCTTAACATTGAAAAATGCATTGTTTTAAATATACATACATAGTAAAATGCGGTGTCACACTGTGTACCCCCTATGGGCTCTAAAATTATTTCCTTTGGTAGGGTACACTAGTACTCCGTAATATAATACCTGGTCCAATTACAACATTAAAGGTTAATATTAAGGTCTGATATGAAGCCATTTGTTAACAATGAGAAAAGACTTAAAATTGCTCCGTATGAACGCTTTTTGGAAGGCGAATTTCCTCAAAATAAAGCTTCTCCCAACACTTTTTGAGATATACATACATAGAAAATCTATTTCTCCTCTTGAAAAAAGACTTTGAATTTCTGCGTATAAAAGCTCTTCGGAAGGCGAGTTTCTTGGAAATAGAGCTTCTCGCAACACTTTTGGAAATATACAAAAAGAGTAAAATTCGGGGTCACGCTGTGTACCCCCTATGCGGTCTATAATTTTTTCCTTTGGTAGGGTACACGAGTACAAGGTAATATAACACCTGGTCCAATTACAACATTAAAGGTCAATATTGAGGTCTGATAGGAGGCATTTTTCTTAACATTGAAAAATGCACTGTTTTAGGTATACATACATAGTAAAGTGCGGTGTCACGCTGTGTACCCCCTATGGTGTCTATAATTATTTCCTTTGGTAGGGTACACTAGTACAAGGTAATATAACACCTGGTCCACTTAAAATATTAAGGGTCAATATTAAGGTCTGATAGGAGGGTTTGTTAACATTGAGAAAAGACGTAGAATTTCTGCGTATAAAAGCTCTTCAGAAGGCGAATTTCTTCGAAATAAAGCTTCTCGCAACACTTATGAAGATATACAAAAAGAGTAAAATTCGGGGTCGCGCTGTGTACCCCCTATGGGGTCTATAATTTTTTCCTTTGGTAGGGTACACTAGTACCCCGTAATATAATACCTGGTCCAATTACAAATTTAAAGGTCAATATTAAGGTCTGATAGGCGGCATTTTTCTTAACATTGAAAAATGCATTGTTCTATATATACAAAAACAGTAAAATTCGGGGTCACGCTGTGTACCCCCTATGGTGTCTATAATTGATTCCTTTGGTAGGGTACATTATTACAAGGTAATATAACACCTGGTCCACTTAAAATATTAAGGGTCAATATTAAGGTCTGATAGGAGGCTTTGTTAACATTGAGAAAAGACGTAGAATTTCTGCGTATAAAAGCTCTTCAGAAGGCGAATTTCTGCGAAATAAAGCTTCTCGCAACACTTTTGGAGATATACAAAAACAGTAAAATTCGGGGTCGCGCTGTGTACCCCCTATGGGGTCTATAATTATATCCTTTGGTAGGGTACACTAGTACCCCGTAATAAAATACCTGGTCCAATTACAACATTAAAGGTTAATATTAAGGTCTGACAGGCGGCATTTTTCTTAACATTGAAAAATGCATTGTTTTAAATATACATACATAGTAAAATGCGGGGTCACACTGTGTACCCCCTATGGG
Source organism: Parasteatoda lunata (assembly GCA_949128135.1). Taxonomy (NCBI): domain Eukaryota; kingdom Metazoa; phylum Arthropoda; class Arachnida; order Araneae; family Theridiidae; genus Parasteatoda; species Parasteatoda lunata. The sequence continues at coordinate 100,102,008 of OX421980.1, read as the reverse complement.
CTCTAAAATTATTTCCTTTGGTAGGGTACACTAGTACTCCGTAATATAATACCTGGTCCAATTACAACATTAAAGGTTTATATTAAGGTCTGATATGAAGCCATTTGTTAACAATGAGAAAAGACTTAAAATTGCTCCGTATCAACGCTTTTCGGAAGGCGAATTTCCTCAAAATAAAGCTTCTCCCAACACTTTTTGAGATATACAAACATAGAAAATCTATTTCTCCTCTTGAAAAAAGACTTACAATTTCTGCCTATAAAAGCTCTTCGGAAGGCGAGTTTCTTGGAAATAGAGCTTCTCGCAACACTATTTTAGCTATACAAAAAGAGTAAAATTCGGGGTCACGCTGTGTACCCCCTATGCGGTCTATAATTTTTTCCTTTGGTAGGGTACACGAGTACAAGGTAATATAACACCTGGTCCAATTACAACATTAAAGGTTAATATTATAGTATAATATGAAGCCTTTTGTTAACAATGAAAAATGCACTGTTTTAGATATACATACATAGTAAAGTGCGGGGTCACGCTGTGTACCCCCTATGGGCTCTATAATTATTTCCTTTGGTAGGGTACACTAGTACAAGGTAATACAACACCTGGTCCAACTAAAACATTAAAGGTTAATATTAAGGTCTGATAGGAGGCTTTGTTAATATTGAGAATGGACTTAAAATTTTTGCATATAAGAGCTATTGAGGAGGCGAATTTCTGCGAAATAAAGCTTCTCGAAACACTTTTGGAGATATACAAAAAGAGTAAAATTCGGGGTCACGCTGTGTACCCCCTATGGGCTCTATAATTATTTCCTTTGGTAGGGTACACTAGTACAAGGTAATATAAGACCTGGTCCAATTACAACATTAAAGGTTAATATTATAGTATAATATGAAGCCTTTTGTTAACAATGAGAAAAGACTTAGAATTTTTTCGTATTAACGCTTTTCGGAAGGCGAATTTCCTCAAAATAAACCTTCTCCCAACACTTTTTGAGGTATACATACATACATAGAAAATTTATTTCTCTCGTAAAAGCAACCCGGCTGCTGCGGTATCCGGAGCGCCTCTGCCGGCAATACACTCCGCTCCTCCGGTACGGGGACCAGCGTCGGAGCCTTCCCGTTGAAAGATTATGCGTATAAAAGATTTTCAGAAGGCGAATTTCTTCAAAATAAAGCTTCTCGCAACACTTTTTGAGATATACATACATAGAAAATTCATTTCTCTTGAAAAAAGACTTAGAATTTCTCCGTATAAAAGCTATTCAGAAGGCGAATTTCTGCGAAATAAAGCTTCTCGCAACACTATTTTAGATATACAAAAACAGTAAAATTCGGGGTCACACTGTGTACCCCCTATAGGGTCTATAATTATTTCCTTTAGTAGGGTACACTAGTACAAGGTAATATAACACCTGGTCCAATTACAACATTAAAGGTTAATATTAAGGTCTGATAGGAGGCATTTTTCTTAACATTGAAAAATGCATTGTTTTAAATATACATACATAGTAAAATGCGGGGTCACACTGTGTACCCCCTATGGGCTCTATAATTATTTCCTTTGGTAGGGTACACTAGTACCCCGAAGTATAATACCTGGTCCAATTACAAATTTGAAGGTCAATATTAAGGTCTGATAGGAGGCTTTGTTATTATTGAGAAAAGACTTAGAATTTTTTCGTATTAACGCTTTTCGGAAGGCGAAATTCCTCGAAATAAAGCTTCTCCCAACACTTTTTGAGGTATACATACATACATACACACATACATACATACATACATAGAAAATTTTTAAAATTTGTTTATTTTTTTTTCTATTGTTAATTTTACATTATATTATTCATTTAATGTCTTTTTCTATATTTTAGAAGGAACTATATATGAAAAATAATTTTTTTAAGTTCGGGAAAGTGAGATCAGAGCTTAAAAACAGGAAAAATCAATTAAAATTAATTTATTCATATTATTTACAATACTTTCGATAGTTTGGCCTGCCTAATATGTTCTCTGTATAAAAACAATCCTCTTTCTTCGTTAAAGAACGCGTAATGGAATAAAAAATAACATAAAATAGGCATGTACGGGTAAGTTTTCAAGACCACATAACTCGCTTTAATATTAAGCTATAAATCTCAAACTCGGTACCAAAATAGGGTACCATGCCCCCAACCCCTGTGCCTAAGGAAATATTTATAGCTTAATTAGGAGGGTCGCAATGGGCCCCCAAAGTACATCGTTAAACTGACCGCGAGATTGCTTTTGAAGCCATCAAGTAGCTCGCTGACCGTGTAATCGTGGTGGAACGGATAGCGTGATAGCAGCTGAGCGAGACGGTGCGGGTTCGAATCCCAGTGTGGACAATTTTTAAAATTTGTTTATTTTTTTTTCTATTGTTAATTTTACATTATATTATTCATTTAATGTCTTTTTCTATATTTTAGAAGGAACTATATATGAAAAATAATTTTTTTAAGTTCGGGAAAGTGAGATCAGAGCTTAAAAACAGGAAAAATCAATTAAAATTAATTTATTCATATTATTTACAATACTTTCGATAGTTTGGCCTGCCTAATATGTTCTCTGTATAAAAACAATCCTCTTTCTTCGTTAAAGAACGCGTAATGGAATAAAAAATAACATAAAATAGGCATGTACGGGTAAGTTTTCAAGACCACATAACTCGCTTTAATATTAAGCTATAAATCTCAAACTCGGTACCAAAATAGGGTACCATGCCCCCAACCCCTGTGCCTAAGGAAATATTTATAGCTTAATTAGGAGGGTCGCAATGGGCCCCCAAAGTACATCGTTAAACTGACCGCGAGATTGCTTTTGAAGCCATCAAGTAGCTCGCTGACCGTGTAATCGTGGTGGAACGGATAGCGTGATAGCAGCTGAGCGAGACGGTGCGGGTTCGAATCCCAGTGTGGAAAATTTTTAAAATTTGTTTATTTTTTTTTCTATTGTTAATTTTACATTATATTATTCATTTAATGTCTTTTTCTATATTTTAGAAGGAACTATATATGAAAAATAATTTTTTTAAGTTCGGGAAAGTGAGATCAGAGCTTAAAAACAGGAAAAATCAATTAAAATTAATTTATTCATATTATTTACAATACTTTCGATAGTTTGGCCTGCCTAATATGTTCTCTGTATAAAAACAATCCTCTTTCTTCGTTAAAGAACGCGTAATGGAATAAAAAATAACATAAAATAGGCATGTACGGGTAAGTTTTCAAGACCACATAACTCGCTTTAATATTAAGCTATAAATCTCAAACTCGGTACCAAAATAGTGTACCATGCCCCCAACCCCTGTGCCTAAGGAAATATTTATAGCTTAATTAGGAGGGTCGCAATGGGCCCCCAAAGTACATCGTTAAACTGACCGCTAGATTGCTTTTGAAGCCATCAAGTAGCTCGCTGACCGTGTAATCGTGGTGGAACGGATAGCGTGATAGCAGCTGAGCGAGACGGTGCGGGTTCGAATCCCAGTGTGGACAATTTTTAAAATTTGTTTATTTTTTTTTCTATTGTTAATTTTACATTATATTATTCATTTAATGTCTTTTTCTATATTTTAGAAGGAACTATATATGAAAAATAATTTTTTTAAGTTCGGGAAAGTGAGATCAGAGCTTAAAAACAGGAAAAATCAATTAAAATTAATTTATTCATATTATTTACAATACTTTCGATAGTTTGGCCTGCCTAATATGTTCTCTGTATAAAAACAATCCTCTTTCTTCGTTAAAGAACGCGTAATGGAATAAAAAATAACATAAAATAGGCATGTACGGGTAAGTTTTCAAGACCACATAACTCGCTTTAATATTAAGCTATAAATCTCAAACTCGGTACCAAAATAGGGTACCATGCCCCCAACCCCTGTGCCTAAGGAAATATTTATAGCTTAATTAGGAGGGTCGCAATGGGCCCCCAAAGTACATCGTTAAACTGACCGCGAGATTGCTTTTGAAGCCATCAAGTAGCTCGCTGACCGTGTAATCGTGGTGGAACGGATAGCGTGATAGCAGCTGAGCGAGACGGTGCGGGTTCGAATCCCAGTGTGGACAATTTTTAAAATTTGTTTATTTTTTTTTCTATTGTTAATTTTACATTATATTATTCATTTAATGTCTTTTTCTATATTTTAGAAGGAACTATATATGAAAAATAATTTTTTTAAGTTCGGGAAAGTGAGATCAGAGCTTAAAAACAGGAAAAATCAATTAAAATTAATTTATTCATATTATTTACAATACTTTCGATAGTTTGGCCTGCCTAATATGTTCTCTGTATAAAAACAATCCTCTTTCTTCGTTAAAGAACGCGTAATGGAATAAAAAATAACATAAAATAGGCATGTACGGGTAAGTTTTCAAGACCACATAACTCGCTTTAATATTAAGCTATAAATCTCAAACTCGGTACCAAAATAGTGTACCATGCCCCCAACCCCTGTGCCTAAGGAAATATTTATAGCTTAATTAGGAGGGTCGCAATGGGCCCCCAAAGTACATCGTTAAACTGACCGCGAGATTGCTTTTGAAGCCATCAAGTAGCTCGCTGACCGTGTAATCGTGGTGGAACGGATAGCGTGATAGCAGCTGAGCGAGACGGTGCGGGTTCGAATCCCAGTGTGGACAATTTTTAAAATTTGTTTATTTTTTTTTCTATTGTTAATTTTACATTATATTATTCATTTAATGTCTTTTTCTATATTTTAGAAGGAACTATATATGAAAAATAATTTTTTTAAGTTCGGGAAAGTGAGATCAGAGCTTAAAAACAGGAAAAATCAATTAAAATTAATTTATTCATATTATTTACAATACTTTCGATAGTTTGGCCTGCCTAATATGTTCTCTGTATAAAAACAATCCTCTTTCTTCGTTAAAGAACGCGTAATGGAATAAAAAATAACATAAAATAGGCATGTACGGGTAAGTTTTCAAGACCACATAACTCGCTTTAATATTAAGCTATAAATCTCAAACTCGGTACCAAAATAGGGTACCATGCCCCCAACCCCTGTGCCTAAGGAAATATTTATAGCTTAATTAGGAGGGTCGCAATGGGCCCCCAAAGTACATCGTTAAACTGACCGCGAGATTGCTTTTGAAGCCATCAAGTAGCTCGCTGACCGTGTAATCGTGGTGGAACGGATAGCGTGATAGCAGCTGAGCGAGACGGTGCGGGTTCGAATCCCGGTGTTGTCCATTTTTTGAAATTTGTTTTTTTTTCTTTTGTTAATTTTACATTATTTTATTTATTTAATGTGTTTTTCTATATTATAGAAGGAATTATATATGAAAAATAATTTTTTTAAGTTCGGGAAAATGAGATCAGAGCTTAAAAACAGAAAAAATCAATTAAAATTAATTTATTCATATTATTTACAATACTTTCGATAGTTTGGCCTGCCTAGTATGTTCTCTGTATAAAAACAATCCTCTTTCTTCGTTAAAGAACGTGTAATGGAATAAAAAATAACATAAAATAGGCATGTACGGGTAAGTTTTCAAGACCACATAACTCGCTTTAATATTAAGCTATAAATCTCAACAAAAACAGTAAAGTTCGGGGTCACGCTGTGTACCCCCTATGGGGTTTATGATTTTTTCCTTTGGTAGGGTACACTAGTACAAGGTAATATAACACCTGGTCCAATTACAACATTAAAGATTAATATTGAGGTCTGATAGGAGGCATTTCTCTTAACATTGAAAAAATGCACTGTTTTACATATACATACATAGTAAAGTTCGGGGTCACGGTGTGTACCCCCTATGGGGTCTATAATTGATTCCTTTGGTAGGGTACATTATTACAAGGTAATATAACACCTGGTCCACTTAAAATATTAAGGGTCAATATTAAGGTCTGATAGGAGGCTTTGTTAACATTGAGAAAAGACTTTGAATTTCTGCGTATAAAAGCTCTTCAGAAGGCGAATTTCTTCGAAATAAAACTTCTCGCAACACTTTTGGAGATATACAAAAAGAGTAAAATTCGGGGTCGCGCTGTGTACCCCCTATGGGGTCTATAATTTTTTCCTTTGGTAGGGTACACTAGTACCCCGTAATATAATACCTGGTCCAATTACAAATTTAAAGGTCAATATTAAGGTCTGATAGGCGGCATTTTTCTTAACATTGAAAAATGCATTGTTTTATATATACAAAAACAGTAAAATTCGGGGTCACGCTGTGTACCCCCTATGGTGTCTATAATTGATTCCTTTGGTAGGGTACATTATTACAAGGTAATATAACACCTGGTCCACTTAAAATATTAAGGGTCAATATTAAGGTCTGATAGGAGGCTTTGTTAACATCGAGAAAAGACGTAGAATTTCTGCGTATAAAAGCTCTTCAGAAGGCGAATTTCTGCGAAATAAAGCTTCTCGCAACACTTTTGGAGATATACAAAAACAGTAAAATTCGGGGTCGCGCTGTGTACCCCCTATGGGGTCTATAATTATATCCTTTGGTAGGGTACACTAGTACCCCGTAATATAATACCTGGTCCAATTACAACATTAAAGGTTAATATTAAGGTCTGACAGGCGGCATTTTTCTTAACATTGAAAAATGCATTGTTTTAAATATACATACATAGTAAAATGCGGTGTCACACTGTGTACCCCCTATAGGCTCTAAAATTATTTCCTTTGGTAGGGTACACTAGTACTCCGTAATATAATACCTGGTCCAATTACAACATTAAAGGTTAATATTATAGTATAATATGAAGCCTTTTGTTAACAATGAAAAATGCACTGTTTTAGATATACATACATAGTAAAGTGCGGGGTCACGCTGTGTACCCCCTATGGGCTCTATAATTATTTCCTTTGGTAGGGTACACTAGTACAAGGTAATACAACACCTGGTCCAACTAAAACATTAAAGGTTAATATTATAGTATAATATGAAGCCTTTTGTTAACAATGAGAAAAGACTTAGAATTTTTTCGTATTAACGCTTTTCGGAAGGCGAATTTCCTCAAAATAAACCTTCTCCCAACACTTTTTGAGGTATACATACATACATAGAAAATTTATTTCTCTCGTAAAAGCAACCCGGCTGCTGCGGTATCCGGAGCGCCTCTGCCGGCAATACACTCCGCTCCTCCGGTACGGGGACCAGCGTCGGAGCCTTCCCGTTGAAAGATTATGCGTATAAAAGATTTTCAGAAGGCGAATTTCTTCAAAATAAAGCTTCTCGCAACACTTTTTGAGATATACATACATAGAAAATTCATTTCTCTTGAAAAAAGACTTAGAATTTCTCCGTATAAAAGCTATTCAGAAGGCGAATTTCTGCGAAATAAAGCTTCTCGCAACACTATTTTAGATATACAAAAACAGTAAAATTCGGGGTCACACTGTGTACCCCCTATAGGGTCTATAATTATTTCCTTTAGTAGGGTACACTAGTACAAGGTAATATAACACCTGGTCTAATTACAACATTAAAGGTTAATATTAAGGTCTGATAGGAGGCATTTTTCTTAACATTGAAAAATGCATTGTTTTAAATATACATACATAGTAAAATGCGGGGTCACACTGTGTACCCCCTATGGGCTCTAAAATTATTTCCTTTGGTAGGGTACACTAGTACTCCGTAATATTATACCTGGTCCAATTACAACATTAAAGGTTAATATTAAGGTCTGATATGAAGCCATTTGTTAACAATGAGAAAAGACTTAAAATTGCTCCGTATGAACGCTTTTCGGAAGGCGAATTTCCTCAAAATAAAGCTTCTCCCAACACTTTTTGAGATATACATACATAGAAAATCTATTTCTCCTCTTGAAAAAAGACTTTGAATTTCTGCGTATAAAAGCTCTTCGGAAGGCGAGTTTCTTGGAAATAGAGCTTCTCGCAACACTTTTGGAAATATACAAAAAGAGTAAAATTCGGGGTCACGCTGTGTACCCCCTATGCGGTCTATAATTATTTCCTTTAGTAGGGTACACGAGTACAAGGTAATATAACACCTGGTCCAATTACAACATTAAAGGTCAATATTGAGGTCTGATAGGAGGCATTTTTCTTAACATTGAAAAATGCACTGTTTTAGGTATCCATACATAGTAAAGTGCGGTGACACGCTGTGTACCCCCTATGGTGTCTATAATTGATTCCTTTGGTAGGGTACATTATTACAAGGTAATATAACACCTGGTCCACTTAAAGTATTAAGGGTCAATATTAAGGTCTGATAGGAGGCTTTGTTAACATTGAGAAAAGACGTAGAATTTCTGCGTATAAAAGCTCTTCAGAAGGCGAATTTCTGCGAAATAAAGCTTCTCGCAACACTTTTGGAGATATACAAAAACAGTAAAATTCGGGGTCGCGCTGTGTACCCCCTATGGGGTCTATAATTATATCCTTTGGTAGGGTACACTAGTACCCCGTAATATAATACCTGGTCCAATTACAACATTAAAGGTTAATATTAAGGTCTGACAGGCGGCATTTTTCTTAACATTGAAAAATGCATTGTTTTAAATATACATACATAGTAAAATGCGGTGTCACACTGTGTACCCCCTATGGGCTCTAAAATTATTTCCTTTGGTAGGGTACACTAGTACTCCGTAATATAATACCTGGTCCAATTACAACATTAAAGGTTAATATTAAGGTCTGATATGAAGCCATTTGTTAACAATGAGAAAAGACTTAAAATTGCTCCGTATGAACGCTTTTCGGAAGGCGAATTTCCTCAAAATAAAGCTTCTCCCAACACTTTTTGAGATATACATACATAGAAAATCTATTTCTCCTCTTGAAAAAAGACTTTGAATTTCTGCGTATAAAAGCTCTTCGGAAGGCGAGTTTCTTGGAAATAGAGCTTCTCGCAACACTTTTGGAAATATACAAAAAGAGTAAAATTCGGGGTCACGCTGTGTACCCCCTATGCGGTCTATAATTATTTCCTTTAGTAGGGTACACGAGTACAAGGTAATATAACACCTGGTCCAATTACAACATTAAAGGTCAATATTGAGGTCTGATAGGAGGCATTTTTCTTAACATTGAAAAATGCACTGTTTTAGGTATACATACATAGTAAAGTGCGGTGACACGCTGTGTACCCCCTATGGTGTCTATAATTGATTCCTTTGGTAGGGTACATTATTACAAGGTAATATAACACCTGGTCCACTTAAAATATTAAGGGTCAATATTAAGGTCTGATAGGAGGCTTTGTTAACATTGAGAAAAGACGTAGAATTTCTGCGTATAAAAGCTCTTCAGAAGGCGAATTTCTGCGAAATAAAGCTTCTCGCAACACTTTTGGAGATATACAAAAACAGTAAAATTCGGGGTCGCGCTGTGTACCCCCTATGGGGTCTATAATTATATCCTTTGGTAGGGTACACTAGTACCCCGTAATATAATACCTGGTCCAATTACAACATTAAAGGTTAATATTAAGGTCTGACAGGCGGCATTTTTCTTAACATTGAAAAATGCATTGTTTTAAATATACATACATAGTAAAATGCGGTGTCACACTGTGTACCCCCTATGGGCTCTAAAATTATTTCCTTTGGTAGGGTACACTAGTACTCCGTAATATAATACCTGGTCCAATTACAACATTAAAGGTTTATATTAAGGTCTGATATGAAGCCATTTGTTAACAATGAGAAAAGACTTAAAATTGCTCCGTATCAACGCTTTTCGGAAGGCGAATTTCCTCAAAATAAAGCTTCTCCCAACACTTTTTGAGATATACATACATAGAAAATCTATTTCTCCTCTTGAAAAAAGACTTACAATTTCTGCCTATAAAAGCTCTTCGGAAGGCGAGTTTCTTGGAAATAGAGCTTCTCGCAACACTATTTTAGCTATACAAAAAGAGTAAAATTCGGGGTCACGCTGTGTACCCCCTATGCAGTCTATAATTTTTTCCTTTGGTAGGGTACACGAGTACAAGGTAATATAACACCTGGTCCAATTACAACATTAAAGGTTAATATTATAGTATAATATGAAGCCTTTTGTTAACAATGAAAAATGCACTGTTTTAGATATACATACATAGTAAAGTGCGGGGTCACGCTGTGTACCCCCTAAGGGCTCTATAATTATTTCCTTTGGTAGGGTACACTAGTACAAGGTAATACAACACCTGGTCCAACTAAAACATTAAAGGTTAATATTAAGGTCTGATAGGAGGCTTTGTTAATATTGAGAATGGACTTAAAATTTTTGCATATAAGAGCTATTGAGGAGGCGAATTTCTGCGAAATAAAGCTTCTCGAAACACTTTTTGAGATATACAAAAAGAGTAAAATTCGGGGTCACGCTGTGTACCCCCTATGGGCTCTATAATTATTTCCTTTAGTAGGGTACACTAGTACAAGGTAATATAAGACCTGGTCCAATTACAACATTAAAGGTTAATATTATAGTATAATATGAAGCCTTTTGTTAACAATGAGAAAAGACTTAGAATTTTTTTCGTATTAACGCTTTTCGGAAGGCAAATTTCCTCAAAATAAACCTTCTCCCAACACTTTTTGAGGTATACATACATACATAGAAAATTTATTTCTCTCGTAAAAGCAACCCGGCTGCTGCGGTATCCGGAGCGCCTCTGCCGGCAATACACTCCGCTCCTCCGGTACGGGGACCAGCGTCGGAGCCTTCCCGTTGAAAGATTATGCGTATAAAAGATTTTCAGAAGGCGAATTTCTTCAAAATAAAGCTTCTCGCAACACTTTTTGAGATATACATACATAGAAAATTCATTTCTCTTGAAAAAAGACTTAGAATTTCTCCGTATAAAAGCTATTCAGAAGGCGAATTTCTGCGAAATAAAGCTTCTCGCAACACTATTTTAGATATACAAAAACAGTAAAATTCGGGGTCACACTGTGTACCCCCTATAGGGTCTATAATTATTTCCTTTAGTAGGGTACGCTAGTACAAGGTAATATAACACCTGGTCCAATTACAACATTAAAGGTTAATATTAAGGTCTGATAGGAGGCATTTTTCTTAACATTGAAAAATGCATTGTTTTAAATATACATACATAGTAAAATGCGGGGTCACACTGTGTACCCCCTATGGGCTCTATAATTATTTCCTTTGGTAGGGTACACTAGTACCCCATAATATAATACCTGGTCCAATTACAAATTTAAAGGTCAATATTAAGGTCTGATAGGAGGCTTTGTTATTATTGAGAAAAGACTTAGAATTTTTTCGTATTAACGCTTTTCGGAAGGCGAAATTCCTCGAAATAAAGCTTCTCCCAACACTTTTTGAGGTATACATACATACACACATACATACATACATACATAGAAAATTTTTAAAATTTGTTTATTTTTTTTTCTATTGTTAATTTTACATTATATTATTCATTTAATGTCTTTTTCTATATTTTAGAAGGAACTATATATGAAAAATAATTTTTTTAAGTTCGGGAAAGTGAGATCAGAGCTTAAAAACAGGAAAAATCAATTAAAATTAATTTATTCATATTATTTACAATACTTTCGATAGTTTGGCCTGCCTAATATGTTCTCTGTATAAAAACAATCCTCTTTCTTCGTTAAAGAACGCGTAATGGAATAAAAAATAACATAAAATAGGCATGTACGGGTAGGTTTTCAAGACCACATAACTCGCTTTAATATTAAGCTATAAATCTCAAACTCGGTACCAAAATAGGGTACCATGGCCCCAACCCCTGTGCCTAAGGAAATATTTATAGCTTAATTAGGAGGGTCGCAATGGGCCCCCAAAGTACATCGTTAAACTGACCGCGAGATTGCTTTTGAAGCCATCAAGTAGCTCGCTGACCGTGTAATCGTGGTGGAACGGACAGCGTGATAGCAGCTGAGCGAGACGGTGCGGGTTCGAATCCCAGTGTGGACAATTTTTAAAATTTGTTTATTTTTTTTTTATATTGTTAATTTTACATTATATTATTCATTTAATGTCTTTTTCTATATTTTAGAAGGAACTATATATGAAAAATAATTTTTTAAGTTCGGGAAAGTGAGATCAGAGCTTAAAAACAGGAAAAATCAATTAAAATTAATTTATTCATATTATTTACAATACTTTCGATAGTTTGGCCTGCCTAATATGTTCTCTGTATAAAAACAATCCTCTTTCTTCGTTAAAGAACGCGTAATGGAATAAAAAATAACATAAAATAGGCATGTACGGGTAAGTTTTCAAGACCACATAACTCGCTTTAATATTAAGCTATAAATCTCAAACTCGGTACCAAAATAGGGTACCATGCCCCCCACCTCAGTGCCGAAGGAAATATTTATAGGTTAATTAGGAGGATCGCAAGGGGCCCCCAAAGTACATCGATCAACTAACCGGGTAAGTGCTTTAGAAGGGATGGAATACGACGCTTACCATGTATACGTGGTGGAGCGGATAGCGTGATAGCAGCTGAGCGAGATGGCGAGGGTTCGAATCCCGGTGTTGTCCATTTTTTGAAATTTGTTTTTTTTTCTTTTGTTAATTTTACATTATTTTATTTATTTAATGTGTTTTTCTATATTATAGAAGGAATTATATATGAAAAATAATTTTTTTAAGTTCGGGAAAATGAGATCAGAGCTTAAAAACAGAAAAAATCAATTAAAATTAATTTATTCATATTATTTACAATACTTTCGATAGTTTGGCCTGCCTAGTATGTTCTCTGTATAAAAACAATCCTCTTTCTTCGTTAAAGAACGTGTAATGGAATAAAAAATAACATAAAATAGGCATGTACGGGTAAGTTTTCAAGACCACATAACTCGCTTTAATATTAAGCTATAAATCTCAACAAAAACAGTAAAGTTCGGGGTCACGCTGTGTACCCCCTATGGGGTTTATAATTTTTTCCTTTGGTAGGGTACACTAGTACAAGGTAATATAAAACCTGGTCCAATTACAACATTAAAGATTAATATTGAGGTCTGATAGGAGGCATTTCTCTTAACATTGAAAAAATGCACTGTTTTACATATACATACATAGTAAAGTTCGGGGTCACGGTGTGTACCCCCTATGGGGTCTATAATTGATTCCTTTGGTAGGGTACATTATTACAAGGTAATATAACACCTGGTCCACTTAAAATATTAAGGGTCAATATTAAGGTCTGATAGGAGGCTTTGTTAACATTGAGAAAAGACTTTGAATTTCTGCGTATAAAAGCTCTTCAGAAGGCGAATTTCTGCGAAATAAAGCTTCTCGCAACACTTTTGGAGATATACAAAAACAGTAAAATTCGGGGTCGCGCTGTGTACCCCCTATGGGGTCTATAATTATATCCTTTGGTAGGGTACACTAGTACCCCGTAATATAATACCTGGTCCAATTACAACATTAAAGGTTAATATTAAGGTCTGACAGGCGGCATTTTTCTTAACATTGAAAAATGCATTGTTTTAAATATACATACATAGTAAAATGCGGTGTCACACTGTGTACCCCCTATAGGCTCTAAAATTATTTCCTTTGGTAGGGTACACTAGTACTCCGTAATATAATACCTGGTCCAATTACAACATTAAAGGTTAATATTAAGGTCTGATATGAAGCCATTTGTTAACAATGAGAAAAGACTTAAAATTGCTCCGTATGAACGCTTTTCGGAAGGCGAATTTCCTCAAAATAAAGCTTCTCCCAACACTTTTTGAGATATACATACATAGAAAATCTATTTCTCCTCTTGAAAAAAGACTTTGAATTTCTGCGTATAAAAGCTCTTCGGAAGGCGAGTTTCTTGGAAATAGAGCTTCTCGCAACACTTTTGGAAATATACAAAAAGAGTAAAATTCGGGGTCACGCTGTGTACCCCCTATGCGGTCTATAATTTTTTCCTTTGGTAGGGTACACGAGTACAAGGTAATATAACACCTGGTCCAATAACAACATTAAAGGTCAATATTGAGGTCTGATAGGAGGCATTTTTCTTAACATTGAAAAATGCACTGTTTTAGGTATACATACATAGTAAAGTGCGGTGTCACGCTGTGTACCCCCTATGGTGTCTATAATTATTTCCTTTGGTAGGGTACACTAGTACAAGGTAATATAACACCTGGTCCACTTAAAATATTAAGGGTCAATATTAAGGTCTGATAGGAGGGTTTGTTAACATTGAGAAAAGACGTAGAATTTCTGCGTATAAAAGATCTTCAGAAGGCGAATTTCTTCGAAATAAAGCTTCTCGCAACACTTTTGGAGATATACAAAAAGAGTAAAATTCGGGGTCGCGCTGTGTACCCCCTATGGGGTTTATAATTTTTTCCTTTGGTAGGGTACACTAGTACAAGGTAATATAAAACCTGGTCCAATTACAACATTAAAGATTAATATTGAGGTCTGATAGGAGGCATTTCTCTTAACATTGAAAAAATGCACTGTTTTACATATACATACATAGTAAAGTTCGGGGTCACGGTGTGTACCCCCTATGGGGTCTATAATTGATTCCTTTGGTAGGGTACATTATTACAAGATAATATAACACCTGGTCCACTTAAAATATTAAGGGTCAATATTAAGGTCTGATAGGAGGCTTTGTTAACATTGAGAAAAGACTTTGAATTTCTGCGTATAAAAGCTCTTCAGAAGGCGAATTTCTGCGAAATAAAGCTTCTCGCAACACTTTTGGAGATATACAAAAACAGTAAAATTCGGGGTCGCGCTGTGTACCCCCTATGGGGTCTATAATTATATCCTTTGGTAGGGTACACTAGTACCCCGTAATATAATACCTGGTCCAATTACAACATTAAAGGTTAATATTAAGGTCTGACAGGCGGCATTTTTCTTAACATTGAAAAATGCATTGTTTTAAATATACATACATAGTAAAATGCGGTGTCACACTGTGTACCCCCTATAGGCTCTAAAATTATTTCCTTTGGTAGGGTACACTAGTACTCCGTAATATAATACCTGGTCCAATTACAACATTAAAGGTTAATATTAAGGTCTGATATGAAGCCATTTGTTAACAATGAGAAAAGACTTAAAATTGCTCCGTATGAACGCTTTTCGGAAGGCGAATTTCCTCAAAATAAAGCTTCTCCCAACACTTTTTGAGATATACATACATAGAAAATCTATTTCTCCTCTTGAAAAAAGACTTTGAATTTCTGCGTATAAAAGCTCTTCGGAAGGCGAGTTTCTTGGAAATAGAGCTTCTCGCAACACTTTTGGAAATATACAAAAAGAGTAAAATTCGGGGTCACGCTGTGTACCCCCTATGCGGTCTATAATTTTTTCCTTTGGTAGGGTACACGAGTACAAGGTAATATAACACCTGGTCCAATAACAACATTAAAGGTCAATATTGAGGTCTGATAGGAGGCATTTTTCTTAACATTGAAAAATGCACTGTTTTAGGTATACATACATAGTAAAGTGCGGTGTCACGCTGTGTACCCCCTATGGTGTCTATAATTATTTCCTTTGGTAGGGTACACTAGTACAAGGTAATATAACACCTGGTCCACTTAAAATATTAAGGGTCAATATTAAGGTCTGATAGGAGGGTTTGTTAACATTGAGAAAAGACGTAGAATTTCTGCGTATAAAAGATCTTCAGAAGGCGAATTTCTTCGAAATAAAGCTTCTCGCAACACTTTTGGAGATATACAAAAAGAGTAAAATTCGGGGTCGCGCTGTGTACCCCCTATGGGGTTTATAATTTTTTCCTTTGGTAGGGTACACTAGTACAAGGTAATATAAAACCTGGTCCAATTACAACATTAAAGATTAATATTGAGGTCTGATAGGAGGCATTTCTCTTAACATTGAAAAAATGCACTGTTTTACATATACATACATAGTAAAGTTCGGGGTCACGGTGTGTACCCCCTATGGGGTCTATAATTGATTCCTTTGGTAGGGTACATTATTACAAGATAATATAACACCTGGTCCACTTAAAATATTAAGGGTCAATATTAAGGTCTGATAGGAGGCTTTGTTAACATTGAGAAAAGACTTTGAATTTCTGCGTATAAAAGCTCTTCAGAAGGCGAATTTCTGCGAAATAAAGCTTCTCGCAACACTTTTGGAGATATACAAAAACAGTAAAATTCGGGGTCGCGCTGTGTACCCCCTATGGGGTCTATAATTATATCCTTTGGTAGGGTACACTAGTACCCCGTAATATAATACCTGGTCCAATTACAACATTAAAGGTTAATATTAAGGTCTGACAGGCGGCATTTTTCTTAACATTGAAAAATGCATTGTTTTAAATATACATACATAGTAAAATGCGGTGTCACACTGTGTACCCCCTATAGGCTCTAAAATTATTTCCTTTGGTAGGGTACACTAGTACTCCGTAATATAATACCTGGTCCAATTACAACATTAAAGGTTAATATTAAGGTCTGATATGAAGCCATTTGTTAACAATGAGAAAAGACTTAAAATTGCTCCGTATGAACGCTTTTCGGAAGGCGAATTTCCTCAAAATAAAGCTTCTCCCAACACTTTTTGAGATATACATACATAGAAAATCTATTTCTCCTCTTGAAAAAAGACTTTGAATTTCTGCGTATAAAAGCTCTTCGGAAGGCGAGTTTCTTGGAAATAGAGCTTCTCGCAACACTTTTGGAAATATACAAAAAGAGTAAAATTCGGGGTCACGCTGTGTACCCCCTATGCGGTCTATAATTTTTTCCTTTGGTAGGGTACACGAGTACAAGGTAATATAACACCTGGTCCAATAACAACATTAAAGGTCAATATTGAGGTCTGATAGGAGGCATTTTTCTTAACATTGAAAAATGCACTGTTTTAGGTATACATACATAGTAAAGTGCGGTGTCACGCTGTGTACCCCCTATGGTGTCTATAATTATTTCCTTTGGTAGGGTACACTAGTACAAGGTAATATAACACCTGGTCCACTTAAAATATTAAGGGTCAATATTAAGGTCTGATAGGAGGGTTTGTTAACATTGAGAAAAGACGTAGAATTTCTGCGTATAAAAGATCTTCAGAAGGCGAATTTCTTCGAAATAAAGCTTCTCGCAACACTTTTGGAGATATACAAAAAGAGTAAAATTCGGGGTCGCGCTGTGTACCCCCTATGGGGTCTATAATTTTTTCCTTTGGTAGGGTACACTAGTACCCCGTAATATAATACCTGGTCCAATTACAAATTTAAAGGTCAATATTAAGGTCTGATAGGCGGCATTTTTCTTAACATTGAAAAATGCATTGTTTTATATATACAAAAACAGTAAAATTCGGGGTCACGCTGTGTACCCCCTATGGTGTCTATAATTGATTCCTTTGGTAGGGTACATTATTACAAGGTAATATAACACCTGGTCCACTTAAAATATTAAGGGTCAATATTAAGGTCTGATAGGAGGCTTTGTTAACATTGAGAAAAGACGTAGAATTTCTGCGTATAAAAGCTCTTCAGAAGGCGAATTTCTGCGAAATAAAGCTTCTCCCAACACTTTTTGAGATATACATACATAGAAAATCTATTTCTCCTCTTGAAAAAAGACTTACAATTTCTGCCTATAAAAGCTCTTCGGAAGGCGAGTTTCTTGGAAATAGAGCTTCTCGCAACACTATTTTAGCTATACAAAAAGAGTAAAATTCGGTCTATAATTTTGGTCCCCGCATGGTCCCCCTATGCGGTCTATAATTTTTTCCTTTGGTAGGGTACACGAGTACAAGGTAATATAACACCTGGTCCAATTACAACATTAAAGGTTAATATTATAGTATAATATGAAGCCTTTTGTTAACAATGAAAAATGCACTGTTTTAGATATACATACATAGTAAAGTGCGGGGTCACGCTGTGTACCCCCTATGGGCTCTATAATTATTTCCTTTGGTAGGGTACACTAGTACAAGGTAATACAACACCTGGTCCAACTAAAACATTAAAGGTTAATATTAAGGTCTGATAGGAGGCTTTGTTAATATTGAGAATGGACTTAAAATTTTTGCATATAAGAGCTATTGAGGAGGCGAATTTCTGCGAAATAAAGCTTCTCGAAACACTTTTGGAGATATACAAAAAGAGTAAAATTCGGGGTCACGCTGTGTACCCCCTATGGGCTCTATAATTATTTCCTTTGGTAGGGTACACTAGTACAAGGTAATATAAGACCTGGTCCAATTACAACATTAAAGGTTAATATTATAGTATAATATGAAGCCTTTTGTTAACAATGAGAAAAGACTTAGAATTTTTTCGTATTAACGCTTTTCGGAAGGCGAATTTCCTCAAAATAAACCTTCTCCCAACACTTTTTGAGGTATACATACATACATAGAAAATTTATTTCTCTCGTAAAAGCAACCCGGCTGCTGCGGTATCCGGAGCGCCTCTGCCGGCAATACACTCCGCTCCTCCGGTACGGGGACCAGCGTCGGAGCCTTCCCGTTGAAAGATTATGCGTATAAAAGATTTTCAGAAGGCGAATTTCTTCAAAATAAAGCTTCTCGCAACACTTTTTGAGATATACATACATAGAAAATTCATTTCTCTTGAAAAAAGACTTAGAATTTCTCCGTATAAAAGCTATTCAGAAGGCGCATTTCTGCGAAATAAAGCTTCTCGCAACACTATTTTAGATATACAAAAACAGTAAAATTCGGGGTCACACTGTGTACCCCCTATAGGGTCTATAATTATTTCCTTTAGTAGGGTACACTAGTACAAGGTAATATAACACCTGGTCCAATTACAACATTAAAGGTTAATATTAAGGTCTGATAGGAGGCATTTTTCTTAACATTGAAAAATGCATTGTTTTAAATATACATACATAGTAAAATGCGGGGTCACACTGTGTACCCCCTATGGGCTCTATAATTATTTCCTTTGGTAGGGTACACTAATACCCCGTAATATAATACCTGGTCCAATTACAAATTTAAAGGTCAATATTAAGGTCTGATAGGAGGCTTTGTTATTATTGAGAAAAGACTTAGAATTTTTTCGTATTAACGCTTTTCGGAAGGCGAAATTCCTCAAAATAAAGCTTCTCCCAACACTTTTTGAGGTATACATACACACATACACACATACATACATACATACATAGAAAATTTTTAAAATTTGTTTATTTTTTTTTCTATTGTTAATTTTACATTATATTATTCATTTAATGTCTTTTTCTATATTTTAGAAGGAACTATATATGAAAAATAATTTTTTTAAGTTCGGGAAAGTGAGATCAGAGCTTAAAAACAGGAAAAATCAATTAAAATTAATTTATTCATATTATTTACAATACTTTCGATAGTTTGGCCTGCCTAATATGTTCTCTGTATAAAAACAATCCTCTTTCTTCGTTAAAGAACGCGTAATGGAATAAAAAATAACATAAAATAGGCATGTACGGGTAAGTTTTCAAGACCACATAACTCGCTTTAATATTAAGCTATAAATCTCAAACTCGGTACCAAAATAGGGTACCATGCCCCCAACCCCTGTGCCTAAGGAAATATTTATAGCTTAATTAGGAGGGTCGCAATGGGCCCCCAAAGTACATTGTTAAACTGACCGCGAGATTGCTTTTGAAGCCATCAAGTAGCTCGCTGACCGTGTAATCGTGGTGGAACGGATAGCGTGATAGCAGCTGAGCGAGACGGTGCGGGTTCGAATCCCAGTGTGGACAATCTTTAAAATTTGTTTATTTTTTTTTCGATTGTTAATTTTACATTATATTATTAATTTAATGTCTTTTTCTATATTTTAGAAGGAACTATATATGAAAAATAATTTTTTTAAGTTCGGGAAAGTGAGATCAGAGCTTAAAAACAGGAAAAATCAATTAAAATTAAGTTATTCATATTATTTACAATACTTTCGATAGTTTGGCCTGCCTAATATGTTCTCTGTATAAAAACAATCCTCTTTCTTCGTTAAAGAACGCGTAATGGAATAAAAAATAACATAAAATAGGCATGTACGGGTAAGTTTTCAAGACCACATAACTCGCTTTAATATTGAGCTATAAATCTCAAACTCGGTACCAAAATAGGGTACCATGCCCCCAACCCCTGTGCCTAAGGAAATATTTATAGCTTAATTAGGAGGGTCGCAATGGGCCCCCAAAGTACATCGTTAAACTGACCGCGAGATTGCTTTTGAAGCCATCAAGTAGCTCGCTGACCGTGTAATCGTGGTGGAACGGATAGCGTGATAGCAGCTGAGCGAGACGGTGCGGGTTCGAATCCCAGTGTGGACAATTTTTAAAATTTGTTTATTTTTTTTTCTATTGTTAATTTTACATCATATTATTCATTTAATGTCTTTTTCTATATTTTAGAAGGAACTATATATGAAAAATAATTTTTTTAAGTTCGGGAAAGTGAGATCAGAGCTTAAAAACAGAAAATATCAATTAAAATTAATTTATTCATATTATTTACAATACTTTCGATAGTTTGGCCTGCCGAGTATGTTCTCTGTATAAAAACAATCCTCTTTCTTTGTTAAAGAACGTATAATGGAACAAAAAATAACATAAAATAGGTATGTACGGATCAAATTTCAAGACCACGTAACTCGCTTTAATATTAAGTTATAAATCTCAAACTCGGTACCAAAATAGGATACCATGCCCCCCACCTCAGTGCCGAAGGAAATATTTATAGGTTAATTAGGAGGATCGCAAGGGGCCCCCAAAGTTCATCGATCAACTAACCGGGAAAGTGCTTTAGAAGGGATGGAATACGACGCTTACCATGTATACGTGGTGGAGCGGATAGCGTGATAGCAGCTGAGCGAGATGGCGAGGGTTCGAATCCCGGTGTTGTCCATTTTTTGAAATTTGTTTTTTTTTCTTTTGTTAATTTTACATTATTTTATTTATTTAATGTGTTTTTCTCTATTATAGAAGGAATTATATATGAAAAATAATTTTTTTAAGTTCGGGAAAATGAGATCAGAGCTTAAAAACAGAAAAAATCAATTAAAATTAATTTATTCATATTATTTACAATACTTTCGATAGTTTGGCCTGCCTAGTATGTTCTCTGTATAAAAACAATCCTCTTTCTTCGTTAAAGAACGTGTAATGGAATAAAAAATAACATAAAATAGGCATGTACGGGTAAGTTTTCAAGACCACATAACTCGCTTTAATATTAAGCTATAAATCTCAACAAAAACAGTAAAGTTCGGGGTCACGCTGTGTACCCCCTATGGGGTTTATAATTTTTTCCTTTGGTAGGGTACACTAGTACAAGGTAATATAACACCTGGTCCAATTACAACATTAAAGATTAATATTGAGGTCTGATAGGAGGCATTTCTCTTAACATTGAAAAAATGCACTGTTTTACATATACATACATAGTAAAGTTCGGGGTCACGGTGTGTACCCCCTATGGGGTCTATAATTGATTCCTTTGGTAGGGTACATTATTACAAGATAATATAACACCTGGTCCACTTAAAATATTAAGGGTCAATATTAAGGTCTGATAGGAGGCTTTGTTAACATTGAGAAAAGACTTTGAATTTCTGCGTATAAAAGCTCTTCAGAAGGCGAATTTCTGCGAAATAAAGCTTCTCGCAACACTTTTGGAGATATACAAAAACAGTAAAATTCGGGGTCGCGCTGTGTACCCCCTATGGGGTCTATAATTATATCCTTTGGTAGGGTACACTAGTACCCCGTAATATAATACCTGGTCCAATTACAACATTAAAGGTTAATATTAAGGTCTGACAGGCGGCATTTTTCTTAACATTGAAAAATGCATTGTTTTAAATATACATACATAGTAAAATGCGGTGTCACACTGTGTACCCCCTATGGGCTCTAAAATTATTTCCTTTGGTAGGGTACACTAGTACTCCGTAATATAATACCTGGTCCAATTACAACATTAAAGGTTTATATTAAGGTCTGATATGAAGCCATTTGTTAACAATGAGAAAAGACTTAAAATTGCTCCGTATCAACGCTTTTCGGAAGGCGAATTTCCTCAAAATAAAGCTTCTCCCAACACTTTTTGAGATATACATACATAGAAAATCTATTTCTCCTCTTGAAAAAAGACTTACAATTTCTGCCTATAAAAGCTCTTCGGAAGGCGAGTTTCTCGGAAATAGAGCTTCTCGCAACACTATTTTAGCTATACAAAAAGAGTAAAATTCGGGGTCACGCTGTGTACCCCCTATGCGGTCTATAATTTTTTCCTTTGGTAGGGTACACGAGTACAAGGTAATATAACACCTGGTCCAATTACAACATTAAAGGTTAATATTATAGTATAATATGAAGCCTTTGTTAACAATGAAAAATGCACTGTTTTAGATATACATACATAGTAAAGTGCGGGGTCACGCTGTATACCCCCTATGGGCTCTATAATTATTTCCTTTGGTAGGGTACACTAGTACAAGGTAATACAACACCTGGTCCAACTAAAACATTAAAGGTTAATATTAAGGTCTGATAGGAGGCTTTGTTAATATTGAGAATGGACTTGAAATTTTTGCATATAAGAGCTATTGAGGAGGCGAATTTCTGCGAAATAAAGCTTCTCGAAACACTTTTGGAGATATACAAAAAGAGTAAAATTCGGGGTCACGCTGTGTACCCCCTATGGGCTCTATAATTATTTCCTTTGGTAGGGTACACTAGTACAAGGTAATATAAGACCTGGTCCAATTACAACATTAAAGGTTAATATTATAGTATAATATGAAGCCTTTTGTTAACAATGAGAAAAGACTTAGAATTTTTTCGTATTAACGCTTTTCGGAAGGCGAATTTCCTCAAAATAAACCTTCTCCCAACACATTTTGAGGTATACATACATACATAGAAAATTTATTTCTCTCGTAAAAGCAACCCGGCTGCTGCGGTATCCGGAGCGCCTCTGCCGGCAATACACTCCGCTCCTCCGGTACGGGGACCAGCGTCGGAGCCTTCCCGTTGAAAGATTATGCGTATAAAAGATTTTCAGAAGGCGAATTTCTTCAAAATAAAGCTTCTCGCAACACTTTTTGAGATATACATACATAGAAAATTCATTTCTCTTGAAAAAAGACTTAGAATTTCTCCGTATAAAAGCTATTCAGAAGGCGAATTTCTGCGAAATAAAGCTTCTCGCAACACTATTTTAGATATACAAAAACAGTAAAATTCGGGGTCACACTGTGTACCCCCTATAGGGTCTATAATTATTTCCTTTAGTAGGGTACACTAGTACAAGGTAATATAACACCTGGTCCAATTACAACATTAAAGGTTAATATTAAGGTCTGATAGGAGGCATTTTTCTTAACATTGAAAAATGCATTGTTTTAAATATACATACATAGTAAAATGCGGGGTCACACTGTATACCCCCTATGGGCTCTATAATTATTTCCTTTGGTAGGGTACACTAGTACCCCGTAATATAATACCTGGTCCAATTACAAATTTAAAGGTCAATATTAAGGTCTGATAGGAGGCTTTGTTATTATTGAGAAAAGACTTAGAATTTTTTCGTATTAACGCTTTTCGGAAGGCGAAATTCCTCGAAATAAAGCTTCTCCCAACACTTTTTGAGGTATACATACATACATACACACATACATACATACATACATAGAAAATTTTTAAAATTTGTTTATTTTTTTTTTCTATTGTTAATTTTACATTATATTATTCATTTAATGTCTTTTTCTATATTTTAGAAGGAACTTTATATGAAAAATAATTTTTTTAAGTTCGGGAAAGTGAGATCAGAGCTTAAAAACAGGAAAAATCAATTAAAATTAATTTATTCATATTATTTACAATACTTTCGATAGTTTGGCCTGCCTAATATGTTCTCTGTATAAAAACAATCCTCTTTCTTCGTTAAAGAACGCGTAATGGAATAAAAAATAACATAAAATAGGCATGTACGGGTAAGTTTTCAAGACCACATAACTCGCTTTAATATTAAGCTATAAATCTCAAACTCGGTACCAAAATAGGGTACCATGCCCCCAACCCCTCTGCCTAAGGAAATATTTATAGCTTAATTAGGAGGGTCGCAATGGGCCCCCAAAGTACATCGTTAAACTGACCGCGAGATTGCTTTTGAAGTCATCAAGTAGCTCGCTGACCGTGTAATCGTGGTGGAACGGATAGCGTGATAGCAGCTGAGCGAGACGTAGCGGGTTCGAATCCCAGTGTGGACAATTTTTTAAATTTGTTTATTTTTTTTTCTATTGTTGATTTTACATTATATTATTCATTTAATGTCTTTTTCTATATTTTAGAAGGAACTATATATGAAAAATAATTTTTTTAAGTTCGGGAAAGTGAGATCAGAGCTTAAAAACAGGAAAAATCAATTAAAATTAATTTATTCATATTATTTACAATACTTTCGATAGTTTGGCCTGCCTAATATGTTCTCTGTATAAAAACAATCCTCTTTCTTCGTTAAAGAACGCGTAATGGAATAAAAAATAACATAAAATAGGCATGTACGGGTAAGTTTTCAAGACCACATAACTCGCTTTAATATTAAGCTATAAATCTCAAACTCGGTACCAAAATAGGGTACCATGCCCCCAACCCCTGTGCCTAAGGAAATATTTATAGCTTAATTAGGAGGGTCGCAATGGGCGCCCAAAGTACATCGTTAAACTGACCGCGAGATTGCCTTTGAAGCCATCAAGTAGCTCGCTGACCGTGTAATCGTGGTGGAACGGATAGCGTGATAGCAGCTGAGCGAGACGGTGCGGGTTCGAATCCCAGTGTGGACAATTTTTAAAATTTGTTTATTTTTTTTTCTATTGTTAATTTTGCATCATATTATTCATTTAATGTCTTTTTCTATATTTTAGAAGGAACTATATATGAAAAATAATTTTTTTAAGTTCGGGAAAGTGAGATCAGAGCTTAAAAACAGAAAATATCAATTAAAATTAATTTATTCATATTATTTACAATACTTTCGATAGTTTGGCCTGCCTAGTATGTTCTCTGTATAAAAACAATCCTCTTTCTTTGTTAAAGAACGTATAATGGAACAAAAAATAACATAAAATAGGTATGTACGGATCAAATTTCAAGACCACGTAACTCGCTTTAATATTAAGTTATAAATCTCAAACTCGGTACCAAAATAGGATACCATGCCCCCCACCTCAGTGCCGAAGGAAATATTTATAGGTTAATTAGGAGGATCGCAAGGGGCCCCCAAAGTACATCGATCAACTAACCGGGAAAGTGCTTTAGAAGGGATGGAATACGACGCTTACCATGTATACGTGGTGGAGCGGATAGCTTGATAGCAGCTGAGCGAGATGGCGAGGGTTCGAATCCCGGTGTTGTCCATTTTTTGAAATTTGTTTTTATTTCTTTTGTTAATTTTACATTATTTTATTTATTTAATGTGTTTTTCTATATTATAGAAGGAATTATATATGAAAAATAATTTTTTTAAGTTCGGGAAAATGAGATCAGAGCTTAAAAACAGAAAAAATCAATTAAAATTAATTTATTCATATTATTTACAATACTTTCGATAGTTTGGCCTGCCTAGTATGTTCTCTGTATAAAAACAATCCTCTTTCTTCGTTAAAGAACGTGTAATGGAATAAAAATAACATAAAATAGGCATGTACGGGTAAGTTTTCAAGACCACATAACTCGCTTTAATATTAAGCTATAAATCTCAACAAAAACAGTAAAGTTCGGGGTCACGCTGTGTACCCCCTATGGGGTTTATAATTTTTTCCTTTGGTAGGGTACACTAGTACAAGGTAATATAACACCTGGTCCAATTACAACATTAAAGATTAATATTGAGGTCTGATAGGAGGCATTTCTCTTAACATTGAAAAAATGCACTGTTTTACATATACATACATAGTAAAGTTCGGGGTCACGGTGTGTACCCCCTATGGGGTCTATAATTGATTCCTTTGGTAGGGTACATTATTACAAGGTAATATAACACCTGGTCCACTTAAAATATTAAGGGTCAATATTAAGGTCTGATAGGAGGCTTTGTTAACATTGAGAAAAGACTTTGAATTTCTGCGTATAAAAGCTCTTCAGAAGGCGAATTTCTGCGAAATAAAGCTTCTCGCAACACTTTTGGAGATATACAAAAACAGTAAAATTCGGGGTCGCGCTGTGTACCCCCTATGGGGTCTATAATTATATCCTTTGGTAGGGTACACTAGTACCCCGTAATATAATACCTGGTCCAATTACAACATTAAAGGTTAATATTAAGGTCTGACAGGTGGCATTTTTCTTAACATTGAAAAATGCATTGTTTTAAATATACATACATAGTAAAATGCGGTGTCACACTGTGTACCCCCTATGGGCTCTAAAATTATTTCCTTTGGTAGGGTACACTAGTACTCCGTAATATAATACCTGGTCCAATTACAACATTAAAGGTTAATATTAAGGTCTGATATGAAGCCATTTGTTAACAATGAGAAAAGACTTAAAATTGCTCCGTATGAACGCTTTTCGGAAGGCGAATTTCCTCGAAATAAAGCTTCTCCCAACACTTTTTGAGATATACATACATAGAAAATCTATTTCTCCTCTTGAAAAAAGACTTTGAATTTCTGCGTATAAAAGCTCTTCGGAAGGCGAGTTTCTTGGAAATAGAGCTTCTCGCAACACTTTTGGAAATATACAAAAAGAGTAAAATTCGGGGTCACGCTGTGTACCCCCTATGCGGTCTATAATTTTTTCCTTTGGTAGGGTACACGAGTACAAGGTAATATAACACCTGGTCCAATTACAACATTAAAGGTCAATATTGAGGTCTGATAGGAGGCATTTTTCTTAACATTGAAAAATGCACTGTTTTAGGTATACATACATAGTAAAGTGCGGTGTCACGCTGTGTACCCCCTATGGTGTCTATAATTATTTCCTTTGGTAGGGTACACTAGTACAAGGTAATATAACACCTGGTCCACTTAAAATATTAAGGGTCAATATTAAGGTCTGATAGGAGGGTTTGTTAACATTGAGAAAAGACGTAGAATTTCTGCGTATAAAAGCTCTTCAGAAGGCGAATTTCTTCGAAATAAAGCTTCTCGCAACACTTTTGGAGATATACAAAAAGAGTAAAATTCGGGGTCGCGCTGTTTACCCCCTATGGGGTCTATAATTTTTTCCTTTGGTAGGGTACACTAGTACCCCGTAATATAATACCTGGTCCAATTACAAATTTAAAGGTCAATATTAAGGTCTGATAGGCGGCATTTTTCTTAACATTGAAAAATGCATTGTTTTATATATACAAAAACAGTAAAATTCGGGGTCACGCTGTGTACCCCCTATGGTGTCTATAATTGATTCCTTTGGTAGGGTACATTATTACAAGGTAATATAACACCTGGTCAACTTAAAATATTAAGGGTCAATATTAAGGTCTGATAGGAGGCTTTGTTAACATTGAGAAAAGACGTAGAATTTCTGCGTATAAAAGCTCTTCAGAAGGCGAATTTCTGCGAAATAAAGCTTCTCGCAACACTTTTGGAGATATACAAAAACAGTAAAATTCGGGGTCGCGCTGTGTACCCCCTATGGGGTCTATAATTATATCCTTTGGTAGGGTACACTAGTACCCCGTAATATAATACCTGGTCCAATTAAAACATTAAAGGTTAATATTAAGGTCTGACAGGCGGCATTTTTCTTAACATTGAAAAATGCATTGTTTTAAATATACATACATAGTAAAATGCGGTGTCACACTGTGTACCCCCTATGGGCTCTAAAATTATTTCCTTTGGTAGGGTACACTAGTACTCCGTAATATAATACCTGGTCCAATTACAACATTAAAGGTTTATATTAAGGTCTGATATGAAGCCATTTGTTAACAATGAGAAAAGACTTAAAATTGCTCCGTATCAACGCTTTTCGGAAGGCGAATTTCCTCAAAATAAAGCTTCTCCCAACACTTTTTGAGATATACATACATAGAAAATCTATTTCTCCTCTTGAAAAAAGACTTACAATTTCTGCCTATAAAAGCTCTTCGGAAGGCGAGTTTCTTGGAAATAGAGCTTCTCGCAACACTATTTTAGCTATACAAAAAGAGTAAAATTCGGGGTCACGCTGTGTACCCCCTATGCGGTCTATAATTTTTTCCTTTGGTAGGGTACACGAGTACAAGGTAATATAACACCTGGTCCAATTACAACATTAAAGGTTAATATTATAGTATAATATGAAGCCTTTTGTTAACAATGAAAAATGCACTGTTTTAGATATACATACATAGTAAAGTGCGGGGTCACGCTGTGTACCCCCTATGGGCTCTATAATTATTTCCTTCGGTAGGGTACACTAGTACAAGGTAATACAACACCTGGTCCAACTAAAACATTAAAGGTTAATATTAAGGTCTGATAGGAGGCTTTGTTAATATTGAGAATGAACTTAAAATTTTTGCATATAAGAGCTATTGAGGAGGCGAATTTCTGCGAAATAAAGCTTCTCGAAACACTTTTGGAGATATACAAAAAGAGTAAAATTCGGGGTCACGCTGTGTACCCCCTATGGGCTCTATAATTATTTCCTTTGGTAGGGTACACTAGTACAAGGTAATATAAGACCTGGTCCAATTACAACATTAAAGGTTAATATTATAGTATAATATGAAGCCTTTTGTTAACAATGAGAAAAGACTTAGAATTTTTTCGTATTAACGCTTTTCGGAAGGCGAATTTCCTCAAAATAAACCTTCTCCCAACACTTTTTGAGGTATACATACATACATAGAAAATTTATTTCTCTCGTAAAAGCAATCCGGCTGCTGCGGTATCCGGAGCGCCTCTGCCGGCAATACACTCGGCTCCTCCGGTACGGGGACCAGCGTCGGAGCCTTCCCGTTAAAAGATTATGCGTATAAAAGATTTTCAGAAGGCGAATTTCTTCAAAATAAAGCTTCTCGCAACACTTTTTGAGATATATATACATAGAAAATTCATTTCTCTTGAAAAAAGACTTAGAATTTCTCCGTATAAAAGCTATTCAGAAGGCGAATTTCTGCGAAATAAAGCTTCTCGCAACACTATTTTAGATATACAAAAACAGTAAAATTCGGGGTCACACTGTGTACCCCCTATAGGGTCTATAATTATTTCCTTTAGTAGGGTACACTAGTACAAGGTAATATAACACCTGGTCCAATTACAACATTAAAGGTTAATATTAAGGTCTGATAGGAGGCATTTTTCTTAACATTGAAAAATGCATTGTTTTAAATATACATACGTAGTAAAATGCGGGGTCACACTGTGTACCCCCTATGGGCTCTATAATTATTTCCTTTGGTAGGGTACACTAGTACCCCGTAATATAATACCTGGTCCAATTACAAATTTAAAGGTCAATATTAAGGTCTGATAGGAGGCTTTGTTATTATTGAGAAAAGACTTAGAATTTTTTCGTATTAACGCTTTTCGGAAGGCGAAATTCCTCGAAATAAAGCTTCTCCCGACACTTTTTGAGGTATACATACATACATACACACATACATACATACATACATAGAAAATTTTTAAAATTTGTTTATTTTTTTTTCTATTGTTAATTTTACATTATATTATTCATTTAATGTCTTTTTCTATATTTTAGAAGGAACTATATATGAAAAATAATTTTTTTAAGTTCGGGAAAGTGAGATCAGAGCTTAAAAACAGGAAAAATCAATTAAAATTAATTTATTCATATTATTTACAATACTTTCGATAGTTTGGCCTGCCTAATATGTTCTCTGTATAAAAACAATCCTCTTTCTTCGTTAAAGAACGCGTAATGGAATAAAAAATAACATAAAATAGGCATGTACGGGTAAGTTTTCAAGACCACATAACTCGCTTTAATATTAAGCTATAAATCTCAAACTCGGTACCAAAATAGGGTACCATGCCCCCAACCCCTGTGCCTAAGGAAATATTTATAGCTTAATTAGGAGGGTCGCAATGGGCCCCCAAAGTACATCGTTAAACTGACCGCGAGATTGCTTTTGAAGCCATCAAGTAGCTCGCTGACCGTGTAATCGTGGTGGAACGGATAGCGTGATAGCAGCTGAGCGAGACGGTGCGGGTTCGAATCCCAGTGTGGAAAATTTTTAAAATTTGTTTATTTTTTTTTCTATTGTTAATTTTACATCATATTATTCATTTAATGTCTTTTTCTATATTTTAGAAGGAACTATATATGAAAAATAATTTTTTTAAGTTCGGGAAAGTGAGATCAGAGCTTAAAAACAGAAAATATCAATTAAAATTAATTTATTCATATTATTTACAATACTTTCGATAGTTTGGCCTGCCTAGTATGTTCTCTGTATAAAAACAATCCTCTTTCTTTGTTAAAGAACGTATAATGGAACAAAAAATAACATAAAATAGGTATGTACGGATCAAATTTCAAGACCACGTAACTCGCTTTAATATTAAGTTATAAATCTCAAACTCGGTACCAAAATAGGATACCATGCCCCCCACCTCAGTGCCGAAGGAAATATTTATAGGTTAATTAGGAGGATCGCAAGGGGCCCCCAAAGTACATCGATCAACTAACCGGGAAAGTGCTTTAGAAGGGATGGAATACGACGCTTACCATGTATACGTGGTGGAGCGGATAGCGTGATAGCAGCTGAGCGAGATGGCGAGGGTTCGAATCCCGGTGTTGTCCATTTTTTGAAATTTGTTTTTTTTTCTTTTGTTAATTTTACATTATTTTATTTATTTAATGTGTTTTTCTATATTATAGAAGGAATTATATATGAAAAATAATTTTTTTAAGTTCGGGAAAATGAGATCAGAGCTTAAAAACAGAAAAAATCAATTAAAATTAATTTATTCATATTATTTACAATACTTTCGATAGTTTGGCCTGCCTAGTATGTTCTCTGTATAAAAACTATCCTCTTTCTTCGTTAAAGAACGTGTAATGGAATAAAAAATAACATAAAATAGGCATGTACGGGTAAGTTTTCAAGACCACATAACTCGCTTTAATATTAAGCTATAAATCTCAACAAAAACAGTAAAGTTCGGGGTCACGCTGTGTACCCCCTATGGGGTTTATTATTTTTTCCTTTGGTAGGGTACACTAGTACAAGGTAATATAACACCTGGTCCAATTACAACATTAAAGATTAATATTGAGGTCTGAGAGGAGGCATTTCTCTTAACATTGAAAAAATGCACTGTTTAACATATACATACATAGTAAAGTTCGGGGTCACGGTGTGTACCCCCTATGGGGTCTATAATTGATTCCTTTGGTAGGGTACATTATTACAAGGTAATATAACACCTGGTCCACTTAAAATATTAAGGGTCAATATTAAGGTCTGATAGGAGGCTTTGTTAACATTGAGAAAAGACTTTGAATTTCTGCGTATAAAAGCTCTTCAGAAGGCGAATTTCTGCGAAATAAAGCTTCTCGCAACACTTTTGGAGATATACAAAAACAGTAAAATTCGGGGTCACGCTGTGTACCCCCTATGGGGTCTATAATTATATCCTTTGGTAGGGTACACTAGTACCCCGTAATATAATACCTGGTCCAATTACAACATTAAAGGTTAATATTAAGGTCTGACAGGCGGCATTTTTCTTAACATTGAAAAATGCATTGTTTTAAATATACATACATAGTAAAATGCGGTGTCACACTGTGTACCCCCTATGGGCTCTAAAATTATTTCCTTTGGTAGGGTACACTAGTACTCCGTAATATAATACCTGGTCCAATTACAACATTAAAGGTTAATATTAAGGTCTGATATGAAGCCATTTGTTAACCATGAGAAAAGACTTAAAATTGCTCCGTATGAACGCTTTTCGGAAGGCGAATTTCCTCAAAATAAAGCTTCTCCCAACACTTTTTGAGATATACATACATAGAAAATCTATTTCTCCTCTTGAAAAAAGACTTTGAATTTCTGCGTATAAAAGCTCTTCGGAAGGCGAGTTTCTTGGAAATAGAGCTTCTCGCAACACTTTTGGAAATATACAAAAAGAGTAAAATTCGGGGTCACGCTGTGTACCCCCTATGCGGTCTATAATTTTTTCCTTTGGTAGGGTACACGAGTACAAGGTAATATAACAACTGGTCCAATTACAACATTAAAGGTCAATATTGAGGTCTGATAGGAGGCATTTTTCTTAACATTGAAAAATGCACTGTTTTAGGTATACATACATAGTAAAGTGCGGTGTCACGCTGTGTACCCCCTATGGTGTCTATAATTATTTCCTTTGGTAGGGTACACTAGTACAAGGTAATATAACACCTGGTCCACTTAAAATATTAAGGGTCAATATTAAGGTCTGATAGGAGGGTTTGTTAACATTGAGAAAAGATGTAGAATTTCTGCGTATAAAAGCTCTTCAGAAGGCGAATTTCTTCGAAATAAAGCTTCTCGCAACACTTTTGGAGATATACAAAAAGAGTAAAATTCGGGGTCGCGCTGTGTACCCCCTATGGGGTCTATAATTTTTTCCTTTGGTAGGGTACACTAGTACCCCGTAATATAATACCTGGTCCAATTACAAATTTAAAGGTCAATATTAAGGTCTGATAGGCGGCATTTTTCTTAACATTGAAAAATGCATTGTTTTATATATACAAAAACAGTAAAATTCGGGGTCACGCTGTGTACCCCCTATGGTGTCTATAATTGATTCCTTTGGTAGGGTACATTATTACAAGGTAATATAACACCTGGTCCACTTAAAATATTAAGGGTCAATATTAAGGTCTGATAGGAGGCTTTGTTAACATTGAGAAAAGACGTAGAATTTCTGCGTATAAAAGCTCTTCAGTAGGCGAATTTCTGCGAAATAAAGCTTCTCGCAACACTTTTGGAGATATACAAAAACAGTAAAATTCGGGGTCGCGCTGTGTACCCCCTATGGGGTCTATAATTATATCCTTTGGTAGGGTACACTAATACCCCGTAATATAATACCTGGTCCAATTACAACATTAAAGGTTAATATTAAGGTCTGACAGGCGGCATTTTTCTTAACATTGAAAAATGCATTGTTTTAAATATACATACATAGTAAAATGCGGTGTCACACTGTGTACCCCCTATGGGCTCTAAAATTATTTCCTTTGGTAGGGTACACTAGTACTCCGTAATATAATACCTGGTCCAATTACAACATTAAAGGTTTATATTAAGGTCTGATATGAAGCCATTTGTTAACAATGAGAAAAGACTTAAAATTGCTCCGTATCAACGCTTTTCGGAAGGCGAATTTCCTCAAAATAAAGCTTCTCCCAACACTTTTTGAGATATACATACATAGAAAATCTATTTCTCCTCTTGAAAAAAGACTTACAATTTCTGCCTATAAAAGCTCTTCGGAAGGCGAGTTTCTTTGAAATAGAGCTTCTCGCAACACTATTTTAGCTATACAAAAAGAGTAAAATTCGGGGTCACGCTGTGTACCCCCTATGCGGTCTATAATTTTTTCCTTTGGTAGGGTACACGAGTACAAGGTAATATAACACCTGGTCCAATTACAACATTAAAGGTTAATATTATAGTATAATATGAAGCCTTTTGTTAACAATGAAAAATGCACTGTTTTAGATATACATACATAGTAAAGTGCGGGGTCACGCTGTGTACCCCCTATGGGCTCTATAATTATTTCCTTTGGTAGGG
Organism: Parasteatoda lunata; assembly: GCA_949128135.1. NCBI lineage: Eukaryota > Metazoa > Arthropoda > Arachnida > Araneae > Theridiidae > Parasteatoda > Parasteatoda lunata. Next base: position 100,068,303 of record OX421980.1, on the reverse strand, counting down.
TACACTAGTACAAGGTAATACAACACCTGGTCCAACTAAAACATTAAAGGTTAATATTAAGGTCTGATAGGAGGCTTTGTTAATATTGAGAATGGACTTAAAATTTTTGCATATAAGAGCTATTGAGGAGGCGAATTTCTGCGAAATAAAGCTTCTCGAAACACTTTTGGAGATATACAAAAAGAGTAAAATTCGGGGTCACGCTGTGTACCCCCTATGGGCTCTATAATTATTTCCTTTGGTAGGGTACACTAGTACAAGGTAATATAAGACCTGGTCCATTTACAACATTAAAGGTTAATATTATAGTATAATATGAAGCCTTTTGTTAACAATGAGAAAAGACTTAGAATTTTTTCGTATTAACGCTTTTCGGAAGGCGAATTTCCTAAAAATAAACCTTCTCCCAACACTTTTTGAGGTATACATACATACATAGAAAATTTATTTCTCTCGTAAAAGCAACCCGGCTGCTGCGGTATCCGGAGCGCCTCTGCCGGCAATACACTCCGCTCCTCCGGTACGGGGACCAGCGTCGGAGCCTTCCCGTTGAAAGATTATGCGTATAAAAGATTTTCAGAAGGCGAATTTCTTCAAAATAAAGCTTCTCGCAACACTTTTTGAGATATACATACATAGAAAATTCATTTCTCTTGAAAAAAGACTTAGAATTTCTCCGTATAAAAGCTATTCAGAAGGCGAATTTCTGCGAAATAAAGCTTCTCGCAACACTATTTTAGATATACAAAAACAGTAAAATTCGGGGTCACACTGTGTACCCCCTATAGGGTCTATAATTATTTCCTTTAGTAGGGTACACTAGTACAAGGTAATATAACACCTGGTCCAATTACAACATTAAAGGTTAATATTAAGGTCTGATAGGAGGCATTTTTCTTAACATTGAAAAATGCACTGTTTTAAATATACATACATAGTAAAATGCGGGGTCACACTGTGTACCCCCTATCGGCTCTATAATTATTTCCTTTGGTAGGGTACACTAGTACCCCGTAATATAATACCTGGTCCAATTACAAATTTAAAGGTCAATATTAAGGTCTGATAGGAGGCTTTGTTATTATTGAGAAAAGACTTAGAATTTTTTCGTATTAACGCTTTTCGGAAGGCGAAATTCCTCGAAATAAAGCTTCTCCCAACACTTTTTGAGGTATACATACATACATACACACATACATACATACATACATAGAAAATTTTTAAAATTTGTTTATTTTTTTTTCTATTGTTAATTTTACATTATATTATTCATTTAATGTCTTTTTCTATATTTTAGAAGGAACTATATATGAAAAATAATTTTTTTAAGTTCGGGAAAGTGAGATCAGAGCTTAAAAACAGGAAAAATCAATTAAAATTAATTTATTCATATTATTTACAATACTTTCGATAGTTTGGCCTGCCTAATATGTTCTCTGTATAAAAACAATCCTCTTTCTTCGTTAAAGAACGCGTAATGGAATAAAAAATAACATAAAATAGGCATGTACGGGTAAGTTTTCAAGACCACATAACTCGCTTTAATATTAAGCTATAAATCTCAAACTCGGTACCAAAATTGGGTACCATGCCCCCAACCCCTGTGCCTAAGGAAATATTTATAGCTTAATTAGGAGGGTCGCAATGGGCCCCCAAAGTACATCGTTAAACTGACCGCGAGATTGCTTTTGAAGCCATCAAGTAGCTCGCTGACCGTGTAATCGTGGTGGAACGGATAGCGTGATAGCAGCTGAGCGAGACGGTGCGGGTTCGAATCCCAGAGTGGACAATTTTTAAAATTTGTTTATTTTTTTTTCTATTGTTAATTTTACATCATATTATTCATTTAATGTCTTTTTCTATATTTTAGAAGGAACTATATATGAAAAATAATTTTTTTAAGTTCGGGAAAGTGAGATTAGAGCTTAAAAACAGAAAATATCAATTAAAATTAATTTATTCATATTATTTACAATACTTTCGATAGTTTGGCCTGCCTAGTATGTTCTCTGTATAAAAACAATCCTCTTTCTTTGTTAAAGAACGTATAATGGAACAAAAAATAACATAAAATAGGTATGTACGGATCAAATTTCAAGACCACGTAACTCGCTTTAATATTAAGTTATAAATCTCAAACTCGGTACAAAAATAGGATACCATGCCCCCCACCTCAGTGCCGAAGGAAATATTTATAGGTTAATTAGGAGGAACGCAAGGGGCCCCCAAAGTACATCGATCAACTAACCGGGAAAGTGCTTTAGAAGGGATGGAATACGACGCTTACCATGTATACGTGGTGGAGCGGATAGCGTGATAGCAGCTGAGCGAGATGGCGAGGGTTCGAATCCCGGTGTTGTCCATTTTTTGAAATTTGTTTTTTTTTCTTTTGTTAATTTTACATTATTTTATTTATTTAATGTGTTTTTCTATATTATAGAAGGAATTATATATGAAAAATAATTTTTTTAAGTTCGGGAAAATGAGATCAGAGCTTAAAAACAGAAAAAATCAATTAAAATTAATTTATTCATATTATTTACAATACTTTCGATAGTTTGGCCTGCCTAGTATGTTCTCTGTATAAAAACAATCCTCTTTCTTCGTTAAAGAACGTGTAATGGAATAAAAAATAACATAAAATAGGCATGTACGGGTAAGTTTTCAAGACCACATAACTCGCTTTAATATTAAGCTATAAATCTCAACAAAAACAGTAAAGTTCGGGGTCACGCTGTGTACCCCCTATGGGGTTTATAATTTTTTCCTTTGGTAGGGTACACTAGTACAAGGTAATATAACACCTGGTCCAATTACAACATTAAAGATTAATATTGAGGTCTGATAGGAGGCATTTCTCTTAACATTGAAAAAATGCACTGTTTTACATATACATACATAGTAAAGTTCGGGGTCACGGTGTGTACCCCCTATGGGGTCTATAATTGATTCCTTTGGTAGGGTACATTATTACAAGGTAATATAACACCTGGTCCACTTAAAATATTAAGGGTCAATATTAAGGTCTGATAGGAGGCTTTGTTAACATTGAGAAAAGACGTAGAATTTCTGCGTATAAAAGCTCTTCAGTAGGCGAATTTCTGCGAAATAAAGCTTCTCGCAACACTTTTGGAGATATACAAAAACAGTAAAATTCGGGGTCGCGCTGTGTACCCCCTATGGGGTCTATAATTATATCCTTTGGTAGGGTACACTAATACCCCGTAATATAATACCTGGTCCAATTACAACATTAAAGGTTAATATTAAGGTCTGACAGGCGGCATTTTTCTTAACATTGAAAAATGCATTGTTTTAAATATACATACATAGTAAAATGCGGTGTCACACTGTGTACCCCCTATGGGCTCTAAAATTATTTCCTTTGGTAGGGTACACTAGTACTCCGTAATATAATACCTGGTCCAATTACAACATTAAAGGTTTATATTAAGGTCTGATATGAAGCCATTTGTTAACAATGAGAAAAGACTTAAAATTGCTCCGTATCAACGCTTTTCGGAAGGCGAATTTCCTCAAAATAAAGCTTCTCCCAACACTTTTTGAGATATACATACATAGAAAATCTATTTCTCCTCTTGAAAAAAGACTTACAATTTCTGCCTATAAAAGCTCTTCGGAAGGCGAGTTTCTTTGAAATAGAGCTTCTCGCAACACTATTTTAGCTATACAAAAAGAGTAAAATTCGGGGTCACGCTGTGTACCCCCTATGCGGTCTATAATTTTTTCCTTTGGTAGGGTACACGAGTACAAGGTAATATAACACCTGGTCCAATTACAACATTAAAGGTTAATATTATAGTATAATATGAAGCCTTTTGTTAACAATGAAAAATGCACTGTTTTAGATATACATACATAGTAAAGTGCGGGGTCACGCTGTGTACCCCCTATGGGCTCTATAATTATTTCCTTTGGTAGGGTACACTAGTACAAGGTAATACAACACCTGGTCCAACTAAAACATTAAAGGTTAATATTAAGGTCTGATAGGAGGCTTTGTTAATATTGAGAATGGACTTAAAATTTTTGCATATAAGAGCTATTGAGGAGGCGAATTTCTGCGAAATAAAGCTTCTCGAAACACTTTTGGAGATATACAAAAAGAGTAAAATTCGGGGTCACGCTGTGTACCCCCTATGGGCTCTATAATTATTTCCTTTGGTAGGGTACACTAGTACAAGGTAATATAAGACCTGGTCCATTTACAACATTAAAGGTTAATATTATAGTATAATATGAAGCCTTTTGTTAACAATGAGAAAAGACTTAGAATTTTTTCGTATTAACGCTTTTCGGAAGGCGAATTTCCTAAAAATAAACCTTCTCCCAACACTTTTTGAGGTATACATACATACATAGAAAATTTATTTCTCTCGTAAAAGCAACCCGGCTGCTGCGGTATCCGGAGCGCCTCTGCCGGCAATACACTCCGCTCCTCCGGTACGGGGACCAGCGTCGGAGCCTTCCCGTTGAAAGATTATGCGTATAAAAGATTTTCAGAAGGCGAATTTCTTCAAAATAAAGCTTCTCGCAACACTTTTTGAGATATACATACATAGAAAATTCATTTCTCTTGAAAAAAGACTTAGAATTTCTCCGTATAAAAGCTATTCAGAAGGCGAATTTCTGCGAAATAAAGCTTCTCGCAACACTATTTTAGATATACAAAAACAGTAAAATTCGGGGTCACACTGTGTACCCCCTATAGGGTCTATAATTATTTCCTTTAGTAGGGTACACTAGTACAAGGTAATATAACACCTGGTCCAATTACAACATTAAAGGTTAATATTAAGGTCTGATAGGAGGCATTTTTCTTAACATTGAAAAATGCACTGTTTTAAATATACATACATAGTAAAATGCGGGGTCACACTGTGTACCCCCTATCGGCTCTATAATTATTTCCTTTGGTAGGGTACACTAGTACCCCGTAATATAATACCTGGTCCAATTACAAATTTAAAGGTCAATATTAAGGTCTGATAGGAGGCTTTGTTATTATTGAGAAAAGACTTAGAATTTTTTCGTATTAACGCTTTTCGGAAGGCGAAATTCCTCGAAATAAAGCTTCTCCCAACACTTTTTGAGGTATACATACATACATACACACATACATACATACATACATAGAAAATTTTTAAAATTTGTTTATTTTTTTTTCTATTGTTAATTTTACATTATATTATTCATTTAATGTCTTTTTCTATATTTTAGAAGGAACTATATATGAAAAATAATTTTTTTAAGTTCGGGAAAGTGAGATCAGAGCTTAAAAACAGGAAAAATCAATTAAAATTAATTTATTCATATTATTTACAATACTTTCGATAGTTTGGCCTGCCTAATATGTTCTCTGTATAAAAACAATCCTCTTTCTTCGTTAAAGAACGCGTAATGGAATAAAAAATAACATAAAATAGGCATGTACGGGTAAGTTTTCAAGACCACATAACTCGCTTTAATATTAAGCTATAAATCTCAAACTCGGTACCAAAATTGGGTACCATGCCCCCAACCCCTGTGCCTAAGGAAATATTTATAGCTTAATTAGGAGGGTCGCAATGGGCCCCCAAAGTACATCGTTAAACTGACCGCGAGATTGCTTTTGAAGCCATCAAGTAGCTCGCTGACCGTGTAATCGTGGTGGAACGGATAGCGTGATAGCAGCTGAGCGAGACGGTGCGGGTTCGAATCCCAGAGTGGACAATTTTTAAAATTTGTTTATTTTTTTTTCTATTGTTAATTTTACATCATATTATTCATTTAATGTCTTTTTCTATATTTTAGAAGGAACTATATATGAAAAATAATTTTTTTAAGTTCGGGAAAGTGAGATTAGAGCTTAAAAACAGAAAATATCAATTAAAATTAATTTATTCATATTATTTACAATACTTTCGATAGTTTGGCCTGCCTAGTATGTTCTCTGTATAAAAACAATCCTCTTTCTTTGTTAAAGAACGTATAATGGAACAAAAAATAACATAAAATAGGTATGTACGGATCAAATTTCAAGACCACGTAACTCGCTTTAATATTAAGTCATAAATCTCAAACTCGGTACAAAAATAGGATACCATGCCCCCCACCTCAGTGCCGAAGGAAATATTTATAGGTTAATTAGGAGGAACGCAAGGGGCCCCCAAAGTACATCGATCAACTAACCGGGAAAGTGCTTTAGAAGGGATGGAATACGACGCTTACCATGTATACGTGGTGGAGCGGATAGCGTGATAGCAGCTGAGCGAGATGGCGAGGGTTCGAATCCCGGTGTTGTCCATTTTTTGAAATTTGTTTTTTTTTCTTTTGTTAATTTTACATTATTTTATTTATTTAATGTGTTTTTCTATATTATAGAAGGAATTATATATGAAAAATAATTTTTTTAAGTTCGGGAAAATGAGATCAGAGCTTAAAAACAGAAAAAATCAATTAAAATTAATTTATTCATATTATTTACAATACTTTCGATAGTTTGGCCTGCCTAGTATGTTCTCTGTATAAAAACAATCCTCTTTCTTCGTTAAAGAACGTGTAATGGAATAAAAAATAACATAAAATAGGCATGTACGGGTAAGTTTTCAAGACCACATAACTCGCTTTAATATTAAGCTATAAATCTCAACAAAAACAGTAAAGTTCGGGGTCACGCTGTGTACCCCCTATGGGGTTTATAATTTTTTCCTTTGGTAGGGTACACTAGTACAAGGTAATATAACACCTGGTCCAATTACAACATTAAAGATTAATATTGAGGTCTGATAGGAGGCATTTCTCTTAACATTGAAAAAATGCACTGTTTTACATATACATACATAGTAAAGTTCGGGGTCACGGTGTGTACCCCCTATGGGGTCTATAATTGATTCCTTTGGTAGGGTACATTATTACAAGGTAATATAACACCTGGTGCACTTAAAATATTAAGGGTCAATATTAAGGTCTGATAGGAGGCTTTGTTAACATTGAGAAAAGACTTTGAATTTCTGCGTATAAAAGCTCTTCAGAAGGCGAATTTCTGCGAAATAAAGCTTCTCGCAACACTTTTGGAGATATACAAAAACAGTAAAATTCGGGGTCGCGCTGTGTACCCCCTATGGGGTCTATAATTATATCCTTTGGTAGGGTACACTAGTACCCCGTAATATAACACCTGGTCCAATTACAACATTAAAGGTCAATATTGAGGTCTGATAGGAGGCATTTTTCTTAACATTGAAAAATGCACTGTTTTAGGTATACATACATAGTAAAGTGCGGTGTCACGCTGTGTACCCCCTATGGTGTCTATAATTATTTCCTTTGGTAGGGTACACTAGTACAAGGTAATATAACACCTGGTCCACTTAAAATATTAAGGGTCAATATTAAAGTCTGATAGGAGGGTTTGTTAACATTGAGAAAAGACGTAGAATTTCTGCGTATAAAAGCTCTTCAGAAGGCGAATTTCTTCGAAATAAAGCTTCTCGCAACACTTTTGGAGATATACAAAAAGAGTAAAATTCGGGGTCGCGCTGTGTACCCCCTATGGGGTCTATAATTTTTTCCTTTGGTAGGGTACACTAGTACCCCGTAATATAATACCTGGTCCAATTACAAATTTAAAGGTCAATATTAAGGTCTGATAGGCGGCATTTTTCTTAACATTGAAAAATGCATTGTTTTATATATACAAAAACAGTAAAATTCGGGGTCACGCTGTGTACCCCCAATGGTGTCTATAATTGATTCCTTTGGTAGGGTACATTATTACAAGGTAATATAACACCTGGTCCACTTAAAATATTAAGGGTCAATATTAAGGTCTGATAGGAGGCTTTGTTAACATTGAGAAAAGACGTAGAATTTCTGCGTATAAAAGCTCTTCAGAAGGCGAATTTCTGCGAAATAAAGCTTCTCGCAACACTTTTGGAGATATACAAAAACAGTAAAGTTCGGGGTCGCGCTGTGTACCCCCTATGGGGTCTATAATTATATCCTTTGGTAGGGTACACTAGTACCCCGTAATATAATACCTGGTCCAATTACAACATTAAAGGTTAATATTAAGGTCTGACAGGCGGCATTTTTCTTAACATTGAAAAATGCATTGTTTTAAATATACATACATAGTAAAATGCGGTGTCACACTGTGTACCCCCTATGGGCTCTAAAATTATTTCCTTTGGTAGGGTACACTAGTACTCCGTAATATAATACCTGGTCCAATTACAACATAAAAGGTTTATATTAAGGTCTGATATGAAGCCATTTGTTAACAATGAGAAAAGACTTAAAATTGCTCCGTATCAACGCTTTTCGGAAGGCGAATTTCCTCAAAATAAAGCTTCTCCCAACACTTTTTGAGATATACATACATAGAAAATCTATTTCTCCTCTTGAAAAAAGACTTACAATTTCTGCCTATAAAAGCTCTTCGGAAGGCGAGTTTCTTGGAAATAGAGCTTCTCGCAACACTATTTTAGCTATACAAAAAGAGTAAAATTCGGGGTCACGCTGTGTACCCCCTATGCGGTCTATAATTTTTTCCTTTGGTAGGGTACACGAGTACAAGGTAATATAACACCTGGTCCAATTACAACATTAAAGGTTAATATTATAGTATAATATGAAGCCTTTTGTTAACACTGAAAAATGCACTGTTTTAGATATACATACATAGTAAAGTGCGGGGTCACGCTGTGTACCCCCTATGGGCTCTATAATTATTTCCTTTGGTAGGGTACACTAGTACAAGGTAATACAACACCTGGTCCAACTAAAACATTAAAGGTTAATATTAAGGTCTGATAGGAGGCTTTGTTAATATTGAGAATGGACTTAAAATTTTTGCATATAAGAGCTATTGAGGAGGCGAATTTCTGCGAAATAAAGCTTCTCGAAACACTTTTGGAGATATACAAAAAGAGTAAAATTCGGGGTCACGCTGTGTACCCCCTATGGGCTCTATAATTATTTCCTTTGGTAGGGTACACTAGTACAAGGTAATATAAGACCTGGTCCAATTACAACATTAAAGGTTAATATTATAGTATAATATGAAGCCTTTTGTTAACAATGAGAAAAGACTTAGAATTTTTTCGTATTAACGCTTTTCGGAAGGCGAATTTTCTCAAAATAAACCTTCTCCCAACACTTTTTAGGTATACATACATACATAGAAAATTTATTTCTCTCGTAAAAGCAACCCGGCTGCTGCGGTATCCGGAGCGCCTCTGCCGGCAATACACTCCGCTCCTCCGGTACGGGGACCAGCGTCGGAGCCTTCCCGTTGAAAGATTATGCGTATAAAAGATTTTCAGAAGGCGAATTTCTTCAAAATAAAGCTTCTCGCAACACTTTTTGAGATATACATACATAGAAAATTCATTTCTCTTGAAAAAAGACTTAGAATTTCTCCGTATAAAAGCTATTCAGAAGGCGAATTTCTGCGAAATAAAGCTTCTCGCAACACTATTTTAGATATACAAAAACAGTAAAATTCGGGGTCACACTGTGTACCCCCTATAGGGTCTATAATTATTTCCTTTAGTAGGGTACACTAGTACAAGGTAATATAACACCTGGTCCAATTACAACATTAAAGGTTAATATTAAGGTCTGATAGGAGGCATTTTTCTTAACATTGAAAAATGCATTGTTTTAAATATACATACATAGTAAAATGCGGGGTCACACTGTGTACCCCCTATGGGCTCTATAATTATTTCCTTTGGTAGGGTACACTAGTACCCCGTAATATAATACCTGGTCCAATTACAAATTTAAAGGTCAATATTAAGGTCTGATAGGAGGCTTTGTTATTATTGAGAAAAGACTTAGAATTTTTTCGTATTAACGCTTTTCGGAAGGCGAAATTCCTCGAAATAAAGCTTCTCCCAACACTTTTTGAGGTATACATACATACATACACACATACATACATACATACATAGAAAATTTTTAAAATTTGTTTATTTTTTTTTCTATTGTTAATTTTACATTATATTATTCATTTAATGTCTTTTTCTATATTTTAGAAGGAACTATATATGAAAAATAATTTTTTTAAGTTCGGGAAAGTGAGATCAGAGCTTAAAAACAGGAAAAATCAATTAAAATTAATTTATTCATATTATTTACAATACTTTCGATAGTTTGGCCTGCCTAATATGTTCTCTGTATAAAAACAATCCTCTTTCTTCGTTAAAGAACGCGTAATGGAATAAAAAATAACATAAAATAGGCATGTACGGGTAAGTTTTCAAGACCACATAACTCGCTTTAATATTAAGCTATAAATCTCAAACTCGGTACCAAAATAGGGTACCATGCCCCCAACCCCTGTGCCTAAGGAAATATTTATAGCTTAATTAGGAGGGTCGCAATGGGCCCCCAAAGTACATCGTTAAACTGACCGCGAGATTGCTTTTGAAGCCATCAAGTAGCTCGCTGACCGTGTAATCGTGGTGGAACGGATAGCGTGATAGCAGCTGAGCGAGACGGTGCGGGTTCGAATCCCAGTGTGGACAATTTTTAAAATTTGTTTATTTTTTTTTCTATTGTTAATTTTACATTATATTATTCATTTAATGTCTTTTTCTATATTTTAGAAGGAACTATATATGAAAAATAATTTTTTTAAGTTCGGGAAAGTGAGATCAGAGCTTAAAAACAGGAAAAATCAATTAAAATTAATTTATTCATATTATTTACAATACTTTCGATAGTTTGGCCTGCCTAATATGTTCTCTGTATAAAAACAATCCTCTTTCTTCGTTAAAGAACGCGTAATGGAATAAAAAATAACATAAAATAGGCATGTACGGGTAAGTTTTCAAGACCACATAACTCGCTTTAATATTAAGCTATAAATCTCAAACTCGGTACCAAAATAGGGTACCATGCCCCCAACCCCTGTGCCTAAGGAAATATTTATAGCTTAATTAGGAGGGTCGCAATGGGCCCCCAAAGTACATCGTTAAACTGACCGCGAGATTGCTTTTGAAGCCATCAAGTAGCTCGCTGACCGTGTAATCGTGGTGGAACGGATAGCGTGATAGCAGCTGAGCGAGACGGTGCGGGTTCGAATCCCAGTGTGGACAATTTTTAAAATTTGTTTATTTTTTTTTTCTATTGTTAATTTTACATCATATTATTCATTTAATGTCTTTTTCTATATTTTAGAAGGAACTATATATGAAAAATAATTTTTTTAAGTTCGGGAAAGTGAGATCAGAGCTTAAAAACAGAAAATATCAATTAAAATTAATTTATTCATATTATTTACAATACTTTCGATAGTTTGGCCTGCCTAGTATGTTCTCTGTATAAAAACAATCCTCTTTCTTTGTTAAAGAACGTATAATGGAACAAAAAATAACATAAAATAGGTATGTACGGATCAAATTTCAAGACCACGTAACTCGCTTTAATATTAAGTTATAAATCTCAAACTCGGTACCAAAATAGGATACCATGCCCCCCACCTCAGTGCCGAAGGAAATATTTATAGGTTAATTAGGAGGATCGCAAGGGGCCCCCAAAGTACATCGATCAACTAACCGGGAAAGTGCTTTAGAAGGGATGGAATACGACGCTTACCATGTATACGTGGTGGAGCGGATAGCGTGATAGCAGCTGAGCGAGATGGCGAGGGTTCGAATCCCGGTGTTGTCCATTTTTTGAAATTTGTTTTTTTTTCTTTTGTTAATTTTACATTATTTTATTTATTTAATGTGTTTTTCTATATTATAGAAGGAATTATATATGAAAAATAATTTTTTTAAGTTCGGGAAAATGAGATCAGAGCTTAAAAACAGAAAAAATCAATTAAAATTAATTTATTCATATTATTTACAATACTTTCGATAGTTTGGCCTGCCTAGTATGTTCTCTGTATAAAAACAATCCTCTTTCTTCGTTAAAGAACGTGTAATGGAATAAAAAATAACATAAAATAGGCATGTACGGGTAAGTTTTCAAGACCACATAACTCGCTTTAATATTAAGCTATAAATCTCAACAAAAACAGTAAAGTTCGGGGTCACGTTGTGTACCCCCTATGGGGTCTATAATTGATTCCTTTGGTAGGGTACATTATTACAAGGTAATATAACACCTGGTCCACTTAAAATATTAAGGGTCAATATTAAGGTCTGATAGGAGGCTTTGTTAACATTGAGAAAAGACTTTGAATTTCTGCGTATAAAAGCTCTTCAGAAGGCGAATTTCTGCGAAATAAAGCTTCTCGCAACACTTTTGGAGATATACAAAAACAGTAAAATTCGGGGTCGCGCTGTGTACCCCCTATGGGGTCTATAATTATATCCTTTGGTAGGGTACACTAGTACCCCGTAATATAATACCAGGTCCAATTACAACATTAAAGGTTAATATTAAGGTCTGACAGGCGGCATTTTTCTTAACATTGAAAAATGCATTGTTTTAAATATACATACATAGTAAAATGCGGTGTCACACTGTGTACCCCCTATGGGCTCTAAAATTATTTCCTTTGGTAGGGTACACTAGTACTCCGTAATATAATACCTGGTCCAATTACAACATTAAAGGTTAATATTAAGGTCTGATATGAAGCCATTTGTTAACAATGAGAAAAGACTTAAAATTGCTCCGTATGAACGCTTTTCGGAAGGCGAATTTCCTCAAAATAAAGCTTCTCCCAACACTTTTTGAGATATACATACATAGAAAATCTATTTCTCCTCTTGAAAAAAGACTTTGAATTTCTGCGTATAAAAGCTCTTCGGAAGGCGAGTTTCTTGGAAATAGAGCTTCTCGCAACACTTTTGGAAATATACAAAAAGAGTAAAATTCGGGGTCACGCTGTGTACCCCCTATGCGGTCTATAATTTTTTCCTTTGGTAGGGTACACGAGTACAAGGTAATATAACACCTGGTCCAATTACAACATTAAAGGACAATATTGAGGTCTGATAGGAGGCATTTTTCTTAACATTGAAAAATGCACTGTTTTAGGTATACATACATAGTAAAGTGCGGTGTCACGCTGTGTACCCCCTATGGTGTCTATAATTATTTCCTTTGGTAGGGTACACGAGTACAAGGTAATATAACACCTGGTCCACTTAAAATATTAAGGGTCAATATTAGGGTCTGATAGGAGGGTTTGTTAACATTGAGAAAAGACGTAGAATTTCTGCGTATAAAAGCTCTTCAGAAGGCGAATTTCTTCGAAATAAAGCTTCTCGCAACACTTTTGGAGATATACAAAAAGAGTAAAATTCGAAAAAAAAAGAGTAAGAGTAAAAAGAGTAGGTATGTACGGATCAAATTTCAAGACCACGTAACTCGCTTTAATATTAAGTTATAAATCTCAAACGCGGTACCAAAATAGGATACCATGCCCCCCACCTCAGTGCCGAAGGAAATATTTATAGGTTAATTAGGAGGATCGCAAGGGGCCCCCAAAGTACATCGATCAACTAACCGGGAAAGTGCTTTAGAAGGGATGGAATACGACGCTTACCATGTATACGTGGTGGAGCGGATAGCGTGATAGCAGCTGAGCGAGATGGCGAGGGTTCGAATCCCGGTGTTGTCCATTTTTTGAAATTTGTTTTTTTTTTCTTTTGTTAATTTTACATTATTTTATTTATTTAATGTGTTTTTCTATATTATAGAAGGAATTATATATGAAAAATAATTTTTTTAAGTTCGGGAAAATGAGATCAGAGCTTAAAAACAGAAAAAATCAATTAAAATTAATTTATTCATATTATTTACAATACTTTCGATAGTTTGGCCTGCCTAGTATGTTCTCTGTATAAAAACAATCCTCTTTCTTCGTTAAAGAACGTGTAATGGAATAAAAAATAACATAAAATAGGCATGTACGGGTAAGTTTTCAAGACCACATAACTCGCTTTAATATTAAGCTATAAATCTCAACAAAAACAGTAAAGTTCGGGGTCACGCTGTGTACCCCCTATAGGGTTTATAATTTTTTCCTTTGGTAGGGTACACTAGTACAAGGTAATATAACACCTGGTCCAATTACAACATTAAAGATTAATATTGAGGTCTGATAGGAGGCATTTCTCTTAACATTGAAAAAATGCACTGTTTTACATATACATACATAGTAAAGTTCGGGGTCACGGTGTGTACCCCCTATGGGGTCTATAATTGATTCCTTTGGTAGGGTACATTATTACAAGGTAATATAACACCTGGTCCACTTAAAATATTAAGGGTCAATATTAAGGTCTGATAGGAGGCTTTGTTAACATTGAGAAAAGACTGAATTTCTGCGTATAAAAGCTCTTCAGAAGGCGAATTTCTGCGAAATAAAGCTTCTCGCAACACTCTTGGAGATATACAAAAACAGTAAAATTCGGGGTCGCGCTGTGTACCCCCTATGGGGTCTATAATTATATCCTTTGGTAGGGTACACTAGTACCCCGTAATATAATACCTGGTCCAATTACAACATTAAAGGTTAATATTAAGGTCTGACAGGCGGCATTTTTCTTAACATTGAAAAATGCATTGTTTTAAATATACATACATAGTAAAATGCGGTGTCACACTATGTACCCCCTATGGGCTCTAAAATTATTTCCTTTGGTAGGGTACACTAGTACTCCGTAATATAATACCTGGTCCAATTACAACATTAAAGGTTTATATTAAGGTCTGATATGAAGCCATTTGTTAACAATGAGAAAAGACTTAAAATTGCTCCGTATCAACGCTTTTCGGAAGGCGAATTTCCTCAAAATAAAGCTTCTCCCAACACTTTTTGAGATATACATACATAGAAAATCTATTTCTCCTCTTGAAAAAAGACTTACAATTTCTGCCTATAAAAGCTCTTCGGAAGGCGAGTTTCTTTGAAATAGAGCTTCTCGCAACACTATTTTAGCTATACAAAAAGAGTAAAATTCGGGTTCACGCTGTGTACCCCCTATGCGGTCTATAATTTTTTCCTTTGGTAGGGTACACGAGTACAAGGTAATATAACACCTGGTCCAATTACAACATTAAAGGTTAATATTATAGTATAATATGAAGCCTTTTGTTAACAATGAAAAATGCACTGTTTTAGATATACATACATAGTAAAGTGCGGGGTCACGCTGTGTACCCCCTATGGTGTCTATAATTATTTCCTTTGGTAGGGTACACTAGTACAAGGTAATATAACACCTGGTCCACTTAAAATATTAAGGGTCAATATTAAGGTCTGATAGGAGGGTTTGTTAACATTGAGAAAAGACGTAGAATTTCTGCGTATAAAAGCTCTTCAGAAGGCGAATTTCTTCGAAATAAAGCTTCTCGCAACACTTTTGGAGATATACAAAAAGAGTAAAATTCGGGGTCGCGCTGTGTACCCCCTATGGGGTCTATAATTTTTTCCTTTGGTAGGGTACACTAGTACCCCGTAATATAATACCTGGTCCATTTACAAATTTAAAGGTCAATATTAAGGTCTGATAGGCGGCATTTTTCTTAACATTGTAAAATGCATTGTTTTATATATACAAAAACAGTAAAATTCGGGGTCACGCTGTGTACCCCCTATGGTGTCTATAATTGATTCCTTTGGTAGGGTACATTATTACAAGGTAATATAACACCTGGTCCACTTAAAATATTAAGGGTCAATATTAAGGTCTGATAGGAGGCTTTGTTAACATTGAGAAAAGACGTAGAATTTCTGCGTATAAAAGCTCTTCAGAAGGCGAATTTCTGCGAAATAAAGCTTCTCGCAACACTTTTGGAGATATACAAAAACAGTAAAATTCGGGGTCGCGCTGTGTACCCCCTATGGGGTCTATAATTATATCCTTTGGTAGGGTACACTAGTACCCCGTAATATAATACCTGGTCCAATTACAACATTAAAGGTTAATATTAAGGTCTGACAGGCGGCATTTTTCTTAACATTGAAAAATGCATTGTTTTAAATATACATACATAGTAAAATGCGGTGTCACACTGTGTACCCCCTATGGGCTCTAAAATTATTTCCTTTGGTAGGGTACACTAGTACTCCGTAATATAATACCTGGTCCAATTACAACATTAAAGGTTTATATTAAGGTCTGATATGAAGCCATTTGTTAACAATGAGAAAAGACTTAAAATTGCTCCGTATCAACGCTTTTCGGAAGGCGAATTTCCTCAAAATAAAGCTTCTCCCAACACTTTTTGAGATATACATACATAGAAAATCTATTTCTCCTTTTGAAAAAAGACTTACAATTTCTGCCTATAAAAGCTCTTCGGAAGGCGAGTTTCTTGGAAATAGAGCTTCTCGCAACACTATTTGAGCTATACAAAAAGAGTAAAATTCGGGGTCACGCTGTGTACCCCCTATGCGGTCTATAATTTTTTTCCTTTGGTAGGGTACACGAGTACAAGGTAATATAACACCTGGTCCAATTACAACATTAAAGGTTAATATTATAGTATAATATGAAGCCGTTTGTTAACAATGAAAAATGCACTGTTTTAGATATACATACATAGTAAAGTGCGGGGTCACGCTGTGTACCCCCTATGGGCTCTATAATTATTTCCTTTGGTAGGGTACACTAGTACAAGGTAATACAACACCTGGTCCAACTAAAACATTAAAGGTTAATATTAAGGTCTGATAGGAGGCTTTGTTAATATTGAGAATGGACTTAAAATTTTTGCATATAAGAGCTATTGAGGAGGCGAATTTCTGCGAAATAAAGCTTCTCGAAACACTTTTGGAGATATACAAAAAGAGTAAAATTCGGGGTCACGCTGTGTACCCCCTATTGGCTCTATAATTATTTCCTTTGGTAGGGTACACTAGTACTCCGTAATATAATACCTGGTCCAATTACAACATTAAAGGTTTATATTAAGGTCTGATATGAAGCCATTTGTTAACAATGAGAAAAGACTTAAAATTGCTCCGTATCAACGCTTTTCGGAAGGCGAATTTCCTCAAAATAAAGCTTCTCCCAACACTTTTTGAGATATACATACATAGAAAATCTATTTCTCCTCTTGAAAAAAGACTTACAATTTCTGCCTATAAAAGCTCTTCGGAAGGCGAGTTTCTTTGAAATAGAGCTTCTCGCAACACTATTTTAGCTATACAAAAAGAGTAAAATTCGGGTTCACGCTGTGTACCCCCTATGCGGTCTATAATTTTTTCCTTTGGTAGGGTACACGAGTACAAGGTAATATAACACCTGGTCCAATTACAACATTAAAGGTTAATATTATAGTATAATATGAAGCCTTTTGTTAACAATGAAAAATGCACTGTTTTAGATATACATACATAGTAAAGTGCGGGGTCACGCTGTGTACCCCCTATGGTGTCTATAATTATTTCCTTTGGTAGGGTACACTAGTACAAGGTAATATAACACCTGGTCCACTTAAAATATTAAGGGTCAATATTAAGGTCTGATAGGAGGGTTTGTTAACATTGAGAAAAGACGTAGAATTTCTGCGTATAAAAGCTCTTCAGAAGGCGAATTTCTTCGAAATAAAGCTTCTCGCAACACTTTTGGAGATATACAAAAAGAGTAAAATTCGGGGTCGCGCTGTGTACCCCCTATGGGGTCTATAATTTTTTCCTTTGGTAGGGTACACTAGTACCCCGTAATATAATACCTGGTCCAATTACAAATTTAAAGGTCAATATTAAGGTCTGATAGGCGGCATTTTTCTTAACATTGAAAAATGCATTGTTTTATATATACAAAAACAGTAAAATTCGGGGTCACGCTGTGTACCCCCTATGGTGTCTATAATTGATTCCTTTGGTAGGGTACATTATTACAAGGTAATATAACACCTGGTCCACTTAAAATATTAAGGGTCAATATTAAGGTCTGATAGGAGGCTTTGTTAACATTGAGAAAAGACGTAGAATTTCTGCGTATAAAAGCTCTTCAGAAGGCGAATTTCTGCGAAATAAAGCTTCTCGCAACACTTTTGGAGATATACAAAAACAGTAAAATTCGGGGTCGCGCTGTGTACCCCCTATGGGGTCTATAATTATATCCTTTGGTAGGGTACACTAGTACCCCGTAATATAATACCTGGTCCAATTACAACATTAAAGGTTAATATTAAGGTCTGACAGGCGGCATTTTTCTTAACATTGAAAAATGCATTGTTTTAAATATACATACATAGTAAAATGCGGTGTCACACTGTGTACCCCCTATGGGCTCTAAAATTATTTCCTTTGGTAGGGTACACTAGTACTCCGTAATATAATACCTGGTCCAATTACAACATTAAAGGTTTATATTAAGGTCTGATATGAAGCCATTTGTTAACAATGAGAAAAGACTTAAAATTGCTCCGTATCAACGCTTTTCGGAAGGCGAATTTCCTCAAAATAAAGCTTCTCCCAACACTTTTTGAAATATACATACATAGAAAATCTATTTCTCCTCTTGAAAAAAGACTTACAATTTCCGCCTATAAAAGCTCTTCGGAAGGCGAGTTTCTTGGAAATAGAGCTTCTCGCAACACTATTTTAGCTATACAAAAAGAGTAAAATTCGGGGTCACGCTGTGTACCCCCTATGCGGTCTATAATTTTTTTCCTTTGGTAGGGTACACGAGTACAAGGTAATATAACACCTGGTCCAATTACAACATTAAAGGTTAATATTATAGTATAATATGAAGCCGTTTGTTAACAATGAAAAATGCACTGTTTTAGATATACATACATAGTAAAGTGCGGGGTCACGCTGTGTACCCCCTATGGGCTCTATAATTATTTCCTTTGGTAGGGTACACTAGTACAAGGTAATACAACACCTGGTCCAACTAAAACATTAAAGGTTAATATTAAGGTCTGATAGGAGGCTTTGTTAATATTGAGAATGGACTTAAAATTTTTGCATATAAGAGCTATTGAGGAGGCGAATTTCTGCGAAATAAAGCTTCTCGAAACACTTTTGGAGATATACAAAAAGAGTAAAATTGGGGGTCACGCTGTGTACCCCCTATGGGCTCTATAATTATTTCCTTTGGTAGGGTACACTAGTACAAGGTAATATAAGACCTGGTCCAATTACAACATTAAAGGTTAATATTATAGTATAATATGAAGCCTTTTGTTAACAATGAGAAAAGACTTAGAATTTTTTCGTATTAACGCTTTTCGGAAGGCGAATTTCCTCAAAATAAACCTTCTCCCAACACTTTTTGAGGTATACATACATACATAGAAAATTTATTTCTCTCGTAAAAGCAACCCGGCTGCTGCGGTATCCGGAGCGCCTCTGCCGGCAATACACTCCGCTCCTCCGGTACGGGGACCAGCGTCGGAGCCTTCCCGTTGAAAGATTATGCGTATAAAAGATTTTCAGAAGGCGAATTTCTTCAAAATAAAGCTTCTCGCAACACTTTTTGAGATATACATACATAGAAAATTCATTTCTCTTGAAAAAAGACTTAGAATTTCTCCGTATAAAAGCTATT
Source organism: Parasteatoda lunata (assembly GCA_949128135.1). Classification (NCBI taxonomy): domain Eukaryota; kingdom Metazoa; phylum Arthropoda; class Arachnida; order Araneae; family Theridiidae; genus Parasteatoda; species Parasteatoda lunata. Next base: position 100,048,813 of record OX421980.1, on the reverse strand, counting down.
CAGAAGGCGAATTTCTGCGAAATAAAGCTTCTCGCAACACTATTTTAGATATACAAAAACAGTAAAATTCGGGGTCACACTGTGTACCCCCTATAGGGTCTATAATTATTTCCTTTAGTAGGGTACACTAGTACAAGGTAATATAACACCTGGTCTAATTACAACATTAAAGGTTAATATTAAGGTCTGATAGGAGGCATTTTTCTTAACATTGAAAAATGCATTGTTTTAAATATACATACATAGTAAAATGCGGGGTCACACTGTGTACCCCCTATCGGCTCTATAATTATTTCCTTTGGTAGGGTACACTAGTACCCCGTAATATAATACCTGGTCCAATTACAAATTTAAAGGTCAATATTAAGGTCTGATAGGAGGCTTTGTTATTATTGAGAAAAGACTTAGAATTTTTTCGTATTAACGCTTTTCGGAAGGCGAAATTCCTCGAAATAAAGCTTCTCCCAACACTTTTTGAGGTATACATACATACATACACACATACATACATACATACATAGAAAATTTTTAAAATTTGTTTATTTTTTTTTCTATTGTTAATTTTACATTATATTATTCATTTAATGTCTTTTTCTATATTTTAGAAGGAACTATATATGAAAAATAATTTTTTTAAGTTCGGGAAAGTGAGATCAGAGCTTAAAAACAGGAAAAATCAATTAAAATTAATTTATTCATATTATTTACAATACTTTCGATAGTTTGGCCTGCCTAATATGTTCTCTGTATAAAAACAATCCTCTTTCTTCGTTAAAGAACGCGTAATGGAATAAAAAATAACATAAAATAGGCATGTACGGGTAAGTTTTCAAGACCACATAACTCGCTTTAATATTAAGCTATAAATCTCAAACTCGGTACCAAAATAGGGTACCATGCCCCCAACCCCTGTGCCTAAGGAAATATTTATAGCTTAATTAGGAGGGTCGCAATGGGCCCCCAAAGTACATCGTTAAACTGACCGCGAGATTGCTTTTGAAGCCATCAAGTAGCTCGCTGACCGTGTAATCGTGGTGGAACGGATAGCGTGATAGCAGCTGAGCGAGACGGTGCGGGTTCGAATCCCAGTGTGGACAATTTTTAAAATTTGTTTATTTTTTTTTTCTATTGTTAATTTTACATCATATTATTCATTTAATGTCTTTTTCTATATTTTAGAAGGAACTATATATGAAAAATAATTTTTTTAAGTTCGGGAAAGTGAGATCAGAGCTTAAAAACAGAAAATATCAATTAAAATTAATTTATTCATATTATTTACAATACTTTCGATAGTTTGGCCTGCCTAGTATGTTCTCTGTATAAAAACAATCCTCTTTCTTTGTTAAAGAACGTATAATGGAACAAAAAATAACATAAAATAGGTATGTACGGATCAAATTTCAAGACCACGTAACTCGCTTTAATATTAAGTTATAAATCTCAAACTCGGTACCAAAATAGGATACCATGCCCCCCACCTCATTGCCGAAGGAAATATTTATAGGTTAATTAGGAGGATCGCAAGGGGCCCCCAAAGTACATCGATCAACTAACCGGGAAAGTGCTTTAGAAGGGATGGAATACGACGCTTACCATGTATACGTGGTGGAGCGGATAGCGTGATAGCAGCTGAGCGAGATGGCGAGGGTTCGAATCCCGGTGTTGTCCATTTTTTGAAATTTGTTTTTTTTTCTTTTGTTAATTTTACATTATTTTATTTATGTAATGTGTTTTTCTATATTATAGAAGGAATTATATATGAAAAATAATTTTTTTAAGTTCGGGAAAATGAGATCAGAGCTTAAAAACAGAAAAAATCAATTAAAATTAATTTATTCATATTATTTACAATACTTTCGATAGTTTGGCCTGCCTAGTATGTTCTCTGTATAAAAACAATCCTCTTTCTTCGTTAAAGAACGTGTAATGGAATAAAAAATAACATAAAATAGGCGTGTACGGGTAAGTTTTCAAGACCACATAACTCGCTTTAATATTAAGCTATAAATCTCAACAAAAACAGTAAAGTTCGGGGTCACGTTGTGTACCCCCTATGGGGTCTATAATTGATTCCTTTGGTAGGGTACATTATTACAAGGTAATATAACACCTGGTCCACTTAAAATATTAAGGGTCAATATTAAGGTCTGATAGGAGGCTTTGTTAACATTGAGAAAAGACTTTGAATTTCTGCGTATAAAAGCTCTTCAGAAGGCGAATTTCTGCGAAATAAAGCTTCTCGCAACACTTTTGGAGATATACAAAAACAGTAAAATTCGGGGTCGCGCTGTGTACCCCCTATGGGGTCTATAATTATATCCTTTGGTAGGGTACACTAGTACCCCGTAATATAATACCAGGTCCAATTACAACATTAAAGGTTAATATTAAGGTCTGACAGGCGGCATTTTTCTTAACATTGAAAAATGCATTGTTTTAAATATACATACATAGTAAAATGCGGTGTCACACTGTGTACCCCCTATGGGCTCTAAAATTATTTCCTTTGGTAGGGTACACTAGTACTCCGTAATATAATACCTGGTCCAATTACAACATTAAAGGTTAATATTAAGGTCTGATATGAAGCCATTTGTTAACAATGAGAAAAGACTTAAAATTGCTCCGTATGAACGCTTTTCGGAAGGCGAATTTCCTCAAAATAAAGCTTCTCCCAACACTTTTTGAGATATACATACATAGAAAATCTATTTCTCCTCTTGAAAAAAGACTTTGAATTTCTGCGTATAAAAGCTCTTCGGAAGGCGAGTTTCTTGGAAATAGAGCTTCTCGCAACACTTTTGGAAATATACAAAAAGAGTAAAATTCGGGGTCACGCTGTGTACCCCCTATGCGGTCTATAATTTTTTCCTTTGGTAGGGTACACGAGTACAAGGTAATATAACACCTGGTCCAATTACAACATTAAAGGACAATATTGAGGTCTGATAGGAGGCATTTTTCTTAACATTGAAAAATGCACTGTTTTAGGTATACATACATAGTAAAGTGCGGTGTCACGCTGTGTACCCCCTATGGTGTCTATAATTATTTCCTTTGGTAGGGTACACTAGTACAAGGTAATATAACACCTGGTCCACTTAAAATATTAAGGGTCAATATTAAGGTCTGATAGGAGGGTTTGTTAACATTGAGAAAAGACATAGAATTTCTGCGTATAAAAGCTCTTCAGAAGGCGAATTTCTTCGAAATAAAGCTTCTCGCAACACTTTTGGAGATATACAAAAAGAGTAAAATTCGAAAAAAAAAGAGTAAGAGTAAAAAGAGTAGGTATGTACGGATCAAATTTCAAGACCACGTAACTCGCTTTAATATTAAGTTATAAATCTCAAACGCGGTACCAAAATAGGATACCATGCCCCCCACCTCAGTGCCGAAGGAAATATTTATAGGTTAATTAGGAGGATCGCAAGGGGCCCCCAAAGTACATCGATCAACTAACCGGGAAAGTGCTTTAGAAGGGATGGAATACGACGCTTACCATGTATACGTGGTGGAGCGGATAGCGTGATAGCAGCTGAGCGAGATGGCGAGGGTTCGAATCCCGGTGTTGTCCATTTTTTGAAATTTGTTTTTTTTTTCTTTTGTTAATTTTACATTATTTTATTTATTTAATGTGTTTTTCTATATTATAGAAGGAATTATATATGAAAAATAATTTTTTTAAGTTCGGGAAAATGAGATCAGAGCTTAAAAACAGAAAAAATCAATTAAAATTAATTTATTCATATTATTTACAATACTTTCGATAGTTTGGCCTGCCTAGTATGTTCTCTGTATAAAAACAATCCTCTTTCTTCGTTAAAGAACGTGTAATGGAATAAAAAATAACATAAAATAGGCATGTACGGGTAAGTTTTCAAGACCACATAACTCGCTTTAATATTAAGCTATAAATCTCAACAAAAACAGTAAAGTTCGGGGTCACGCTGTGTACCCCCTATAGGGTTTATAATTTTTTCCTTTGGTAGGGTACACTAGTACAAGGTAATATAACACCTGGTCCAATTACAACATTAAAGATTAATATTGAGGTCTGATAGGAGGCATTTCTCTTAACATTGAAAAAATGCACTGTTTTACATATACATACATAGTAAAGTTCGGGGTCACGGTGTGTACCCCCTATGGGGTCTATAATTGATTCCTTTGGTAGGGTACATTATTACAAGGTAATATAACACCTGGTCCACTTAAAATATTAAGGGTCAATATTAAGGTCTGATAGGAGGCTTTGTTAACATTGAGAAAAGACTGAATTTCTGCGTATAAAAGCTCTTCAGAAGGCGAATTTCTGCGAAATAAAGCTTCTCGCAACACTCTTGGAGATATACAAAAACAGTAAAATTCGGGGTCGCGCTGTGTACCCCCTATGGGGTCTATAATTATATCCTTTGGTAGGGTACACTAGTACCCCGTAATATAATACCTGGTCCAATTACAACATTAAAGGTTAATATTAAGGTCTGACAGGCGGCATTTTTCTTAACATTGAAAAATGCATTGTTTTAAATATACATACATAGTAAAATGCGGTGTCACACTATGTACCCCCTATGGGCTCTAAAATTATTTCCTTTGGTAGGGTACACTAGTACTCCGTAATATAATACCTGGTCCAATTACAACATTAAAGGTTTATATTAAGGTCTGATATGAAGCCATTTGTTAACAATGAGAAAAGACTTAAAATTGCTCCGTATCAACGCTTTTCGGAAGGCGAATTTCCTCAAAATAAAGCTTCTCCCAACACTTTTTGAGATATACATACATAGAAAATCTATTTCTCCTCTTGAAAAAAGACTTACAATTTCTGCCTATAAAAGCTCTTCGGAAGGCGAGTTTCTTTGAAATAGAGCTTCTCGCAACACTATTTTAGCTATACAAAAAGAGTAAAATTCGGGTTCACGCTGTGTACCCCCTATGCGGTCTATAATTTTTTCCTTTGGTAGGGTACACGAGTACAAGGTAATATAACACCTGGTCCAATTACAACATTAAAGGTTAATATTATAGTATAATATGAAGCCTTTTGTTAACAATGAAAAATGCACTGTTTTAGATATACATACATAGTCAAGTGCGGGGTCACGCTGTGTACCCCCTATGGTGTCTATAATTATTTCCTTTGGTAGGGTACACTAGTACAAGGTAATATAACACCTGGTCCACTTAAAATATTAAGGGTCAATATTAAGGTCTGATAGGAGGGTTTGTTAACATTGAGAAAAGACGTAGAATTTCTGCGTATAAAAGCTCTTCAGAAGGCGAATTTCTTCGAAATAAAGCTTCTCGCAACACTTTTGGAGATATACAAAAAGAGTAAAATTCGGGGTCGCGCTGTGTACCCCCTATGGGGTCTATAATTTTTTCCTTTGGTAGGGTACACTAGTACCCCGTAATATAATACCTGGTCCAATTACAAATTTAAAGGTCAATATTAAGGTCTGATAGGCGGCATTTTTCTTAACATTGAAAAATGCATTGTTTTATATATACAAAAACAGTAAAATTCGGGGTCACGCTGTGTACCCCCTATGGTGTCTATAATTGATTCCTTTGGTAGGGTACATTATTACAAGGTAATATAACACCTGGTCCACTTAAAATATTAAGGGTCAATATTAAGGTCTGATAGGAGGCTTTGTTAACATTGAGAAAAGACGTAGAATTTCTGCGTATAAAAGCTCTTCAGAAGGCGAATTTCTGCGAAATAAAGCTTCTCGCAACACTTTTGGAGATATACAAAAACAGTAAAATTCGGGGTCGCGCTGTGTACCCCCTATGGGGTCTATAATTATATCCTTTGGTAGGGTACACTAGTACCCCGTAATATAATACCTGGTCCAATTACAACATTAAAGGTTAATATTAAGGTCTGACAGGCGGCATTTTTCTTAACATTGAAAAATGCATTGTTTTAAATATACATACATAGTAAAATGCGGTGTCACACTGTGTACCCCCTATGGGCTCTAAAATTATTTCCTTTGGTAGGGTACACTAGTACTCCGTAATATAATACCTGGTCCAATTACAACATTAAAGGTTTATATTAAGGTCTGATATGAAGCCATTTGTTAACAATGAGAAAAGACTTAAAATTGCTCCGTATCAACGCTTTTCGGAAGGCGAATTTCCTCAAAATAAAGCTTCTCCCAACACTTTTTGAAATATACATACATAGAAAATCTATTTCTCCTCTTGAAAAAAGACTTACAATTTCTGCCTATAAAAGCTCTTCGGAAGGCGAGTTTCTTGGAAATAGAGCTTCTCGCAACACTATTTTAGCTATACAAAAAGAGTAAAATTCGGGGTCACGCTGTGTACCCCCTATGCGGTCTATAATTTTTTTCCTTTGGTAGGGTACACGAGTACAAGGTAATATAACACCTGGTCCAATTACAACATTAAAGGTTAATATTATAGTATAATATGAAGCCGTTTGTTAACAATGAAAAATGCACTGTTTTAGATATACATACATAGTAAAGTGCGGGGTCACGCTGTGTACCCCCTATGGGCTCTATAATTATTTCCTTTGGTAGGGTACACTAGTACAAGGTAATACAACACCTGGTCCAACTAAAACATTAAAGGTTAATATTAAGGTCTGATAGGAGGCTTTGTTAATATTGAGAATGGACTTAAAATTTTTGCATATAAGAGCTATTGAGGAGGCGAATTTCTGCGAAATAAAGCTTCTCGAAACACTTTTGGAGATATACAAAAAGAGTAAAATTGGGGGTCACGCTGTGTACCCCCTATGGGCTCTATAATTATTTCCTTTGGTAGGGTACACTAGTACAAGGTAATATAAGACCTGGTCCAATTACAACATTAAAGGTTAATATTATAGTATAATATGAAGCCTTTTGTTAACAATGAGAAAAGACTTAGAATTTTTTCGTATTAACGCTTTTCGGAAGGCGAATTTCCTCAAAATAAACCTTCTCCCAACACTTTTTGAGGTATACATACATACATAGAAAATTTATTTCTCTCGTAAAAGCAACCCGGCTGCTGCGGTATCCGGAGCGCCTCTGCCGGCAATACACTCCGCTCCTCCGGTACGGGGACCAGCGTCGGAGCCTTCCCGTTGAAAGATTATGCGTATAAAAGATTTTCAGAAGGCGAATTTCTTCAAAATAAAGCTTCTCGCAACACTTTTTGAGATATACATACATAGAAAATTCATTTCTCTTGAAAAAAGACTTAGAATTTCTCCGTATAAAAGCTATTCAGAAGGCGAATTTCTGCGAAATAAAGCTTCTCGCAACACTATTTTAGATATACAAAAACAGTAAAATTCGGGGTCACACTGTGTACCCCCTATAGGGTCTATAATTATTTCCTTTAGTAGGGTACACTAGTACAAGGTAATATAACACCTGGTCTAATTACAACATTAAAGGTTAATATTAAGGTCTGATAGGAGGCATTTTTCTTAACATTGAAAAATGCATTGTTTTAAATATACATACATAGTAAAATGCGGGGTCACACTGTGTACCCCCTATCGGCTCTATAATTATTTCCTTTGGTAGGGTACACTAGTACCCCGTAATATAATACCTGGTCCAATTACAAATTTAAAGGTCAATATTAAGGTCTGATAGGAGGCTGTGTTATTATTGAGAAAAGACTTAGAATTTTTTCGTATTAACGCTTTTCGGAAGGCGAAATTCCTCGAAATAAAGCTTCTCCCAACACTTTTTGAGGTATACATACATACATACACACATACATACATACATACATAGAAAATTTTTAAAATTTGTTTATTTTTTTTTCTATTGTTAATTTTACATTATATTATTCATTTAATGTCTTTTTCTATATTTTAGAAGGAACTATATATGAAAAATAATTTTTTTAAGTTCGGGAAAGTGAGATCAGAGCTTAAAAACAGGAAAAATCAATTAAAATTAATTTATTCATATTATTTACAATACTTTCGATAGTTTGGCCTGCCTAATATGTTCTCTGTATAAAAACAATCCTCTTTCTTCGTTAAAGAACGCGTAATGGAATAAAAAATAACATAAAATAGGCATGTACGGGTAAGTTTTCAAGACCACATAACTCGCTTTAATATTAAGCTATAAATCTCAAACTCGGTACCAAAATAGGGTACCATGCCCCCAACCCCTGTGCCTAAGGAAATATTTATAGCTTAATTAGGAGGGTCGCAATGGGCCCCCAAAGTACATCGTTAAACTGACCGCGAGATTGCTTTTGAAGCCATCAAGTAGCTCGCTGACCGTGTAATCGTGGTGGAACGGATAGCGTGATAGCAGCTGAGCGAGACGGTGCGGGTTCGAATCCCAGTGTGGACAATTTTTAAAATTTGTTTATTTTTTTTTTCTATTGTTAATTTTACATCATATTATTCATTTAATGTCTTTTTCTATATTTTAGAAGGAACTATATATGAAAAATAATTTTTTTAAGTTCGGGAAAGTGAGATCAGAGCTTAAAAACAGAAAATATCAATTAAAATTAATTTATTCATATTATTTACAATACTTTCGATAGTTTGGCCTGCCTAGTATGTTCTCTGTATAAAAACAATCCTCTTTCTTTGTTAAAGAACGTATAATGGAACAAAAAATAACATAAAATAGGTATGTACGGATCAAATTTCAAGACCACGTAACTCGCTTTAATATTAAGTTATAAATCTCAAACTCGGTACCAAAATAGGATACCATGCCCCCCACCTCAGTGCCGAAGGAAATATTTATAGGTTAATTAGGAGGATCGCAAGGGGCCCCCAAAGTACATCGATCAACTAACCGGGAAAGTGCTTTAGAAGGGATGGAATACGACGCTTACCATGTATACGTGGTGGAGCGGATAGCGTGATAGCAGCTGAGCGAGATGGCGAGGGTTCGAATCCCGGTGTTGTCCATTTTTTGAAATTTGTTTTTTTTTCTTTTGTTAATTTTACATTATTTTATTTATTTAATGTGTTTTTCTATATTATAGAAGGAATTATATATGAAAAATAATTTTTTTAAGTTCGGGAAAATGAGATCAGAGCTTAAAAACAGAAAAAATCAATTAAAATTAATTTATTCATATTATTTACAATACTTTCGATAGTTTGGCCTGCCTAGTATGTTCTCTGTATAAAAACAATCCTCTTTCTTCGTTAAAGAACGTGTAATGGAATAAAAAATAACATAAAATAGGCATGTACGGGTAAGTTTTCAAGACCACATAACTCGCTTTAATATTAAGCTATAAATCTCAACAAAAACAGTGAAGTTCGGGGTCACGCTGTGTACCCCCTATGGGGTTTATAATTTTTTCCTTTGGTAGGGTACACTAGTACAAGGTAATATAACACCTGGTCCAATTACAACATTAAAGATTAATATTGAGGTCTGATAGGAGGCATTTCTCTTAACATTGAAAAAATGCACTGTTTTACATATACATACATAGTAAAGTTCGGGGTCACGGTGTGTACCCCCTATGGGGTCTATAATTGATTCCTTTGGTAGGGTACATTATTACAAGGTAATATAACACCTGGTCCACTTAAAATATTAAGGGTCAATATTAAGGTCTGATAGGAGGCTTTGTTAACATTGAGAAAAGACTTTGAATTTCTGCGTATAAAAGCTCTTCAGAAGGCGAATTTCTGCGAAATAAAGCTTCTCGCAACACTTTTGGAGATATACAAAAACAGTAAAATTCGGGGTCGCGCTGTGTACCCCCTATGGGGTCTATAATTATATCCTTTGGTAGGGTACACTAGTACCCCGTAATATAATACCTGGTCCAATTACAACATTAAAGGTTAATATTAAGGTCTGACAGGCGGCATTTTTCTTAACATTGAAAAATGCATTGTTTTAAATATACATACATAGTAAAATGCGGTGTCACACTGTGTACCCCCTATGGGCTCTAAAATTATTTCCTTTGGTAGGGTACACTAGTACTCCGTAATATAATACCTGGTCCAATTACAACATTAAAGGTTAATATTAAGGTCTGATATGAAGCCATTTGTTAACAATGAGAAAAGACTTAAAATTGCTCCGTATGAACGCTTTTCGGAAGGCGAATTTCCTCAAAATAAAGCTTCTCCCAACACTTTTTGAGATATACATACATAGAAAATCTATTTCTCCTCTTGAAAAAAGACTTTGAATTTCTGCGTATAAAAGCTCTTCGGAAGGCGAGTTTCTTGGAAATAGAGCTTCTAGCAACACTTTTGGAAATATACAAAAAGAGTAAAATTCGGGGTCACGCTGTGTACCCCCTATGCGGTCTATAATTTTTTCCTTTGGTAGGGTACACGAGTACAAGGTAATATAACACCTGGTCCAATTACAAATTTAAAGGTCAATATTAAGGTCTGATAGGCGGCATTTTTCTTAACATTGAAAAATGCATTGTTTTATATATACAAAAACAGTAAAATTCGGGGTCACGCTGTGTACCCCCTATAGTGTCTATAATTGATTCCTTTGGTAGGGTACATTATTACAAGGTAATATAACACCTGGTCCACTTAAAATATTAAGGGTCAATATTAAGGTCTGATAGGAGGCTTTGTTAACATTGAGAAAAGACGTAGAATTTCTGCGTATAAAAGCTCTTCAGAAGGCGAATTTCTGCGAAATAAAGCTTTTCGCAACACTTTTGGAGATATACAAAAACAGTAAAATTCGGGGTCGCGCTGTGTACCCCCTATGGGGTCTATAATTATATCCTTTGGTAGGGTACACTAGTACCCCGTAATATAATACCTGGTCCAATTACAACATTAAAGGTTAATATTAAGGTCTGACAGGCGGCATTTTTCTTAACATTGAAAAATGCATTGTTTTAAATATACATACATAGTAAAATGCGGTGTCACACTGTGTACCCCCTATGGGCTCTAAAATTATTTCCTTTGGTAGGGTACACTAGTACTCCGTAATATAATACCTGGTCCAATTACAACATTAAAGGTTTATATTAAGGTCTGATATGAAGCCATTTGTTAACAATGAGAAAAGACTTAAAATTGCTCCGTATCAACGCTTTTCGGAAGGCGAATTTCCTCAAAATAAAGCTTCTCCCAACACTTTTTGAGATATACATACATAGAAAATCTATTTCTCCTCTTGAAAAAAGACTTACAATTTCTGCCTATAAAAGCTCTTCGGAAGGCGAGTTTCTTGGAAATAGAGCTTCTCGCAACACTATTTTAGCTATACAAAAAGAGTAAAATTCGGGGTCACGCTGTGTACCCCCTATGCGGTCTATAATTTTTTCCTTTGGTAGGGTACACGAGTACAAGGTAATATAACACCTGGTCCAATTACAACATTAAAGGTTAATATTATAGTATAATATGAAGCCTTTTGTTAACAATGAAAAATGCACTGTTTTAGATATACATACATAGTAAAGTGCGGGGTCACGCTGTGTACCCCCTATGGGCTCTATAATTATTTCCTTTGGTAGGGTACACTAGTACAAGGTAATACAACACCTGGTCCAACTAAAACATTAAAGGTTAATATTAAGGTCTGATAGGAGGCTTTGTTAATATTGAGAATGGACTTAAAATTTTTGCATATAAGAGCTATTGAGGAGGCGAATTTCTGCGAAATAAAGCTTCTCGAAACACTTTTGGAGATATACGAAAAGAGTAAAATTCGGGGTCACGCTGTGTACCCCCTATGGGCTCTATAATTATTTCCTTTGGTAGGGTACACTAGTACAAGGTAATATAAGACCTGGTCCAATTACAACATTAAAGGTTAATATTATAGTATAATATGAAGCCTTTTGTTAACAATGAGAAAAGACTTAGAATTTTTTCGTATTAACGCTTTTCGGAAGGCGAATTTCCTCAAAATAAACCTTCTCCCAACACTTTTTGAGGTATACATACATACATAGAAAATTTATTTCTCTCGTAAAAGCAACCCGGCTGCTGCGGTATCCGGAGCGCCTCTGCCGGCAATACACTCCGCTCCTCCGGTACGGGGACCAGCGTCGGAGCCTTCCCGTTGAAAGATTATGCGTATAAAAGATTTTCAGAAGGCGAATTTCTTCAAAATAAAGCTTCTCGCAACACTTTTTGAGATATACATACATAGAAAATTCATTTCTCTTGAAAAAAGACTTAGAATTTCTCCGTATAAAAGCTATTCAGAAGGCGAATTTCTGCGAAATAAAGCTTCTCGCAACACTATTTTAGATATACAAAAACAGTAAAATTCGGGGTCACACTGTGTACCCCCTATAGGGTCTATAATTATTTCCTTTAGTAGGGTACACTAGTACAAGGTAATATAACACCTGGTCCAATTACAACATTAAAGGTTAATATTAAGGTCTGATAGGAGGCATTTTTCTTAACATTGAAAAATGCATTGTTTTAAATATACATACATAGTAAAATGCGGGGTCACACTGTGTACCCCCTATGGGCTCTATAATTATTTCCTTTGGTAGGGTACACTAGTACCCCGTAATATAATACCTGGTCCAATTACAAATTTAAAGGTCAATATTAAGGTCTGATAGGAGGCTTTGTTATTATTGAGAAAAGACTTAGAATTTTTTCGTATTAACGCTTTTCGGAAGGCGAAATTCCTCGAAATAAAGCTTCTCCCAACACTTTTTGAGGTATACATACATACATACACACATACATACATACATACATAGAAAATTTTTAAAATTTGTTTATTTTTTTTTCTATTGTTAATTTTACATTATATTATTCATTTAATGTCTTTTTCTATATTTTAGAAGGAACAATATATGAAAAATAATTTTTTTAAGTTCGGGAAAGTGAGATCAGAGCTTAAAAACAGGAAAAATCAATTAAAATTAATTTATTCATATTATTTACAATACTTTCGATAGTTTGGCCTGCCTAATATGTTCTCTGTATAAAAACAATCCTCTTTCTTCGTTAAAGAACGCGTAATGGAATAAAAAATAACATAAAATAGGCATGTACGGGTAAGTTTTCAAGACCACATAACTCGCTTTAATATTAAGCTATAAATCTCAAACTCGGTACCAAAATAGGGTACCATGCCCCCAACCCCTGTGCCTAAGGAAATATTTATAGCTTAATTAGGAGGGTCGCAATGGGCCCCCAAAGTACATCGTTAAACTGACCGCGAGATTGCTTTTGAAGCCATCAAGTAGCTCGCTGACCGTGTAATCGTGGTGGAACGGATAGCGTGATAGCAGCTGAGCGAGACGGTGCGGGTTCGAATCCCAGTGTGGACAATTTTTAAAATTTGTTTATTTTTTTTTCTATTGTTAATTTTACATTATATTATTCATTTAATGTCTTTTTCTATATTTTAGAAGGAACTATATATGAAAAATAATTTTTTTAAGTTCGGGAAAGTGAGATCAGAGCTTAAAAACAGGAAAAATCAATTAAAATTAATTTATTCATATTATTTATAATACTTTCGATAGTTTGGCCTGCCTAATATGCTCTCTGTATAAAAACAATCCTCTTTCTTCGTTAAAGAACGCGTAATGGAATAAAAAATAACATAAAATAGGCATGTACGGGTAAGTTTTCAAGACCACATAACTCGCTTTAATATTAAGCTATAAATCTCAAACTCGGTACCAAAATAGGGTACCATGCCCCCAACCCCTGTGCCTAAGGAAATATTTATAGCTTAATTAGGAGGGTCGCAATGGGCCCCCAAAGTACATCGTTAAACTGACCGCGAGATTGCTTTTGAAGCCATCAAGTAGCTCGCTGACCGTGTAATCGTGGTGGAACGGATAGCGTGATAGCAGCTGAGCGAGACGGTGCGGGTTCGAATCCCAGTGTGGACAATTTTTAAAATTTGTTTATTTTTTTTTCTATTGTTAATTTTACATCATATTATTCACTTAATGTCTTTTTCTATATTTTAGAAGGAACTATATATGAAAAATAATTTTTTTAAGTTCGGGAAAGTGAGATCAGAGCTTAAAAACAGAAAATATCAATTAAAATTAATTTATTCATATTATTTACAATACTTTCGATAGTTTAGCCTGCCTAGTATGTTCTCTGTATAAAAACAATCCTCTTTCTTTGTTAAAGAACGTATAATGGAACAAAAAATAACATAAAATAGGTATGTACTGATCAAATTTCAAGACCACGTAACTCGCTTTAATATTAAGTTATAAATCTCAAACTCGGTACCAAAATAGGATACCATGCCTTCCACCTCAGTGCCGAAGGAAATATTTATAGGTTAATTAGGAGGATCGCAAGGGGCCCCCAAAGTACATCGATCAACTAACCGGGAAAGTGCTTTAGAAGGGATGGAATACGACGCTTACCATGTATACGTGGTGGAGCGGATAGCGTGATAGCAGCTGAGCGAGATGACGAGGGTTCGAATCCCGGTGTTGTCCATTTTTTGAAATTTGTTTTTTTTTCTTTTGTTAATTTTACATTATTTTATTTATTTAATGTGTTTTTCTATATTATAGAAGGAATTATATATGAAAAATAATTATTTTAAGTTCGGGAAAATGAGATCAGAGCCTAAAAACAGAAAAAATCAATTAAAATTAATTTATTCATATTATTTACAATACTTTCGATAGTTTGGCCTGCCTAGTATGTTCTCTGTATAAAAACAATCCTCTTTCTTCGTTAAAGAACGTGTAATGGAATAAAAAATAACATAAAATAGGCATGTACGGGTAAGTTTTCAAGACCACATAACTCGCTTTAATATTAAGCTATAAATCTCAACAAAAACAGTAAAGTTCGGGGTCACGCTGTGTACCCCCTATGGGGTTTATAATTTTTTCTTTTGGTAGGGTACACTAGTACAAGGTAATATAACACCTGGTCCACTTAAAATATTAAGGGTCAATATTAAGGTCTGATAGGAGGCTTTGTTAACATTGAGAAAAGACTTTGAATTTCTGCGTATAAAAGCTCATCAGAAGGCGAATTTCTGCGAAATAAAGCTTCTCGCAACACTTTTGGAGATATACAAAAACAGTAAAATTCGGGGTTCGCGCTGTGTACCCCCTATGGGGTCTATAATTATATCCTTTGGTAGGGTACACTAGTACCCCGTAATATAATACCTGGTCCAATTACAACATTAAAGGTTAATATTAAGGTCTGACAGGCGGCATTTTTCTTAACATTGAAAAATGCATTGTTTTAAATATACATACATAGTAAAATGCGGTGTCACACTGTGTACCCCCTATGGGCTCTAAAATTATTTCCTTTGGTAGGGTACACTAGTACTCCGTAATATAATACCTGGTCCAATTACAACATTAAAGGTTAATATTAAGGTCTGATATGAAGCCATTTGTTAACAATGAGAAAAGACTTAAAATTGCTCCGTATGAACGCTTTTCGGAAGGCGAATTTCCTCAAAATAAAGCTTCTCCCAACACTTTTTGAGATATACATACATAGAAAATCTATTTCTCCTCTTGAAAAAAGACTTACAATTTCTGCCTATAAAAGCTCTTCGGAAGGCGAGTTTCTTGGAAATAGAGCTTCTCGCAACACTATTTTAGCTATACAAAAAGAGTAAAATTCGGGGTCACGCTGTGTACCCCCTATGCGGTCTATAATTTTTTCCTTTGGTAGGGTACACGAGTACAAGGTAATATAACACCTGGTCCAATTACAACATTAAAGGTTAATATTATAGTATAATATGAAGCCTTTTGTTAACAATGAAAAATGCACTGTTTTAGATATACATACATAGTAAAGTGCGGGGTCACGCTGTGTACCCCCTATGGGCTCTATAATTATTTCCTTTGGTAGGGTACACTAGTACAAGGTAATACAACACCTGGTCCAACTAAAACATTAAAGGTTAATATTAAGGTCTGATAGGAGGCTTTGTTAATATTGAGAATGGACTTAAAATTTTTGCATATAAGAGCTATTGAGGAGGCGAATTTCTGCGAAATAAAGCTTCTCGAAACACTTTTGGAGATATACAAAAAGAGTAAAATTCGGGGTCACGCTGTGTACCCCTATGGGCTCTATAATTATTTCCTTTGGTAGGGTACACTAGTACAAGGTAATATAAGACCTGGTCCAATTACAACATTAAAGGTTAATATTATAGTATAATATGAAGCCTTTTGTTAACAATGAGAAAAGACTTAGAATTTTTTCGTATTAACGCTTTTCGGAAGGCGAATTTCCTCAAAATAAACCTTCTCCCAACACTTTTTGAGGTATACATACATACATAGAAAATTTATTTCTCTCGTAAAAGCAACCCGGCTGCTGCGGTATCCGGAGCGCCTCTGCCGGCAATACACTCCGCTCCTCCGGTACGGGGACCAGCGTCGGAGCCTTCCCGTTGAAAGATTATGCGTATAAAAGATTTTCAGAAGGCGAATTTCTTCAAAATAAAGCTTTTCGCAACACTTTTTGAGATATACATACATAGAAAATTCATTTCTCTTGAAAAAAGACTTAGAATTTCTCCGTATAAAAGCTATTCAGAAGGCGAATTTCTGCGAAAAAAAGCTTCTCGCAACACTATTTTAGATATACAAAAACAGTAAAATTCGGGGTCACACTGTGTACCCCCTATAGGGTCTATAATTATTTCCTTTAGTAGGGTACACTAGTACAAGGTAATATAACACCTGGTCCAATTACAACATTAAAGGTTAATATTAAGGTCTGATAGGAGGCATTTTTCTTAACATTGAAAAATGCATTGTTTTAAATATACATACATAGTAAAATGCGGGGTCACACTGTGTACCCCCTATGGGCTCTATAATTATTTCCTTTGGTAGGGTACACTAGTACCCCGTAATATAATACCTGGTCGAATTACAAATTTAAAGGTCAATATTAAGGTCTGATAGGAGGCTTTGTTATTATTGAGAAAAGACTTAGAATTTTTTCGTATTAACGCTTTTCGGAAGGCAAAATTCCTCGAAATAAAGCTTCTCCCAACACTTTTTGAGGTATACATACATACATACACACGTACATACATACATACATAGAAAATTTTTAAAATTTGTTTATTTTTTTTTCTATTGTTAATTTTACATTATATTATTCATTTAATGTCTTTTTCTATATTTTAGAAGGAACTATATATGAAAAATAATTTTTTTAAGTTCGGGAAAGTGAGATCAGAGCTTAAAAACAGGAAAAATCAATTAAAATTAATTTATTCATATTATTTACAATACTTTCGATAGTTTGGCCTGCCTAATATGTTCTCTGTATAAAAACAATCCTCTTTCTTCGTTTAAGAACGCGTAATGGAATAAAAAATAACATAAAATAGGCATGTACGGGTAAGTTTTCAAGACCACATAACTCGCTTTAATATTAAGCTATAAATCTCAAACTCGGTACCAAAATAGGGTACCATGCCCCCAACCCCTGTGCCTAAGGAAATATTTATAGCTTAATTAGGAGGGTCGCAATGGGCCCCCAAAGTACATCGTTAAACTGACCGCGAGATTGCTTTTGAAGCCATCAAGTAGCTCGCTGACCGTGTAATCGTGGTGGAACGGATAGCGTGATAGCAGCTGAGCGAGACGGTGCGGGTTCGAATCCCAGTGTGGACAATTTTTAAAATTTGTTTATTTTTTTTTCTATTGTTAATTTTACATCATATTATTCATTTAATGTCTTTTTCTATATTTTAGAAGGAACTATATATGAAAAATAATTTTTTTAAGTTCGGGAAAGTGAGATCAGAGCTTAAAAACAGAAAATATCAATTAAAATTAATTTATTCATATTATTTACAATACTTTCGATAGTTTGGCCTGCCTAGTATGTTCTCTGTATAAAAACAATCCTCTTTCTTTGTTAAAGAACGTATAATGGAACAAAAAATAACATAAAATAGGTATGTACGGATCAAATTTCAAGACCACGTAACTCGCTTTAATATTACGTTATAAATCTCAAACTCGGTACCAAAATAGGATACCATGCCCCCCACCTCATTGCCGAAGGAAATATTTATAGGTTAATTAGGAGGATCGCAAGGGGCCCCCAAAGTACATCGATCAACTAACCGGGAAAGTGCTTTAGAAGGGATGGAATACGACGCTTACTATGTATACGTGGTGGAGCGGATAGCGTGATAGCAGCTGAGCGAGATGGCGAGGGTTCGAATCCCGGTGTTGTCCATTTTTTGAAATTTGTTTTTTTTTCTTTTGTTAATTTTACATTATTTTATTTATTTAATGTGTTTTTCTATATTATAGAAGGAATTATATATGAAAAATAATTTTTTTAAGTTCGGGAAAATGAGATCAGAGCTTAAAAACAGAAAAAATCAATTAAAATTAATTTATTCATATTATTTACAATACTTTCGATAGTTTGGCCTGCCTAGTATGTTCTCTGTATAAAAACAATCCTCTTTCTTCGTTAAAGAACGTGTAATGGAATAAAAAATAACATAAAATAGGCATGTACGGGTAAGTTTTCAAGACCACATAACTCGCTTTAATATTAAGCTAAAAATCTCAACAAAAACAGTAAAGTTCGGGGTCACGCTGTGTACCCCCTATGGGGTTTATAATTTTTTCCTTTGGTAGGGTACACTAGTACAAGGTAATATAACACCTGGTCCAATTACAACATTAAAGATTAATATTGAGGTCTGATAGGAGGCATTTCTCTTAACATTGAAAAAATGCACTGTTTTACATATACATACATAGTAAAGTTCGGGGTCACGGTGTGTACCCCCTATGGGGTCTATAATTGATTCCTTTGGTAGGGTACATTATTACAAGGTAATATAACACCTGGTCCACTTAAAATATTAAGGGTCAATATTAAGGTCTGATAGGAGGCTTTGTTAACATTGAGAAAAGACTTTGAATTTCTGCGTATAAAAGCTCTTCAGAAGGCGAATTTCTGCGAAATAAAGCTTCTCGCAACACTTTTGGAGATATACAAAAACAGTAAAATTCGGGGTCGCGCTGTGTACCCCCTATGGGGTCTATAATTATATCCTTTGGTAGGGTACACTAGTACCCCGTAATATAATACCTGGTCCAATTACAACATTAAAGGTTAATATTAAGGTCTGACAGGCAGCATTTTTCTTAACATTGAAAAATGCATTGTTTTAAATATACATACATAGTAAAATGCGGTGTCACACTGTGTACCCCCTATGGGCTCTAAAATTATTTCCTTTGGTAGGGTACACTAGTACTCCGTAATATAATACCTGGTCCAATTACAACATTAAAGGTTAATATTAAGGTCTGATATGAAGCCATTTGTTAACAATGAGAAAAGACTTAAAATTGCTCCGTATGAACGCTTTTCGGAAGGCGAATTTCCTCAAAATAAAGCTTCTCCCAACACTTTTTGAGATATACATACATAGAAAATCTATTTCTCCTCTTGAAAAAAGACTTTGAATTTCTGCGTATAAAAGCTCTTCGGAAGGCGAGTTTCTTGGAAATAGAGCTTCTCGCAACACTTTTGGAAATATACAAAAAGAGTAAAATTCGGGGTCACGCTGTGTACCCCCTATGAGGTCTATAATTTTTTCCTTTGGTAGGGTACACGAGTACAACGTAATATAACACCTGGTCCAATTACAACATTAAAGGTCAATATTGAGGTCTGATAGGAGGCATTTTTCTTAACATTAAAAAATGCACTGTTTTAGGTATACATACATAGTAAAGTGCGGTGTCACGCTGTGTACCCCCTATGGTGTCTATAATTATTTCCTTTGGTAGGGTACACTAGTATAAGGTAATATAACACCTGGTCCACTTAAAATATTAAGGGTTAATATTAAGGTCTGATAGGAGGGTTTGTTAACATTGAGAAAAGACGTAGAATTTCTGCGTATAAAAGCTCTTCAGAAGGCGAATTTCTTCGAAATAAAGCTTCTCGCAACACTTTTGGAGATATACAAAAAGAGTAAAATTCGGGGTCGCGCTGCGTACCTTCTATGGGGTCTATAATTTTTTCCTTTAGTAGGGTACACTAGTACCCCGTAATATAATACCTGGTCCAATTACAAATTTAAAGGTCAATATTAAGGTCTGATAGGCGGCATTTTTCTTAACATTGAAAAATGCATTGTTTTATATATACAAAAACAGTAAAATTCGGGGTCACGCTGTGTACCCCCTATGGTGTCTATAATTGATTCCTTTGGTAGGGTACATTATTACAAGGTAATATAACACCTGGTCCACTTAAAATATTAAGGGTCAATATTAAGGTCTGATAGGAGGCTTTGTTAACATTGAGAAAAGACGTAGAATTTCTGCGTATAAAAGCTCTTCAGAAGGCGAATTTCTGCGAAATAAAGCTTCTCGCAACACTTTTGGAGATATACAAAAACAGTAAAATTCGGGGTCGCGCTGTGTACCCCCTATGGGGTCTATAATTATATCCTTTGGTAGGGTACACTAGTACCCCGTAATATAATACCTGGTCCAATTACAACATTAAAGGTTAATATTAAGGTCTGACAGGCGGCATTTTTCTTAACATTTAAAAATGCATTGTTTTAAATATACATACATAGTAAAATGCGGTGTCACACTGTGTACCCCCTATGGGCTCTAAAATTATTTCCTTTGGTAGGGTACACTAGTACTCCGTAATATAATACCTGGTCCAATTACAACATTAAAGGTTAATATTAAGGTCTGATATGAAGCCATTTGTTAACAATGAGAAAAGACTTAAAATTGCTCCGTATCAACGCTTTTCGGAAGGCGAATTTCCTCAAAATAAAGCTTCTCCCAACACTTTTTGAGATATACATACATAGAAAATCTATTTCTCCTCTTGAAAAAAGACTTACAATTTCTG
Source organism: Parasteatoda lunata (assembly GCA_949128135.1). Classification (NCBI taxonomy): domain Eukaryota; kingdom Metazoa; phylum Arthropoda; class Arachnida; order Araneae; family Theridiidae; genus Parasteatoda; species Parasteatoda lunata. Next base: position 100,027,944 of record OX421980.1, on the reverse strand, counting down.
CCTATAAAAGCTCTTCGGAAGGCGAGTTTCTTGGAAATAGAGCTTCTCGCAACACTATTTTAGCTATACAAAAAGAGTAAAATTCGGGGTCACGCTGAGTACCCCCTATGCGGTCTATAATTTTTTCCTTTGGTAGGGTACACGAGTACAAGGTAATATAACACCTGGTCCAATTACAACATTAAAGGTTAATATTATAGTATAATATGAAGCCTTTTGTTAACAATGAAAAATGCACTGTTTTAGATATACATACATAGTAAAGTGCGGGGTCACGCTGTGTACCCCCTATGGGCTCTATAATTATTTCCTTTGGTAGGGTACTCTAGTACAAGGTAATACAACACCTGGTCCAACTAAAACATTAAAGGTTAATATTAAGGTCTGATAGGAGGCTTTGTTAATATTGAGAATGGACTTAAAATTTTTGCATATAAGAGCTATTGAGGAGGCGAATTTCTGCGAAATAAAGCTTCTCGAAACACTTTTGGAGATATACAAAAAGAGTAAAATTCGGGGTCACGCTGTGTACCCCCTATGGGCTCTATAATTATTTCCTTTGGTAGGGTACACTAGTACAAGGTAATATAAGACCTGGTCCAATTACAACATTAAAGGTTAATATTATAGTATAATATGAAGCCTTTTGTTAACAATGAGAAAAGACTTAGAATTTTTTCGTATTAACGCTTTTCGGAAGGCGAATTTCCTCAAAATAAACCTTCTCCCAACACTTTTTGAGGTATACATACATACATAGAAAATTTATTTCTCTCGTAAAAGCAACCCGGCTGCTGCGGTATCCGGAGCGCCTCTGCCGGCAATACACTCCGCTCCTCCGGTACGGGGACCAGCGTCGGAGCCTTCCCGTTGAAAGATTATGCGTATAAAAGATTTTCAGAAGGCGAATTTCTTCAAAATAAAGCTTCTCGCAACACTTTTTGAGATATACATACATAGAAAATTCATTTTTCTTGAAAAAAGACTTAGAATTTCTCCGTATAAAAGCTATTCAGAAGGCGAATTTCTGCGAAATAAAGCTTCTCGCAACACTATTTTAGATATACAAAAACAGTAAAATTCGGGGTCACACTGTGTACCCCCTATAGGGTCTATAATTATTTCCTTTAGTAGGGTACACTAGTACAAGGTAATATAACACCTGGTCCAATTACAACATTAAAGGTTAATATTAAGGTCTGATAGGAGGCATTTTTCTTAACATTGAAAAATGCATTGTTTTAAATATACATACATAGTAAAATGCGGGGTCACACTGTGTACTCCCTATGGGCTCTATAATTATTTCCTTTGGTAGGGTACACTAGTACCCCGTAATATAATACCTGGTCCAATTACAAATTTAAAGGTCAATATTAAGGTCTGATAGGAGGCTTTGTTATTATTGAGAAAAGACTTAGAATTTTTTCGTATTAACGCTTTTCGGAAGGCGAAATTCCTCGAAATAAAGCTTCTCCCAACACTTTTTGAGGTATACATACATACATACACACGTACATACATACATACATAGAAAATTTTTAAAATTTGTTTATTTTTTTTTCTATTGTTAATTTTACATTATATTATTCATTTAATGTCTTTTTCTATATTTTAGAAGGAACTATATATGAAAAATAATTTTTTTAAGTTCGGGAAAGTGAGATCAGAGCTTAAAAACAGGAAAAATAAATTAAAATTAATTTATTCATATTATTTACAATACTTTCGATAGTTTGGCCTGCCTAATATGTTCTCTGTATAAAAACAATCCTCTTTCTTCGTTAAAGAACGCGTAATGGAATAAAAAATAACATAAAATAGGCATGTACGGGTAAGTTTTCAAGACCACATAACTCGCTTTAATATTAAGCTATAAATCTCAAACTCGGTACCAAAATAGGGTACCATGCCCCCAACCCCTGTGCCTAAGGAAATATTTATAGCTTAATTAGGAGGGTCGCAATGGGCCCCCAAAGTACATCGTTAAACTGACCGCGAGATTGCTTTTGAAGCCATCAAGTAGCTCGCTGACCGTGTAATCGTGGTGGAACGGATAGCGTGATAGCAGCTGAGCGAGACGGTGCGGGTTCGAATCCCAGTGTGGACAATTTTTAAAATTTGTTTATTTTTTTTTCTATTGTTAATTTTACATCATATTATTCATTTAATGTCTTTTTCTATATTTTAGAAGGAACTATATATGAAAAATAATTTTTTTAAGTTCGGGAAAGTGAGATCAGAGCTTAAAAACAGAAAATATCAATTAAAATTAATTTATTCATATTATTTACAATACTTTCGATAGTTTGGCCTGCCTAGTATGTTCTCTGTATAAAAACAATCCTCTTTCTTTGTTAAAGAACGTATAATGGAACAAAAAATAACATAAAATAGGTATGTACGGATCAAATTTCAAGACCACGTAACTCGCTTTAATATTACGTTATAAATCTCAAACTCGGTACCAAAATAGGATACCATGCCCCCCACCTCAGTGCCGAAGGAAATATTTATAGGTTAATTAGGAGGATCACAAGGGGCCCCCAAAGTACATCGATCAACTAACCGGGAAAGTGCTTTAGAAGGGATGGAATACGACGCTTACCATGTATACGTGGTGGAGCGGATAGCGTGATAGCAGCTGAGCGAGATGGCGAGGGTTCGAATCCCGGTGTTGTCCATTTTTTGAAATTTGTTTTTTTTTCTTTTGTTAATTTTACATTATTTTATTTATTTAATGTGTTTTTCTATATTATAGAAGGAATTATATATGAAAAATAATTTTTTTAAGTTCGGGAAAATGAGATCAGAGCTTAAAAACAGAAAAAATCAATTAAAATTAATTTATTCATATTATTTACAATACTTTCGATAGTTTGGCCTGCCTAGTATGTTCTCTGTATAAAAACAATCCTCTTTCTTCGTTAAAGAACGTGTAATGGAATAAAAAATAACATAAAATAGGCATGTACGGGTAAGTTTTCAAGACCACATAACTCGCTTTAATATTAAGCTATAAATCTCAACAAAAACAGTAAAGTTCGGGGTCACGCTGTGTACCCCCTATGGGGTTTATAATTTTTTCCTTTGGTAGGGTACACTAGTACAAGGTAATATAACACCTGGTCCAATTACAACATTAAAGATTAATATTGAGGTCTGATAGGAGGCATTTCTCTTAACATTGAAAAAATGCACTGTTTTACATATACATACATAGTAAAGTTCGGGGTCACGGTGTGTACCCCCTATGGGGTCTATAATTGATTCCTTTGGTAGGGTACATTATTACAAGGTAATATAACACCTGGTCCACTTAAAATATTAAGGGTCAATATTAAGGTCTGATAGGAGGCTTTGTTAACATTGAGAAAAGACTTTGAATTTCTGCGTATAAAAGCTCTTCAGAAGGCGAATTTCTGCGAAATAAAGCTTCTCGCAACACTTTTGGAGATATACAAAAACAGTAAAATTCGGGGTCGCGCTGTGTACCCCCTATGGGGTCTATAATTATATCCTTTGGTAGGGTACACTAGTACCCCGTAATATAATACCTGGTCCAATTACAACATTAAAGGTTAATATTAAGGTCTGACAGGCAGCATTTTTCTTAACATTGAAAAATGCATTGTTTTAAATATACATACATAGTAAAATGCGGTGTCACACTGTGTACCCCCTATGGGCTCTAAAATTATTTCCTTTGGTAGGGTACACTAGTACTCCGTAATATAATACCTGGTCCAATTACAGCATTAAAGGTTTATATTAAGGTCTGATATGAAGCCATTTGTTAACAATGAGAAAAGACTTAAAATTGCTCCGTATCAACGCTTTTCGGAAGGCGAATTTCCTCAAAATAAAGCTTCTCCCAACACTTTTTGAGATATACATACATAGAAAATCTATTTCTCCTCTTGAAAAAAGACTTACAATTTCTGCCTATAAAAGCTCTTCGGAAGGCGAGTTTCTTGGAAATAGAGCTTCTCGCAACACTATTTTAGCTATACAAAAAGAGTAAAATTCGGGGTCACGCTGTGTACCCCCTATGCGGTCTATAATTTTTTCCTTTGGTAGGGTACACGAGTACAAGGTAATATGACACCTGGTCCAATTACAACATTAAAGGTTAATATTAAGGTCTGATAGGAGGCTTTGTTAATATTGAGAATGGACTTAAAATTTTTGCATATAAGAGCTATTGAGGAGGCGAATTTCTGCGAAATAAAGCTTCTCGAAACACTTTTGGAGATATACAAAAAGAGTAAAATTCGGGGTCACGCTGTGTACCCCCTATGGGCTCTATAATTATTTCCTTTGGTACGGTACACTAGTACAAGGTAATATAAGACCTGGTCCAATTACAACATTAAAGGTTAATATTATAGTATAATATGAAGCCTTTTGTTAACAATGAGAAAAGACTTATTAACGCTTTCGTATTAACGCTTTTCGGAAGGCGAATTTCCTCAAAATAAACCTTCTCCCAACACTTTTTGAGGTATACATACATACATAGAAAATTTATTTCTCTCGTAAAAGCAACCCGGCTGCTGCGGTATCCGGAGCGCCTCTGCCGGCAATACACTCCGCTCCTCCGGTACGGGGACCAGCGTCGGAGCCTTCCCGTTGAAAGATTATGCGTATAAAAGATTTTCAGAAGGCGAATTTCTTCAAAATAAAGCTTCTCGCAACACTTTTTGAGATATACATACATAGAAAATTCATTTTTCTTGAAAAAAGACTTAGAATTTCTCCGTATAAAAGCTATTCAGAAGGCGAATTTCTGCGAAATAAAGCTTCTCGCAACACTATTTTAGATATACAAAAACAGTAAAATTCGGGGTCACACTGTGTACCCCCTATAGGGTCTATAATTATTTCCTTTAGTAGGGTACACTAGTACAAGGTAATATAACACCTGGTCCAATTACAACATTAAAGGTTAATATTAAGGTCTGATAGGAGGCATTTTTCTTAACATTGAAAAATGCATTGTTTTAAATATACATACATAGTAAAATGCGGGGTCACACTGTGTACTCCCTATGGGCTCTATAATTATTTCCTTTGGTAGGGTACACTAGTACCCCGTAATATAATACCTGGTCCAATTACAAATTTAAAGGTCAATATTAAGGTCTGATAGGAGGCTTTGTTATTATTGAGAAAAGACTTAGAATTTTTTCGTATTAACGCTTTTCGGAAGGCGAAATTCCTCGAAATAAAGCTTCTCCCAACACTTTTTGAGGTATACATACATACATACACACGTACATACATACATACATAGAAAATTTTTAAAATTTGTTTATTTTTTTTTCTATTGTTAATTTTACATTATATTATTCATTTAATGTCTTTTTCTATATTTTAGAAGGAACTATATATGAAAAATAATTTTTTTAAGTTCGGGAAAGTGAGATCAGAGCTTAAAAACAGGAAAAATAAATTAAAATTAATTTATTCATATTATTTACAATACTTTCGATAGTTTGGCCTGCCTAATATGTTCTCTGTATAAAAACAATCCTCTTTCTTCGTTAAAGAACGCGTAATGGAATAAAAAATAACATAAAATAGGCATGTACGGGTAAGTTTTCAAGACCACATAACTCGCTTTAATATTAAGCTATAAATCTCAAACTCGGTACCAAAATAGGGTACCATGCCCCCAACCCCTGTGCCTAAGGAAATATTTATAGCTTAATTAGGAGGGTCGCAATGGGCCCCCAAAGTACATCGTTAAACTGACCGCGAGATTGCTTTTGAAGCCATCAAGTAGCTCGCTGACCGTGTAATCGTGGTGGAACGGATAGCGTGATAGCAGCTGAGCGAGACGGTGCGGGTTCGAATCCCAGTGTGGACAATTTTTAAAATTTGTTTATTTTTTTTTCTATTGTTAATTTTACATCATATTATTCATTTAATGTCTTTTTCTATATTTTAGAAGGAACTATATATGAAAAATAATTTTTTTAAGTTCGGGAAAGTGAGATCAGAGCTTAAAAACAGAAAATATCAATTAAAATTAATTTATTCATATTATTTACAATACTTTCGATAGTTTGGCCTGCCTAGTATGTTCTCTGTATAAAAACAATCCTCTTTCTTTGTTAAAGAACGTATAATGGAACAAAAAATAACATAAAATAGGTATGTACGGATCAAATTTCAAGACCACGTAACTCGCTTTAATATTACGTTATAAATCTCAAACTCGGTACCAAAATAGGATACCATGCCCCCCACCTCAGTGCCGAAGGAAATATTTATAGGTTAATTAGGAGGATCACAAGGGGCCCCCAAAGTACATCGATCAACTAACCGGGAAAGTGCTTTAGAAGGGATGGAATACGACGCTTACCATGTATACGTGGTGGAGCGGATAGCGTGATAGCAGCTGAGCGAGATGGCGAGGGTTCGAATCCCGGTGTTGTCCATTTTTTGAAATTTGTTTTTTTTTCTTTTGTTAATTTTACATTATTTTATTTATTTAATGTGTTTTTCTATATTATAGAAGGAATTATATATGAAAAATAATTTTTTTAAGTTCGGGAAAATGAGATCAGAGCTTAAAAACAGAAAAAATCAATTAAAATTAATTTATTCATATTATTTACAATACTTTCGATAGTTTGGCCTGCCTAGTATGTTCTCTGTATAAAAACAATCCTCTTTCTTCGTTAAAGAACGTGTAATGGAATAAAAAATAACATAAAATAGGCATGTACGGGTAAGTTTTCAAGACCACATAACTCGCTTTAATATTAAGCTATAAATCTCAACAAAAACAGTAAAGTTCGGGGTCACGCTGTGTACCCCCTATGGGGTTTATAATTTTTTCCTTTGGTAGGGTACACTAGTACAAGGTAATATAACACCTGGTCCAATTACAACATTAAAGATTAATATTGAGGTCTGATAGGAGGCATTTCTCTTAACATTGAAAAAATGCACTGTTTTACATATACATACATAGTAAAGTTCGGGGTCACGGTGTGTACCCCCTATGGGGTCTATAATTGATTCCTTTGGTAGGGTACATTATTACAAGGTAATATAACACCTGGTCCACTTAAAATATTAAGGGTCAATATTAAGGTCTGATAGGAGGCTTTGTTAACATTGAGAAAAGACTTTGAATTTCTGCGTATAAAAGCTCTTCAGAAGGCGAATTTCTGCGAAATAAAGCTTCTCGCAACACTTTTGGAGATATACAAAAACAGTAAAATTCGGGGTCGCGCTGTGTACCCCCTATGGGGTCTATAATTATATCCTTTGGTAGGGTACACTAGTACCCCGTAATATAATACCTGGTCCAATTACAACATTAAAGGTTAATATTAAGGTCTGACAGGCAGCATTTTTCTTAACATTGAAAAATGCATTGTTTTAAATATACATACATAGTAAAATGCGGTGTCACACTGTGTACCCCCTATGGGCTCTAAAATTATTTCCTTTGGTAGGGTACACTAGTACTCCGTAATATAATACCTGGTCCAATTACAGCATTAAAGGTTTATATTAAGGTCTGATATGAAGCCATTTGTTAACAATGAGAAAAGACTTAAAATTGCTCCGTATCAACGCTTTTCGGAAGGCGAATTTCCTCAAAATAAAGCTTCTCCCAACACTTTTTGAGATATACATACATAGAAAATCTATTTCTCCTCTTGAAAAAAGACTTACAATTTCTGCCTATAAAAGCTCTTCGGAAGGCGAGTTTCTTGGAAATAGAGCTTCTCGCAACACTATTTTAGCTATACAAAAAGAGTAAAATTCGGGGTCACGCTGTGTACCCCCTATGCGGTCTATAATTTTTTCCTTTGGTAGGGTACACGAGTACAAGGTAATATGACACCTGGTCCAATTACAACATTAAAGGTTAATATTAAGGTCTGATAGGAGGCTTTGTTAATATTGAGAATGGACTTAAAATTTTTGCATATAAGAGCTATTGAGGAGGCGAATTTCTGCGAAATAAAGCTTCTCGAAACACTTTTGGAGATATACAAAAAGAGTAAAATTCGGGGTCACGCTGTGTACCCCCTATGGGCTCTATAATTATTTCCTTTGGTACGGTACACTAGTACAAGGTAATATAAGACCTGGTCCAATTACAACATTAAAGGTTAATATTATAGTATAATATGAAGCCTTTTGTTAACAATGAGAAAAGACTTATTAACGCTTTCGTATTAACGCTTTTCGGAAGGCGAATTTCCTCAAAATAAACCTTCTCCCAACACTTTTTGAGGTATACATACATACATAGAAAATTTATTTCTCTCGTAAAAGCAACCCGGCTGCTGCGGTATCCGGAGCGCCTCTGCCGGCAATACACTCCGCTCCTCCGGTACGGGGACCAGCGTCGGAGCCTTCCCGTTGAAAGATTATGCGTATAAAAGATTTTCAGAAGGCGAATTTCTTCAAAATAAAGCTTCTCGTAACACTTTTTGAGATATACATACATAGAAAATTCATTTCTCTTGAAAAAAGTCTTAGAATTTCTCCGTATAAAAGCTATTCAGAAGGCGAATTTCTGCGAAATAAAGCTTCTCGCAACACTATTTTAGATATACAAAAACAGTAAAATTCGGGGTCACACTGTGTACCCCCTATAGGGTCTATAATTATTTCCTTTAGTGGGATACACTAGTACAAGGTAATATAACACCTGGTCCAATTACAACATTAAAGAATAAAATTAAGGTCTGATAGGAGGCATTTTTCTTAACATTGAAAAATGCATTGTTTTAAATATACATACATAGTAAAATGCGGGGTCACACTGTGTACCCCCTATGGGCTCTATAATTATTTCCTTTGGTAGGGTACACTAGTACCCCGTAATATAATACCTGGTCCAATTACAAATTTAAAGGTCAATATTAAGGTCTGATAGGAGGCTTTGTTATTATTGAGAAAAGACTTAGAATTTTTTCGTATTAACGCTTTTCGGAAGGCGAAATTCCTCGAAATAAAGCTTCTCCCAACACTTTTTGAGGTATACATACATACATACACACATACATACATACATACATAGAAAATTTTTAAAATTTGTTTATTTTTTTTTCTATTGTTAATTTTACATTATATTATTCATTTAATGTCTTTTTCTATATTTTAGAAGGAACTATATATGAAAAATAATTTTTTTAAGTTCGGGAAAGTGAGATCAGAGCTTAAAAACAGGAAAAATAAATTAAAATTAATTTATTCATATTATTTACAATACTTTCGATAGTTTGGCCTGCCTAATATGTTCTCTGTATAAAAACAATCCTCTTTCTTCGTTAAAGAACGCGTAATGGAATAAAAAATAACATAAAATAGGCATGTACGGGTAAGTTTTCAAGACCACATAACTCGCTTTAATATTAAGCTATAAATCTCAAACTCGGTACCAAAATAGGGTACCATGCCCCCAACCCCTGTGCCTAAGGAAATATTTATAGCTTAATTAGGAGGGTCGCAATGGGCCCCCAAAGTACATCGTTAAACTGACCGCGAGATTGCTTTTGAAGCCATCAAGTAGCTCGCTGACCGTGTAATCGTGGTGGAACGGATAGCGTGATAGCAGCTGAGCGAGACGGTGCGGGTTCGAATCCCAGTGTGGACAATTTTTAAAATTTGTTTATTTTTTTTTCTATTGTTAATTTTACATCATATTATTCATTTAATGTCTTTTTCTATATTTTAGAAGGAACTATATATGAAAAATAATTTTTTTAAGTTCGGGAAAGTGAGATCAGAGCTTAAAAACAGAAAATATCAATTAAAATTAATTTATTCATATTATTTACAATACTTTCGATAGTTTGGCCTGCCTAGTATGTTCTCTGTATAAAAACAATCCTCTTTCTTTGTTAAAGAACGTATAATGGAACAAAAAATAACATAAAATAGGTATGTACGGATCAAATTTCAAGACCACGTAACTCGCTTTAATATTACGTTATAAATCTCAAACTCGGTACCAAAATAGGATACCATGCCCCCCACCTCAGTGCCGAAGGAAATATTTATAGGTTAATTAGGAGGATCACAAGGGGCCCCCAAAGTACATCGATCAACTAACCGGGAAAGTGCTTTAGAAGGGATGGAATACGACGCTTACCATGTATACGTGGTGGAGCGGATAGCGTGATAGCAGCTGAGCGAGATGGCGAGGGTTCGAATCCCGGTGTTGTCCATTTTTTGAAATTTGTTTTTTTTTCTTTTGTTAATTTTACATTATTTTATTTATTTAATGTGTTTTTCTATATTATAGAAGGAATTATATATGAAAAATAATTTTTTTAAGTTCGGGAAAATGAGATCAGAGCTTAAAAACAGAAAAAATCAATTAAAATTAATTTATTCATATTATTTACAATACTTTCGATAGTTTGGCCTGCCTAGTATGTTCTCTGTATAAAAACAATCCTCTTTCTTCGTTAAAGAACGTGTAATGGAATAAAAAATAACATAAAATAGGCATGTACGGGTAAGTTTTCAAGACCACATAACTCGCTTTAATATTAAGCTATAAATCTCAACAAAAACAGTAAAGTTCGGGGTCACGCTGTGTACCCCCTATGGGGTTTATAATTTTTTCCTTTGGTAGGGTACACTAGTACAAGGTAATATAACACCTGGTCCAATTACAACATTAAAGATTAATATTGAGGTCTGATAGGAGGCATTTCTCTTAACATTGAAAAAATGCACTGTTTTACATATACATACATAGTAAAGTTCGGGGTCACGGTGTGTACCCCCTATGGGGTCTATAATTGATTCCTTTGGTAGGGTACATTATTACAAGGTAATATAACACCTGGTCCACTTAAAATATTAAGGGTCAATATTAAGGTCTGATAGGAGGCTTTGTTAACATTGAGAAAAGACTTTGAATTTCTGCGTATAAAAGCTCTTCAGAAGGCGAATTTCTGCGAAATAAAGCTTCTCGCAACACTTTTGGAGATATACAAAAACAGTAAAATTCGGGGTCGCGCTGTGTACCCCCTATGGGGTCTATAATTATATCCTTTGGTAGGGTACACTAGTACCCCGTAATATAATACCTGGTCCAATTACAACATTAAAGGTTAATATTAAGGTCTGACAGGCAGCATTTTTCTTAACATTGAAAAATGCATTGTTTTAAATATACATACATAGTAAAATGCGGTGTCACACTGTGTACCCCCTATGGGCTCTAAAATTATTTCCTTTGGTAGGGTACACTAGTACTCCGTAATATAATACCTGGTCCAATTACAGCATTAAAGGTTTATATTAAGGTCTGATATGAAGCCATTTGTTAACAATGAGAAAAGACTTAAAATTGCTCCGTATCAACGCTTTTCGGAAGGCGAATTTCCTCAAAATAAAGCTTCTCCCAACACTTTTTGAGATATACATACATAGAAAATCTATTTCTCCTCTTGAAAAAAGACTTACAATTTCTGCCTATAAAAGCTCTTCGGAAGGCGAGTTTCTTGGAAATAGAGCTTCTCGCAACACTATTTTAGCTATACAAAAAGAGTAAAATTCGGGGTCACGCTGTGTACCCCCTATGCGGTCTATAATTTTTTCCTTTGGTAGGGTACACGAGTACAAGGTAATATGACACCTGGTCCAATTACAACATTAAAGGTTAATATTAAGGTCTGATAGGAGGCTTTGTTAATATTGAGAATGGACTTAAAATTTTTGCATATAAGAGCTATTGAGGAGGCGAATTTCTGCGAAATAAAGCTTCTCGAAACACTTTTGGAGATATACAAAAAGAGTAAAATTCGGGGTCACGCTGTGTACCCCCTATGGGCTCTATAATTATTTCCTTTGGTACGGTACACTAGTACAAGGTAATATAAGACCTGGTCCAATTACAACATTAAAGGTTAATATTATAGTATAATATGAAGCCTTTTGTTAACAATGAGAAAAGACTTATTAACGCTTTCGTATTAACGCTTTTCGGAAGGCGAATTTCCTCAAAATAAACCTTCTCCCAACACTTTTTGAGGTATACATACATACATAGAAAATTTATTTCTCTCGTAAAAGCAACCCGGCTGCTGCGGTATCCGGAGCGCCTCTGCCGGCAATACACTCCGCTCCTCCGGTACGGGGACCAGCGTCGGAGCCTTCCCGTTGAAAGATTATGCGTATAAAAGATTTTCAGAAGGCGAATTTCTTCAAAATAAAGCTTCTCGTAACACTTTTTGAGATATACATACATAGAAAATTCATTTCTCTTGAAAAAAGTCTTAGAATTTCTCCGTATAAAAGCTATTCAGAAGGCGAATTTCTGCGAAATAAAGCTTCTCGCAACACTATTTTAGATATACAAAAACAGTAAAATTCGGGGTCACACTGTGTACCCCCTATAGGGTCTATAATTATTTCCTTTAGTGGGATACACTAGTACAAGGTAATATAACACCTGGTCCAATTACAACATTAAAGAATAAAATTAAGGTCTGATAGGAGGCATTTTTCTTAACATTGAAAAATGCATTGTTTTAAATATACATACATAGTAAAATGCGGGGTCACACTGTGTACCCCCTATGGGCTCTATAATTATTTCCTTTGGTAGGGTACACTAGTACCCCGTAATATAATACCTGGTCCAATTACAAATTTAAAGGTCAATATTAAGGTCTGATAGGAGGCTTTGTTATTATTGAGAAAAGACTTAGAATTTTTTCGTATTAACGCTTTTCGGAAGGCGAAATTCCTCGAAATAAAGCTTCTCCCAACACTTTTTGAGGTATACATACATACATACACACATACATACATACATACATAGAAAATTTTTAAAATTTGTTTATTTTTTTTTCTATTGTTAATTTTACATTATATTATTCATTTAATGTCTTTTTCTATATTTTAGAAGGAACTATATATGAAAAATAATTTTTTTAAGTTCGGGAAAGTGAGATCAGAGCTTAAAAACAGGAAAAATAAATTAAAATTAATTTATTCATATTATTTACAATACTTTCGATAGTTTGGCCTGCCTAATATGTTCTCTGTATAAAAACAATCCTCTTTCTTCGTTAAAGAACGCGTAATGGAATAAAAAATAACATAAAATAGGCATGTACGGGTAAGTTTTCAAGACCACATAACTCGCTTTAATATTAAGCTATAAATCTCAAACTCGGTACCAAAATAGGGTACCATGCCCCCAACCCCTGTGCCTAAGGAAATATTTATAGCTTAATTAGGAGGGTCGCAATGGGCCCCCAAAGTACATCGTTAAACTGACCGCGAGATTGCTTTTGAAGCCATCAAGTAGCTCGCTGACCGTGTAATCGTGGTGGAACGGATAGCGTGATAGCAGCTGAGCGAGACGGTGCGGGTTCGAATCCCAGTGTGGACAATTTTTAAAATTTGTTTATTTTTTTTTCTATTGTTAATTTTACATCATATTATTCATTTAATGTCTTTTTCTATATTTTAGAAGGAACTATATATGAAAAATAATTTTTTTAAGTTCGGGAAAGTGAGATCAGAGCTTAAAAACAGAAAATATCAATTAAAATTAATTTATTCATATTATTTACAATACTTTCGATAGTTTGGCCTGCCTAGTATGTTCTCTGTATAAAAACAATCCTCTTTCTTTGTTAAAGAACGTATAATGGAACAAAAAATAACATAAAATAGGTATGTACGGATCAAATTTCAAGACCACGTAACTCGCTTTAATATTACGTTATAAATCTCAAACTCGGTACCAAAATAGGATACCATGCCCCCCACCTCAGTGCCGAAGGAAATATTTATAGGTTAATTAGGAGGATCACAAGGGGCCCCCAAAGTACATCGATCAACTAACCGGGAAAGTGCTTTAGAAGGGATGGAATACGACGCTTACCATGTATACGTGGTGGAGCGGATAGCGTGATAGCAGCTGAGCGAGATGGCGAGGGTTCGAATCCCGGTGTTGTCCATTTTTTGAAATTTGTTTTTTTTTTCTTTTGTTAATTTTACATTATTTTATTTATTTAATGTGTTTTTCTATATTATAGAAGGAATTATATATGAAAAATAATTTTTTTAAGTTCGGGAAAATGAGATCAGAGCTTAAAAACAGAAAAAATCAATTAAAATTAATTTATTCATATTATTTACAATACTTTCGATAGTTTGGCCTGCCTAGTATGTTCTCTGTATAAAAACAATCCTCTTTCTTCGTTAAAGAACGTGTAATGGAATAAAAAATAACATAAAATAGGCATGTACGGGTAAGTTTTCAAGACCACATAACTCGCTTTAATATTAAGCTATAAATCTCAACAAAAACAGTAAAGTTCGGGGTCACGCTGTGTACCCCCTATGGGGTTTATAATTTTTTCCTTTGGTAGGGTACACTAGTACAAGGTAATATAACACCTGGTCCAATTACAACATTAAAGATTAATATTGAGGTCTGATAGGAGGCATTTCTCTTAACATTGAAAAAATGCACTGTTTTACATATACATACATAGTAAAGTTCGGGGTCACGGTGTGTACCCCCTATGGGGTCTATAATTGATTCCTTTGGTAGGGTACATTATTACAAGTTAATATAACACCTGGTCCACTTAAAATATTAAGGGTCAATATTAAGGTCTGATAGGAGGCTTTGTTAACATTGAGAAAAGACTTTGAATTTCTGCGTATAAAAGCTCTTCAGAAGGCGAATTTCTGCGAAATAAAGCTTCTCGCAACACTTTTGGAGATATACAAAAACAGTAAAATTCGGGGTCGCGCTGTGTACCCCCTATGGGGTCTATAATTATATCCTTTGGTAGGGTACACTAGTACCCCGTAATATAATACCTGGTCCAATTACAACATTAAAGGTTAATATTAAGGTCTGACAGGCGGCATTTTTCTTAACATTGAAAAATGCATTGTTTTAAATATACATACATAGTAAAATGCGGTGTCACACTGTGTACCCCCTATGGGCTCTAAAATTATTTCCTTTTGTAGGGTACACTAGTACTCCGTAATATAATACCTGGTCCAATTACAACATTAAAGGTTTATATTAAGGTCTGATATGAAGCCATTTGTTAACAATGAGAAAAGACTTAAAATTGCTCCGTATGAACGCTTTTCGGAAGGCGAATTTCCTCAAAATAAAGCTTCTCCCAACACTTTTTGAGATATACATACATAGAAAATCTATTTCTCCTCTTGAAAAAAGACTTACAATTTCTGCCTATAAAAGCTCTTCGGAAGGCGAATTTCTGCGAAATAAAGCTTCTCGCAACACTATTTTAGCTATACAAAAAGAGTAAAATTCGGGGTCACGCTGTGTACCCCCTATGCGGTCTATAATTTTTTCCTTTGGTAGGGTACACGAGTACAAGGTAATATAACACCTGGTCCAATTACAACATTAAAGGTTAATATTATAGTATAATATGAAGCCTTTTGTTAACAATGAAAAATGCACTGTTTTAGATATACATACATAGTAAAGTGCGGGGTCACGCTGTGTACCCCCTATGGGCTCTATAATTATTTCCTTTGGTAGGGTACACTAGTACAAGGTAGTACAACACCTGGTCCAACTAAAACATTAAAGGTTAATATTAAGGTCTGATAGGAGGCTTTGTTAATATTGAGAATGGACTTAAAATTTTTGCATATAAGAGCTATTGAGGAGGCGAATTTCTGCGAAATAAAGCTTCTCGAAACACTTTTGGAGATATACAAAAAGAGTAAAATTCGGGGTCACGCTGTGTACCCCCTATGGGCTCTATAATTATTTCCTTTGGTAGGGTACACTAGTACAAGGTAATATAAGACCTGGTCCAATTACAACATTAAAGGTTAATATTATAGTATAATATGAAGCCTTTTGTTAACAATGAGAAAAGACTTAGAATTTTTTCGTATTAACGCTTTTCGGAAGGCGAATTTCCTCAAAATAAACCTTCTCCCAACACTTTTTGAGGTATACATACATACATAGAAAATTTATTTCTCTCGTAAAAGCAACCCGGCTGCTGCGGTATCCGGAGCGCCTCTGCCGGCAATACACTCCGCTCCTCCGGTACGGGGACCAGCGTCGGAGCCTTCCCGTTGAAAGATTATGCGTATAAAAGATTTTCAGAAGGCGAATTTCTTCAAAATAAAGCTTCTCGCAACACTTTTTGAGATATACATACATAGAAAATTCATTTCTCTTGAAAAAAGACTTAGAATTTCTCCGTATAAAAGCTATTCAGAAGGCGAATTTCTGCAAAATAAAGCTTCTCGCAACACTATTTTAGATATACAAAAACAGTAAAATTCGGGGTCACACTGTGTACCCCCTATAGGGTCTATAATTATTTCCTTTAGTAGGGTACACTAGTACAAGGTAATATAACACCGGGTCCAATTACAACATTAAAGGTTAATATTAAGGTCTGATAGGAGGCATTTTTCTTAACATTGAAAAATGCATTGTTTTAAATATACATACATAGTAAAATGCGGGGTCACACTGTGTACCCCCTATGGGCTCTATAATTATTTCCTTTGGTAGGGTACACTAGTACCCCGTAATATAATACCTGGTCCAATTACAAATTTAAAGGTCAATATTAAGGTCTGATAGGAGGCTTTGTTATTATTGAGAAAAGACTTAGAATTTTTTCGTATTAACGCTTTTCGGAAGGCGAAATTCCTCGAAATAAAGCTTCTCCCAACACTTTTTGAGGTATACATACATACATACACACATACATACATACATACATAGAAAATTTTTAAAATTTGTTTATTTTTTTTTCTATTGTTAATTTTACATTATATTATTCATTTAATGTCTTTTTCTATATTTTAGAAGGAACTATATATGAAAAATAATTTTTTTAAGTTCGGGAAAGTGAGATCAGAGCTTAAAAACAAGAAAAATCAATTAAAATTAATTTATTCATATTATTTACAATACTTTCGATAGATTGGCCTGCCTAATATGTTCTCTGTATAAAAACAATCCTCTTTCTTCGTTAAAGAACGCGTAATGGAATAAAAAATAACATAAAATAGGCATGTACGGGTAAGTTTTCAAGACCACATAACTCGCTTTAATATTAAGCTATAAATCTCTAACTCGGTACCAAAACAGGGTACCATGCCCCCAACCCCTGTGCCTAAGGAAATATTTATAGCTTAATTAGGAGGGTCGCAATGGGCCCCCAAACTACATCGTTAAACTGACCGCGAGATTGCTTTTGAAGCCATCAAGTAGCTCGCTGACCGTGTAATCGTGGTGGAACGGATAGCGTGATAGCAGCTGAGCGAGACGGTGCGGGTTCGAATCCCAGTGTGGACAATTTTTAAAATTTGTTTATTTTTTTTTCTATTGTTAATTTTACATCATATTATTCATTTAATGTCTTTTTCTATATTTTAGAAGGAACTATATATGAAAAATAATTTTTTTGAGTTCGGGAAAGTGAGATCAGAGCTTAAAAACAGAAAATATCAATTAAAATTAATTTATTCATATTATTTACAATACTTTCGATAGTTTGGCCTGCCTAGTATGTTCTCTGTATAAAAACAATCCTCTTTCTTTGTTAAAGAACGTATAATGGAACAAAAAATAACATAAAATAGGTATGTACGGATCAAATTTCAAGACCACGTAACTCGCTTTAATATTAAGTTATAAATCTCAAACTCGGTACCAAAATAGGATACCATGCCCCCCACCTCAGTGCCGAAGGAAATATTTATAGGTTAATTAGGAGGATCGCAAGGGGCCCCCAAAGTACATCGATCAACTAACCGGGAAAGTGCTTTAGAAGGGATGGAATACGACGCTTACCATGTATACGTGGTGGAGCGGATAGCGTGATAGCAGCTGAGCGAGATGGCGAGGGTTCGAATCCCGGTGTTGTCCATTTTTTGAAATTTGTTTTTTTTTCTTTTGTTAATTTTACATTATTTTATTTATTTAATGTGTTTTTCTATATTATAGAAGGAATTATATATGAAAAATAATTTTTTTAAGTTCGGGAAAATGAGATCAGAGCTTAAAAACAGAAAAAATCAATTAAAATTAATTTATTCATATTATTTACAATACTTTCGATAGTTTGGCCTGCCTAGTATGTTCTCTGTATAAAAACAATCCTCTTTCTTCGTTAAAGAACGTGTAATGGAATAAAAAATAACATAAAATAGGCATGTACGGGTAAGTTTTCAAGACCACATAACTCGCTTTAATATTAAGCTATAAATCTCAACAAAAACAGTAAAGTTCGGGGTCACGCTGTGTACCCCCTATGGGGTTTATAATTTTTTCCTTTGGTAGGGTACACTAGTACAAGGTAATATAACACCTGGTCCAATTACAACATTAAAGATTAATATTGAGGTCTGATAGGAGGCATTTCTCTTAACATTGAAAAAATGCACTGTTTTACATATACATACATAGTAAAGTTCGGGGTCACGGTGTGTACCCCCTATGGGGTCTATAATTGATTCCTTTGGTAGGGTACATTATTACAAGTTAATATAACACCTGGTCCTCTTAAAATATTAAGGGTCAATATTAAGGTCTGATAGGAGGCTTTGTTAACATTGAGAAAAGACTTTGAATTTCTGCGTATAAAAGCTCTTCAGAAGGCGAATTTCTGCGAAATAAAGCTTCTCGCAACACTTTTGGAGATATACAAAAACAGTAAAATTCGGGGTCGCGCTGTGTACCCCCTATGGGGTCTATAATTATATCCTTTGGTAGGGTACACTAGTACCCCGTAATATAATACCTGGTCCAATTACAACATTAAAGGTTAATATTAAGGTCTGACAGGCGGCATTTTTCTTAACATTGAAAAATGCATTGTTTTAAATATACATACATAGTAAAATGCGGTGTCACACTGTGTACCCCCTATGGGCTCTAAAATTATTTCCTTTGGTAGGGTACACTAGTACTCCGTAATATAATACCTGGTCCAATTACAACATTAAAGGTAAATATTAAGGTCTGATATGAAGCCATTTGTTAACAATGAGAAAAGACTTAAAATTGCTCCGTATGAACGCTTTTCGGAAGGCGAATTTCCTCAAAATAAAGCTTCTCCCAACACTTTTTGAGATATACATACATAGAAAATCTATTTCTCCTCTTGAAAAAAGACTTTGAATTTCTGCGTATAAAAGCTCTTCGGAAGGCGAGTTTCTTGGAAATAGAGCTTCTCGCAACACTTTTGGAAATATACAAAAAGAGTAAAATTCGGGGTCACGCTGTGTACCCCCTATGCAGTCTATAATTTTTTCCTTTGGTAGGGTACACGAGTACAAGGTAATATAACACCTGGTCCAATTACAACATTAAAGGTCAATATTGAGGTCTGATAGGAGGCATTTTTCTTAACATTGAAAAATGCACTGTTTTAGGTATACATACATAGTAAAGTGCGGTGTCACGCTGTGTACCCCCTATGGTGTCTATAATTATTTCCTTTGGTAGGGTACACTAGTACAAGGTAATATAACACCTGGTCCACTTAAAATATTAAGGGTCAATATTAAGGTCTGATAGGAGGGTTTGTTAACATTGAGAAAAGACGTAGAATTTCTGCGTATAAAAGCTCTTCAGAAGGCGAATTTCTTCGAAATAAAGCTTCTCGCAACACTTTTGGAGATATACAAAAAGAGTAAAATTCGGGGTCGCGCTGTGTACCCCCTATGGGGTCTATAATTTTTTCCTTTGGTAGGGTACACTAGTACCCCGTAATATAATACCTGGTCCAATTACAAATTTAAAGGTCAATATTAAGGTCTGATAGGCGGCATTTTTCTTAACATTGAAAAATGCATTGTTTTATATATACAAAAACAGTAAAATTCGGGGTCACGCTGTGTACCCCCTATGGTGTCTATAATTGATTCCTTTGGTAGGGTACATTATTACAAGGTAATATAACACCTGGTCCACTTAAAATATTAAGGGTCAATATTAAGGTCTGATAGGAGGCTTTGTTAACATTGAGAAAAGACGTAGAATTTCTGCGTATAAAAGCTCTTCAGAAGGCGAATTTCTGCGAAATAAAGCTTCTCGCAACACTTTTGGAGATATACAAAAACAGTAAAATTCGGGGTCGCGCTGTGTACCCCCTATGGGGTCTATAATTATATCCTTTGGTAGGGTACACTAGTACCCCGTAATATAATACCTGGTCCAATTACAACATTAAAGGTTAATATTAAGGTCTGACAGGCGGCATTTTTCTTAACATTGAAAAATGCATTGTTTTAAATATACATACATAGTAAAATGCGGTGTCACACTGTGTACCCCCTATGGGCTCTAAAATTATTTCCTTTTGTAGGGTACACTAGTACTCCGTAATATAATACCTGGTCCAATTACAACATTAAAGGTTTATATTAAGGTCTGATATGAAGCCATTTGTTAACAATGAGAAAAGACTTAAAATTGCTCCGTATGAACGCTTTTCGGAAGGCGAATTTCCTCAAAATAAAGCTTCTCCCAACACTTTTTGAGATATACATACATAGAAAATCTATTTCTCCTCTTGAAAAAAGACTTACAATTTCTGCCTATAAAAGCTCTTCGGAAGGCGAATTTCTGCGAAATAAAGCTTCTCGCAACACTATTTTAGCTATACAAAAAGAGTAAAATTCGGGGTCACGCTGTGTACCCCCTATGCGGTCTATAATTTTTTCCTTTGGTAGGGTACACGAGTACAAGGTAATATAACACCTGGTCCAATTACAACATTAAAGGTTAATATTATAGTATAATATGAAGCCTTTTGTTAACAATGAAAAATGCACTGTTTTAGATATACATACATAGTAAAGTGCGGGGTCACGCTGTGTACCCCCTATGGGCTCTATAATTATTTCCTTTGGTAGGGTACACTAGTACAAGGTAATACAACACCTGGTCCAACTAAAACATTAAAGGTTAATATTAAGGTCTGATAGGAGGCTTTGTTAATATTGAGAATGGACTTAAAATTTTTGCATATAAGAGCTATTGAGGAGGCGAATTTCTGCGAAATAAAGCTTCTCGAAACACTTTTGGAGATATACAAAAAGAGTAAAATTCGGGGTCACGCTGTGTACCCCCTATGGGCTCTATAATTATTTCCTTTGGTAGGGTACACTAGTACAAGGTAATATAAGACCTGGTCCAATTACAACATTAAAGGTTAATATTATAGTATAATATGAAGCCTTTTGTTAACAATGAGAAAAGACTTAGAATTTTTTCGTATTAACGCTTTTCGGAAGGCGAATTTCCTCAAAATAAACCTTCTCCCAACACTTTTTGAGGTATACATACATACATAGAAAATTTATTTCTCTCGTAAAAGCAACCCGGCTGCTGCGGTATCCGGAGCGCCTCTGCCGGCAATACACTCCGCTCCTCCGGTACGGGGACCAGCGTCGGAGCCTTCCCGTTGAAAGATTATGCGTATAAAAGATTTTCAGAAGGCGAATTTCTTCAAAATAAAGCTTCTCGCAACACTTTTTGAGATATACATACATAGAAAATTCATTTCTCTTGAAAAAAGACTTAGAATTTCTCCGTATAAAAGCTATTCAGAAGGCGAATTTCTGCAAAATAAAGCTTCTCGCAACACTATTTTAGATATACAAAAACAGTAAAATTCGGGGTCACACTGTGTACCCCCTATAGGGTCTATAATTATTTCCTTTAGTAGGGTACACTAGTACAAGGTAATATAACACCGGGTTTAATTACAACATTAAAGGTTAATATTAAGGTCTGATAGGAGGCATTTTTCTTAACATTGAAAAATGCATTGTTTTAAATATACATACATAGTAAAATGCGGGGTCACACTGTGTACCCCCTATGGGCTCTATAATTATTTCCTTTGGTAGGGTACACTAGTACCCCGTAATATAATACCTGGTCCAATTACAAATTTAAAGGTCAATATTAAGGTCTGATAGGAGGCTTTGTTATTATTGAGAAAAGACTTAGAATTTTTTCGTATTAACGCTTTTCGGAAGGCGAAATTCCTCGAAATAAAGCTTCTCCCAACACTTTTTGAGGTATACATACATACATACACACATACATACAAACATACATAGAAAATTTTTAAAATTTGTTTATTTTTTTTTCTATTGTTAATTTTACATTATATTATTCATTTAATGTCTTTTTCTATATTTTAGAAGGAACTATATATGAAAAATAATTTTTTTAAGTTCGGGAAAGTGAGATCAGAGCTTAAAAACAGAAAATATCAATTAAAATTAATTTATTCATATTATTTACAATACTTTCGATAGTTTGGCCTGCCTAGTATGTTCTCTGTATAAAAACAATCCTCTTTCTTTGTTAAAGAACGTATAATGGAACAAAAAATAACATAAAATAGGTATGTACGGATCAAATTTCAAGACCACGTAACTCGCTTTAATATTAAGTTATAAATCTCAAACTCGGTACCAAAATAGGATACCATGCCCCCCACCTCAGTGCCGAATGAAATATTTATAGGTTAATTAGGAGGATCGCAAGGGGCCCCCAAAGTACATCGAACAACTAACCGGGAAAGTGCTTTAGAAGGGATGGAATACGACGCTTACCATGTATACGTGGTGGAGCGGATAGCGTGATAGCAGCTGAGCGAGATGGCGAGGGTTCGAATCCCGGTGTTGTCCATTTTTTGAAATTTGTTTTTTTTTCTTTTGTTAATTTTACATTATTTTATTTATTTAATGTGTTTTTCTATATTATAGAAGGAATTATATATGAAAAATAATTTTTTTAAGTTCGGGAAAATGAGATCAGAGCTTAAAAACAGAAAAAATCAATTAAAATTAATTTATTCATATTATTTACAATACTTTCGATAGTTTGGCCTGCCTAGTATGTTCTCTGTATAAAAACAATCCTCTTTCTTCGTTAAAGAACGTGTAATGGAATAAAAAATAACATAAAATAGGCATGTACGGGTAAGTTTTCAAGACCACATAACTCGCTTTAATATTAAGCTATAAATCTCAACAAAAACAGTAAAGTTCGGGGTCACGCTGTGTACCCCCTATGGGGTTTATAATTTTTTCCTTTGGTAGGGTACACTAGTACAAGGTAATATAACACCTGCTCCAATTACAACATTAAAGATTAATATTGAGGTCTGATAGGAGGCATTTCTCTTAACATTGAAAAAATGCACTGTTTTACATATACATACATAGTAAAGTTCGGGGTCACGGTGTGTACCCCCTATGGGGTCTATAATTGATTCCTTTGGTAGGGTACATTATTACAAGGTAATATAACACCTGGTCCACTTAAAATATTAAGGGTCAATATTAAGGTCTGATAGGAGGCTTTGTTAACATTGAGAAAAGACTTTGAATTTCTGCGTATAAAAGCTCTTCAGAAGGCGAATTTCTGCGAAATAAAGCTTCTCGCAACACTTTTGGAGATATACAAAAACAGTAAAATTCGGGGTCGCGCTGTGTACCCCCTATGGGGTCTATAATTATATCCTTTGGTAGGGTACACTAGTACCCCGTAATATAATACTTGGTCCAATTACAACATTAAAGGTTAATATTAAGGTCTGACAGGCGGCATTTTTCTTAACATTGAAAAATGCATTGTTTTAAATATACATACATAGTAAAATGCGGTGTCACACTGTGTACCCCCTATGGGCTCTAAAATTATTTCCTTTGGTAGGGTACACTAGTACTCCGTAATATAATACATGGTCCAATTACAACATTAAAGGTTAATATTAAATTCTGATATGAAGCCATTTGTTAACAATGAGAAAAGACTTAAAATTGCTCCGTATGAACGCTTTTCGGAAGGCGAATTTCCTCAAAATAAAGCTTCTCCCAACACTTTTTGAGATATACATACATAGAAAATCTATTTCTCCTCTTGAAAAAAGACTTACAATTTCTGCCTATAAAAGCTCTTCGGAAGGCGAGTTTCTTGGAAATAGAGCTTCTCGCAACACTATTTTAGCTATACAAAAAGAGTAAAATTCGGGGTCACGCTGTGTACCCACTATGCGGTCTATAATTTTTTCCTTTGGTAGGGTACACGAGTACAAGGTAATATAACACCTGGTCCAATTACAACATTAAAGGTTAATATTATAGTATAATATGAAGCCTTTTGTTAACAATGAAAAATGCACTGTTTTAGATATACATACATAGTAAAGTGCGGGGTCACGCTGTGTACCCCCTATGGGCTCTATAATTATTTCCTTTGGTAGGGTACACTAGTACAAGGTAATACAACACCTGGTCCAACTAAAACATTAAAGGTTAATATTAAGGTCTGATAGGAGGCTTTGTTAATATTGAGAATGGACTTAAAATTTTTGCATATAAGAGCTATTGAGGAGGCGAATTTCTGCAAAATAAAGCTTCTCGAAACACTTTTGGAGATATACAAAAAGAGTAAAATTCGGGGTCACGCTGTGTACCCCCTATGGGCTCTTAAATTATTTCCTTTGGTAGGGTACACTAGTACAAGGTAATATAAGACCTGGTCCAATTACAACATTAAAGGTTAATATTATAGTATAATATGAAGCCTTTTGTTAACAATGAGAAAAGACTTAGAATTTTTTCGTATTAACGCTTTTCGGAAGGCGAATTTCCTCAAAATAAACCTTCTCCCAACACTTTTTGAGGTATACATACATACATAGAAAATTTATTTCTCTCGTAAAAGCAACCCGGCTGCTGCGGTATCCGGAGCGCCTCTGCCGGCAATACACTCTGCTCCTCCGGTACGGGGACCAGCGTCGGAGCCTTCCCGTTGAAAGATTATGCGTATAAAAGATTTTCAGAAGGCGAATTTCTTCAAAATAAAGCTTCTCGCAACACTTTTTGAGATATACATACATAGAAAATTCATTTCTCTTGAAAAAAGACTTAGAATTTCTCTGTATAAAAGCTATTCAGAAGGCGAATTTCTGCGAAATAAAGCTTCTCGCAACACTATTTTAGATATACAAAAACAGTAAAATTCGGGGTCACACTGTGTACCCCCTATAGGGTCTATAATTATTTCCTATAGTAGGGTACACTAGTACAAGGTAATATAACACCTGGTCCAATTACAACATTAAAGGTTAATATTAAGGTCTGATAGGAGGCATTTTTCTTAACATTGAAAAATGCATTGTTTTAAATATACATACATAGTAAAATGCGGGGTCACACTGTGTACCCCCTATGGGCTCTATAATTATTTCCTTTGGTAGGGTACACTAGTACCCCGTAATATAATACCTGGTCCAATTACAAATTTAAAGGTCAATATTAAGGTCTGATAGGAGGCTTTGTTATTATTGAGAAAAGACTTAGAATTTTTTCGTATTAACGCTTTTCGGAAGGCGAAATTCCTCGAAATAAAGCTTCTTCCAACACTTTTTGAGGTATACATACATACATACACACATACATACATACATACATAGAAAATTTTTAAAATTTGTTTATTTTTTTTTCTATTGTTAATTTTACATTATATTATTCATTTAATGTCTTTTTCTATATTTTAGAAGGAACTATATATGAAAAATAATTTTTTTAAGTTCGGGAAAGTGAGATCAGAGCTTAAAAACAGGAAAAATCAATTAAAATTAATTTATTCATATTATTTACAATACTTTCGATAGTTTGGCCTGCCTAATATGTTCTCTGTATAAAAACAATCCTCTTTCTTCGTTAAAGAACGCGTAATGGAATAAAAAATAACATAAAATAGGCATGAACGGGTAAGTTTTCAGGACCACATAACTCGCTTTAATATTAAGCTATAAATCTCAACAAAAACAGTAAAGTTCGGGGTCACGCTGTGTACCCCCTATGGGGTTTATAATTTTTTCCTTTGGTAGGGTACTCTAGTACAAGGTAATATAACACCTGGTCCAATTACAACATTAAAGATTAATATTGAGGTCTGATAGGAGGCATTTCTCTTAACATTGAAAAAATGCACTGTTTTACATATACATACATAGTAAAGTTCGGGGTCACGGTGTGTACCCCCTATGGGGTCTATAATTGATTCCTTTGGTAGGGTACATTATTACAAGGTAATATAACACCTGGTCCACTTAAAATATTAAGGGTCAATATTAAGGTCTGATAGGAGGCTTTGTTAACATTGAGAAAAGACTTTGAATTTCTGCGTATAAAAGCTCTTCAGAAGGCGAATTTCTGCGAAATAAAGCTTCTCGCAACACTTTTGGAGATATACAAAAACAGTAAAATTCGGGGTCGCGCTGTGTACCCCCTATGGGGTCTATAATTATATCCTTTGGTAGGGTACACTAGTACCCCGTAATATAATACCTGGTCCAATTACAACATTAAAGGTTAATATTAAGGTCTGACAGGCGGCATTTTTCTTAACATTGAAAAATGCATTGTTTTAAATATACATACATAGTAAAATGCGGTGTCACACTGTGTACCCCCTATGGGCTCTAAAATTATTTCCTTTGGTAGGGTACACTAGTACTCCGTAATATAATACCTGGTCCAATTACAACATTAAAGGTTAATATTAAGGTCTGATATGAAGCCATTTGTTAACAATGAGAAAAGACTTAAAATTGCTCCGTATGAACGCTTTTCGGAAGGCGAATTTCCTCAAAATAAAGCTTCTCCCAACACTTTTTGAGATATACATACATAGAAAATCTATTTCTCCTCTTGAAAAAAGACTTTGAATTTCTGCGTATAAAAGCTCTTCGGAAGGCGAGTTTCTTGGAAATAGAGCTTCTCGCAACACTTTTGGAAATATACAAAAAGAGTAAAATTCGGTGTCACGCTGTGTACCCCCTATGCGGTCTATAATTTTTTCCTTTGGTAGGGTACACGAGTACAAGGTAATATAACACCTGGTCCAATTACAACATTAAAGGTCAATATTGAGGTCTGATAGGAGGCATTTTTCTTAACATTGAAAAATGCACTGTTTTAGGTATACATACATAGTAAAGTGCGGTGTCACGCTGTGTACCCCCTATGGTGTCTATAATTATTTCCTTTGATAGGGTACACTAGTACAAGGTAATATAACACCTGGTCCACTTAAAATATTAAGGGTCAATATTAAGGTCTGATAGGAGGGTTTGTTAACATTGAGAAAAGACGTAGAATTTCTGCGTATAAAAGCTCTTCAGAAGGCGAATTTCTGCGAAATAAAGCTTCTCGCAACACTTTTGGAGATATACAAAAACAGTAAAATTCGGGGTCGCGCTGTGTACCCCCTATGGGGTCTATAATTATATCCTTTGGTAGGGTACACTAGTACCCCGTAATATAATACCTGGTCCAATTACAACATTAAAGGTTAATATTAAGGTCTGACAGGCGGCATTTTTCTTAACTTTGAAAAATGCATTGTTTTAAATATACATACATAGTAAAATGCGGTGTCACACTGTGTACCCCCTATGGGCTCTAAAATTATTTCCTTTGGTAGGGTACACTAGTACTCCGTAATATAATACCTGGTCCAATTACAACATTAAAGGTTTATATTAAGGTCTGATATGAAGCCATTTGTTAACAATGAGAAAAGACTTAAAATTGCTCCGTATCAACGCTTTTCGGAAGGCGAATTTCCTCAAAATAAAGCTTCTCCCAACACTTTTTGAGATATACATACATAGAAAATCTATTTCTCCTCTTGAAAAAAGACTTACAATTTCTGCCTATAAAAGCTCTTCGGAAGGCGAGTTTCTTGGAAATAGAGCTTCTCGCAACACTATTTTAGCTATACAAAAAGAGTAAAATTCGGGGTCACGCTGTGTACCCACTATGCGGTCTATTATTTTTTCCTTTGGTAGGGTACACGAGTACAAGGTAATATAACACCTGGTCCAATTACAACATTAAAGGTTAATATTATAGTATAATATGAAGCCTTTTGTTAACAATGAGAAAAGACTTAGAATTTTTTCGTATTAACGCTTTTCGAAAGGCGAATTTCCACAAAATAAACCTTCTCCCAACACTTTTTGAGGTATACATACATACATAGAAAATTTATTTCTCTCGTAAAAGCAACCCGGCTGCTGCGGTATCCGGAGCGCCTCTGCCGGCAATACACTCTGCTCCTCCGGTACGGGGACCAGCGTCGGAGCCTTCCCGTTGAAAGATTATGCGTATAAAAGATTTTCAGAAGGCGAATTTCTTCAAAATAAAGCTTCTCGCAACACTTTTTGAGATATACATACATAGAAAATTCATTTCTCTTGAAAAAAGACTTAGAATTTCTCCGTATAAAAGCTATTCAGAAGGCGAATTTCTGCGAAATAAAGCTTCTCGCAACACTATTTTAGATATACAAAAACAGTAAAATTCGGGGTCACACTGTGTACCCCCTATAGGGTCTATAATTATTTCCTTTAGTAGGGTACACTAGTACAAGGTAATATAACACCTGGTCCAATTACAACATTAAAGGTTAATATTAAGGTCTGATAGGAGGCATTTTTCTTAACATTGAAAAATGCATTGTTTTAAATATACATACATAGTAAAATGCGGGGTCACACTGTGTACCCCCTATGGGCTCTATAATTATTTCCTTTGGTAGGGTACACTAGTACCCCGTAATATAATACCTGGTCCAATTGCAAATTTAAAGGTCAATAGTAAGGTCTGATAGGAGGCTTTGTTATTATTGAGAAAAGACTTAGAATTTTTTCGTATTAACGCTTTTCGGAAGGCGAAATTCCTCGAAATAAAGCTTCTCCCAACACTTTTTGAGGTATACATACATACATACACACATACATACATACATACATAGAAAATTTTTAAAATTTGTTTATTTTTTTTTCTATTGTTAATTTTACATTATATTATTCATTTAATGTCTTTTTCTATATTTTACAAGGAACTATATATGAAAAATAATTTTTTTAAGTTCGGGAAAGTGAGATCAGAGCTTAAAAACAGGAAAAATCAATTAAAATTAATTTATTCATATTATTTACAATACTTTCGATAGTTTGGCCTGCTTAATATGTTCTCTGTATAAAAACAATCCTCTTTCTTCGTTAAACAACGCGTAATGGAATAAAAAATAACATAAAATAGGCATGTACGGGTAAGTTTTCAAGACCACATAACTCGCTTTAATATTAAGCTATAAATCTCAAACTCGGTACCAAAATAGGGTACCATGCCCCCAACCCCTGTGCCTAAGGAAATATTTATAGCTTAATTAGGAGGGTCGCAATGGGCCCCCAAAGTACATCGTTAAACTGACCGCGAGATTGCTTTTGAAGCCATCAAGTAGCTCGCTGACCGTGTAATCGTGGTGGAACGGATAGCGTGATAGCAGCTGAGCGAGACGGTGCGGGTTCGAATCCCAGTGTGGACAATTTTTAAAATTTGTTTATTTTTTTTTCTATTGTTAATTTTACATTATATTATTCATTTAATGTCTTTTTCTATATTTTAGAAGGAACTATATATGAAAAATAATTTTTTTAAGTTCGGGAAAGTGAGATCAGAGCTTAAAAACAGGAAAAATCAATTAAAATTAATTTATTCATATTATTTACAATACTTTCGATAGTTTGGCCTGCCTAATATGTTCTCTGTATAAAAACAATCCTCTTTCTTCGTTAAAGAACGCGTAATGGAATAAAAAATAACATAAAATAGGCATGTACGGGTAAGTTTTCAAGACCACATAACTCGCTTTAATATTAAGCTATAAATCTCAAACTCGGTACCAAAATAGGGTACCATGCCCCCAACCCCTGTGCCTAAGGAAATATTTATAGCTTAATTAGGAGGGTCGCAATGGGCCCCCAAAGTACATCGTTAAACTGACCGCGAGATTGCTTTTGAAGCCATCAAGTAGCTCGCTGACCGTGTAATCGTGGTGGAACGGATAGCGTGATAACAGCTGAGCGAGACGGTGCGGGTTCGAATCCCAGAGTGGACAATTCTTAAAATTTGTTTATTTTTTTTTCTATTGTTAATTTTACATCATATTATTCATTTAATGTCTTTTTCTATATTTTAGAAGGAACTATATATGAAAAAAAATTTTTTTAAGTTCGGGAAAGTGAGATCAGAGCTTAAAAACAGAAAATATCAATTAAAATTAATTTATTCATATTATTTACAATACTTTCGATAGTTTGGCCTGCCTAGTATGTTCTCTGTATAAAAACAATCCTCTTTCTTTGTTAAAGAACGTATAATGGAACAAAAAATAACATAAAATAGGTATGTACGGATCAAATTTCAAGACCACGTAACTCGCTTTAATATTAAGTTATAAATCTCAAACTCGGTACCAAAATAGGATACCATGCCCCCCACCTCAGTGCCGAAGGAAATATTTATAGGTTAGTTAGGAGGATCGCAAGGGGCCCCCAAAGTACATCGATCAACTAACCGGGAAAGTGCTTTAGAAGGGATGGAATACGACGCTTACCATGTATACGTGGTGGAGCGGATAGCGTGATAGCAGCTGAGCGAGATGGCGAGGGTTCGAATCCCGGTGTTGTCCATTTTTTGAAATTTGTTTTTTTTTCTTTTGTTAATTTTACATTATTTTATTTATTTAATGTGTTTTTCTATATTATAGAAGGAATTATATATGAAAAATAATTTTTTTAAGTTCGGGAAAATGAGATCAGAGCTTAAAACAGAAAAAATCAATTAAAATTAATTTATTCATATTATTTACAATACTTTCGATAGTTTGGCCTGCCTAGTATGTTCTCTGTATAAAAACAATCCTCTTTCTTCGTTAAAGAACGTGTAATGGAATAAAAAATAACATAAAATAGGCATGTACGGGTAAGATTTCAAGACCACATAACTCGCTTTAATATTAAGCTATAAATCTCAACAAAAACAGTAAAGTTCGGGGTCACGCTGTGTACCCCCTATGGGGTTTATAATTTTTTCCTTTGGTAGGGTACACTAGTACAAGGTAATATAACACCTGGTCCAATTACAACATTAAAGATTAATATTGAGGTCTGATAGGAGGCATTTCTCTTAACATTGAAAAAATGCACTGTTTTACATATACATACATAGTAAAGTTCGGGGTCACGGTGTGTACCCCCTATGGGGTCTATAATTGATTCCTTTGGTAGGGTACATTATTACAAGGTAATATAACACCTGGTCCACTTAAAATATTAAGGGTCAATATTAAGGTCTGATAGGAGGCTTTGTTAACATTGAGAAAAGACTTTGAATTTCTGCGTATAAAAGCTCTTCAGAAGGCGAATTTCTGCGAAATAAAGCTTCTCGCATTACTTTTGGAGATATACAAAAACAGTAAAATTCGGGGTCGCGCTGTGTACCCCCTATGGGGTCTATAATTATATCCTTTGGTAGGGTACACTAGTACCCCGTAATATAATAACTGGTCCAATTACAACATTAAAGGTTAATATTAAGGTCTGACAGGCGGCATTTTTCTTAACATTGAAAAATGCATTGTTTTAAATATACATACATAGTAAAATGCGGTGTCACACTGTGTACCCCCTATGGGCTCTAAAATTATTTCCTTTGGTAGGGTACACTAGTACTCCGTAATATAATACCTGGTCCAATTACAACATTAAAGGTTAATATTAAGGTCTGATATGAAGCCATTTGTTAACAATGAGAAAAGACTTAAAATTGCTCCGTATGAACGCTTTTCGGAAGGCGAATTTCCTCAAAATAAAGCTTCTCCCAACACTTTTTGAGATATACATACATAGAAAATCTATTTCTCCTCTTGAAAAAAGACTTACAATTTCTGCCTATAAAAGCTCTTCGGAAGGCGAGTTTCTTGGAAATAGAGCTTCTCGCAACACTATTTTAGCTATACAAAAAGAGTAAAATTCGGGGTCACGCTGTGTACCCCCTATGCGGTCTATAATTTTTTCCTTTGGTAGGGTACACGAGTACAAGGTAATATAACACCTGGTCCAATAACAATATTAAAGGTTAATATTATAGTATAATATGAAGCCTTTTGTTAACAATGAAAAATGCACTGTTTTAGATATACATACATAGTAAAGTGCGGGGTCACGCTGTGTACCCCCTATAGGCTCTATAATTATTTCCTTTGGTAGGGTACACTAGTACAAGGTAATACAACACCTGGTCCAACTAAAACATTAAAGGTTAATATTAAGGTCTGATAGGAGGCTTTGTTAATATTGAGAATGGACTTAAAATTTTTGCATATAAGAGCTATTGAGGAGGCGAATTTCTGCGAAATAAAGCTTCTCGAAACACTTTTGGAGATATACAAAAAGAGTAAAATTCGGGGTCACGCTGTGTACCCCCTATGGGCTCTATAATTATTTCCTTTGGTAGGGTACACTAGTACAAGGTAATATAAGACCTGGTCCAATTACAACATTAAAGGTTAATATTATAGTATAATATGAAGCCTTTTGTTAACAATGAGAAAAGACTTAGAATTTTTTCGTATTAACGCTTTTCGGAAGGCGAATTTCCTCAAAATAAACCTTCTCCCAACACTTTTTGAGGTATACATACATAGAAAATTTATTTCTCTCGTAAAAGCAACCCGGCTGCTGCGGTATCCGGAGCGCCTCTGCCGGCAATACACTCTGCTCCTCCGGTACGGGGACCAGCGTCGGAGCCTTCCCGTTGAAAGATTATGCGTATAAAAGATTTTCAGAAGGCGAATTTCTTCAAAATAAAGCTTCTCGCAACACTTTTTGAGATATACATACATAGAAAATTCATTTCTCTTGAAAAAAGACTTAGAATTTCTCCGTATAAAAGCAATTCAGATGGCGAATTTCTGCGAAATAAAGCTTCTCGCAACACTATTTTAGATATACAAAAACAGTAAAATTCGGGGTCACACTGTGTACCCCCTATAGGGTCTATAATTATTTCCTTTAGTAGGGTACACTAGTACAAGGTATTATAACACCTGGTCCAATTACAACATTAAAGGTTAATATTAAGGTCTGATAGGAGGCATTTTTCTTAACATTGAAAAATGCATTGTTTTAAATATACATACATAGTAAAATGCGGGGTCACACTGTGTACCCCCTATGGGCTCTATAATTATTTCCTTTGGTAGGGTACACTAGTACCCCGTAATATAATACCTGGTCCAATTACAAATTTAAAGGTCAATATTAAGGTCTGATAGGAGGCTTTGTTATTATTGAGAAAAGACTTAGAATTTTTTCGTATTAACGCTTTTCGGAAGGCGAAATTCCTCGAAATAAAGCTTCTCCCAACACTTTTTGAGGTATACATACATACATACACACATACATACATACATACATAGAAAATTTTTAAAATTTGTTTATTTTTTTTTCTATTGTTAATTTTACATTATATTATTCATTTAATGTCTTTTTCTATATTTTAGAAGGAACTATATATGAAAAATAATTTTTTTAAGTTCGGGAAAGTGAGATCAGAGCTTAAAAACAGGAAAAATCAATTAAAATTAATTTATTCATATTATTTACAATACTTTCGATAGTTTGGCCTGCCTAATATGTTCTCTGTATAAAAACAATCCTCTTTCTTCGTTAAAGAACGCGTAATGGAATAAAAAATAACATAAAATAGGCATGTACGGGTAAGTTTTCAAGACCACATAACTCGCTTTAATATTAAGCTATAAATCTCAAACTCGGTACCAAAATAGGGTACCATGCCCCCAACCCCTGTGCCTAAGGAAATATTTATAGCTTAATTAGGAGGGTCGCAATGGGCCCCCAAAGTACATCGTTAAACTGACCGCGAGATTGCTTTTGAAGCCATCAAGTAGCTCGCTGACCGTGTAATCGTGGTGGAACGGATAGCGTGATAGCAGCTGAGCGAGACGGTGCGGGTTCGAATCCCAGTGTGGACAATTTTTAAAATTTGTTTATTTTTTTTTCTATTGTTAATTTTACATTATATTATTCATTTAATGTCTTTTTCTATATTTTAGAAGGAACTATATATGAAAAATAATTTTTTTAAGTTCGGGAAAGTGAGATCAGAGCTTAAAAACAGGAAAAATCAATTAAAATTAATTTATTCATATTATTTACAATACTTTCGATAGTTTGGCCTGCCTAATATGTTCTCTGTATAAAAACAATCCTCTTTCTTCGTTAAAGAACGTGTAATGGAATAAAAAATAACATAAAATAGGCATGTACGGGTAAGTTTTCAAGACCACATAACTCGCTTTAATATTAAGCTATAAATCTCAACAAAAACAGTAAAGTTCGGGGTCACGCTGTGTACCCCCTATGGGGTTTATAATTTTTTCCTTTGGTAGGGTACACTAGTACAAGGTAATATAACACCTGGTCCAATTACAACATTAAAGGTTAATATTAAGGTCTGACAGGCGGCATTTTTCTTAACATTGAAAAATGCATTGTTTTAAATATACATACATAGTAAAATGCGGTGTCACACTGTGTACCCCCTATGGGCTCTAAAATTATTTCCTTTGGTAGGGTACACTAGTACTCCGTAATATAATACCTGGTCCAATTACAACATTAAAGGTTTATATTAAGGTCTGATATGAAGCCATTTGTTAACAATGAGAAAAGACTTAAAATTGCTCCGTATCAACGCTTTTCGGAAGGCGAATTTCCTCAAAATAAAGCTTCTCCCAACACTTTTTGAGATATACATACATAGAAAATCTATTTCTCCTCTTGAAAAAAGACTTACAATTTCTGCCTATAAAAGCTCTTCGGAAGGCGAGTTTCTTGGAAATAGAGCTTCTCGCAACACTATTTTAGCTATACAAAAAGAGTAAAATTCGGGGTCACGCTGTGTACCCCCTATGCGGTCTATAATTTTTTCCTTTGGTAGGGTACACGAGTACAAGGTAATATAACACCTGGTCCAATTACAATATTAAAGGTTAATATTATAGTATAATATGAAGCCTTTTGTTAACAATGAAAAATGCACTGTTTTAGATATACATACATAGTAAAGTGCGGGGTCACGCTGTGTACCCCCTATAGGCTCTATAATTATTTCCTTTGGTAGGGTACACTAGTACAAGGTAATACAACACCTGGTCCAACTAAAACATTAAAGGTTAATATTAAGGTCTGATAGGAGGCTTTGTTAATATTGAGAATGGACTTAAAATTTTTGCATATAAGAGCTATTGAGGAGGCGAATTTCTGCGAAATAAAGCTTCTCGAAACACTTTTGGAGATATACAAAAAGAGTAAAATTCGGGGTCACGCTGTGTACCCCCTATGGGCTCTATAATTATTTCCTTTGGTAGGGTACACTAGTACTCCGTATTATAATACCTGGTCCAATTACAACATTAAAGGTTTATATTAAGGTCTTATATGAAGCCATTTGTTAACAATGAGAAAAGACTTAAAATTGCTCCGTATCAACGCTTTTCGGAAGGCGAATTTCCTCAAAATAAAGCTTCTCCCAACACTTTTTGAGATATACATACATAGAAAA
The DNA here is from genome assembly GCA_949128135.1 of Parasteatoda lunata. Taxonomy (NCBI): domain Eukaryota; kingdom Metazoa; phylum Arthropoda; class Arachnida; order Araneae; family Theridiidae; genus Parasteatoda; species Parasteatoda lunata. The sequence goes on along the minus strand of OX421980.1, from coordinate 99,992,418 downwards.
TCTATTTCTCCTCTTGAAAAAAGACTTACAATTTCTGCCTATAAAAGCTCTTCGGAAGGCGAGTTTCTTGGAAATAGAGCTTCTCGCAACACTATTTTAGCTATACAAAAAGAGTAAAATTCGGGGTCACGCTGTGCACCCCCTATGCGGTCTATAATTTTTTCCTTTGGTAGGGTACACGAGTACAAGGTAATATAACACCTGGTCCAATTACAATATTAAAGGTTAATATTATAGTATAATATGAAGCCTTTTGTTAACAATGAAAAATGCACTGTTTTAGATATACATACATAGTAAAGTGCGGGGTCACGCTGTGTACCCCCTATAGGCTCTATAATTATTTCCTTTGGTAGGGTACACTAGTACAAGGTAATACAACACCTGGTCCAACTAAAACATTAAAGGTTAATATTAAGGTCTGATAGGAGGCTTTGTTAATATTGAGAATGGACTTAAAATTTTTGCATATAAGAGCTATTGAGGAGGCGAATTTCTGCGAAATAAAGCTTCTCGAAACACTTTTGGAGATATACAAAAAGAGTAAAATTCGGGGTCACGCTGTGTACCCCCTATGGGCTCTATAATTATTTCCTTTGGTAGGGTACACTAGTACTCCGTAATATAATACCTGGTCCAATTACAACATTAAAGGTTTATATTAAGGTCTTATATGAAGCCATTTGTTAACAATGAGAAAAGACTTAAAATTGCTCCGTATCAACGCTTTTCGGAAGGCGAATTTCCTCAAAATAAAGCTTCTCCCAACACTTTTTGAGATATACATACATAGAAAATCTATTTCTCCTCTTGAAAAAAGACTTACAATTTCTGCCTATAAAAGCTCTTCGGAAGGCGAGTTTCTTGGAAATAGAGCTTCTCGCAACACTATTTTAGCTATACAAAAAGAGTAAAATTCGGGGTCACGCTGTGTACCCCCTATGCGGTCTATAATTTTTTCCTTTGGTAGGGTACACGAGTACAAGGTAATATAACACCTGGTCCAATTACAATATTAAAGGTTAATATTATAGTATAATATGAAGCCTTTTGTTAACAATGAAAAATGCACTGTTTTAGATATACATACATAGTAAAGTGCGGGGTCACGCTGTGTACCCCCTATAGGCTCTATAATTATTTCCTTTGGTAGGGTACACTAGTACAAGGTAATACAACACCTGGTCCAACTAAAACATTAAAGGTTAATATTAAGGTCTGATAGGAGGCTTTGTTAATATTGAGAATGGACTTAAAATTTTTGCATATAAGAGCTATTGAGGAGGCGAATTTCTGCGAAATAAAGCTTCTCGAAACACTTTTGGAGATATACAAAAAGAGTAAAATTCGGGGTCACGCTGTGTACCCCCTATGGGCTCTATAATTATTTCCTTTGGTAGGGTACACTAGTACAAGGTAATATAAGACCTGGTCCAATTACAACATTAAAGGTTAATATTATAGTATAATATGAAGCCTTTTGTTAACAATGAGAAAAGACTTAGAATTTTTTCGTATTAACGCTTTTCGGAAGGCGAATTTCCTCAAAATAAACCTTCTCCCAACACTTTTTGAGGTATACATACATACATAGAAAATTTATTTCTCTCGTAAAAGCAACCCGGCTGCTGCGGTATCCGGAGCGCCTCTGCCGGCAATACACTCTGCTCCTCCGGTACGGGGACCAGCGTCGGAGCCTTCCCGTTGAAAGATTATGCGTATAAAAGATTTTCAGAAGGCGAATTTCTTCAAAATAAAGCTTCTCGCAACACTTTTTGAGATATACATACATAGAAAATTCATTTCTCTTGAAAAAAGACTTAGAATTTCTCCGTATAAAAGCTATTCAGAAGGCGAATTTCTGCGAAATAAAGCTTCTCGCAACACTATTTTAGATATACAAAAACAGTAAAATTCGGGGTCACACTGTGTACCCCCTATAGGGTCTATAATTATTTCCTTTAGTAGGGTACACTAGTACAAGGTAATATAACACCTGGTCCAATTACAACATTAAAGGTTAATATTAAGGTCTGATAGGAGGCATTTTTCTTAACATTGAAAAATGCATTGTTTTAAATATACATACATAGTAAAATGCGGGGTCACACTGTGTACCCCCTATGGGCTCTATAATTATTTCCTTTGGTAGGGTACACTAGTACCCCGTAATATAATACCTGGTCCAATTACAAATTTAAAGGTCAATATTAAGGTCTGATAGGAGGCTTTGTTATTATTGAGAAAAGACTTAGAATTTTTTCGTATTAACGCTTTTCGGAAGGCGAAATTCCTCGAAATAAAGCTTCTCCCAACACTTTTTGAGGTATACATACATACATACACACATACATACATACATACATAGAAAATTTTTAAAATTTGTTTATTTTTTTTTCTATTGTTAATTTTACATTATATTATTCATTTAATGTCTTTTTCTATATTTTAGAAGGAACTATATATGAAAAATAATTTTTTTAAGTTCGGGAAAGTGAGATCAGAGCTTAAAAACAGGAAAAATCAATTAAAATTAATTTATTCATATTATTTACAATACTTTCGATAGTTTGGCCTGCCTAATATGTTCTCTGTATAAAAACAATCCTCTTTCTTCGTTAAAGAACGCGTAATGGAATAAAAAATAACATAAAATAGGCATGTACGGGTAAGTTTTCAAGACCACATAACTCGCTTTAATATTAAGCTATAAATCTCAAACTCGGTACCAAAATAGGGTACCATGCCCCCAACCCCTGTGCCTAAGGAAATATTTATAGCTTAATTAGGAGGGTCGCAATGGGCCCCCAAAGTACATCGTTAAACTGACCGCGAGATTGCTTTTGAAGCCATCAAGTAGCTCGCTGACCGTGTAATCGTGGTGGAACGGATAGCGTGATAGCAGCTGAGCGAGACGGTGCGGGTTCGAATCCCAGTGTGGACAATTTTTAAAATTTGTTTATTTTTTTTCTATTGTTAATTTTACATTATATTATTCATTTAATGTCTTTTTCTATATTTTAGAAGGAACTATATATGAAAAATAATTTTTTTAAGTTCGGGAAAGTGAGATCAGAGCTTAAAAACAGGAAAAATCAATTAAAATTAATTTATTCATATTATTTACAATACTTTCGATAGTTTGGCCTGCCTAATATGTTCTCTGTATAAAAACAATCCTCTTTCTTCGTTAAAGAACGTGTAATGGAATAAAAAATAACATAAAATAGGCATGTACAGGTAAGTTTTCAAGACCACATAACTCGCTTTAATATTAAGCTATAAATCTCAACAAAAACAGTAAAGTTCGGGGTCACGCTGTGTACCCCCTATGGGGTTTATAATTTTTTCCTTTGGTAGGGTACACTAGTACAAGGTAATATAACACCTGGTCCAATTACAACATTAAAGGTTAATATTAAGGTCTGACAGGCGGCATTTTTCTTAACATTGAAAAATGCATTGTTTTAAATATACATACATAGTAAAATGCGGTGTCACACTGTGTACCCCCTATGGGCTCTAAAATTATTTCCTTTGGTAGGGTACACTAGTACTCCGTAATATAATACCTGGTCCAATTACAACATTAAAGGTTAATATTAAGGTCTGATATGAAGCCATTTGTTAACAATGAGAAAAGACTTAAAATTGCTCCGTATGAACGCTTTTCGGAAGGCGAATTTCCTCAAAATAAAGCTTCTCCCAACACTTTTTGAGATATACATACATAGAAAATCTATTTCTCCTCTTGAAAAAAGACTTTGAATTTCTGCGTATAAAAGCTCTTCGGAAGGCGAGTTTCTTGGAAATAGAGCTTCTCGCAACACTTTTGGAAATATACAAAAAGAGTAAAATTCGGGGTCACGCTGCGTACCCCCTATGCGGTCTATAATTTTTTCCTTTGGTAGGGTACACGAGTACAAGGTAATATAACACCTGGTCCAATTACAACATTAAAGGTCAATATTGAGGTCTGATAGGAGGCATTTTTCTTAACATTGAAAAATGCACTGTTTTAGGTATACATACATAGTAAAGTGCGGTGTCACGCTGTGTACCCCCTATGGTGTCTATAATTATTTCCTTTGGTAGGGTACACTAGTACAAGGTAATATAACACCTGGTCCACTTAAAATATTAAGGGTCAATATTAAGGTCTGATAGGAGGGTTTGTTAACATTGAGAAAAGACGTAGAATTTCTGCGTATAAAAGCTCTTCAGAAGGCGAATTTCTTCGAAATAAAGCTTCTCGCAACACTTTTGGAGATATACAAAAAGAGTAAAATTCGGGGTCGCGCTGTGTACCCCCTATGGGGTCTATAATTTTTTCCTTTGGTATGGTACACTAGTACCCCGTAATATAATACCTGGTCCAATTACAAATTTAAAGGTCAATATTAAGGTCTGATAGGCGGCATTTTTCTTAACATTGAAAAATGCATTGTTTTATATATACAAAAACAGTAAAATTCGGGGTCACGCTGTGTACCCCCTATGGTGTCTATAATTGATTCCTTTGGTAGGGTACATTATTACAAGGTAATATAACACCTGGTCCACTTAAAATATTAAGGGTCAATATTAAGGTCTGATAGGAGGCTTTGTTAACATTGAGAAAAGACGTAGAATTTCTGCGTATAAAAGCTCTTCAGAAGGCGAATTTCTGCGAAATAAAGCTTCTCGCAACACTTTTGGAGATATACAAAAACAGTAAAATTCGGGGTCGCGCTGTGTACCCCCTATGGGGTCTATAATTATATCCTTTGGTAGGGTACACTAGTACCCCGTAATATAATACCTGGTCCAATTACAACATTAAAGGTTAATATTAAGGTCTGACAGGCGGCATTTTTCTTAACATTGAAAAATGCATTGTTTTAAATATACATACATAGTAAAATGCGGTGTCACACTGTGTACCCCCTATGGGCTCTAAAATTATTTCCTTTGGTAGGGTACACTAGTACTCCGTAATATAATACCTGGTCCAATTACAACATTAAAGGTTTATATTAAGGTCTGATATGAAGCCATTTGTTAACAATGAGAAAAGACTTAAAATTGCTCCGTATCAACGCTTTTCGGAAGGCGAATTTCCTCAAAATAAAGCTTCTCCCAACACTTTTTGAGATATACATACATAGAAAATCTATTTCTCCTCTTGAAAAAAGACTTACAATTTCTGCCTATAAAAGCTCTTCGGAAGGCGAGTTTCTTGGAAATAGAGCTTCTCGCAACACTATTTTAGCTATACAAAAAGAGTAAAATTCGGGGTCACGCTGTGTACCCCCTATGCGGTCTATAATTTTTTCCTTTGGTAGGGTACACGAGTACAAGGTAATATAACACCTGGTCCAATAACAATATTAAAGGTTAATATTATAGTATAATATGAAGCCTTTTGTTAACAATGAAAAATGCACTGTTTTAGATATACATACATAGTAAAGTGCGGGGTCACGCTGTGTACCCCCTATAGGCTCTATAATTATTTCCTTTGGTAGGGTACACTAGTACAAGGTAATACAACACCTGGTCCAACTAAAACATTAAAGGTTAATATTAAGGTCTGATAGGAGGCTTTGTTAATATTGAGAATGGACTTAAAATTTTTGCATATAAGAGCTATTGAGGAGGCGAATTTCTGCGAAATAAAGCTTCTCGAAACACTTTTGGAGATATACAAAAAGAGTAAAATTCGGGGTCACGCTGTGTACCCCCTATGGGCTCTATAATTATTTCCTTTGGTAGGGTACACTAGTACAAGGTAATATAAGACCTGGTCCAATTACAACATTAAAGGTTAATATTATAGTATAATATGAAGCCTTTTGTTAACAATGAGAAAAGACTTAGAATTTTTTCGTATTAACGCTTTTCGGAAGGCGAATTTCCTCAAAATAAACCTTCTCCCAACACTTTTTGAGGTATACATACATACATAGAAAATTTATTTCTCTCGTAAAAGCAACCCGGCTGCTGCGGTATCCGGAGCGCCTCTGCCGGCAATACACTCTGCTCCTCCGGTACGGGGACCAGCGTCGGAGCCTTCCCGTTGAAAGATTATGCGTATAAAAGATTTTCAGAAGGCGAATTTCTTCAAAATAAAGCTTCTCGCAACACTTTTTGAGATATACATACATAGAAAATTCATTTCTCTTGAAAAAAGACTTAGAATTTCTCCGTATAAAAGCTATTCAGATGGCGAATTTCTGCGAAATAAAGCTTCTCGCAACACTATTTTAGATATACAAAAACAGTAAAATTCGGGGTCACACTGTGTACCCCCTATAGGGTCTATAATTATTTCCTTTAGTAGGGTACACTAGTACAAGGTAATATAACACCTGGTCCAATTACAACATTAAAGGTTAATATTAAGGTCTGATAGGAGGCATTTTTCTTAACATTGAAAAATGCATTGTTTTAAATATACATACATAGTAAAATGCGGGGTCACACTGTGTACCCCCTATGGGCTCTATAATTATTTCCTTTGGTAGGGTACACTAGTACCCCGTAATATAATACCTGGTCCAATTACAAATTTAAAGGTCAATATTAAGGTCTGATAGGAGGCTTTGTTATTATTGAGAAAAGACTTAGAATTTTTTCGTATTAACGCTTTTCGGAAGGCGAAATTCCTCGAAATAAAGCTTCTCCCAACACTTTTTGAGGTATACATACATACATACACACATACATACATACATAGAAAATTTTTAAAATTTGTTTATTTTTTTTTTCTATTGTTAATTTTACATTATATTATTCATTTAATGTCTTTTTCTATATTTTAGAAGGAACTATATATGAAAAATAATTTTTTTAAGTTCGGGAAAGTGAGATCAGAGCTTAAAAACAGGAAAAATCAATTAAAATTAATTTATTCATATTATTTACAATACTTTCGATAGTTTGGCCTGCCTAATATGTTCTCTGTATAAAAACAATCCTCTTTCTTCGTTAAAGAACGCGTAATGGAATAAAAAATAACATAAAATAGGCATGTACGGGTAAGTTTTCAAGACCACATAACTCGCTTTAATATTAAGCTATAAATCTCAAACTCGGTACCAAAATAGGGTACCATGCCCCCAACCCCTGTGCCTAAGGAAATATTTATAGCTTAATTAGGAGGGTCGCAATGGGCCCCCAAAGTACATCGTTAAACTGACCGCGAGATTGCTTTTGAAGCCATCAAGTAGCTCGCTGACCGTGTAATCGTGGTGGAACGGATAGCGTGATAGCAGCTGAGCGAGACGGTGCGGGTTCGAATCCCAGTGTGGACAATTTTTAAAATTTGTTTATTTTTTTTTCTATTGTTAATTTTACATTATATTATTCATTTAATGTCTTTTTCTATATTTTAGAAGGAACTATATATGAAAAATAATTTTTTTAAGTTCGGGAAAGTGAGATCAGAGCTTAAAAACAGGAAAAATCAATTAAAATTAATTTATTCATATTATTTACAATACTTTCGATAGTTTGGCCTGCCTAATATGTTCTCTGTATAAAAACAATCCTCTTTCTTCGTTAAAGAACGCGTAATGGAATAAAAAATAACATAAAATAGGCATGTACGGGTAAGTTTTCAAGACCACATAACTCGCTTTTATATTAAGCTATAAATCTCAAACTCGGTACCAAAATAGGGTACCATGCCCCCAACCCCTGTGCCTAAGGAAATATTTATAGCTTAATTAGGAGGGTCGCAATGGGCCCCCAAAGTACATCGTTAAACTGACCGCGAGATTGCTTTTGAAGCCATCAAGTAGCTCGCTGACCGTGTAATCGTGGTGGAACGGATAGCGTGATAGCAGCTGAGCGAGACGGTGCGGGTTCGAATCCCAGTGTGGACAATTTTTAAAATTTGTTTATTTTTTTTTCTATTGTTAATTTTACATCATATTATTCATTTAATGTCTTTTTCTATATTTTAGAAGGAACTATATATGAAAAATAATTTTTTTAAGTTCGGGAAAGTGAGATCAGAGCTTAAAAACAGAAAATATCAATTAAAATTAATTTATTCATATTATTTACAATACTTTCGATAGTTTGGCCTGCCTAGTATGTTCTCTGTATAAAAACAATCCTCTTTCTTTGTTAAAGAACGTATAATGGAACAAAAAATAACATAAAATAGGTATGTACGGATCAAATTTCAAGACCACGTAACTCGCTTTAATATTAAGTTATAAATCTCAAACTCGGTACCAAAATAGGATACCATGCCCCCCACCTCAGTGCCGAAGGAAATATTTATAGGTTAGTTAGGAGGATCGCAAGGGGCCCCCAAAGTACATCGATCAACTAACCGGGAAAGTGCTTTAGAAGGGATGGAATACGACGCTTACCATGTATACGTGGTGGAGCGGATAGCGTGATAGCAGCTGAGCGAGATGGCGAGGGTTCGAATCCCGGTGTTGTCCATTTTTTGAAATTTGTTTTTTTTTCTTTTGTTAATTTTACATTATTTTATTTATTTAATGTGTTTTTCTATATTATAGAAGGAATTATATATGAAAAATAATTTTTTTAAGTTCGGGAAAATGAGATCAGAGCTTAAAAACAGAAAAAATCAATTAAAATTAATTTATTCATATTATTTACAATACTTTCGATAGTTTGGCCTGCCTAGTATGTTCTCTGTATAAAAACAATCCTCTTTCTTCGTTAAAGAACGTGTAATGGAATAAAAAATAACATAAAATAGGCATGTACGGGTAAGTTTTCAAGACCACATAACTCGCTTTAATATTAAGCTATAAATCTCAACAAAAACAGTAAAGTTCGGGGTCACGCTGTGTACCCCCTATGGGGTTTATAATTTTTTCCTTTGGTAGGGTACACTAGTACAAGGTAATATAACACCTGGTCCAATTACAACATTAAAGATTAATATTGAGGTCTGATAGGAGGCATTTCTCTTAACATTGAAAAAATGCACTGTTTTACATATACATACATAGTAAAGTTCGGGGTCACGGTGTGTACCCCCTATGGGGTCTATAATTGATTCCTTTGGTAGGGTACATTATTACAAGGTAATATAACACCTGGTCCACTTAAAATATTAAGGGTCAATATTAAGGTCTGATAGGAGGCTTTGTTAACATTGAGAAAAGACGTAGAATTTCTGCGTATAAAAGCTCTTCAGAAGGCGAATTTCTGCGAAATAAAGCTTCTCGCAACACTTTTGGAGATATACAAAAACAGTAAAATTCGGGGTCGCGCTGTGTACCCCCTATGGGGTCTATAATTATATCCTTTGGTAGGGTACACTAGTACCCCGTAATATAATACCTGGTCCAATTACAACATTAAAGGTTAATATTAAGGTCTGACAGGCGGCATTTTTCTTAACATTGAAAAATGCATTGTTTTAAATATACATACATAGTAAAATGCGGTGTCACACTGTGTACCCCCTATGGGCTCTAAAATTATTTCCTTTGGTAGGGTACACTAGTACTCCGTAATATAATACCTGGTCCAATTACAACATTAAAGGTTAATATTAAGGTCTGATATGAAGCCATTTGTTAACAATGAGAAAAGACTTAAAATTGCTCCGTATGAACGCTTTTCGGAAGGCGAATTTCCTCAAAATAAAGCTTCTCCCAACACTTTTTGAGATATACATACATAGAAAATCTATTTCTCCTCTTGAAAAAAGACTTTGAATTTCTGCGTATAAAAGCTCTTCGGAAGGCGAGTTTCTTGGAAATAGAGCTTCTCGCAACACTTTTGGAAATATACAAAAAGAGTAAAATTCGGGGTCACGCTGTGTACCCCCTATGCGGTCTATAATTTTTTCCTTTGGTAGGGTACACGAGTACAAGGTAATATAACACCTGGTCCAATTACAACATTAAAGGTCAATATTGAGGTCTGATAGGAGGCATTTTTCTTAACATTGAAAAATGCACTGTTTTAGGTATACATACATAGTAAAGTGCGGTGTCACGCTGTGTACCCCCTATGGTGTCTATAATTATTTCCTTTGGTAGGGTACACTAGTACAAGGTAATATAACACCTGGTCCACTTAAAATATTAAGGGTCAATATTAAGGTCTGATAGGAGGGTTTGTTAACATTGAGAAAAGACGTAGAATTTCTGCGTATAAAAGCTCTTCAGAAGGCGAATTTCTTCGAAATAAAGCTTCTCACAACACTTTTGGAGATATACAAAAAGAGTAAAATTCGGGGTCGCGCTGTGTACCCCCTATGGGGTCTATAATTTTTTCCTTTGGTAGGGTACACTAGTACCCCGTAATATAATACCTGGTCCAATTACAAATTTAAAGGTCAATATTAAGGTCTGATAGGCGGCATTTTTCTTAACATTGAAAAATGCATTGTTTTATATATACAAAAACAGTAAAATTCGGGGTCACGCTGTGTACCCCCTATGGTGTCTATAATTGATTCCTTTGGTAGGGTACAGTATTACAAGGTAATATAACACCTGGTCCACTTAAAATATTAAGGGTCAATATTAAGGTCTGATAGGAGGCTTTGTTAACATTGAGAAAAGACGTAGAATTTCTGCGTATAAAAGCTCTTCAGAAGGCGAATTTCTGCGAAATAAAGCTTCTCGCAACACTTTTGGAGATATACAAAAACAGTAAAATTCGGGGTCGCGCTGTGTACCCCCTATGGGGTCTATAATTATATCCTTTGGTAGGGTACACTAGTACCCCGTAATATAATACCTGGTCCAATTACAACATTAAAGGTTAATATTAAGGTCTGACAGGCGGCATTTTTCTTAACATTGAAAAATGCATTGTTTTAAATATACATACATAGTAAAATGCGGTGTCACACTGTGTACCCCCTATGGGCTCTAAAATTATTTCCTTTGGTAGGGTACACTAGTACTCCGTAATATAATACCTGGTCCAATTACAACATTAAAGGTTAATATTAAGGTCTGATATGAAGCCATTTGTTAACAATGAGAAAAGACTTAAAATTGCTCCGTATGAACGCTTTTCGGAAGGCGAATTTCCTCAAAATAAAGCTTCTCCCAACACTTTTTGAGATATACATACATAGAAAATCTATTTCTCCTCTTGAAAAAAGACTTTGAATTTCTGCGTATAAAAGCTCTTCGGAAGGCGAGTTTCTTGGAAATAGAGCTTCTCGCAACACTTTTGGAAATATACAAAAAGAGTAAAATTCGGGGTCACGCTGTGTACCCCCTATGCGGTCTATAATTTTTTCCTTTGGTAGGGTACACGAGTACAAGGTAATATAACACCTGGTCCAATTACAACATTAAAGGTCAATATTGAGGTCTGAAAGGAGGCATTTTTCTTAACATTGAAAAATGCACTGTTTTAGGTATACATACATAGTAAAGTGCGGTGTCACGCTGTGTACCCCCTATGGTGTCTATAATTATTTCCTTTGGTAGGGTACACTAGTACAAGGTAATATAACACCTGGTCCACTTAAAATATTAAGGGTCAATATTAAGGTCTGATAGGAGGGTTTGTTAACATTGAGAAAAGACGTAGAATTTCTGCGTATAAAAGCTCTTCAGAAGGCGAATTTCTTCGAAATAAAGCTTCTCGCAACACTTTTGGAGATATACAAAAAGAGTAAAATTCGGGGTCGCGCTGTGTACCCCCTATGGGGTCTATAATTTTTTCCTTTGGTAGGGTACACTAGTACCCCGTAATATAATACCTGGTCCAATTACAAATTTAAAGGTCAATATTAAGGTCTGATAGGCGGCATTTTTCTTAACATTGAAAAATGCATTGTTTTATATATACAAAAACAGTAAAATTCGGGGTCACGCTGTGTACCCCCTATGGTGTCTATAATTGATTCCTTTGGTAGGGTACAGTATTACAAGGTAATATAACACCTGGTCCACTTAAAATATTAAGGGTCAATATTAAGGTCTGATAGGAGGCTTTGTTAACATTGAGAAAAGACGTAGAATTTCTGCGTATAAAAGCTCTTCAGAAGGCGAATTTCTGCGAAATAAAGCTTCTCGCAACACTTTTGGAGATATACAAAAACAGTAAAATTCGGGGTCGCGCTGTGTACCCCCTATGGGGTCTATAATTATATCCTTTGGTAGGGTACACTAGTACCCCGTAATATAATACCTGGTCCAATTACAACATTAAAGGTTAATATTAAGGTCTGACAGGCGGCATTTTTCTTAACATTGAAAAATGCATTGTTTTAAATATACATACATAGTAAAATGCGGTGTCACACTGTGTACCCCCTATGGGCTCTAAAATTATTTCCTTTGGTAGGGTACACTAGTACTCCGTAATATAATACCTGGTCCAATTACAACATTAAAGGTTAATATTAAGGTCTGATATGAAGCCATTTGTTAACAATGAGAAAAGACTTAAAATTGCTCCGTATGAACGCTTTTCGGAAGGCGAATTTCCTCAAAATAAAGCTTCTCCCAACACTTTTTGAGATATACATACATAGAAAATCTATTTCTCCTCTTGAAAAAAGACTTTGAATTTCTGCGTATAAAAGCTCTTCGGAAGGCGAGTTTCTTGGAAATAGAGCTTCTCGCAACACTATTTTAGCTATACAAAAAGAGTAAAATTCGGGGTCACGCTGTGTACCCCCTATGCGGTCTATAATTTTTTCCTTTGGTAGGGTACACGAGTACAAGGTAATATAACACCTGGTCCAATTACAACATTAAAGGTCAATATTGAGGTCTGATAGGAGGCATTTTTCTTAACATTGAAAAATGCACTGTTTTAGGTATACATACATAGTAAAGTGCGGTGTCACGCTGTGTACCCCCTATGGTGTCTATAATTATTTCCTTTGGTAGGGTACACTAGTACAAGGTAATATAACACCTGGTCCACTTAAAATATTAAGGGTCAATATTAAGGTCTGATAGAAGGGTTTGTTAACATTGAGAAAAGACGTAGAATTTCTGCGTATAAAAGCTCTTCAGAAGGCGAATTTCTTCGAAATAAAGCTTCTCGCAACACTTTTGGAGATATACAAAAAGAGTAAAATTCGGGGTCGCGCTGTGTACCCCCTATGGGGTCTATAATTTTTTCCTTTGGTAGGGTACACTAGTACCCCGTAATATAATACCTGGTCCAATTACAAATTTAAAGGTCAATATTAAGGTCTGATAGGCGGCATTTTTCTTAACATTGAAAAATGCATTGTTTTATATATACAAAAACAGTAAAATTCGGGGTCACGCTGTGTACCCCCTATGGTGTCTATAATTGATTCCTTTGGTAGGGTACAGTATTACAAGGTAATATAACACCTGGTCCACTTAAAATATTAAGGGTCAATATTAAGGTCTGATAGGAGGCTTTGTTAACATTGAGAAAAGACGTAGAATTTCTGCGTATAAAAGCTCTTCAGAAGGCGAATTTCTGCGAAATAAAGCTTCTCGCAACACTTTTGGAGATATACAAAAACAGCAAAATTCGGGGTCGCGCTGTGTACCCCCTATGGGGTCTATAATTATATCCTTTGGTAGGGTACACTAGTACCCCGTAATATAATACCTGGTCCAATTACAACATTAAAGGTTAATATTAAGGTCTGACAGGCGGCATTTTTCTTAACATTGAAAAATGCATTGTTTTAAATATACATACATAGTAAAATGCGGTGTCACACTGTGTACCCCCTATGGGCTCTAAAATTATTTCCTTTGGTAGGGTACACTAGTACTCCGTAATATAATACCTGGTCCAATTACAACATTAAAGGTTTATATTAAGGTCTGATATGAAGCCATTTGTTAACAATGAGAAAAGACTTAAAATTGCTCCGTATCAACGCTTTTCGGAAGGCGAATTTCCTCAAAATAAAGCTTCTCCCAACACTTTTTGAGATATACATACATAGAAAATCTATTTCTTCTCTTGAAAAAAGACTTACAATTTCTGCCTATAAAAGCTCTTCGGAAGGCGAGTTTCTTGGAAATAGAGCTTCTCGCAACACTATTTTAGCTATACAAAAAGAGTAAAATTCGGGGTCACGCTGTGTACCCCCTATGCGGTCTATATTTTTTTCCTTTGGTAGGGTACACGAGTACAAGGTAATATAACACCTGGTCCAATTACAACATTAAAGGTTAATATTATAGTATAATATGAAGCCTTTTGTTAACAATGAAAAATGCACTGTTTTAGATATACATACATAGTAAAGTGCGGGGTCACGCTGTGTACCCCCTATGGGCTCTATAATTATTTCCTTTGGTAGGGTACACTAGTACAAGGTAATACAACACCTGGTCCAACTAAAACATTAAAGGTTAATATTAAGGTCTGATAGGAGGCTTTGTTAATATTGAGAATGGACCTAAAATTTTTGCATATAAGAGCTATTGAGGAGGCGAATTTCTGCGAAATAAAGCTTCTCGAAACACTTTTGGAGATATAGAAAAAGAGTAAAATTCGGGGTCACGCTGTGTACCCCCTATGGGCTCTATAATTATTTCCTTTGGTAGGGTACACTAGTACAAGGTAATATAAGACCTGGTCCAATTACAACATTAAAGGTTAATATTATAGTATAATATGAAGCCTTTTGTTAACAATGAGAAAAGACTTAGAATTTTTTCGTATTAACGCTTTTCGGAAGGCGAATTTCCTCAAAATAAACCTTCTCCCAACACTTTTTGAGGTATACATACATACATAGAAAATTTATTTCTCTCGTAAAAGCAACCCGGCTGCTGCGGTATCCGGAGCGCCTCTGCCGGCAATACACTCCGCTCCTCTGGTACGGGGACCAGCGTCGGAGCCTTCCCGTTGAAAGATTATGCGTATAAAAGATTTTCAGAAGGCGAATTTCTTCAAAATAAAGCTTCTCGCAACACTTTTTGAGATATACATACATAGAAAATTCATTTCTCTTGAAAAAAGACTTAGAATTTCTCCGTATAAAAGCTATTCAGAAGGCGAATTTCTGCGAAATAAAGCTTCTCGCAACACTATTTTAGATATACAAAAACAGTAAAATTCGGGGTCACACTGTGTACCCCCTATAGGGTCTATAATTATTTCCTTTAGTAGGGTACACTAGTACAAGGTAATATAACACCTGGTCCAATTACAACATTAAAGGTTAATATTAAGGTCTGATAGGAGGCATTTTTCTTAACATTGAAAAATGCATTGTTTTAAATATACATACATAGTAAAATGCGGGGTCACACTGTGTACCCCCTATGGGCTCTATAATTATTTCCTTTGGTAGGGTACACTAGTACCCCGTAATATAATACCTGGTCCAATTACAAATTTAAAGGTCAATATTAAGGTCTGATAGGAGGCTTTGTTATTATTGAGAAAAGACTTAAAATTGCTCCGTATGAACGCTTTTCGGAAGGCGAATTTCCTCAAAATAAAGCTTCTCCCAACACTTTTTGAGATATACATACATAGAAAATCTATTTCTCCTCTTGAAAAAAGACTTTGAATTTCTGCGTATAAAAGCTCTTCGGAAGGCGAGTTTCTTGGAAATAGAGCTTCTCGCAACACTATTTTAGCTATACAAAAAGAGTAAAATTCGGGGTCACGCTGTGTACCCCCTATGCGGTCTATAATTTTTTCCTTTGGTAGGGTACACGAGTACAAGGTAATATAACACCTGGTCCAATTACAACATTAAAGGTCAATATTGAGGTCTGATAGGAGGCATTTTTCTTAACATTGAAAAATGCACTGTTTTAGGTATACATACATAGTAAAGTGCGGTGTCACGCTGTGTACCCCCTATGGTGTCTATAATTATTTCCTTTGGTAGGGTACACTAGTACAAGGTAATATAACACCTGGTCCACTTAAAATATTAAGGGTCAATATTAAGGTCTGATAGAAGGGTTTGTTAACATTGAGAAAAGACGTAGAATTTCTGCGTATAAAAGCTCTTCAGAAGGCGAATTTCTTCGAAATAAAGCTTCTCGCAACACTTTTGGAGATATACAAAAAGAGTAAAATTCGGGGTCACGCTGTGTACCCCCTATGGGGTCTATAATTTTTTCCTTTGGTAGGGTACACTAGTACCCCGTAATATAATACCTGGTCCAATTACAAATTTAAAGGTCAATATTAAGGTCTGATAGGCGGCATTTTTCTTAACATTGAAAAATGCATTGTTTTATATATACAAAAACAGTAAAATTCGGGGTCACGCTGTGTACCCCCTATGGTGTCTATAATTGATTCCTTTGGTAGGGTACAGTATTACAAGGTAATATAACACCTGGTCCACTTAAAATATTAAGGGTCAATATTAAGGTCTGATAGGAGGCTTTGTTAACATTGAGAAAAGACGTAGAATTTCTGCGTATAAAAGCTCTTCAGAAGGCGAATTTCTGCGAAATAAAGCTTCTCGCAACACTTTTGGAGATATACAAAAACAGCAAAATTCGGGGTCGCGCTGTGTACCCCCTATGGGCTCTAAAATTATTTCCTTTGGTAGGGTACACTAGTACTCCGTAATATAATACCTGGTCCAATTACAACATTAAAGGTTTATATTAAGGTCTGATATGAAGCCATTTGTTAACAATGAGAAAAGACTTAAAATTGCTCCGTATCAACGCTTTTCGGAAGGCGAATTTCCTCAAAATAAAGCTTCTCCCAACACTTTTTGAGATATACATACATAGAAAATCTATTTCTTCTCTTGAAAAAAGACTTACAATTTCTGCCTATAAAAGCTCTTCGGAAGGCGAGTTTCTTGGAAATAGAGCTTCTCGCAACACTATTTTAGCTATACAAAAAGAGTAAAATTCGGGGTCACGCTGTGTACCCCCTATGCGGTCTATATTTTTTTCCTTTGGTAGGGTACACGAGTACAAGGTAATATAACACCTGGTCCAATTACAACATTAAAGGTTAATATTATAGTATAATATGAAGCCTTTTGTTAACAATGAAAAATGCACTGTTTTAGATATACATACATAGTAAAGTGCGGGGTCACGCTGTGTACCCCCTATGGGCTCTATAATTATTTCCTTTGGTAGGGTACACTAGTACAAGGTAATACAACACCTGGTCCAACTAAAACATTAAAGGTTAATATTAAGGTCTGATAGGAGGCTTTGTTAATATTGAGAATGGACCTAAAATTTTTGCATATAAGAGCTATTGAGGAGGCGAATTTCTGCGAAATAAAGCTTCTCGAAACACTTTTGGAGATATAGAAAAAGAGTAAAATTCGGGGTCACGCTGTGTACCCCCTATGGGCTCTATAATTATTTCCTTTGGTAGGGTACACTAGTACAAGGTAATATAAGACCTGGTCCAATTACAACATTAAAGGTTAATATTATAGTATAATATGAAGCCTTTTGTTAACAATGAGAAAAGACTTAGAATTTTTTCATATTAACGCTTTTCGGAAGGCGAATTTCCTCAAAATAAACCTTCTCCCAACACTTTTTGAGGTATACATACATACATAGAAAATTTATTTCTCTCGTAAAAGCAACCCGGCTGCTGCGGTATCCGGAGCGCCTCTGCCGGCAATACACTCCGCTCCTCTGGTACGGGGACCAGCGTCGGAGCCTTCCCGTTGAAAGATTATGCGTATAAAAGATTTTCAGAAGGCGAATTTCTTCAAAATAAAGCTTCTCGCAACACTTTTTGAGATATACATACATAGAAAATTCATTTCTCTTGAAAAAAGACTTAGAATTTCTCCGTATAAAAGCTATTCAGAAGGCGAATTTCTGCGAAATAAAGCTTCTCGCAACACTATTTTAGATATACAAAAACAGTAAAATTCGGGGTCACACTGTGTACCCCCTATAGGGTCTATAATTATTTCCTTTAGTAGGGTACACTAGTACAAGGTAATATAACACCTGGTCCAATTACAACATTAAAGGTTAATATTAAGGTCTGATAGGAGGCATTTTTCTTAACATTGAAAAATGCATTGTTTTAAATATACATACATAGTAAAATGCGGGGTCACACTGTGTACCCCCTATGGGCTCTATAATTATTTCCTTTGGTAGGGTACACTAGTACCCCGTAATATAATACCTGGTCCAATTACAAATTTAAAGGTCAATATTAAGGTCTGATAGGAGGCTTTGTTATTATTGAGAAAAGACTTAGAATTTTTTCGTATTAACGCTTTTCGGAAGGCGAAATTCCTCGAAATAAAGCTTCTCCCAACACTTTTTGAGGTATACATACATACATACACACATACATACATACATACATAGAAAATTTTTAAAATTTGTTTATTTTTTTTTCTATTGTTAATTTCACATTATATTATTCATTTAATGTCTTTTTCTATATTTTAGAAGGAACTATATATGAAAAATAATTTTTTTAAGTTCGGGAAAGTGAGATCAGAGCTTAAAAACAGGAAAAATCAATTAAAATTAATTTATTCATATTATTTACAATACTTTCGATAGTTTGGCCTGCCTAATATGTTCTCTGTATAAAAACAATCCTCTTTCTTCGTTAAAGAACGCGTAATGGAATAAAAAATAACATAAAATAGGCATGTACGGATAAGTTTTCAAGACCACATAACTCGCTTTAATATTAAGCTATAAATCTCAAACTCGGCACCAAAATAGGGTACCATGCCCCCAACCCCTGTGCCTAAGGAAATATTTATAGCTTAATTAGGAGGGTCGCAATGGGCCCCCAAATTACATCGTTAAACTGACCGCGAGATTGCTTTTGAAGCCATCAAGTAGCTCGCTGACCGTGTAATCGTGGTGGAACGGATAGCGTGATAGCAGCTGAGCGAGACGGTGCGGGTTCGAATCCCAGTGTGGACAATTTTTAAAATTTGTTTATTTTTTTTCTATTGTTAATTTTACATTATATTATTCATTTAATGTCTTTTTCTATATTTTAGAAGGAACTATATATGAAAAATACTGTTTTTAAGTTCGGGAAAGTGAGATCAGAGCTTAAAAACAGGAAAAATCAATTAAAATTAATTTATTCATATTATTTACAATACTTTCGATGGTTTGGCCTGCCTAATATGTTCTCTGTATAAAAACAATCCTCTTTCTTCGTTAAAGAACGCGTAATGGAATAAAAAATAACATAAAATAGGCATGTACGGGTAAGTTTTCAAGACCACATAACTCGCTTTAATATTAAGCTATAAATCTCAAACTCGGTACCAAAATAGGGTACCATGCCCCCAACCCCTGTGCCTAAGGAAATATTTATAGCTTAATTAGGAGGGTCGCAATGGGCCCCCAAATTACATCGTTAAACTGACCGCGAGATTGCTTTTGAAGCCATCAAGTAGCTCGCTGACCGTGTAATCGTGGTGGAACGGATAGCGTGATAGCAGCTGAGCGAGACGGTGCGGGTTCGAATCCCAGTGTGGACAATTTTTAAAATTTGTTTATTTTTTTTTCTATTGTTAATTTTACATTATATTATTCATTTAATGTCTTTTTCTATATTTTAGAAGGAACTATATATGAAAAATAATTTTTTTAAGTTCGGGAAAGTGAGATCAGAGCTTAAAAACAGGAAAAATCAATTAAAATTAATTTATTCATATTATTTACAATACTTTCGATAGTTTGGCCTGCCTAGTATGTTCTCTGTATAAAAACAATCCTCTTTCTTTGTTAAAGAACGTATAATGGAACAAAAAATAACATAAAATAGGTATGTACGGATCAAATTTCAAGACCACGTAACTCGCTTTAATATTAAGTTATAAATCTCAAACTCGGTACCAAAATAGGATACCATGCCCCCCACCTCATTGCCGAAGGAAATATTTATAGGTTAATTAGGAGGATCGCAAGGGGCCCCCAAAGTACATCGATCAACTAACCGGGAAGTGCTTTAGAAGGCATGGAATACGACGCTTACCATGTATACGTGGTGGAGCGGATAGCGTGATAGCAGCTGAGCGAGATGGCGAAGGTTCGAATCCCGGTGTTGTCCATTTTTTGAAATTTGTTTTTTTTTCTTTTGTTAATTTTACATTATTTTATTTATTTAATGTGTTTTTCTATATTATAGAAGGAATTATATATGAAAAATAATTTTTTTAAGTTCGGGAAAATGAGATCAGAGCTTAAAAACAGAAAAAATCAATTAAAATTAATTTATTCATATTATTTACAATACTTTCGATAGTTTGGCCTGCCTAGTATGTTCTCTGTATAAAAACAATCCTCTTTCTTCGTTAAAGAACGTGTAATGGAATAAAAAATAACATAAAATAGGCATGTACGGGTAAGTTTTCAAGACCACATAACTCGCTTTAATATTAAGCTATAAATCTCAACAAAAACAGTAAAGTTCGGGGTCACGCTGTGTACCCCCTATGGGGTTTATAATTTTTTCCTTTGGTAGGGTACACTAGTACAAGGTAATATAACACCTGGTCCAATTACAACATTAAAGATTAATATTGAGGTCTGATAGGAGGCATTTCTCTTAACATTGAAAAAATGCACTGTTTTACATATACATACATAGTAAAGTTCGGGGTCACGGTGTGTACCCCCTATGGGGTCTATATTTGATTCCTTTGGTAGGGTACATTATTACAAGGTAATATAACACCTGGTCCACTTAAAATATTAAGGGTCAATATTAAGGTCTGATAGGAGGCTTTGTTAACATTGAGAAAAGACTTTGAATTTCTGCGTATAAAAGCTCTTCAGAAGGCGAATTTCTGCGAAATAAAGCTTCTCGCAACACTTTTGGAGATATACAAAAACAGTAAAATTCGGGGTCGCGCTGTGTACCCCCTATGGGGTCTATAATTATATCCTTTGGTAGGGTACACTAGTACCCCGTAATATAATACCTGGTCCAAATACAACATTAAAGGTTAATATTAAGGTCTGACAGGCGGCATTTTTCTTAACATTGAAAAATGCATTGTTTTAAATATACATACATAGTAAAATGCGGTGTCACACTGTGTACCTCCTATGGGCTCTAAAATTATTTCCTTTGGTAGGGTACACTAGTACTCCGTAATATAATACCTGGTCCAATTACAACATTAAAGGTTAATATTAAGGTCTGATATGAAGCCATTTGTTAACAATGAGAAAAGACTTAAAATTGCTCCGTATGAACGCTTTTCGGAAGGCGAATTTCCTCAAAATAAAGCTTCTCCCAACACTTTTTGAGATATACATACATAGAAAATCTATTTCTCCTCTTGAAAAAAGACTTTGAATTTCTGCGTATAAAAGCTCTTCGGAAGGCGAGTTTCTTGGAAATAGAGCTTCTCGCAACACTTTTGGAAATATACAAAAAGAGTAAAATTCGGGGTCACGCTGTGTACCCCCTATGCGGTCTATAATTTTTTCCTTTGGTAGGGTACACGAGTACAAGGTAATATAACACCTGGTCCAATTACAACATTAAAGGTCAATATTGAGGTCTGATAGGAGGCATTTTTCTTAACATTGAAAAATGCACTGTTTTAGGTATACATACATAGTAAAGTGCGGTGTCACGCTGTGTACCCCCTATGGTGTCTATAATTATTTCCTTTGGTAGGGTACACTAGTACAAGGTAATATAACACCTGGTCCACTTAAAATATTAAGGGTCAATATTAAGGTCTGATAGGAGGGTTTGTTAACATTGAGAAAAGACGTAGAATTTCTGCGTATAAAAGCTCTTCAGAAGGCGAATTTCTTCGAAATAAAGCTTCTCGCAACACTTTTGGAGATATACAAAAAGAGTAAAATTCGGGGTCGCGCTGTGTACCCCCTATGGGGTCTATAATTTTTTCCTTTGGTAGGGTACACTAGTACCCCGTAATATAATACCTGGTCCAATTACAAATTTAAAGGTCAATATTAAGGTCTGATAGGCGGCATTTTTCTTAACATTGAAAAATGCATTGTTTTATATATACAAAAACAGTAAAATTCGGGGTCACGCTGTGTACCCCCTATGGTGTCTATAATTGATTCCTTTGGTAGGGTACAGTATTACAAGGTAATATAACACCTGGTCCACTTAAAATATTAAGGGTCAATATTAAGGTCTGATAGGAGGCTTTGTTAACATTGAGAAAAGACGTAGAATTTCTGCGTATAAAAGCTCTTCAGAAGGCGAATTTCTGCGAAATAAAGCTTCTCGCAACACTTTTGGAGATATACAAAAACAGCAAAATTCGGGGTCGCGCTGTGTACCCCCTATGGGGTCTATAATTATATCCTTTGGTAGGGTACAGTAGTACCCCGTAATATAATACCTGGTCCAATTACAACATTAAAGGTTAATATTAAGGTCTGACAGGCGGCATTTTTCTTAACATTGAAAAATGCATTGTTTTAAATATACATACATAGTAAAATGCGGTGTCACACTGTGTACCCCCTATGGGCTCTAAAATTATTTCCTTTGGTAGGGTACACTAGTACTCCGTAATATAATACCTGGTCCAATTACAACATTAAAGGTTTATATTAAGGTCTGATATGAAGCCATTTGTTAACAATGAGAAAAGACTTAAAATTGCTCCGTATCAACGCTTTTCGGAAGGCGAATTTCCTCAAAATAAAGCTTCTCCCAACACTTTTTGAGATATACATACATAGAAAATCTATTTCTTCTCTTGAAAAAAGACTTACAATTTCTGCCTATAAAAGCTCTTCGGAAGGCGAGTTTCTTGGAAATAGAGCTTCTCGCAACACTTTTGGAAATATACAAAAAGAGTAAAATTCGGGGTCACGCTGTGTACCCCCTATGCGGTCTATAATTTTTTCCTTTGGTAGGGTACACGAGTACAAGAAAATATAACACCTGGTCCAATTACAACATTAAAGGTCAATATTGAGGTCTGATAGGAGGCATTTTTCTTAACATTGAAAAATGCACTGTTTTAGGTATACATACATAGTAAAGTGCGGTGTCACGCTGTGTACCCCCTATGGTGTCTATAATTATTTCCTTTGGTAGGGTACACTAGTACAAGGTAATATAACACCTGGTCCACTTAAAATATTAAGGGTCAATATTAAGGTCTGATAGGAGGGTTTGTTAACATTGAGAAAAGACGTAGAATTTCTGCGTATAAAAGCTCTTCAGAAGGCGAATTTCTTCGAAATAAAGCTTCTCGCAACACTTTTGGAGATATACAAAAAGAGTAAAATTCGGGGTCGCGCTGTGTACCCCCTATGGGGTCTATAATTTTTTCCTTTGGTAGGGTACACTAGTACCCCGTAATATAATACCTGGTCCAATTACAAATTTAAAGGTCAATATTAAGGTCTGATAGGCGGCATTTTTCTTAACATTGAAAAATGCATTGTTTTATATATACAAAAACAGTAAAATTCGGGGTCACGCTGTGTACCCCCTATGGTGTCTATAATTGATTCCTTTGGTAGGGTACAGTATTACAAGGTAATATAACACCTGGTCCACTTAAAATATTAAGGGTCAATATTAAGGTCTGATAGGAGGCTTTGTTAACATTGAGAAAAGACGTAGAATTTCTGCGTATAAAAGCTCTTCAGAAGGCGAATTTCTGCGAAATAAAGCTTCTCGCAACACTTTTGGAGATATACAAAAACAGCAAAATTCGGGGTCGCGCTGTGTACCCCCTATGGGGTCTATAATTATATCCTTTGGTAGGGTACACTAGTACCCCGTAATATAATACCTGGTCCAATTACAACATTAAAGGTTAATATTAAGGTCTGACAGGCGGCATTTTTCTTAACATTGAAAAATGCATTGTTTTAAATATACATACATAGTAAAATGCGGTGTCACACTGTGTACCCCCTATGGGCTCTAAAATTATTTCCTTTGGTAGGGTACACTAGTACTCCGTAATATAATACCTGGTCCAATTACAACATTAAAGGTTTATATTAAGGTCTGATATGAAGCCATTTGTTAACAATGAGAAAAGACTTAAAATTGCTCCGTATCAACGCTTTTCGGAAGGCGAATTTCCTCAAAATAAAGCTTCTCCCAACACTTTTTGAGATATACATACATAGAAAATCTATTTCTTCTCTTGAAAAAAGACTTACAATTTCTGCCTATAAAAGCTCTTCGGAAGGCGAGTTTCTTGGAAATAGAGCTTCTCGCAACACTATTTTAGCTATACAAAAAGAGTAAAATTCGGGGTCACGCTGTGTACCCCCTATGCGGTCTATAATTTTTTCCTTTGGTAGGGTACACGAGTACAAGGTAATATAACACCTGGTCCAATTACAACATTAAAGGTTAATATTATAGTATAATATGAAGCCTTTTGTTAACAATGAAAAATGCACTGTTTTAGATATACATACATAGTAAAGTGCGGGGTCACGCTGTGTACCCCCTATGGGCTCTATAATTATTTCCTTTGGTAGGGTACACTAGTACAAGGTAATACAACACCTGGTCCAACTAAAACATTAAAGGTTAATATTAAGGTCTCATAGGAGGCTTTGTTAATATTGAGAATGGACCTAAAATTTTTGCATATAAGAGCTATTGAGGAGGCGAATTTCTGCGAAATAAAGCTTCTCGAAACACTTTTGGAGATATAGAAAAAGAGTAAAATTCGGGGTCACGCTGTGTACCCCCTATGGGCTCTATAATTATTTCCTTTGGTAGGGTACACTAGTACAAGGTAATATAAGACCTGGTCCAATTACAACATTAAAGGTTAATATTATAGTATAATATGAAGCCTTTTGTTAACAATGAGAAAAGACTTAGAATTTTTTCGTATTAACGCTTTTCGGAAGGCGAATTTCCTCAAAATAAACCTTCTCCTAACACTTTTTGAGGTATACATACATACATAGAAAATTTATTTCTCTCGTAAAAGCAACCCGGCTGCTGCGGTATCCGGAGCGCCTCTGCCGGCAATACACTCCGCTCCTCTGGTACGGGGACCAGCGTCGGAGCCTTCCCGTTGAAAGATTATGCGTATAAAAGATTTTCAGAAGGCGAATTTCTTCAAAATAAAGCTTCTCGCAACACTTTTTGAGATATACATACATAGAAAATTCATTTCTCTTGAAAAAAGACTTAGAATTTCTCCGTATAAAAGCTATTCAGAAGGCGAATTTCTGCGAAATAAAGCTTCTCGCAACACTATTTTAGATATACAAAAACAGTAAAATTCGGGGTCACACTGTGTACCCCCTATAGGGTCTATAATTATTTCCTTTAGTAGGGTACACTAGTACAAGGTAATATAACACCTGGTCCAATTACAACATTAAAGGTTAATATTAAGGTCTGATAGGAGGCATTTTTCTTAACATTGAAAAATGCATTGTTTTAAATATACATACATAGTAAAATGCGGGGTCACACTGTGTACCCCCTATGGGCTCTATAATTATTTCCTTTGGTAGGGTACACTAGTACCCCGTAATATAATACCTGGTCCAATTACAAATTTAAAGGTCAATATTAAGGTCTGATAGGAGGCTTTGTTATTATTGAGAAAAGACTTAGAATTTTTTCGTATTAACGCTTTTCGGAAGGCGAAATTCCTCGAAATAAAGCTTCTCCCAACACTTTTTGAGGTATACATACATACATACACACATACATACATACATACATAGAAAATTTTTAAAATTTGTTTATTTTTTTTTCTATTGTTAATTTCACATTATATTATTCATTTAATGTCTTTTTCTATATTTTAGAAGGAACTATATATGAAAAATAGTTTTTTTAAGTTCGGGAAAGTGAGATCAGAGCTTAAAAACAGGAAAAATCAATTAAAATTAATTTATTCATATTATTTACAATACTTTCGATAGTTTGGCCTGCCTAATATGTTCTCTGTATAAAAACAATCCTCTTTCTTCGTTAAAGAACGCGTAATGGAATAAAAAATAACATAAAATAGGCATGTACGGGTAAGTTTTCAAGACCACATAACTCGCTTTAATATTAAGCTATAAATCTCAAACTCGGTACCAAAATAGGGTACCATGCCCCCAACCCCTGTGCCTAAGGAAATATTTATAGCTTAATTAGGAGGGTCGCAATGGGCCCCCAAATTACATCGTTAAACTGACCGCGAGATTGCTTTTGAAGCCATCAAGTAGCTCGCTGACCGTGTAATCGTGGTGGAACGGATAGCGTGATAGCAGCTGAGCGAGACGGTGCGGGTTCGAATCCCAGTGTGGACAATTTTTGAAATTTGTTTATTTTTTTTTCTATTGTTAATTTTACATTATATTATTCATTTAATGTCTTTTTCTATATTTTAGAAGGAACTATATATGAAAAATAGTTTTTTTAAGTTCGGGAAAGTGAGATCAGAGCTTAAAAACAGGAAAAATCAATTAAAATTAATTTATTCATATTATTTACAATACTTTCGATAGTTTGGCCTGCCTAATATGTTCTCTGTATAAAAACAATCCTCTTTCTTCGTTAAAGAACGCGTAATGGAATAAAAAATAACATAAAATAGGCATGTACGGGTAAGTTTTCAAGACCACATAACTCGCTTTAATATTAAGCTATAAATCTCAAACTCGGTACCAAAATAGGGTACCATGCCCCCAACCCCTGTGCCTAAGGAAATATTTATAGCTTAATTAGGAGGGTCGCAATGGGCCCCCAAAGTACATCGATCAACTAACCGGGAAAGTGCTTTAGAAGGGATGGAATACGACGCTTACCATGTATACGTGGTGGAGCGGATAGCGTGATAGCAGCTGAGCGAGATGGCGAGGGTTCGAATCCCGGTGTTGTCCATTTTTTGAAATTTGTTTTTTTTTCTTTTGTTAATTTTACATTATTTTATTTATTTAATGTGTTTTTCTATATTATAGAAGGAATTATATATGAAAAATAATTTTTTTAAGTTCGGGAAAATGAGATCAGAGCTTAAAAACAGAAAAAATCAATTAAAATTAATTTATTCATATTATTTACAATACTTTCGATAGTTTGGCCTGCCTAGTATGTTCTCTGTATAAAAACAATCCTCTTTCTTCGTTAAAGAACGTGTAATGGAATAAAAAATAACATAAAATAGGCATGTACGGGTAAGTTTTCAAGACCACATAACTCGCTTTAATATTAAGCTATAAATCTCAACAAAAACAGTAAAGTTCGGGGTCACGCTGTGTACCCCCTATGGGGTTTATAATTTTTTCCTTTGGTAGGGTACACTAGTACAAGGTAATATAACACCTGGTCCAATTACAACATTAAAGATTAATATTGAGGTCTGATAGGAGGCATTTCTCTTAACATTGAAAAAATGCACTGTTTTACATATACATACATAGTAAAGTTCGGGGTCACGGTGTGTACCCCCTATGGGGTCTATAATTGATTCCTTTGGTAGGGTACATTATTACAAGGTAATATAACACCTGGTCCACTTAAAATATTAAGGGTCAATATTAAGGTCTGATAGGAGGCTTTGTTAACATTGAGAAAAGACTTTGAATTTCTGCGTATAAAAGCTCTTCAGAAGGCGAATTTCTGCGAAATAAAGCTTCTCGCAACACTTTTGGAGATATACAAAAACAGTAAAATTCGGGGTCGCGCTGTGTACCCCCTATGGGGTCTATAATTATATCCTTTGGTAGGGTACACTAGTACCCCGTAATATAATACCTGGTCCAATTACAACATTAAAGGTTAATATTAAGGTCTGACAGGCGGCATTTTTCTTAACATTGAAAAATGCATTGTTTTAAATATACATACATAGTAAAATGCGGTGTCACACTGTGTACCCCCTATGGGCTCTAAAATTATTTCCTTTGGTAGGGTACACTAGTACTCCGTAATATAATACCCTGTCCAATTACAACATTAAAGGTTAATATTAAGGTCTGATATGAAGCCATTTGTTAACAATGAGAAAAGACTTAAAATTGCTCCGTATGAACGCTTTTCGGAAGGCGAATTTCCTCAAAATAAAGCTTCTCCCAACACTTTTTGAGATATACATACATAGAAAATCTATTTCTCCTCTTGAAAAAAGACTTTGAATTTCTGCGTATAAAAGCTCTTCGGAAGGCGAGTTTCTTGGAAATAGAGCTTCTCGCAACACTTTTGGAAATATACAAAAAGAGTATAATTCGGGGTCACGCTGTGTACCCCCTATGCGGTCTATAATTTTTTCCTTTGGTAGGGTACACGAGTACAAGGTAATATAACACCTGGTCCAATTACAACATTAAAGGTCAATATTGAGGTCTGATAGGAGGCATTTTTCTTAACATTGAAAAATGCACTGTTTTAGGTATACATACATAGTAAAGTGCGGTGTCACGCTGTGTACCCCCTATGGTGTCTATAATTATTTCCTTTGGTAGGGTACACTAGTACAAGGTAATATAACACCTGGTCCACTTAAAATATTAAGGGTCAATATTAAGGTCTGATAGGAGGGTTTGTTAACATTGAGAAAAGACGTAGAATTTCTGCGTATAAAAGCTCTTCAGAAGGCGAATTTCTTCGAAATAAAGCTTCTCGCAACACTTTTGGAGATATACAAAAAGAGTAAAATTCGGGGTCGCGCTGTGTACCCCCTATGGGGTCTATAATTTTTTCCTTTGGTAGGGTACACTAGTACCCCGTAATATAATACCTGGTCCAATTACAAATTTAAAGGTCAATATTAAGGTCTGATAGGCGGCATTTTTCTTAACATTGAAAAATGCATTGTTTTATATATACAAAAACATTAAAATTCGGGGTCACGCTGTGTACCCCCTATGGTGTCTATAATTGATTCCTTTGGTAGGGTACATTATTACAAGGTAATATAACACCTGGTCCACTTAAAATATTAAGGGTCAATATTAAGGTCTGATAGGAGGCTTTGTTAACATTGAGAAAAGACGTAGAATTTCTGCGTATAAAAGCTCTTCAGAAGGCGAATTTCTGCGAAATAAAGCTTCTCGCAACACTTTTGGAGATATACAAAAACAGTAAAATTCGGGGTCGCGCTGTGTACCCCCTATGGGGTCTATAATTATATCCTTTGGTAGGGTACACTAGTACCCCGTAATATAATACCTGGTCCATTTACAACATTAAAGGTTAATATTAAGGTCTGACAGGCGGCATTTTTCTTAACATTGAAAAATGCATTGTTTTAAATATACATACATAGTAAAATGCGGTGTCACACTGTGTACCCCCTATGGGGTCTAAAATTATTTCCTTTGGTAGGGTACACTAGTACTCCGTAATATAATACCTGGTCCAATTACAACATTAAAGGTTTATATTAAGGTCTGATATGAAGCCATTTGTTAACAATGAGAAAAGACTTAAAATTGCTCCGTATCAACGCTTTTCGGAAGGCGAATTTCCTCAAAATAAAGCTTCTCCTAACACTTTTTGAGATATACATACATAGAAAATCTATTTCTCCTCTTGAAAAAAGACTTACAATTTCTGCCTATAAAAGCTCTTCGGAAGGCGAGTTTCTTGGAAATAGAGCTTCTCGCAACACTATTTTAGCTATACAAAAAGAGTAAAATTCGGGGTCACGCTGTGTACCCCCTATGCGGTCTATAATTTTTTCCTTTGGTAGGGTACACGAGTACAAGGTAATATAACACCTGGTCCAATTACAACATTAAAGGTTAATATTATAGTATAATATGAAGCCTTTTGTTAACAATGAAAAATGCACTGTTTTAGATATACATACATAGTAAAGTGCGGGGTCACGCTGTGTACCCCCTATGGGCTCTATAATTATTTCCTTTGGTAGGGTACACTAGTACAAGGTAATACAACACCTGGTCCAACTAAAACATTAAAGGTTAATATTAAGGTCTGATAGGAGGCTTTGTTAATATTGAGAATGGACTTAAAATTTTTGCATATAAGAGCTATTGAGGAGGCGAATTTCTGCGAAATAAAGCTTCTCGAAACACTTTTGGAGATATACAAAAAGAGTAAAATTCGGGGTCACGCTGTGTACCCCCTATGGGCTCTATAATTATTTCCTTTGGTAGGGTACACTAGTACAAGGTAATATAAGACCTGGTCCAATTACAACATTAAAGGTTAATATTATAGTATAATATGAAGCCTTTTGTTAACAATGAGAAAAGACTTTGAATTTTTTCGTATTAACGCTTTTCGGAAGGCGAATTTCCTCAAAATAAACCTTCTCCCAACACTTTTTGAGGTATACATACATACATAGAAAATTTATTTCTCTCGTAAAAGCAACCCGGCTGCTGCGGTATCCGGAGCGCCTCTGCCGGCAATACACTCCGCTCCTCCGGTACGGGGACCAGCGTCGGAGCCTTCCCGTTGAAAGATTATGCGTATAAAAGATTTTCAGAAGGCGAATTTCTTCAAAATAAAGCTTCTCGCAACACTTTTTGAGATATACATACATAGAAAATTCATTTCTCTTGAAAAAAGACTTAGAATTTCTCCGTATAAAAGCTATTCAGAAGGCGAATTTCTGCGAAATAAAGCTTCTCGCAACACTATTTTAGATATACAAAAACAGTAAAATTCGGGGTCACACTGTGTACCCCCTATAGGGTCTATAATTATTTCCTTTAGTAGGGTACACTAGTACAAGGTAATATAACACCTGGTCCAATTACAACATTAAAGGTTAATATTAAGGTCTGATATGAGGCATTTTTTTTAACATTGAAAAATGCATTGTTTTAAATATACATACTTAGTAAAATGCGGGGTCACACTGTGTACCCCCTATGGGCTCTATAATTATTTCCTTTGGTAGGGTACACTAGTACCCCGTAATATAATACCTGGTCCAATTACAAATTTAAAGGTCAATATTAAGGTCTGATAGGAGGCTTTGTTATTATTGAGAAAAGACTTAGAATTTTTTCGTATTAACGCTTTTCGGAAGGCGAAATTCCTCGAAATAAAGCTTCTCCCAACACTTTTTGAGGTATACATACATACATACACACATACATACATACATAGAAAATTTTTAAAATTTGTTTATTTTTTTTCTATTGTTAATTTTACATTATATTATTCATTTAATGCCTTTTTCTATATTTTAGAAGGAACTATATATGAAAAATAATTTTTTTAAGTTCGGGAAAGTGAGATCAGAGCTTAAAAACAGGAAAAATCAATTAAAATTAATTTATTCATATTATTTACAATACTTTCGATAGTTTGGCCTGCCTAATATGTTCTCTGTATAAAAACAATCCTCTTTCTTCGTTAAAGAACGCGTAATGGAATAAAAAATAACATAAAATAGGCATGTACGGGTAAGTTTTCAAGACCACATAACTCGCTTTACTATTAAGCTATAAATCTCAAACTCGGTACCAAAATAGGGTACCATGCCCCCAACCCCTGTGCCTAAGGAAATATTTATAGCTTAATTAGGAGGGTCGCAATGGGCCCCCAAAGTACATCGTTAAACTGACCGCGAGATTGCTTTTGAAGCCATCAAGTAGCTCGCTGACCGTGTAATCGTGGTGGAGCGGATAGCGTGATAGCAGCTGAGCGAGACGGTGCGGGTTCGAATCCCAGTGTGGACAATTTTTAAAATTTGTTTATTTTTTTTTCTATTGTTAATTTTACATTATATTATTCATTTAATGTCTTTTTCTATATTTTAGAAGGAACTATATATGAAAAATAATTTTTTTAAGTTCGGGAAAGTGAGATCAGAGCTTAAAAAGAGGAAAAATCAATTAAAATTAATTTATTCATATTATTTACAATACTTTCGATAGTTTGGCCTGCCTAATATGTTCTCTGTATAAAAACAATCCTCTTTCTTCGTTAAAGAACGCGTAATGGAATAAAAAATAACATAAAATAGGCATGTACGGGTAAGTTTTCAAGACCACATAACTCGCTTTAATATTAAGCTATAAATCTCAAACTCGGTACCAAAATAGGGTACCATGCCCCCAACCCCTGTGCTTAAGGAAATATTTATAGCTTAATTAGGAGGGTCGCAATGGGCCCCCAAAGTACATCGTTAAACTGACCGCGAGATTGCTTTTGAAGCCATCAAGTAGCTCGCTGACCGTGTAATCGTGGTGGAACGGATAGCGTGATAGCAGCTGAGCGAGACGGTGCGGGTTCGAATCCCAGTGTGGACAATTTTTAAAATTTGTTTATTTTTTTTTCTATTGTTAATTTTACATCATATTATTCATTTAATGTCTTTTTCTATATTTTAGAAGGAACTATATATGAAAAATAATTTTTTTAAGTTCGGGAAAGTGAGATCAGAGCTTAAAAACAGAAAATATCAATTAAAATTAATTTTTTCATATTATTTACAATACTTTCGATAGTTTGGCCTGCCTAGTATGTTCTCTGTATAAAAACAATCCTCTTTCTTTGTTAAAGAACGTATAATGGAACAAAAAATAACATAAAATAGGTATGTACGGATCAAATTTCAAGACCACGTAACTCGCTTTAATATTAAGTTATAAATCTCAAACTCGGTACCAAAATAGGGTACCATGCCCCCCACCTCAGTGCCGAAGGAAATATTTATAGGTTAATTAGGAGGATCGCAAGGGGCCCCCAAAGTACATCGATCAACTAACCGGGAAAGTGCTTTAGAAGGGATGGAATACGACGCTTACCATGTATACGTGGTGGAGCGGATAGCGTGATAGCAGCTGAGCGAGATGGCGAGGGTTCGAATCCCGGTGTTGTCCATTTTTTGAAATTTGTTTTTTTTTTCTTTTGTTAATTTTACATTATTTTATTTATTTAATGTGTTTTTCTATATTATAGAAGGAATTATATATGAAAAATAATTTTTTTAAGTTCGGGAAAATGAGATCAGAGCTTAAAAACAGAAAAAATCAATTAAAATTAATTTATTCATATTATTTACAATACTTTCGATAGTTTGGCCTGCCTAGTATGTTCTCTGTATAAAAACAATCCTCTTTCTTCGTTAAAGAACGTGTAATGGAATAAAAAATAACATAAAATAGGCATGTACGGGTAAGTTTTCAAGACCACATAACTCGCTTTAATATTAAGCTATAAATCTCAACAAAAACAGTAAAGTTCGGGGTCACGCTGTGTACCCCCTATGGGGTTTATAATTTTTTCCTTTGGTAGGGTACACTAGTACAAGGTAATATAACACCTGGTCCAATTACAACATTAAAGATTAATATTGAGGTCTGATAGGAGGCATTTCTCTTAACATTGAAAAAATGCACTGTTTTACATATACATACATAGTAAAGTTCGGGGTCACGGTGTGTACCCCCTAAGGGGTCTATAATTGATTCCTTTGGTAGGGTACATTATTACAAGGTAATATAACACCTGGTCCACTTAAAATATTAAGGGTCAATATTAAGGTCTGATAGGAGGCTTTGTTAACATTGAGAAAAGACTTTGAATTTCTGCGTATAAAAGCTCTTCAGAAGGCGAATTTCTGCGAAATAAAGCTTCTCGCAACACTTTTGGAGATATACAAAAACAGTAAAATTCGGGGTCGCGCTGTGTACCCCCTATGGGGTCTATAATTATATCCTTTGGTAGGGTACACTAGTACCCCGTAATATAATACCTGGTCCAATTACAACATTAAAGGTTAATATTAAGGTCTGACAGGCGGCATTTTTCTTAACATTGAAAAATGCATTGTTTTAAATATACATACATAGTAAAATGCGGTGTCACACTGTGTACCCCCTATGGGCTCTAAAATTATTTCCTTTGGTAGGGTACACTAGTACTCCGTAATATAATACCTGGTCCAATTACAACATTAAAGGTTAATATTAAGGTCTGATATGAAGCCATTTGTTAACAATGAGAAAAGACTTAAAATTGCTCCGTATGAACGCTTTTCGGAAGGCGAATTTCCTCAAAATAAAGCTTCTCCCAACACTTTTTGAGATATACATACATAGAAAATCTATTTCTCCTCTTGAAAAAAGACTTTGAATTTCTGCGTATAAAAGCTCTTCGGAAGGCGAGTTTCTTGGAAATAGAGCTTCTCGCAACACTTTCGGAAATATACAAAAAGAGTAAAATTCGGGGTCACGCTGTGTACCCCCTATGCGGTCTATAATTTTTTCCTTTGGTAGGGTACACGAGTACAAGGTAATATAACACCTGGTCCAATTACAACATTAAAGGTCAATATTGAGGTCTGATAGGAGGCATTTTTCTTAACATTGAAAAATGCACTGTTTTACGTATACATACATAGTAAAGTGCGGTGTCACGCTGTGTACCCCCTATGGTGTCTATAATTATTTCCTTTGGTAGGGTACACTAGTACAAGGTAATATAACACCTGGTCCACTTAAAATATTATGGGTCAATATTAAGGTCTGATAGGAGGGTTTGTTAACATTGAGAAAAGACGTAGAATTTCTGCGTATAAAAGCTCTTCAGAAGGCGAATTTCTTCGAAATAAAGCTTCTCGCAACACTTTTGGAGATATACAAAAAGAGTAAAATTCGGGGTCGCGCTGTGTACCCCCTATGGGGTCTATAATTTTTTCCTTTGGTAGGGTACACTAGTACCCCGTAATATAATACCTGGTCCAATTACAAATTTAAAGGTCAATATTAAGGTCTGATAGGCGGCATTTTTCTTAACATTGAAAAATGCATTGTTTTATATATACAAAAACAGTAAAATTCGGCGTCACGCTGTGTACCCCCTATGGTGTCTATAATTGATTCCTTTGGTAGGGTACATTATTACAAGGTAATATAACACCTGGTCCACTTAAAATATTAAGGGTCAATATTAAGGTCTGATAGGAGGCTTTGTTAACATTGAGAAAAGACGTAGAATTTCTGCGTATAAAAGCTCTTCAGAAGGCGAATTTCTGCGAAATAAAGCTTCTCGCAACACTTTTGGAGATATACAAAAACAGTAAAATTCGGGGTCGCGCTGTGTACCCCCTATGGGGTCTATAATTATATCCTTTGGTAGGGTACACTAGTACCCCGTAATATAATACCTGGTCCAATTACAACATTAAAGGTTAATATTAAGGTCTGACAGGCGGCATTTTTCTTAACATTGAAAAATGCATTGTTTTAAATATACATACATAGTAAAATGCGGTGTCACACTGTGTACCCCCTATGGGCTCTAAAATTATTTCCTTTGGTAGGGTACACTAGTACTCCGTAATATAATACCTGGCCCAATTACAACATTAAAGGTTTATATTAAGGTCTGATATGAAGCCATTTGTTAACAATGAGAAAAGACTTAAAATTGCTCCGTATCAACGCTTTTCGAAAGGCGAATTTCCTCAAAATAAAGCTTCTCCAAACACTTTTTGAGATATACATACATAGAAAATCTATTTCTCTTCTTGAAAAAAGACAATTTCTGCCTATAAAAGCTCTTCGGAAGGCGAGTTTCTTGGAAATAGAGCTTCTCGCAACACTATTTTAGCTATACAAAAAGAGTAAAATTCGGGGTCACGCTGTGTACCCCCTATGCGGTCTATAATTTTTTCCTTTGGTAGGGTACACGAGTACAAGGTAATATAACACCTGGTCCAATTACAACATTAAAGGTTAATATTATAGTATAATATGAAGCCTTTTGTTAACAATGAAAAATGCACTGTTTTCGATATACATACATAGTAAAGTGCGGGGTCACGCTGTGTACCCCCTATGGGCTCTATAATTATTTCCTTTGGTAGGGTACACTAGTACAAGGTAATACAACACCTGGTCCAACTAAAACATTAAAGGTTAATATTAAGGTCTGATAGGAGGCTTTGTTAATATTGAGAATGGACTTAAAATTTTTGCATATAAGAGCTATTGAGGAGGCGAATTTCTGCGAAATAAAGCTTCTCGAAACACTTTTGGAGATATACAAAAAGAGTAAAATTCGGGGTCACGCTGTGTACCCCCTATGGGCTCTATAATTATTTCCTTTGGTAGGGTACACTAGTACAAGGTAATATAAGACCTGGTCCAATTACAACATTAAAGGTTAATATTATAGTATAATATGAAGCCTTTTGTTAACAAAGAGAAAAGACTTAGAATTTTTTCGTATTAACGCTTTTCGGAAGGCGAATTTCCTCAAAATAAACCTTCTCCAAACACTTTTTGAGGTATACATACATACATAGAAAATTTATTTCTCTCGTAAAAGCAACCCGGCTGCTGCGGTATCCGGAGCGCCTCTGCCGGCAATACACTCCGCTCCTCCGGTACGGGGACCAGCGTCGGAGCCTTCCCCTTGAAAGATTATGCGTATAAAAGATTTTCAGAAGGCGAATTTCTTCAAAATAAAGCTTCTCGCAACACTTTTTGAGATATACATACATAGAAAATTCATTTCTCTTGAAAAAAGACTTAGAATTTCTCCGTATAAAAGCTATTCAGAAGGCGAATTTCTGCGAAATAAAGCTTCTCGCAACACTATTTTAGATATACAAAAACAGTAAAATTCGGGGTCACACTGTGTACCCCCTATAGGGTCTATAATTATTTCCTTTAGTAGGGTACACAAGTACAAGGTAATATAACACCTGGTCCAATTACAACATTAAAGGTTAATATTAAGGTCTGATAGGAGGCATTTTTCTTAACATTGAAAAATGCATTGTTTTAAATATACATACATAGTAAAATGCGGGGTCACACTGTGTACCCCCTATGGGCTCTATAATTATTTCCTTTGGTGGGGTACACTAGTACCCCGTAATATAATACCTGGTCTAATTACAAATTTTAAGGTCAATATTAAGGTCTGATAGGAGGCTTTGTTATTATTGAGAAAAGACTTAGAATTTTTTCGTATTAACGCTTTTCGGAAGGCGAAATTCCTCGAAATAAAGCTTCTCCCAACACTTTTTGAGGTATACATACATACATACACACATACATACATACATACATAGAAAATTTTTAAAATTTGTTTATTTTTTTTTCTATTGTTAATTTTACATTATATTATTCATTTAATGTCTTTTTCTATATTTTAGAAGGAACTATATATGAAAAATAATTTTTTTAAGTTCGGGAAAGTGAGATCAGAGCTTAAAAACAGGAAAAATCAATTAAAATTAATTTATTCATATTATTTACAATACTTTCGATAGTTTGGCCTGCCTAATATGTTCTCTGTATAAAAACAATCCTCTTTCTTCGTTAAAGAACGCGTAATGGAATAAAAAATAACATAAAATAGGCATGTACGGGTAAGTTTTCAAGACCACATAACTCGCTTTAATATTAAGCTATAAATCTCAAACTCGGTACCAAAATAGGGTACCATGCCCCCAACCCCTGTGCCTAAGGAAATATTTATAGCTTAATTAGGAGGGTCGCAATGGGCCCCCAAAGTACATCGTTAAACTGACCGCGAGATTGCTTTTGAAGCCATCAAGTAGCTCGCTGACCGTGTAATCGTGGTGGAACGGATAGCGTGATAGCAGCTGAGCGAGACGGTGCGGGTTCGAATCCCAGTGTGGACAATTTTTAAAATTTGTTTATTTTTTTTTCTATTGTTAATTTTACATTATATTATTCATTTAATGTCTTTTTCTATATTTTAGAAGGAACTATATATGAAAAATAATTTTTTTAAGTTCGGGAAAGTGAGATCAGAGCTTAAAAACAGAAAATATCAATTAAAATTAATTTATTCATATTATTTACAATACTTTCGATAGTTTGGCCTGCCTAGTATGTTCTCTGTATAAAAACAATCCTCTTTCTTTGTTAAAGAACGTATACTGGAACAAAAAATAACATAAAATAGGTATGTACGGATCAAATTTCAAGACCACGTAACTCGCTTTAATATTAAGTTATAAATCTCAAACTCGGTACCAAAATAGGATACCATGCCCCCCACCTCAGTGCCGAAGGAAATATTTATAGGTTAATTAGGAGGATCGCAAGGGGCCCCCAAAGTACATCGATCAACTAACCGGGAAAGTGCTTTAGAAGGGATGGAATACGACGCTTACCATGTATACGTGGTGGAGCGGATAGCGTGATAGCAGCTGAGCGAGATGGCGAGGGTTCGAATCCCGGTGTTGTCCATTTTTTGAAATTTGTTTTTCTTTCTTTTGTTAATTTTACATTATTTTATTTATTTAATGTGTTTTTCTATATTATAGAAGGAATTATATATGAAAAATAATTTTTTTAAGTTCGGGAAAATAAGATCAGAGCTTAAAAACAGAAAAAATCAATTAAAATTAATTTATTCATATTATTTACAATACTTTCGATAGTTTGGCCTGCCTAGTATGTTCTCTGTATAAAAACAATCCTCTTTCTTCGTTAAAGAACGTGTAATGGAATAAAAAATAACATAAAATAGGCATGTACGGGTAAGTTTTCAAGACCACATAACTCGCTTTAATATTAAGCTATAAATCTCAACAAAAACAGTAAAGTTCGGGGTCACGCTGTGTACCCCCTATGGGGTTTATAATTTTTTCCTTTGGTAGGGTACACTAGTACAAGGTAATATAACACCTGGTCCAATTACAACATTAAAGATTAATATTGAGGTCTGATAGGAGGCATTTCTCTTAACATTGAAAAAATGCACTGTTTTACATATACATACATAGTAAAGTTCGGGGTCACGCTGTGTACCCCCTATGGGGTTTATAATTTTTTCCTTTTGTAGGGTACACTAGTACAAGGTAATATAACACCTGGTCCAATTACAACATTAAAGATTAATATTGAGGTCTGATAGGAGGCATTTCTCTTAACATTGAAAAAATGCACTGTTTTACATATACATACATAGTAAAGTTCGGGGTCACGGTGTGTACCCCCTATGGGGTCTATAATTGATTCCTTTGGTAGGGTACATTATTACAAGGTAATATAACACCTGGTCCACTTAAAATATTAAGGGTCAATATTAAGGTCTGATAGGAGGCTTTGTTAACATTGAGAAAAGACTTTGAATTTCTGCGTATAAAAGCTCTTCAGAAGGCGAATTTCTGCGAAATAAAGCTTCTCGCAACACTTTTGGAGATATACAAAAACAGTAAAATTCGGGGTCGCGCTGTGTACCCCCTATGGGGTCTATAATTATATCCTTTGGTAGGGTACACTAGTACCCCGTAATATAATACCTGGTCCAATTACAACATTAAAGGTTAATATTAAGGTCTGACAGGCGGCATTTTTCTTAACATTGAAAAATGCATTGTTTTAAATATACATACATAGTAAAATGCGGTGTCACACTGTGTACCCCCTATGGGCTCTAAAATTATTTCCTTTGGTAGGGTACACTAGTACTCCGTAATATAATACCTGGTCCAATTACAACATTAAAGGTTAATATTAAGGTCTGATATGAAGCCATTTGTTAACAATGAGAAAAGACTTAAAATTGCTCCGTATGAACGCTTTTCGGAAGGCGAATTTCCTCAAAATAAAGCTTCTCCCAACACTTTTTGAGATATACATACATAGAAAATCTATTTCTCCTCTTGAAAAAAGACTTTGAATTTCTGCGTATAAAAGCTCTTCGGAAGGCGAGTTTCTTGGAAATAGAGCTTCTCGCAACACTTTTGGAAATATACAAAAAGAGTAAAATTCGGGGTCACGCTGTGTACCCCCTATGCGGTCTATAATTTTTTCCTTTGGTAGGGTACACGAGTACAAGGTAATATAACACCTGGTCCAATTACAACATTAAAGGTCAATATTGAGGTCTGATAGGAGGCATTTTTCTAAACATTGAAAAATGCACTGTTTTAGGTATACATACATAGTAAAGTGCGGTGTCACGCTGTGTACCCCCTATGGTGTCTATAATTATTTCCTTTGGTAGGGTACACTAGTACAAGGTAATAAAACACCTGGTCCACTTAAAATATTAAGGGTCAATATTAAGGTCTGATAGGAGGGTTTGTTAACATTGAGAAAAGACGTAGAATTTCTGCGTATAAAAGCTCTTCAGAAGGCGAATTTCTTCGAAATAAAGCTTCTCGCAACACTTTTGGAGATATACAAAAAGAGTAAAATTCGGGGTCGCATTGTGTACCCCCTATGGGGTCTATAATTTTTTCCTTTGGTAGGGTACACTAGTACCCCGTAATATAATACCTGGTCCAATTACAAATTTAAAGGTCAATATTAAGGTCTGATAGGCGGCATTTTTCTTAACATTGAAAAATGCATTGTTTTATATATACAAAAACAGTAAAATTCGGGGTCACGCTGTGTACCCCCTATGGTGTCTATAATTGATTCCTTTGGTAGGGTACATTATTACAAGGTAATATAACACCTGGTCCACTTAAAATATTAAGGGTCAATATTAAGGTCTGATAGGAGGCTTTGTTAACATTGAGAAAAGACTTTGAATTTCTGCGTATAAAAGCTCTTCAGAAGGCGAATTTCTGCGAAATAAAGCTTCTCGCAACACTTTTGGAGATATACAAAAACAGTAAAATTCGGGGTCGCGCTGTGTACCCCCTATGGGGTCTATAATTATATCCTTTGGTAGGGTACACTAGTACCCCGTAATATAATACCTGGTCCAATTACAACATTAAAGGTTAATATTAAGGTCTGACAGGCGGCATTTTTCTTAACATTGAAAAATGCATTGTTTTAAATATACATACATAGTAAAATGCGGTGTCACACTGTGTACCCCCTATGGGCTCTAAAATTATTTCCTTTGGTAGGGTACACTAGTACTCCGTAATATAATACCTGGTCCAATTACAACATTAAAGGTTTATATTAAGGTCTGATATGAAGCCATTTGTTTACAATGAGAAAAGACTTAAAATTGCTCCGTATCAACGCTTTTCGGAAGGCGAATTTCCTCAAAATAAAGCTTCTCCCAACACTTTTTGAGATATACATACATAGAAAATCTATTTCTCCTCTTGAAAAAAGACTTACAATTTCTGCCTATAAAAGCTCTTCGGAAGGCGAGTTTCTTGGAAATAGAGCTTCTCGCAACACTATTTTAGCTATACAAAAAGAGTAAAATTCGGGGTCACGCTGTGTACCCCCTATGCGGTCTATAATTTTTTCCTTTGGTAGGGTACACGAGTACAAGGTAATATAACACCTGGTCCAATTACAACATTAAAGGTTAATATTATAGTATAATATGAAGCCTTTTGTTAACAATGAAAAATGCACTGTTTTAGATATACATACATAGTAAAGTGCGGGGTCACGCTGTGTACTTCCTATGGGCTCTATAATTATTTCCTTTGGTAGGGTACACTAGTACAAGGTAATACAACACATGGTCCAACTAAAACATTAAAGGTTAATATTAAGGTCTGATAGGAGGCTTTGTTAATATTGAGAATGGACTTAAAATTTTTGCATATAAGAGCTATTGAGGAGGCGAATTTCTGCGAAATAAAGCTTCTCGAAACACTTTTGGAGATATACAAAAAGAGTAAAATTCGGGGTCACGCTGTGTACCCCCTATGGGCTCTATAATTATTTCCTTTGGTAGGGTACACTAGTACAAGGTAATATAAGACCTGGTCCAATTACAACATTAAAGGTTAATATTATAGTATAATATGAAGCCTTTTGTTAACAATGAGAAAAGACTTAGAATTTTTTCGTATTAACGCTTTTCGGAAGGCGAATTTCCTCAAAATAAACCTTCTCCCAACACTTTTTGAGGTATACATACATACATAGAAAATTTATTTCTCTCGTAAAAGCAACCCGGCTGCTGCGGTATCCGGAGCGCCTCTGCCGGCAATACACTCCGCTCCTCCGGTACGGGGACCAGCGTCGGAGCCTTCCCGTTGAAAGATTATGCGTATAAAAGCTATTCAGAAGGCGAATTTCTGCGAAATAAAGCTTCTCGCAACACTATTTTAGATATACAAAAACAGTAAAATTCGGGGTCACACTGTGTACCCCCTATAGGGTCTATAATTATTTCCTTTAGTAGGGTACACTAGTACAAGGTAATATAACACCTGGTCCAATTACAACATTAAAGGTTAATATTAAGGTCTGATAGGAGGCATTTTTCTTAACATTGAAAAATGCATTGTTTTAAATATACATACATAGTAAAATGCGGGGTCACACTGTGTACCCCCTATGGGCTCTATAATTATTTCCTTTGGTAGGGTACACTAGTACCCCGTAATATAATACCTGGTCCAATTACAAATTTAAAGGTCAATATTAAGGTCTGATAGGAGGCTTTGTTATTATTGAGAAAAGACTTAGAATTTTTTCGTATTAACGCTTTTCGGAAGGCGAAATTCCTCGAAATAAAGCTTCTCCCAACACTTTTTGAGGTATACATACATACATACACACATACATACATACATACATAGAAAATTTTTAAAATTTGTTTATTTTTTTTTCTATTGTTAATTTTACATTATATTATTCATTTAATGTCTTTTTCTATATTTTAGAAGGAACTATATATGAAAAATAATTTTTTTAAGTTCGGGAAAGTGAGATCAGAGCTTAAAAACAGGAAAAATCAATTAAAATTAATTTATTCATATTATTTACAATACTTTCGATAGTTTGGCCTGCCTAATATGTTCTCTGTATAAAAACAATCCTCTTTCTTCGTTAAAGAACGCGTAATGGAATAAAAAATAACATAAAATAGGCATGTACGGGTAAGTTTTCAAGACCACATAACTCGCTTTAATATTAAGCTATAAATCTCAAACTCGGTACCAAAATAGGGTACCATGCCCCCAACCCCTGTGCCTAAGGAAATATTTATAGCTTAATTAGGAGGGTCGCAATGGGCCCCCAAAGTACATCGTTAAACTGACCGCGAGATTGCTTTTGAAGCCATCAAGTAGCTCGCTGACCGTGTAATCGTGGTGGAACGGATAGCGTGATAGCAGCTGAGCGAGACGGTGCGGGTTCGAATCCCAGTGTGGACAATTTTTAAAATTTGTTTATTTTTTTTTCTATTGTTAATTTTACATTATATTATTCATTTAATGTCTTTTTCTATATTTTAGAAGGAACTATATATGAAAAATAATTTTTTTAAGTTCGGGAAAGTGAGATCAGAGCTTAAAAACAGGAAAAATCAATTAAAATTAATTTATTCATATTATTTACAATACTTTCGATAGTTTGGCCTGCCTAATATGTTCTCTGTATAAAAACAATCCTCTTTCTTCGTTAAAGAACGCGTAATGGAATAAAAAATAACATAAAATAGGCATGTACGGGTAAGTTTTCAAGACCACATAACTCGCTTTAATATTAAGCTATAAATCTCAAACTCGGTACCAAAATAGGGTACCATGCCCCCAACCCCTGTGCCTAAGGAAATATTTATAGCTTAATTAGGAGGGTCGCAATGAGCCCCCAAAGTACATCGTTAAACTGACCGCGAGATTGCTTTTGAAGCCATCAAGTAGCTCGCTGACCGTGTAATCGTGGTGGAACGGATAGCGTGATAGCAGCTGAGCGAGACGGTGCGGGTTCGAATCCCAGTGTGGACAATTTTTAAAATTTGTTTATTTTTTTTTCTATTGTTAAATTTACATCATATTATTCATTTAATGTCTTTTTCTATATTTTAGAAGGAACTATATATGAAAAATAATTTTTTTAAGTTCGGGAAAGTGGGATCAGAGCTTAAAAACAGAAAATATCAATTAAAATTAATTTATTCATATTATTTACAATACTTTCGATAGTTTGGCCTGCCTAGTATGTTCTCTGTATAAAAACAATCCTCTTTCTTTGTTAAAGAACGTATAATGGAACAAAAAATAACATAAAATAGGTATGTACGGATCAAATTTCAAGACCACGTAACTCGCTTTAATATTAAGTTATAAATCTCAAACTCGGTACCAAAATAGGATACCATGCCCCCCACCTCAGTGCCGAAGGAAATATTTATAGGTTAATTAGGAGGATCGCAAGGGGACCCCAAAGTACATCGATCAACTAACCGGGAAAGTGCTTTAGAAGGGATGGAATACGACGCTTACCATGTATACGTGGTGGAGCGGATAGCGTGATAGCAGCTGAGCGAGATGGCGAGGGTTCGAATCCCGGTGTTGTCCATTTTTTGAAATTTGTTTTTTTTTCTTTTGTTAATTTTACATTATTTTATTTATTTAATGTGTTTTTCTATATTATAGAAGGAATTATATATGAAAAATAATTTTTTTAAGTTCGGGAAAATGAGATCAGAGCTTAAAAACAGAAAAAATCAATTAAAATTAATTTATTCATATTATTTACAATACTTTCGATAGTTTGGCCTGCCTAGTATGTTCTCTGTATAAAAACAATCCTCTTTCTTCGTTAAAGAACGTGTAATGGAATAAAAAATAACATAAAATAGGCATGTACGGGTAAGTTTTCAAGACCACATAACTCGCTTTAATATTAAGCTATAAATCTCAACAAAAACAGTAAAGTTCGGGGTCACGCTGTGTACCCCCTATGGGGTTTATAATTTTTTCCTTTGGTAGGGTACACTAGTACAAGGTAATATAACACCTGGTCCAATTACAACATTAAAGATTAATAATGAGGTCTGATAGGAGGCATTTCTCTTAACATTGAAAAAATGCACTGTTTTACATATACATACATAGTAAAGTTCGGGGTCACGGTGTGTACCCCCTATGGGGTCTATAATTGATTCCTTTGGTAGGGTACATTATTACAAGGTAATATAACACCTGGTCCACTTAAAATATTAAGGGTCAATA
The DNA here is from genome assembly GCA_949128135.1 of Parasteatoda lunata. Classification (NCBI taxonomy): domain Eukaryota; kingdom Metazoa; phylum Arthropoda; class Arachnida; order Araneae; family Theridiidae; genus Parasteatoda; species Parasteatoda lunata. Next base: position 99,947,741 of record OX421980.1, on the reverse strand, counting down.
ATAAGGTCTGATAGGAGGCTTTGTTAACATTGAGAAAAGACTTTGAATTTCTGCGTATAAAAGCTCTTCAGAAGGCGAATTTCTGCGAAATAAAGCTTCTCGCAACACTTTTGGAGATATACAAAAACAGTAAAATTCGGGGTCGCGCTGTGTACCCCCTATGGGGTCTATAATTATATCCTTTGGTAGGGTACACTAGTACCCCGTAATATAATACCTGGTCCAATTACAACATTAAAGGTTAATATTAAGGTCTGACAGGCGGCATTTTTCTTAACATTGAAAAATGCATTGTTTTAAATATACATACATAGTAAAATGCAGTGTCACACTGTGTACCCCCTATGGGCTCTAAAATTATTTCCTTTGGTAGGGTACACTAGTACTCCGTAATATAATACCTGGTCCAATTACAACATTAAAGGTTAATATTAAGGTCTGATATGAAGCCATTTGTTAACAATGAGAAAAGACTTAAAATTGCTCCGTATGAACGCTTTTCGGAAGGCGAATTTCCTCAAAATAAAGCTTCTCCCAACACTTTTTGAGATATACATACATAGAAAATCTATTTCTCCTCTTGAAAAAAGACTTTGAATTTCTGCGTATAAAAGCTCTTCGGAAGGCGAGTTTCTTCGAAATAGAGCTTCTCGCAACACTTTTGGAAATATACAAAAACAGTAAAATTCGGGGTCACGCTGTGTACCCCCTATGCGGTCTATAATTTTTTCCTTTGGTAGGGTACACGAGTACAAGGTATTATAACACCTGGTCCAATTTCAACATTAAAGATTAATATTGAGGTCTGATAGGAGGCATTTCTCTTAACATTGAAAAAATGCACTGTTTTACATATACATACATAGTAAAGTTCGGGGTCACGGTGTGTACCCCCTATGGGGTCTATAATTGATTCCTTTGGTAGGGTACATTATTACAAGGTAATATAACACCTGGTCCACTTAAAATATTAAGGGTCAATATTAAGGTCTGATAGGAGGCTTTGTTAACATTGAGAAAAGACTTTGAATTTCTGCGTATAAAAGCTCTTCAGAAAGCGAATTTCTGCGAAATAAAGCTTCTCGCAACACTTTTGGAGATATACAAAAACAGTAAAATTCGGGGTCGCGCTGTGTACCCCCTATGGGGTCTATAATTATATCCTTTGGTAGGGTACACGAGTACAAGGTAATATAACACCTGGTCCAATTACAATATTAAAGGTCAATATTGAGGTCTGATAGGAGGCATTTTTCTTAACATTGAAAAATGCATTGTTTTATATATACAAAAACAGTAAAATTCGGGGTCACGCTGTGTACCCCCTATGGTGTCTATAATTATTTCCTTTGGTAGGGTACACTAGTAACCCGTAATATAATACCTGGCCCAATAACAACATTAAAGGTTAATATTAAGGTCTGATAGGAGGCATTTTGTTAACAATGAGAAAAGACTTAGAATTTCTCCGTATGAACGCTTTTCGGAAGGCGAATTTCCTCAAAATAAAGCTTCTCCCAACACTTTTTGAGATATACATACATAGAAAATCTATTTCTCCTCTTGAAAAAAGACTTTGAATTTCTGCGTATAAAAGCTCTTCGGAAGGCGAGTTTCTTCGAAATAGAGCTTCTCGCAACACTTTTGGAAATATACAAAAACAGTAAAATTCGGGGTCACGCTGTGTACCCCCTATGCGGTCTATAATTATATCCTTTGGTAGGGTACACTAGTACCCCGTAATATAATACCTGGTCCAATTACAACATTAAAGGTTAATATTAAGGTCTGACAGGCGGCATTTTTCTTAACATTGAAAAATGCATTGTTTTAAATATACATACATAGTAAAATGCGGTGTCACACTGTGTACCCCCTATGGGCTCTAAAATTATTTCCTTTGGTAGGGTACATGAGTACAAGGTAATATAACACCTGGTCCAATTACAACATTAAAGGTTAATATTAAGGTCTGATATGAAGCCATTTGTTAACAATGAGAAAAGACTTTATATTGATCCGTATTAACGCTTTTCGGAAGACGAATTTCCTCAAAATAAAGCTTCTCGCAACACTTTTGGAGATATACATACATAAAAAATTTATTTCTCCTCTTGAAAACAGACTTAGAATTTCTGCCTATAAAAGCTCTTCAGAAGGCGAATTTCTTGGAAATAGAGCTTCTCGCAACACTATTTTAGCTATACAAAAAGAGTAAAATTCGGGGTCACGCTGTGTACCCCCTATGGGCTCTATAATTATTTCCTTTGGTAGGGTACACTAGTACGAGGTAATATAACACCTGGTCCACTTAAAATATTAAGGGTCAATATTAAGGTCTGATAGGAGGCTTTGTTAACATTAAGAAAAGACTTTGAATTTCTGCGCATAAAAGCTCTTCGGAAGGCGAATTTCTTCGAAATAAAGCTTCTCGCAACACTTTTGGAGATATACAAAAACAGTAAAATTCGGGGTCACGCTGTGTACTCCCTATGGGCTCTATAATTATTTCCTTTAGTAGGGTACACTAGTACAAGGTAATATAACACCTGGTCCAATTACAACATTAAAGGTTAATATTATAGTATAATATGAAGCCTTTTGTTAACAATGAAAAATGCACTGTTTTAGATATACATACATAGTAAAGTGCGGGGTCACGCTGTGTACCCCCTATGGGCTCTATAATTATTTCCTTTGGTAGGGTACACTAGTACAAGGTAATACAACACCTGGTCCAACTAAAACATTAAAGGTTAATATTAAGGTCTGATAGGAGGCTTTGTTAATATTGAGAATGGACTTAAAATTTTTGCGTATAAGAGCTATTGAAGAGGCGAATTTCTGCGAAATAAAGCTTCTCGAAACACTTTTGGAGATATACAAAAAGAGTAAAATTCGGGGTCACGCTGTGTACCCCCTATGGGCTCTATAATTATTTCCTTTGGTAGGGTACACTAGTACCCCGTAATATAACACCTGGTCCAATTACAACATTAAAGGTTAATATTATAGTATAATATGAAGCCTTTTGTTAACAATGAGAAAAGACTTAGAATTTTTTCGTATTAACGCTTTTCGGAAGGCGAATTTCCTCAAAATAAACCTTCTCCCAACACTTTTTGAGGTATACATACATACATAGAAAATTTATTTCTCTCGTAAAAGCAACCCGGCTGCTGCGTTATCCGGAGCGCCTCTGCCGGCAATACACTCCGCTCCTCCGGTACGGGGACCAGCGTCGGAGCCTTCCCGTTGAAAGATTATGCGTATAAAAGATTTTCAGAAGGCGAATTTCTTCAAAATAAAGCTTCTCGCAACACTTTTTGAGATATACATACATAGAAAATTCATTTCTCTTGAAAAAAGACTTAGAATTTCTCCGTATAAAAGCTATTCAGAAGGCGAATTTCTGCGAAATAAAGCTTCTCGCAACACTATTTTAGATATACAAAAACAGTAAAATTCGGGGTCACACTGTGTACCCCCTATAGGGTCTATAATTATTTCCTTTAGTAGGGTACACTAGTACAAGGTAATATAACACCTGGTCCAATCACAACATTAAAGGTTAATATTAAGGTCTGATAGGAGGCATTTTTCTTAACATTGAAAAATGCATTGTTTTAAATATACATACATAGTAAAATGCGGGGTCACACTGTGTACCCCCTATGGGCTCTATAATTATTTCCTTTGGTAGGGTACACTAGTACCCCGTAATATAATACCTGGTCCAATTACAAATTTAAAGGTCAATATTAAGGTCTGATAGGAGGCTTTGTTATTATTGAGAAAAGACTTAGAATTTTTCCGTATTAACGCTTTTCGGAAGGCGAATTTCTTACAAATAAAGCTTCTCGCAACACTTTTTGAGATATACATACATAGAAAATTTATTTCTCTTGAAAAAAGAATTTCTCCGTATTAACGCTTTTCGGAAGGCGAATTTCTGCGAAATAAGACTTTTCGCATCACTATTTCAGATAGACATACATTGCGGGGTCACACCGTGTACCCCCTATGGGGTCTATAATTTATTCCTTTGGTAGGGTACACTATTACAAGGTAATATAACACCTCGTCCAATTAAAACATTAAAGGTTAATATTAAGGTCTGATAGGAGGCATTTTTCTTAACATTGAAAAATGCCCTGTTTTAGATATACATACATACATACATACATAGTAAAATGAGGGGTTACACTGTGTACCCCCTATGAGGTCTATAATTATTTCCTTTGGTAGGGTACACTAGTACCCCGTAATATAATACCTAGTCCAATAACAACAGTAAAGGTTAATATTAAGGTCAAAAAAGGTCAAAAAAGGTCAAAAAAGCTTCTCGCAACACTTTTTGAGATATACAAAAACAGTAAAATGCGGGGTCCATTAATATTTCCTTTGGTAGGGTAAACTAGTACCCGGTAATATAGTACCTGGTCCAATTACAACATTAAAGGTTAATATTATAGTATAATATGAAGCCTTTTGTTAACAATGAGAAAAGACTTAGAATTTTTTCGTATTAACGCTTTTCGGAAGGCGAAATTCCTCGAAATAAAGCTTCTCCCAACACTTTTTGAGGTATACATACATACATACACACATACATACATACATACATAGAAAATTTTTAAAATTTGTTTTTTTTTTTTTTTCTATTGTTAATTTTACATTATATTATTCATTTAATGTCTTTTTCTATATTTTAGAAGGAACTATATATGAAAAATAATTTTTTTAAGTTCGGGAAAGTGAGATCAGAGCTTAAAAACAGGAAAAATCAATTAAAATTAATTTATTCATATTATTTACAATACTTTCGATAGTTTGGCCTGCCTAATATGTTCTCTGTATAAAAACAATCCTCTTTCTTCGTTAAAGAACGCGTAATGGAATAAAAAATAACATAAAATAGGCATGTACGGGTAAGTTTTCAAGACCACATAACTCGCTTTAATATTAAGCTATAAATCTCAAACTCGGTACCAAAATAGGGTACCATGCCCCCAACCCCTGTGCCTAAGGAAATATTTATAGCTTAATTAGGAGGGTCGCAATGGGCCCCCAAAGTACATCGTTAAACTGACCGCGAGATTGCTTTTGAAGCCATCAAGTAGCTCGCTGACCGTGTAATCGTGGTGGAACGGATAGCGTGATAGCAGCTGAGCGAGACGGTGCGGGTTCGAATCCCAGTGTGGACAATTTTTAAAATTTGTTTATTTTTTTTTCTATTGTTAATTTTACATCACATTATTCATTTAATGTCTTTTTCTATATTTTAGAAGGAACTATATATGAAAAATAATTTTTTTAAGTTCGGGAAAGTGAGATCAGAGCTTAAAAACAGAAAAAATCAATTAAAATTAATTTATTCATATTATTTACAATACTTTCGATAGTTTGGCCTGCCTAGTATGTTCTCTGTATAAAAACAATCCTCTTTCTTTGTTAAAGAACGTATAATGGAACAAAAAATAACATAAAATAGGTATGTACGGATCAAATTTCAAGACCACGTAACTCGCTTTAATATTAAGTTATAAATCTCAAACTCGGTACCAAAATAGGATACCATGCCCCCCACCTCAGTGCCGAAGGAAATATTTATAGGTTAATTAGGAGGATCGCAAGGGGCCCCCAAAGTACATCGATCAACTAACCGGGAAAGTGCTTTAGAAGGCATGGAATACGACGCTTACCATGTATACGTGGTGGAGCGGATAGCGTGATAGCAGCTGAGCGAGATGGCGAGGGTTCGAATCCCGGTGTTGTCCATTTTTTGAAATTTGTTTTTTTTTCTTTTGTTAATTTTACATTATTTTATTTATTTAATGTGTTTTTCTATATTATAGAAGGAATTATATATGAAAAATAATTTTTTTAAGTTCGGGAAAATGAGATCAGAGCTTAAGAACAGAAAAAATCAATTAAAATTAATTTATTCATATTATTTACAATACTTTCGATAGTTTGGCCAGCCTAGTATGTTCTCTGTATAAAAACAATCCTCTTTCTTCGTTAAAGAACGTGTAATGGAATAAAAAATAACATAAAATAGGCATGTACGGGTAAGTTTTCAAGACCACATAACTCGCTTTAATATTAAGCTATAAATCTCAACAAAAACAGTAAAGTTCGGGGTCACGCTGTGTACCCCCTATGGGGTTTATAATTTTTTCCTTTGGTAGGGTACACTAGTACAAGGTAATATAACACCTGGTCCAATTACAACATTAAAGATTAATATTGAGGTCTGATAGGAGGCATTTCTCTTAACATTGAAAAAATGCACTGTTTTACATATACATACATAGTAAAGTTCGGGGTCACGGTGTGTACCCCCTATGGGGTCTATAATTGATTCCTTTGGTAGGGTACATTATTACAAGGTAATATAACACCTGGTCCACTTAAAATATTAAGGGTCAATATTAAGGTCTGATAGGAGGCTTTGTTAACATTGAGAAAAGACTTTGAATTTCTGCGTATAAAAGCACTTCAGAAGGCGAATTTCTGCGAAATAAAGCTTCTCGCAACACTTTTGGAGATATACAAAAACAGTAAAATTCGGGGTCGCGCTGTGTACCCCCTATGGGGTCTATAATTATATCCTTTGGTAGGGTACACTAGTACCCCGTAATATAATACCTGGTCCAATTACAACATTAAAGGTTAATATTAAGGTTTGACAGGCGGCATTTTTCTTAACATTGAAAAATGCATTGTTTTAAATATACATACATAGTAAAATGCGGTGTCACACTGTGTACCCCCTATGGGCTCTAAAATTATTTCCTTTGGTAGGGTACACTAGTACTCCGTATTATAATACCTGGTCCAATTACAACATTAAAGGTTAATATTAAGGTCTGATATGAAGCCATTTGTTAACAATGAGAAAAGACTTAAAATTGCTCCGTATGAACGCTTTTCGGAAGGCGAATTTCCTCAAAATAAAGCTTCTCCCAACACTTTTTGAGATATACATACATAGAAAATCTATTTCTCCTCTTGAAAAAAGACTTTGAATTTCTGCGTATAAAAGCTCTTCGGAAGGCGAGTTTCTTCGAAATAGAGCATCTCGCAACACTTTTGGAAATATACAAAAACAGTAAAATTCGGGGTCACGCTGTGTACCCCCTATGCGGTCTATAATTTTTTCCTTTGGTAGGGTACACGAGTACAAGGTAATATAACACCTGGTCCAATTACAACATTAAAGGTCAATATTGAGGTCTGATAGGAGGCATTTTTCTTAACATTGAAAAATGCATTGTTTTATATATACAAAAACAGTAAAATTCGGGGTCACGCTGTGTACCCCCTATGGTGTCTATTATTATTTCCTTTGGTAGGGTACACTAATACAAGGTAATATAACACCTGGTCCACTTAAAATATTAAGGGTCAATATTAAGGTCTGATAGGAGGGTTTGTTAACATTGAGAAAAGACGTAGAATTTCTGCGTATAAAAGCTCTTCAGAAGGCGAATTTCTTCGAAATAAAGCTTCTCGCAACACTTTTGGAGATATACAAAAACAGTAAAATTCGGGGTCGCGCTGTGTACCCCCGATGGGGTCTATAATTATGTCCTTTGGTAGGGTACACTAGTACCCCGTAATATAATACCTGGTCCAATTACAACACTAAAGGTTAATATTAAGGTCTGATAGGCGGCATTTTTCTTAACATTGAAAAATGCATTGTTTTATATATACAAAAAACAGTAATATTCGGGGTCACGCTGTGTACCCCCTATGGTGTCTATAATTATTTCCTTTGGTAGGGTACACTAGTAACCCGTAATATAATACCTGGTCCAATTACAACATTAAAGGTTAATATTAAGGTCTGATATGAAGCCATTTGTTAACAATGAGAAAAGACTTAAAATTGCTCCGTATGAACGCTTTTCGGAAGGCGAATTTCCTCAAAATAAAGCTTCTCCCAACACTTTTTGAGATATACATACATAGAAAATCTATTTCTCCTCTTGAAAAAAGACTTTGAATTTCTGCGTATAAAAGCTCTTCGGAAGGCGAGTTTCTTCGAAATAGAGCATCTCGCAACACTTTTGGAAATATACAAAAACAGTAAAATTCGGGGTCACGCTGTGTACCCCCTATGCGGTCTATAATTTTTTCCTTTGGTAGGGTACACGAGTACAAGGTAATATAACACCTGGTCCAATTACAACATTAAAGGTCAATATTGAGGTCTGATAGGAGGCATTTTTCTTAACATTGAAAAATGCATTGTTTTATATATACAAAAACAGTAAAATTCGGGGTCACGCTGTGTACCCCCTATGGTGTCTATTATTATTTCCTTTGGTAGGGTACACTAATACAAGGTAATATAACACCTGGTCCACTTAAAATATTAAGGGTCAATATTAAGGTCTGATAGGAGGGTTTGTTAACATTGAGAAAAGACGTAGAATTTCTGCGTATAAAAGCTCTTCAGAAGGCGAATTTCTTCGAAATAAAGCTTCTCGCAACACTTTTGGAGATATACAAAAACAGTAAAATTCGGGGTCGCGCTGTGTACCCCCGATGGGGTCTATAATTATGTCCTTTGGTAGGGTACACTAGTACCCCGTAATATAATACCTGGTCCAATTACAACACTAAAGGTTAATATTAAGGTCTGATAGGCGGCATTTTTCTTAACATTGAAAAATGCATTGTTTTATATATACAAAAAACAGTAATATTCGGGGTCACGCTGTGTACCCCCTATGGTGTCTATAATTATTTCCTTTGGTAGGGTACACTAGTAACCCGTAATATAATACCTGGCCCAATTACAACATTAAAGGTTAATATTAAGGTCTGATAGGAGGCATTTTGTTAACAATGAGAAAAGACTTTATATTGATCCGTATTAACGCTTTTCGGAAGGCGAATTTCGTCAAAATAAAGCTTCTCGCAACACTTTTGGAGATATACATACATAAAAAATTTATTTCTCCTCTTGAAAACAGACTTAGAATTTCTGCCTATAAAAGCTCTTCAGAAGGCGAATTTCTTGGAAATAGAGCTTCTCGCAACACTATTTTAGCTATACAAAAAGAGTAAAATTCGGGGTCACGCTGTGTACCCCCTATGGGCTCTATAATTATTTCCTTTGGTAGGGTACACTAGTACCAGGTAATATAACACCTGGTCCACTTAAAATATTAAGGGTCAATATTAAGGTCTGACAGGAGGCTTTGTTAACATTAAGAAAAGACTTTGAATTTCTGCGCATAAAAGCTCTTCGGAAGGCGAATTTCTTCGAAATAAAGCTTCTCGCAACACTTTTGGAGATATACAAAAACAGTAAAATTCGGGGTCACGCTGTGTACTCCCTATGGGCTCTATAATTATTTCCTTTGGTAGGGTACACTAGTACAAGGTAATATAACACCTGGTCCAATTACAACATTAAAGGTTAATATTATAGTATAATATGAAGCCTTTTGTTAACAATGAAAAATGCACTGTTTTAGATATACATACATAGTAAAGTGCGGGGTCACGCTGTGTAACCCCTATGGGCTCTATAATTATTTCCTTTGGTAGGGAACACTAGTACAAGGTAATACAACACCTGGTCCAACTAAAACATTAAAGGTTAATATTAAGGTCTGATAGGAGGCTTTGTTAATATTGAGAATGGACTTAAAATTTTTGCGTATAAGAGCTATTGAGGAGGCGAATTTCTGCGAAATAAAGCTTCTCGAAACACTTTTGGAGATATACAAAAAGAGTAAAATTCGGGGTCACGCTGTGTACCCCCTATGGGCTCTATAATTATTTCCTTTGGTAGGGTACACTAGTACCCCGTAATATAACACCTGGTCCAATTACAACATTAAAGGTTAATATTATAGTATAATATGAAGCCTTTTGTTAACAATGAGAAAAGACTTAGAATTTTTTCGTATTAACGCTTTTCGGAAGGCGAATTTCCTCAAAATAAACCTTCTCCCAACACTTTTTGAGGTATACATACATACATAGAAAATTTATTTCTCTCGTAAAAGCAACCCGGCTGCTGCGGTATCCGGAGCGCCTCTGCCGGCAATACACTCCGCTCCTCCGGTACGGGGACCAGCGTCGGAGCCTTTCCGTTGAAAGATTATGCGTATAAAAGATTTTCAGAAGGCGAATTTCTTCAAAATAAAGCTTCTCGCAACACTTTTTGAGATATACATACATAGAAAATTCATTTCTCTTGAAAAAAGACTTAGAATTTCTCCGTATAAAAGCTATTCAGAAGGCGAATTTCTGCGAAATAAAGCTTCTCGCAACACTATTTTAGATATACAAAAACAGTAAAATTCGGGGTCACACTGTGTACCCCCTATAGGGTCTATAATTTATTCCTTTGGTAGGGTACACTATTACAAGGTAATATAACACCTCGTCCAATTAAAACATTAAAGGTTAATATTAAGGTCTGATAGGAGGCATTTTTCTTAACATTGAAAAATGCCCTGTTTTAGATATACATACATACATACATACATAGTAAAATGAGGGGTTACACTGTGTACCCCCTATGAGGTCTATAATTATTTCCTTTGGTAGGGTACACTAGTACCCCGTAATATAATACCTAGTCCAATAACAACAGTAAAGGTTAATATTAAGGTCAAAAAAGGTCAAAAAAGGTCAAAAAAGCTTCTCGCAACACTTTTTGAGATATACAAAAACAGTAAAATGCGGGGTCCATTAATATTTCCTTTGGTAGGGTAAACTAGTACCCGGTAATATAGTACCTGGTCCAATTACAACATTAAAGGTTAATATTATAGTATAATATGAAGCCTTTTGTTAACAATGAGAAAAGACTTAGAATTTTTTCGTATTAACGCTTTTCGGAAGGCGAAATTCCTCGAAATAAAGCTTCTCCCAACACTTTTTGAGGTATACATACATACATACACACATACATACATACATACATAGAAAATTTTTAAAATTTGTTTTTTTTTTTTTTCTATTGTTAATTTTACATTATATTATTCATTTAATGTCTTTTTCTATATTTTAGAAGGAACTATATATGAAAAATAATTTTTTTAAGTTCGGGAAAGTGAGATCAGAGCTTAAAAACAGGAAAAATCAATTAAAATTAATTTATTCATATTATTTACAATACTTTCGATAGTTTGGCCTGCCTAATATGTTCTCTGTATAAAAACAATCCTCTTTCTTCGTTAAAGAACGCGTAATGGAATAAAAAATAACATAAAATAGGCATGTACGGGTAAGTTTTCAAGACCACATAACTCGCTTTAATATTAAGCTATAAATCTCAAACTCGGTACCAAAATAGGGTACCATGCCCCCAACCCCTGTGCCTAAGGAAATATTTATAGCTTAATTAGGAGGGTCGCAATGGGCCCCCAAAGTACATCGTTAAACTGACCGCGAGATTGCTTTTGAAGCCATCAAGTAGCTCGCTGACCGTGTAATCGTGGTGGAACGGATAGCGTGATAGCAGCTGAGCGAGACGGTGCGGGTTCGAATCCCAGTGTGGACAATTTTTAAAATTTGTTTATTTTTTTTTCTATTGTTAATTTTACATCATATTATTCATTTAATGTCTTTTTCTATATTTTAGAAGGAACTATATATGAAAAATAATTTTTTTAAGTTCGGGAAAGTGAGATCAGAGCTTAAAAACAGAAAAAATCAATTAAAATTAATTTATTCATATTATTTACAATACTTTCGATAGTTTGGCCTGCCTAGTATGTTCTCTGTATAAAAACAATCCTCTTTCTTTGTTAAAGAACGTATAATGGAACAAAAAATAACATAAAATAGGTATGTACGGATCAAATTTCAAGACCACGTAACTCGCTTTAATATTAAGTTATAAATCTCAAACTCGGTACCAAAATAGGATACCATGCCCCCCACCTCAGTGCCGAAGGAAATATTTATAGGTTAATTAGGAGGATCGCAAGGGGCCCCCAAAGTACATCGATCAACTAACCGGGAAAGTGCTTTAGAAGGCATGGAATACGACGCTTACCATGTATACGTGGTGGAGCGGATAGCGTGATAGCAGCTGAGCGAGATGGCGAGGGTTCGAATCCCGGTGTTGTCCATTTTTTGAAATTTGTTTTTTTTTCTTTTGTTAATTTTACATTATTTTATTTATTTAATGTGTTTTTCTATATTATAGAAGGAATTATATATGAAAAATAATTTTTTTAAGTTCGGGAAAATGAGATCAGAGCTTAAGAACAGAAAAAATCAATTAAAATTAATTTATTCATATTATTTACAATACTTTCGATAGTTTGGCCAGCCTAGTATGTTCTCTGTATAAAAACAATCCTCTTTCTTCGTTAAAGAACGTGTAATGGAATAAAAAATAACATAAAATAGGCATGTACGGGTAAGTTTTCAAGACCACATAACTCGCTTTAATATTAAGCTATAAATCTCAACAAAAACAGTAAAGTTCGGGGTCACGCTGTGTACCCCCTATGGGGTTTATAATTTTTTCCTTTGGTAGGGTACACTAGTACAAGGTAATATAACACCTGGTCCAATTACAACATTAAAGATTAATATTGAGGTCTGATAGGAGGCATTTCTCTTAACATTGAAAAAATGCACTGTTTTACATATACATACATAGTAAAGTTCGGGGTCACGGTGTGTACCCCCTATGGGGTCTATAATTGATTCCTTTGGTAGGGTACATTATTACAAGGTAATATAACACCTGGTCCACTTAAAATATTAAGGGTCAATATTAAGGTCTGATAGGAGGCTTTGTTAACATTGAGAAAAGACTTTGAATTTCTGCGTATAAAAGCACTTCAGAAGGCGAATTTCTGCGAAATAAAGCTTCTCGCAACACTTTTGGAGATAAACAAAAACAGTAAAATTCGGGGTCGCGCTGTGTACCCCCTATGGGGTCTATAATTATATCCTTTGGTAGGGTACACTAGTACCCCGTAATATAATACCTGGTCCAATTACAACATTAAAGGTTAATATTAAGGTTTGACAGGCGGCATTTTTCTTAACATTGAAAAATGCATTGTTTTAAATATACATACATAGTAAAATGCGGTGTCACACTGTGTACCCCCTATGGGCTCTAAAATTATTTCCTTTGGTAGGGTACACTAGTACTCCGTAATATAATACCTGGTCCAATTACAACATTAAAGGTTAATATTAAGGTCTGATATGAAGCCATTTGTTAACAATGAGAAAAGACTTAAAATTGCTCCGTATGAACGCTTTTCGGAAGGCGAATTTCCTCAAAATAAAGCTTCTCCCAACACTTTTTGAGATATACATACATAGAAAATCTATTTCTCCTCTTGAAAAAAGACTTTGAATTTCTGCGTATAAAAGCTCTTCGGAAGGCGAGTTTCTTCGAAATAGAGCATCTCGCAACACTTTTGGAAATATACAAAAACAGTAAAATTCGGGGTCACGCTGTGTACCCCCTATGCGGTCTATAATTTTTTCCTTTGGTAGGGTACACGAGTACAAGGTAATATAACACCTGGTCCAATTACAACATTAAAGGTCAATATTGAGGTCTGATAGGAGGCATTTTTCTTAACATTGAAAAATGCATTGTTTTATATATACAAAAACAGTAAAATTCGGGGTCACGCTGTGTACCCCCTATGGTGTCTATTATTATTTCCTTTGGTAGGGTACACTAATACAAGGTAATATAACACCTGGTCCACTTAAAATATTAAGGGTCAATATTAAGGTCTGATAGGAGGGTTTGTTAACATTGAGAAAAGACGTAGAATTTCTGCGTATAAAAGCTCTTCAGAAGGCGAATTTCTTCGAAATAAAGCTTCTCGCAACACTTTTGGAGATATACAAAAACAGTAAAATTCGGGGTCGCGCTGTGTACCCCCGATGGGGTCTATAATTATGTCCTTTGGTAGGGTACACTAGTACCCCGTAATATAATACCTGGTCCAATTACAACACTAAAGGTTAATATTAAGGTCTGATAGGCGGCATTTTTCTTAACATTGAAAAATGCATTGTTTTATATATACAAAAAACAGTAATATTCGGGGTCACGCTGTGTACCCCCTATGGTGTCTATAATTATTTCCTTTGGTAGGGTACACTAGTAACCCGTAATATAATACCTGGCCCAATTACAACATTAAAGGTTAATATAAAGGTCTGATATGAAGCCATTTGTTAACAATGAGAAAAGACTTAAAATTGCTCCGTATGAACGCTTTTCGGAAGGCGAATTTCCTCAAAATAAAGCTTCTCCCAACACTTTTTGAGATATACATACATAGAAAATCTATTTCTCCTCTTGAAAAAAGACTTTGAATTTCTGCGTATAAAAGCTCTTCGGAAGGCGAGTTTCTTCGAAATAGAGCATCTCGCAACACTTTTGGAAATATACAAAAACAGTAAAATTCGGGGTCACGCTGTGTACCCCCTATGCGGTCTATAATTTTTTCCTTTGGTAGGGTACACGAGTACAAGGTAATATAACACCTGGTCCAATTACAACATTAAAGGTCAATATTGAGGTCTGATAGGAGGCATTTTTCTTAACATTGAAAAATGCATTGTTTTATATATACAAAAACAGTAAAATTCGGGGTCACGCTGTGTACCCCCTATGGTGTCTATTATTATTTCCTTTGGTAGGGTACACTAATACAAGGTAATATAACACCTGGTCCACTTAAAATATTAAGGGTCAATATTAAGGTCTGATAGGAGGGTTTGTTAACATTGAGAAAAGACGTAGAATTTCTGCGTATAAAAGCTCTTCAGAAGGCGAATTTCTTCGAAATAAAGCTTCTCGCAACACTTTTGGAGATATACAAAAACAGTAAAATTCGGGGTCGCGCTGTGTACCCCCGATGGGGTCTATAATTATGTCCTTTGGTAGGGTACACTAGTACCCCGTAATATAATACCTGGTCCAATTACAACACTAAAGGTTAATATTAAGGTCTGATAGGCGGCATTTTTCTTAACATTGAAAAATGCATTGTTTTATATATACAAAAAACAGTAATATTCGGGGTCACGCTGTGTACCCCCTATGGTGTCTATAATTATTTCCTTTGGTAGGGTACACTAGTAACCCGTAATATAATACCTGGCCCAATTACAACATTAAAGGTTAATATTAAGGTCTGATAGGAGGCATTTTGTTAACAATGAGAAAAGACTTTATATTGATCCGTATTAACGCTTTTCGGAAGGCGAATTTCGTCAAAATAAAGCTTCTCGCAACACTTTTGGAGATATACATACATAAAAAATTTATTTCTCCTCTTGAAAACAGACTTAGAATTTCTGCCTATAAAAGCTCTTCAGAAGGCGAATTTCTTGGAAATAGAGCTTCTCGCAACACTATTTTAGCTATACAAAAAGAGTAAAATTCGGGGTCACGCTGTGTACCCCCTATGGGCTCTATAATTATTTCCTTTGGTAGGGTACACTAGTACCAGGTAATATAACACCTGGTCCACTTAAAATATTAAGGGTCAATATTAAGGTCTGACAGGAGGCTTTGTTAACATTAAGAAAAGACTTTGAATTTCTGCGCATAAAAGCTCTTCGGAAGGCGAATTTCTTCGAAATAAAGCTTCTCGCAACACTTTTGGAGATATACAAAAACAGTAAAATTCGGGGTCACGCTGTGTACTCCCTATGGGCTCTATAATTATTTCCTTTGGTAGGGTACACTAGTACAAGGTAATATAACACCTGGTCCAATTACAACATTAAAGGTTAATATTATAGTATAATATGAAGCCTTTTGTTAACAATGAAAAATGCACTGTTTTAGATATACATACATAGTAAAGTGCGGGGTCACGCTGTGTACCCCCTATGGGCTCTATAATTATTTCCTTTGGTAGGGTACACTAGTACAAGGTAATACAACACCTGGTCCAACTAAAACATTAAAGGTTAATATTAAGGTCTGATAGGAGGCTTTGTTAATATTGAGAATGGACTTAAAATTTTTGCGTATAAGAGCTATTGAGGAGGCGAATTTCTGCGAAATAAAGCTTCTCGAAACACTTTTGGAGATATACAAAAAGAGTAAAATTCGGGGTCACGCTGTGTACCCCCTATGGGCTCTATAATTATTTCCTTTGGTAGGGTACACTAGTACCCCGTAATATAACACCTGGTCCAATTACAACATTAAAGGTTAATATTATAGTATAATATGAAGCCTTTTGTTAACAATGAGAAAAGACTTAGAATTTTTTCGTATTAACGCTTTTCGGAAGGCGAATTTCCTCAAAATAAACCTTCTCCCAACACTTTTTGAGGTATACATACATACATAGAAAATTTATTTCTCTCGTAAAAGCAACCCGGCTGCTGCGGTATCCGGAGCGCCTCTGCCGGCAATACACTCCGCTCCTCCGGTACGGGGACCAGCGTCGGAGCCTTTCCGTTGAAAGATTATGCGTATAAAAGATTTTCAGAAGGCGAATTTCTTCAAAATAAAGCTTCTCGCAACACTTTTTGAGATATACATACATAGAAAATTCATTTCTCTTGAAAAAAGACTTAGAATTTCTCCGTATAAAAGCTATTCAGAAGGCGAATTTCTGTGAAATAAAGCTTCTCGCAACACTATTTTAGATATACAAAAACAGTAAAATTCGGGGTCACACTGTGTACCCCCTATAGGGTCTATAATTATTTCCTTTAGTAGGGTACACTAGTACAAGGTAATATAACACCTGGTCCAATCACAACATTAAAGGTTAATATTAAGGTCTGATAGGAGGCATTTTTCTTAACATTGAAAAATGCATTGTTTTAAATATACATACATAGTAAAATGCGGGGTCACACTGTGTACCCCCTATGGGCTCTATAATTATTTCCTTTGGTAGGGTACACTAGTACCCCGTAATATAATACCTGGTCCAATTACAAATTTAAAGGTCAATATTAAGGTCTGATAGGAGGCTTTGTTATTATTGAGAAAAGACTTAGAATTTTTCCGTATTAACGCTTTTCGGAAGGCGAATTTCTTACAAATAAAGCTTCTCGCAACACTTTTTGAGATATACATACATAGAAAATTTATTTCTCTTGAAAAAAGAATTTCTCCGTATTAACGCTTTTCGGAAGGCGAATTTCTGCGAAATAAGACTTTTCGCATCACTATTTCAGATAGACATACATTGCGGGGTCACACCGTGTACCCCCTATGGGGTCTATAATTTATTCCTTTGGTAGGGTACACTATTACAAGGTAATATAACACCTCGTCCAATTAAAACATTAAAGGTTAATATTAAGGTCTGATAGGAGGCATTTTTCTTAACATTGAAAAATGCCCTGTTTTAGATATACATACATACATACATACATAGTAAAATGAGGGGTTACACTGTGTACCCCCTATGAGGTCTATAATTATTTCCTCTGGTAGGGTACACTAGTACCCCGTAATATAATACCTAGTCCAATAACAACAGTAAAGGTTAATATTAAGGTCAAAAAAGGTCAAAAAAGGTCAAAAAAGCTTCTCGCAACACTTTTTGAGATATACAAAAACAGTAAAATGCGGGGTCCATTAATATTTCCTTTGGTAGGGTAAACTAGTACCCGGTAATATAGTACCTGGTCCAATTACAACATTAAAGGTTAATATTATAGTATAATATGAAGCCTTTTGTTAACAATGAGAAAAGACTTAGAATTTTTTCGTATTAACGCTTTTCGGAAGGCGAAATTCCTCGAAATAAAGCTTCTCCCAACACTTTTTGAGGTATACATACATACATACACACATACATACATACATACATAGAAAATTTTTAAAATTTGTTTTTTTTTTTTTTCTATTGTTAATTTTACATTATATTATTCATTTAATGTCTTTTTCTATATTTTAGAAGGAACTATATATGAAAAATAATTTTTTTAAGTTCGGGAAAGTGAGATCAGAGCTTAAAAACAGGAAAAATCAATTAAAATTAATTTATTCATATTATTTACAATACTTTCGATAGTTTGGCCTGCCTAATATGTTCTCTGTATAAAAACAATCCTCTTTCTTCGTTAAAGAACGCGTAATGGAATAAAAAATAACATAAAATAGGCATGTACGGGTAAGTTTTCAAGACCACATAACTCGCTTTAATATTAAGCTATAAATCTCAAACTCGGTACCAAAATAGGGTACCATGCCCCCAACCCCTGTGCCTAAGGAAATATTTATAGCTTAATTAGGAGGGTCGCAATGGGCCCCCAAAGTACATCGTTAAACTGACCGCGAGATTGCTTTTGAAGCCATCAAGTAGCTCGCTGACCGTGTAATCGTGGTGGAACGGATAGCGTGATAGCAGCTGAGCGAGACGGTGCGGGTTCGAATCCCAGTGTGGACAATTTTTAAAATTTGTTTATTTTTTTTTCTATTGTTAATTTTACATCATATTATTCATTTAATGTCTTTTTCTATATTTTAGAAGGAACTATATATGAAAAATAATTTTTTTAAGTTCGGGAAAGTGAGATCAGAGCTTAAAAACAGAAAAAATCAATTAAAATTAATTTATTCATATTATTTACAATACTTTCGATAGTTTGGCCTGCCTAGTATGTTCTCTGTATAAAAACAATCCTCTTTCTTTGTTAAAGAACGTATAATGGAACAAAAAATAACATAAAATAGGTATGTACGGATCAAATTTCAAGACCACGTAACTCGCTTTAATATTAAGTTATAAATCTCAAACTCGGTACCAAAATAGGATACCATGCCCCCCACCTCAGTGCCGAAGGAAATATTTATAGGTTAATTAGGAGGATCGCAAGGGGCCCCCAAAGTACATCGATCAACTAACCGGGAAAGTGCTTTAGAAGGCATGGAATACGACGCTTACCATGTATACGTGGTGGAGCGGATAGCGTGATAGCAGCTGAGCGAGATGGCGAGGGTTCGAATCCCGGTGTTGTCCATTTTTTGAAATTTGTTTTTTTTTCTTTTGTTAATTTTACATTATTTTATTTATTTAATGTGTTTTTCTATATTATAGAAGGAATTATATATGAAAAATAATTTTTTTAAGTTCGGGAAAATGAGATCAGAGCTTAAGAACAGAAAAAATCAATTAAAATTAATTTATTCATATTATTTACAATACTTTCGATAGTTTGGCCAGCCTAGTATGTTCTCTGTATAAAAACAATCCTCTTTCTTCGTTAAAGAACGTGTAATGGAATAAAAAATAACATAAAATAGGCATGTACGGGTAAGTTTTCAAGACCACATAACTCGCTTTAATATTAAGCTATAAATCTCAACAAAAACAGTAAAGTTCGGGGTCACGCTGTGTACCCCCTATGGGGTTTATAATTTTTTCCTTTGGTAGGGTACACTAGTACAAGGTAATATAACACCTGGTCCAATTACAACATTAAAGATTAATATTGAGGTCTGATAGGAGGCATTTCTCTTAACTTTGAAAAAATGCACTGTTTTACATATACATACATAGTAAAGTTCGGGGTCACGGTGTGTACCCCCTATGGGGTCTATAATTGATTCCTTTGGTAGGGTACATTATTACAAGGTAATATAACACCTGGTCCACTTAAAATATTAAGGGTCAATATTAAGGTCTGATAGGAGGCTTTGTTAACATTGAGAAAAGACTTTGAATTTCTGCGTATAAAAGCACTTCAGAAGGCGAATTTCTGCGAAATAAAGCTTCTCGCAACACTTTTGGAGATATACAAAAACAGTAAAATTCGGGGTCGCGCTGTGTACCCCCTATGGGGTCTATAATTATATCCTTTGGTAGGGTACACTAGTACCCCGTAATATAATACCTGGTCCAATTACAACATTAAAGGTTAATATTAAGGTTTGACAGGCGGCATTTTTCTTAACATTGAAAAATGCATTGTTTTAAATATACATACATAGTAAAATGCGGTGTCACACTGTGTACCCCCTATGGGCTCTAAAATTATTTCCTTTGGTAGGGTACACTAGTACTCCGTAATATAATACCTGGTCCAATTACAACATTAAAGGTTAATATTAAGGTCTGATATGAAGCCATTTGTTAACAATGAGAAAAGACTTAAAATTGCTCCGTATGAACGCTTTTCGGAAGGCGAATTTCCTCAAAATAAAGCTTCTCCCAACACTTTTTGAGATATACATACATAGAAAATCTATTTCTCCTCTTGAAAAAAGACTTTGAATTTCTGCGTATAAAAGCTCTTCGGAAGGCGAGTTTCTTCGAAATAGAGCTTCTCGCAACACTTTTGGAAATATACAAAAACAGTAAAATTCGGGGTCACGCTGTGTACCCCCTATGCGGTCTATAATTTTTTCCTTTGGTAGGGTACACGAGTACAAGGTAGTATAACACCTGGTCCAATTACAACATTAAAGGTCAATATTGAGGTCTGATAGGAGGCATTTTTCTTAACATTGAAAAATGCATTGTTTTATATATACAAAAACAGTAAAATTCGGGGTCACGCTGTGTACCCCCTATGGTGTCTATTATTATTTCCTTTGGT
The DNA here is from genome assembly GCA_949128135.1 of Parasteatoda lunata. Classification (NCBI taxonomy): domain Eukaryota; kingdom Metazoa; phylum Arthropoda; class Arachnida; order Araneae; family Theridiidae; genus Parasteatoda; species Parasteatoda lunata. The sequence goes on along the minus strand of OX421980.1, from coordinate 99,927,179 downwards.
AGGGTACACTAATACAAGGTAATATAACACCTGGTCCACTTAAAATATTAAGGGTCAATATTAAGGTCTGATAGGAGGGTTTGTTAACATTGAGAAAAGACGTAGAATTTCTGCGTATAAAAGCTCTTCAGAAGGCGAATTTCTTCGAAATAAAGCTTCTCGCAACACTTTTGGAGATATACAAAAACAGTAAAATTCGGGGTCGCGCTGTGTACCCCCGATGGGGTCTATAATTATGTCCTTTGGTAGGGTACACTAGTACCCCGTAATATAATACCTGGTCCAATTACAACACTAAAGGTTAATATTAAGGTCTGATAGGCGGCATTTTTCTTAACATTGAAAAATGCATTGTTTTATATATACAAAAAACAGTAATATTCGGGGTCACGCTGTGTACCCCCTATGGTGTCTATAATTATTTCCTTTGGTAGGGTACACTAGTAACCCGTAATATAATACCTGGCCCAATTACAACATTAAAGGTTAATATTAAGGTCTGATAGGAGGCATTTTGTTAACAATGAGAAAAGACTTAGAATTTCTCCGTATTAACGCTTTTCGGAAGGCGAATTTCCTCAAAATAAAGCTTCTCCCAACACTTTTTGAGATATACATACATACATAGAAAATTTATTTCTCTTGAAAAAAGACTTAGAGTTTCTCCGTATAAAGCTACTCAGAAGGCGAGTTTCTGCGAAATAAGACTTTTCGCAACACTTTTGGAGATATACAAAAACAGTAAAATTCGGGGTCACGCTGTGTACCCCCTATGGGGTCTATAATTATATCCTTTGGTAGGGTACACGAGTACAAGGTAATATAACACCTGGTCCATTTACAACATTAAAGGTTAATATAAAGGTCTGATAGGAGGCATTTTTCTTAACATTGAAAAATGCATTGTTTTAAATATACATACATAGTAAAATGCGGGGTCACACTGTGTACCCCCTATGGGCTCTAAAATTATTTCCTTTGGTAGGGTACACTAGTACAAGGTAATACAACACCTGGTCCAATTACAACATTAAAGGTTAATATTAAGGTCTGATATGAAGCCATTTGTTAACAATGAGAAAAGACTTTATATTGATCCGTATTAACGCTTTTCGGAAGGCGAATTTCCTCAAAATAAAGCTTCTCGCAACACTTTTGGAGATATACATACATAAAAAATTTATTTCTCCTCTTGAAAACAGACTTAGAATTTCTGCCTATAAAAGCTCTTCAGAAGGCGAATTTCTTGGAAATAGAGCTTCTCGCAACACTATTTTAGCTATACAAAAAGAGTAAAATTCGGGGTCACGCTGTGTACCCCCTATGGGCTCTATAATTATTTCCTTTGGTAGGGTACACTAGTACCAGGTAATATAACACCTGGTCCACTTAAAATATTAAGGGTCAATATTAAGGTCTGATAGGAGGCTTTGTTAACATTAAGAAAAGACTTTGAATTTCTGCGCATAAAAGCTCTTCGGAAGGCGAATTTCTTCGAAATAAAGCTTCTCGCAACACTTTTGGAGATATACAAAAACAGTAAAATTCGGGGTCACGCTGTGTACTCCCTATGGGCTCTATAATTATTTCCTTTGGTAGGGTACACTAGTACAAGGTAATATAACACCTGGTCCAATTACAACATTAAAGGTTAATATTATAGTATAATATGAAGCCTTTTGTTAACAATGAAAAATGCACTGTTTTAGATATACATATATAGTAAAGTGCGGGGTCACGCTATGTACCCCCTATGGGCTCTATAATTATTTCCTTTGGTAGGGTACACTAGTACAAGGTAATACAACACCTGGTCCAACTAAAACATTAAAGGTTAATATTAAGGTCTGATAGGAGGCTTTGTTAATATTGAGAATGGACTTAAAATTTTTGCGTATAAGAGCTATTGAGGAGGCGAATTTCTGCGAAATAAAGCTTCTCGAAACACTTTTGGAGATATACAAAAAGAGTAAAATTCGGGGTCACGCTGTGTACCCCCTATGGGCTCTATAATTATTTCCTTTGGTAGGGTACACTAGTACCCCGTAATATAACACCTGGTCCAATTACAACATTAAAGGTTAATATTATAGTATAATATGAAGCCTTTTGTTAACAATGAGAAAAGACTTAGAATTTTTTCGTATTAACGCTTTTCGGAAGGCGAATTTCCTCAAAATAAACCTTCTCCCAACACTTTTTGAGGTATACATACATACATAGAAAATTCATTTCTCTCGTAAAAGCAACCCGGCTGCTGCGGTATCCGGAGCGCCTCTGCCGGCAATACACTCCGCTCCTCCGGTACGGGGACCAGCGTCGGAGCCTTTCCGTTGAAAGATTATGCGTATAAAAGATTTTCAGAAGGCGAATTTCTTCAAAATAAAGCTTCTCGCAACACTTTTTGAGATATACATACATAGAAAATTCATTTCTCTTGAAAAAAGACTTAGAATTTCTCCGTATAAAAGCTATTCAGAAGGCGAATTTCTGCGAAATAAAGCTTCTCGCAACACTATTTTAGATATACAAAAACAGTAAAATTCGGGGTCACACTGTGTACCCCCTATAGGGTCTATAATTATTTCCTTTAGTAGGGTACACTAGTACAAGGTAATATAACACCTGGTCCAATCACAACATTAAAGGTTAATATTAAGGTCTGATAGGAGGCATTTTTCTTAACATTGAAAAATGCATTGTTTTAAATATACATACATAGTAAAATGCGGGGTCACACTGTGTACCCCCTATGGGCTCTATAATTATTTCCTTTGGTAGGGTACACTAGTACCCCGTAATATAATACCTGGTCCAATTACAAATTTAAAGGTCAATATTAAGGTCTGATAGGAGGCTTTGTTATTATTGAGAAAAGACTTAGAATTTTTCCGTATTAACGCTTTTCGGAAGGCGAATTTCTTACAAATAAAGCTTCTCGCAACACTTTTTGAGATATACATACATAGAAAATTTATTTCTCTTGAAAAAAGAATTTCTCCGTATTAACGCTTTTCGGAAGGCGAATTTCTGCGAAATAAGACTTTTCGCATCACTATTTCAGATAGACATACATTGCGGGGTCACACCGTGTACCCCCTATGGGGTCTATAATTTATTCCTTTGGTAGGGTACACTATTACAAGGTAATATAACACCTCGTCCAATTAAAACATTAAAGGTTAATATTAAGGTCTGATAGGAGGCATTTTTCTTAACATTGAAAAATGCCCTGTTTTAGATATACATACATACATACATACATAGTAAAATGAGGGGTTACACTGTGTACCCCCTATGAGGTCTATAATTATTTCCTTTGGTAGGGTACACTAGTACCCCGTAATATAATACCTAGTCCAATAACAACAGTAAAGGTTAATATTAAGGTCAAAAAAGGTCAAAAAAGGTCAAAAAAGCTTCTCGCAACACTTTTTGAGATATACAAAAACAGTAAAATGCGGGGTCCATTAATATTTCCTTTGGTAGGGTAAACTAGTACCCGGTAATATAGTACCTGGTCCAATTACAACATTAAAGGTTAATATTATAGTATAATATGAAGCCTTTTGTTAACAATGAGAAAAGACTTAGAATTTTTTCGTATTAACGCTTTTCGGAAGGCGAAATTCCTCGAAATAAAGCTTCTCCCAACACTTTTTGAGGTATACATACATACATACACACATACATACATACATACATAGAAAATTTTTAAAATTTGTTTTTTTTTTTTTTGTCTATTGTTAATTTTACATTATATTATTCATTTAATGTCTTTTTCTATATTTTAGAAGGAACTATATATGAAAAATAATTTTTTTAAGTTCGGGAAAGTGAGATCAGAGCTTAAAAACAGGAAAAATCAATTAAAATTAATTTATTCATATTATTTACAATACTTTCGATAGTTTGGCCTGCCTAATATGTTCTCTGTATAAAAACAATCCTCTTTCTTCGTTAAAGAACGCGTAATGGAATAAAAAATAACATAAAATAGGCATGTACGGGTAAGTTTTCAAGACCACATAACTCGCTTTAATATTAAGCTATAAATCTCAAACTCGGTACCAAAATAGGGTACCATGCCCCCAACCCCTGTGCCTAAGGAAATATTTATAGCTTAATTAGGAGGGTCGCAATGGGCCCCCAAAGTACATCGTTAAACTGACCGCGAGATTGCTTTTGAAGCCATCAAGTAGCTCGCTGACCGTGTAATCGTGGTGGAACGGATAGCGTGATAGCAGCTGAGCGAGACGGTGCGGGTTCGAATCCCAGTGCGGACAATTTTTAAAATTTATTTATTTTTTTTTCTATTGTTAATTTTACATTATATTATTCATTTAATGTCTTTTTCTATATTTTAGAAGGAACTATATATGAAAAATAATTTTTTTAAGTTCGGGAAAGTGAGATCAGAGCTTAAAAACAGGAAAAATCAATTAAAATTAATTTATTCATATTATTTACAATACTTTCGATAGTTTGGCCTGCCTAATATGTTCTCTGTATAAAAACAATCCTCTTTCTTCGTTAAAGAACGCGTAATGGAATAAAAAATAACATAAAATAGGAATGTACGGGTAAGTTTTCAAGACCACATAACTCGCTTTAATATTAAGCTATAAATCTCAAACTCGGTACCAAAATAGGGTACCATGCCCCCAACCCCTGTGCCTAAGGAAATATTTATAGCTTAATTAGGAGGGTCGCAATGGGCCCCCAAAGTACATCGTTAAACTGACCGCGAGATTGCTTTTGAAGCCATCAAGTAGCTCGCTGACCGTGTAATCGTGGTGGAACGGATAGCGTGATAGCAGCTGAGCGAGACGGTGCGGGTTCGAATCCCAGTGTGGACAATTTTTAAAATTTGTTTATTTTTTTTTTCTATTGTTAATTTTACATCATATTATTCATTTAATGTCTTTTTCTATATTTTAGAAGGAACTATATATGAAAAATAATTTTTTTAAGTTCGGGAAAGTGAGATCAGAGCTTAAAAACAGAAAAAATCAATTAAAGTTAATTTATTCATATTATTTACAATACTTTCGATAGTTTGGCCTGCCTAGTATGTTCTCTGTATAAAAACAATCCTCTTTCTTTGTTAAAGAACGTATAATGGAACAAAAAATAACATAAAATAGGTATGTACGGATCAAATTTCAAGACCACGTAACTCGCTTTAATATTAAGTTATAAATCTCAAACTCGGTACCAAAATAGGATACCATGCCCCCCACCTCAGTGCCGAAGGAAATATTTATAGGTTAATTAGGAGGATCGCAAGGGGCCCCCAAAGTACATCGATCAACTAACCGGGAAAGTGCTTTAGAAGGCATGGAATACGACGCTTACCATGTATACGTGGTGGAGCGGATAGCGTGATAGCAGCTGAGCGAGAAGGCGAGGGTTCGAATCCCGGGTTTGTCCATTTTTTGAAATTTGTTTTTTTTTCTTTTGTTAATTTTACATTATTTTATTTATTTAATGTGTTTTTCTATATTATAGAAGGAATTATATATGAAAAATAATTTTTTTAAGTTCGGGAAAATGAGATCAGAGCTTAAAAACAGAAAAAATCAATTAAAATTAATTTATTCATATTATTTACAATACTTTCGATAGTTTGGCCTGCCTAGTATGTTCTCTGTATAAAAACAATCCTCTTTCTTCGTTAAAGAACGTGTAATGGAATAAAAAATAACATAAAATAGGCATGTACGGGTAAGTTTTCAAGACCACATAACTCGCTTTAATATTAAGCTATAAATCTCAACAAAAACAGTAAAGTTCGGGGTCACGCTGTGTACCCCCTATGGGGTTTATAATTTTTTCCTTTGGTAGGGTACACTAGTGCAAGGTAATATAACACCTGGTCCAATTACAACATTAAAGATTAATATTGAGGTCTGATAGGAGGCATTTCTCTTAACATTGAAAAAATGCACTGTTTTACATATACATACATAGTAAAGTTCGGGGTCACGGTGTGTACCCCCTATGGGGTCTATAATTGATTCCTTTGGTAGGGTACATTACTACAAGGTAATATAACACCTGGTCCACTTAAAATATTAAGGGTCAATATTAAGGTCTGATAGGAGGCTTTGTTAACATTGAGAAAAGACTTTGAATTTCTGCGTATAAAAGCTCTTCAGAAGGCGAATTTCTGCGAAATAAAGCTTCTCGCAACACTTTTGGAGATATACAAAAACAGTAAAATTAGGGGTCGCGCTTTGTACCCCCTATGGGGTCTATAATTATATCCTTTGGTAGGGTACACTAGTACCCCGTAATATAATACCTGGTCCAATTACAACATTAAAGGTTAATATTAAGGTCTGACAGGCGGCATTTTTCTTAACATTGAAAAATGCATTGTTTTAAATATACATACATAGTAAAATGCGGTGTCACACTGTGTACCCCCTATGGGCTCTAAAATTATTTCCTTTGGTAGGGTACACTAGTACTCCGTAATATAATACCTGGTCCAATTACAACATTAAAGGTTAATATTAAGGTCTGATATGAAGCCATTTGTTAACAATGAGAAAAGACTTAAAATTGCTCCGTATGAACGCTTTTCGGAAGGCGAATTTCCTCAAAATAAAGCTTCTCCCAACACTTTTTGAGATATACATACATAGAAAATCTATTTCTCCTCTTGAAAAAAGACTTTGAATTTCTGCGTATAAAAGCTCTTCGGAAGGCGAGTTTCTTCGAAATAGAGCTTCTCGCAACACTTTTGGAAATATACAAAAACAGTAAAATTCGGGGTCACGCTGTGTACCCCCTATGCGGTCTATAATTTTTTCCTTTGGTAGGGTACACGAGTACAAGGTAATATAACACCTGGTCCAATTACAACATTAAAGGTCAATATTGAGGTCTGATAGGAGGCATTTTTCTTAACATTGAAAAATGCATTGTTTTATATATACAAAAACAGTAAAATTCGGGGTCACGCTGTGTACCCCCTATGGTGTCTATAATTATTTCCTTTGGTAGGGTACACTAATACAAGGTAATATAACACCTGGTCCACTTAAAATATTAAGGGTCAATATTAAGGTCTGATAGGAGGGTTTGTTAACATTGAGAAAAGACGTAGAATTTCTGCGTATAAAAGCTCTTCAGAAGGCGAATTTCTTCGAAATAAAGCTTCTCGCAACACTTTTGGAGATATACAAAAACAGTAAAATTCGGGGTCGCGCTGTGTACCCCCTATGGGGTCTATAATTATGTCCTTTGGTAGGGTACACTAGTACCCCGTAATATAATACCTGGTCCAATTACAACACTAAAGGTTAATATTAAGGTCTGATAGGCGGCATTTTTCTTAACATTGAAAAATGCATTGTTTTATATATACAAAAACAGTAAAATTCGGGGTCACGCTGTGTACCCCCTATGGTGTCTATAATTATTTCCTTTGGTAGGGTACACTAGTAACCCGTAATATAATACCTGGCCCAATCACAACATTAAAGGTTAATATTAAGGTCTGATAGGAGGCATTTTGTTAACAATGAGAAAAGACTTAGAATTTCTCCGTATTAACGCTTTTCGGAAGGCGAATTTCCTCAAAATAAAGCTTCTCCCAACACTTTTTGAGATATACATACATACATAGAAAATTTATTTCTCTTGAAAAAAGACTTAGAATTTCTGCCTATAAAAGCTCTTCAGAAGGCGAATTTCTGCGAAATAAGACTTTTCGCAACACTTTTGGAGATATACAAAAACAGTAAAATTCGGGGTCACGCTGTGTACCCCCTATGGGGTCTATAATTATATCCTTTGGTAGGGTACACGAGTACAAGGTAATATAACACCTGGTCCATTTACAACATTAAAGGTTAATATAAAGGTCTGATAGGAGGCATTTTTCTTAACATTGAAAAATGCATTGTTTTAAATATACATACATAGTAAAATGCGGGGTCACACTGTGTACGCCCTATGGGCTCTAAAATTATTTCCTTTGGTAGGGTACACTAGTACAAGGTAATACAACACCTGGTCCAATTACAACATTAAAGGTTAATATTAAGGTCTGATATGAAGCCATTTGTTAACAATGAGAAAAGACTTTATATTGATCCGTATTAACGCTTTTCGGAAGGCGAATTTCCTCAAAATAAAGCTTCTCGCAACACTTTTGGAGATATACATACATAAAAAATTTATTTCTCCTCTTGAAAACAGACTTAGAATTTCTGCCTATAAAAGCTCTTCAGAAGGCGAATTTCTTGGAAATAGAGCTTCTCGCAACACTATTTTAGCTATACAAAAAGAGTAAAATTCGGGGTCACGCTGTGTACCCCCTATGGGCTCTATAATTATTTCCTTTGGTAGGGTACACTAGTACCAGGTAATATAACACCTGGTCCACTTAAAATATTAAGGGTCAATATTAAGGTCTGATAGGAGGCATTTCTCTTAACATTGAAAAAATGCACTGTTTTACATATACATACATAGTAAAGTTCGGGGTCACGGTGTGTACCCCCTATGGGGTCTATAATTGATTCCTTTGGTAGGGTACATTACTACAAGGTAATATAACACCTGGTCCACTTAAAATATTAAGGGTCAATATTAAGGTCTGATAGGAGGCTTTGTTAACATTGAGAAAAGACTTTGAATTTCTGCGTATAAAAGCTCTTCAGAAGGCGAATTTCTGCGAAATAAAGCTTCTCGCAACACTTTTGGAGATATACAAAAACAGTAAAATTAGGGGTCGCGCTTTGTACCCCCTATGGGGTCTATAATTATATCCTTTGGTAGGGTACACTAGTACCCCGTAATATAATACCTGGTCCAATTACAACATTAAAGGTTAATATTAAGGTCTGACAGGCGGCATTTTTCTTAACATTGAAAAATGCATTGTTTTAAATATACATACATAGTAAAATGCGGTGTCACACTGTGTACCCCCTATGGGCTCTAAAATTATTTCCTTTGGTAGGGTACACTAGTACTCCGTAATATAATACCTGGTCCAATTACAACATTAAAGGTTAATATTAAGGTCTGATATGAAGCCATTTGTTAACAATGAGAAAAGACTTAAAATTGCTCCGTATGAACGCTTTTCGGAAGGCGAATTTCCTCAAAATAAAGCTTCTCCCAACACTTTTTGAGATATACATACATAGAAAATCTATTTCTCCTCTTGAAAAAAGACTTTGAATTTCTGCGTATAAAAGCTCTTCGGAAGGCGAGTTTCTTCGAAATAGAGCTTCTCGCAACACTTTTGGAAATATACAAAAACAGTAAAATTCGGGGTCACGCTGTGTACCCCCTATGCGGTCTATAATTTTTTCCTTTGGTAGGGTACACGAGTACAAGGTAATATAACACCTGGTCCAATTACAACATTAAAGGTCAATATTGAGGTCTGATAGGAGGCATTTTTCTTAACATTGAAAAATGCATTGTTTTATATATACAAAAACAGTAAAATTCGGGGTCACGCTGTGTACCCCCTATGGTGTCTATAATTATTTCCTTTGGTAGGGTACACTAATACAAGGTAATATAACACCTGGTCCACTTAAAATATTAAGGGTCAATATTAAGGTCTGATAGGAGGGTTTGTTAACATTGAGAAAAGACGTAGAATTTCTGCGTATAAAAGCTCTTCAGAAGGCGAATTTCTTCGAAATAAAGCTTCTCGCAACACTTTTGGAGATATACAAAAACAGTAAAATTCGGGGTCGCGCTGTGTACCCCCTATGGGGTCTATAATTATGTCCTTTGGTAGGGTACACTAGTACCCCGTAATATAATACCTGGTCCAATTACAACACTAAAGGTTAATATTAAGGTCTGATAGGCGGCATTTTTCTTAACATTGAAAAATGCATTGTTTTATATATACAAAAACAGTAAAATTCGGGGTCACGCTGTGTACCCCCTATGGTGTCTATAATTATTTCCTTTGGTAGGGTACACTAGTAACCCGTAATATAATACCTGGCCCAATCACAACATTAAAGGTTAATATTAAGGTCTGATAGGAGGCATTTTGTTAACAATGAGAAAAGACTTAGAATTTCTCCGTATTAACGCTTTTCGGAAGGCGAATTTCCTCAAAATAAAGCTTCTCCCAACACTTTTTGAGATATACATACATACATAGAAAATTTATTTCTCTTGAAAAAAGACTTAGAATTTCTGCCTATAAAAGCTCTTCAGAAGGCGAATTTCTGCGAAATAAGACTTTTCGCAACACTTTTGGAGATATACAAAAACAGTAAAATTCGGGGTCACGCTGTGTACCCCCTATGGGGTCTATAATTATATCCTTTGGTAGGGTACACGAGTACAAGGTAATATAACACCTGGTCCATTTACAACATTAAAGGTTAATATAAAGGTCTGATAGGAGGCATTTTTCTTAACATTGAAAAATGCATTGTTTTAAATATACATACATAGTAAAATGCGGGGTCACACTGTGTACGCCCTATGGGCTCTAAAATTATTTCCTTTGGTAGGGTACACTAGTACAAGGTAATACAACACCTGGTCCAATTACAACATTAAAGGTTAATATTAAGGTCTGATATGAAGCCATTTGTTAACAATGAGAAAAGACTTTATATTGATCCGTATTAACGCTTTTCGGAAGGCGAATTTCCTCAAAATAAAGCTTCTCGCAACACTTTTGGAGATATACATACATAAAAAATTTATTTCTCCTCTTGAAAACAGACTTAGAATTTCTGCCTATAAAAGCTCTTCAGAAGGCGAATTTCTTGGAAATAGAGCTTCTCGCAACACTATTTTAGCTATACAAAAAGAGTAAAATTCGGGGTCACGCTGTGTACCCCCTATGGGCTCTATAATTATTTCCTTTGGTAGGGTACACTAGTACCAGGTAATATAACACCTGGTCCACTTAAAATATTAAGGGTCAATATTAAGGTCTGATAGGAGGCATTTCTCTTAACATTGAAAAAATGCACTGTTTTACATATACATACATAGTAAAGTTCGGGGTCACGGTGTGTACCCCCTATGGGGTCTATAATTGATTCCTTTGGTAGGGTACATTACTACAAGGTAATATAACACCTGGTCCACTTAAAATATTAAGGGTCAATATTAAGGTCTGATAGGAGGCTTTGTTAACATTGAGAAAAGACTTTGAATTTCTGCGTATAAAAGCTCTTCAGAAGGCGAATTTCTGCGAAATAAAGCTTCTCGCAACACTTTTGGAGATATACAAAAACAGTAAAATTAGGGGTCGCGCTTTGTACCCCCTATGGGGTCTATAATTATATCCTTTGGTAGGGTACACTAGTACCCCGTAATATAATACCTGGTCCAATTACAACATTAAAGGTTAATATTAAGGTCTGACAGGCGGCATTTTTCTTAACATTGAAAAATGCATTGTTTTAAATATACATACATAGTAAAATGCGGTGTCACACTGTGTACCCCCTATGGGCTCTAAAATTATTTCCTTTGGTAGGGTACACTAGTACTCCGTAATATAATACCTGGTCCAATTACAACATTAAAGGTTAATATTAAGGTCTGATATGAAGCCATTTGTTAACAATGAGAAAAGACTTAAAATTGCTCCGTATGAACGCTTTTCGGAAGGCGAATTTCCTCAAAATAAAGCTTCTCCCAACACTTTTTGAGATATACATACATAGAAAATCTATTTCTCCTCTTGAAAAAAGACTTTGAATTTCTGCGTATAAAAGCTCTTCGGAAGGCGAGTTTCTTCGAAATAGAGCTTCTCGCAACACTTTTGGAAATATACAAAAACAGTAAAATTCGGGGTCACGCTGTGTACCCCCTATGCGGTCTATAATTTTTTCCTTTGGTAGGGTACACGAGTACAAGGTAATATAACACCTGGTCCAATTACAACATTAAAGGTCAATATTGAGGTCTGATAGGAGGCATTTTTCTTAACATTGAAAAATGCATTGTTTTATATATACAAAAACAGTAAAATTCGGGGTCACGCTGTGTACCCCCTATGGTGTCTATAATTATTTCCTTTGGTAGGGTACACTAATACAAGGTAATATAACACCTGGTCCACTTAAAATATTAAGGGTCAATATTAAGGTCTGATAGGAGGGTTTGTTAACATTGAGAAAAGACGTAGAATTTCTGCGTATAAAAGCTCTTCAGAAGGCGAATTTCTTCGAAATAAAGCTTCTCGCAACACTTTTGGAGATATACAAAAACAGTAAAATTCGGGGTCGCGCTGTGTACCCCCTATGGGGTCTATAATTATGTCCTTTGGTAGGGTACACTAGTACCCCGTAATATAATACCTGGTCCAATTACAACACTAAAGGTTAATATTAAGGTCTGATAGGCGGCATTTTTCTTAACATTGAAAAATGCATTGTTTTATATATACAAAAACAGTAAAATTCGGGGTCACGCTGTGTACCCCCTATGGTGTCTATAATTATTTCCTTTGGTAGGGTACACTAGTAACCCGTAATATAATACCTGGCCCAATCACAACATTAAAGGTTAATATTAAGGTCTGATAGGAGGCATTTTGTTAACAATGAGAAAAGACTTAGAATTTCTCCGTATTAACGCTTTTCGGAAGGCGAATTTCCTCAAAATAAAGCTTCTCCCAACACTTTTTGAGATATACATACATACATAGAAAATTTATTTCTCTTGAAAAAAGACTTAGAATTTCTGCCTATAAAAGCTCTTCAGAAGGCGAATTTCTGCGAAATAAGACTTTTCGCAACACTTTTGGAGATATACAAAAACAGTAAAATTCGGGGTCACGCTGTGTACCCCCTATGGGGTCTATAATTATATCCTTTGGTAGGGTACACGAGTACAAGGTAATATAACACCTGGTCCATTTACAACATTAAAGGTTAATATAAAGGTCTGATAGGAGGCATTTTTCTTAACATTGAAAAATGCATTGTTTTAAATATACATACATAGTAAAATGCGGGGTCACACTGTGTACGCCCTATGGGCTCTAAAATTATTTCCTTTGGTAGGGTACACTAGTACAAGGTAATACAACACCTGGTCCAATTACAACATTAAAGGTTAATATTAAGGTCTGATATGAAGCCATTTGTTAACAATGAGAAAAGACTTTATATTGATCCGTATTAACGCTTTTCGGAAGGCGAATTTCCTCAAAATAAAGCTTCTCGCAACACTTTTGGAGATATACATACATAAAAAATTTATTTCTCCTCTTGAAAACAGACTTAGAATTTCTGCCTATAAAAGCTCTTCAGAAGGCGAATTTCTTGGAAATAGAGCTTCTCGCAACACTATTTTAGCTATACAAAAAGAGTAAAATTCGGGGTCACGCTGTGTACCCCCTATGGGCTCTATAATTATTTCCTTTGGTAGGGTACACTAGTACCAGGTAATATAACACCTGGTCCACTTAAAATATTAAGGGTCAATATTAAGGTCTGATAGGAGGCTTTGTTAACATTAAGAAAAGACTTTGAATTTCTGCGCATAAAAGCTCTTCGGAAGGCGAATTTCTTCGAAATAAAGCTTCTCGCAACACTTTTGGAGATATACAAAAACAGTAAAATTCGGGGTCACGCTGTGTACTCCCTATGGGCTCTATAATTATTTCCTTTGGTAGGGTACACTAGTACCCCGTAAAATAACACCTGGTATAATTACAACATTAAAGGTTAATATTATAGTATAATATGAAGCCTTTTGTTAACAATGAGAAAAGACTTAGAATTTTTTCGTATTAACGCTTTTCGGAAGGTGAATTTCCTCAAAATAAACCTTCTCCCAACACTTTTTGAGGTATACATACATACATAGAAAATTTATTTCTCTCGTAAAAGCAACCCGGCTGCTGCGGTATCCGGAGCGCCTCTGCCGGCAATACACTCCGCTCCTCCGGTACGGAGACCAGCGTCGGAGCCTTCCCGTTGAAAGATTATGCGTATAAAAGATTTTCAGAAGGCGAATTTCTTCAAAATAAAGCTTCTCGCAACACTTTTTGAGATATACATACATAGAAAATTCATTTCTCTTGAAAAAAGACTTAGAATTTCTCCGTATAAAAGCTATTAAGAAGGCGAATTTCTGAGAAATAAAGCTTCTCGCAACACTATTTTAGATATACAAAAACAGTAAAATTCGGGGTCACACTGTGTACCCCCTATAGGGTCTATAATTATTTCCTATAGTAGGGTTCACTAGTACAAGGTAATATAACACCTGGTCCAATTACAACATTAAAGGTTAATATTAAGGGCTGATAGGAGGCATTTTTCTTAACATTGAAAAATGCATTGTTTTAAATATACATACATAGTAAAATGCGGGGTCACACTGTGTACCCCCTATGGGCTCTATAATTATTTCCTTTGGTAGGGTACACTAGTACCCCGTAATATAATACCTGGTCCAATTACAAATTTAAAGGTCAATATTAAGGTCTGATAAGAGGCTTTGTTATTATTGAGAAAAGACTTAGAATTTTTCCGTATTAACGCTTTTCGGAAGGCGAATTTCTTACAAATAAAGCTTCTCGCAACACTTTTTGAGATATACATACATAGAAAATTTATTTCTCTTGAGAAAAGAATTTCTCCGTATTAACGCTTTTCGGAAGGCGAATTTCTGCGAAATAAGACTTTTCGCATCACTATTTCAGATAGACATACATTGCGGGGTCACACCGTGTACCCTCTATGGGGTCTATAATTTATTCCTTTGGTAGGGTACACTATTACAAGGTAATATAACACCTCGTCTAATTAAAACATTAAAGGTTAATATTAAGGTCTGATAGGAGGCATTTTTCTTAACATTGAAAAATGCCTTTTTTAGATATACATACATACATACATACATAGTAAAATGAGGGGTTACACTGTGTACCCCCTATGAGGTCTATAATTATTTCCTTTGGTAGGGTACACTAGTACCCCGTAATATAATACCTAGTCCAATAAGAACAGTAAAGGTTAATATTAAGGTCAAAAAAGGTCAAAAAAGGTCAAAAAAGCTTCTCGCAACACTTTTTGAGATATACAAAAACAGTAAAATGCGGGGTCCATTAATATTTCCTTTGGTAGGGTAAACTAGTAACCGGTAATATAGTACCTGGTCCAATTACAACATTAAAGGTTAATATTATAGTATAATATGAAGCCTTTTGTTAACAATGAGAAAAGACTTAGAATTTTTCGTATTAACGCTTTTCGGTAGGCGAAATTCCTCGAAATAAAGCTTCTCCCAACACTTTTTGAGGTATACATACATACATACACACATACATACATACATACATAGAAAATTTTTAAAATTTGTTTTTTTTTTTCTATTGTTAATTTTACATTATATTATTCATTTAATGTCTTTTTCTATATTTTAGAAGGAACTATATATGAAAAATAATTTTTTTAAGTTCGGGAAAGTGAGATCAGAGCTTAAAAACAGGAAAAATCAATTAAAATTAATTTATTCATATTATTTACAATACTTTCGATAGTTTGGCCTGCCTAATATGTTCTCTGTATAAAAACAATCCTCTTTCTTCGTTAAAGAACGCGTAATGGAATAAAAAATAACATAAAATAGGCATGTACGGGTAAGTTTTCAAGACCACATAACTCGCTTTAATATTAAGCTATAAATCTCAAACTCGGTACCAAAATAGGGTACCATGCCCCCAACCCCTGTGCCTAAGGAAATATTTATAGCTTAATTAGGAGGGTCGCAATGGGCCCCCAAAGTACATCGTTAAACTGACCGCGAGATTGCTTTTGAAGCCATCAAGTAGCTCGCTGACCGTGTAATCGTGGTGGAACGGATAGCGTGATAGCAGCTGAGCGAGACGGTGCGGGTTCGAATCCCAGTGTGGACAATTTTTAAAATTTGTTTATTTTTTTTTTCTATTGTTAATTTTACATCATATTATTCATTTAATGTCTTTTTCTATATTTTAGAAGGAACTATATATGAAAAATAATTTTTTTAAGTTCGGGAAAGTGAGATCAGAGCTTAAAAACAGAAAAAATCAATTAAAATTAATTTATTCATATTATTTACAATACTTTCGATAGTTTGGCCTGCCTAGTATGTTCTCTGTATAAAAACAATCCTCTTTCTTTGTTAAAGAACGTATAATGGAACAAAAAATAACATAAAATAGGTATGTACGGATCAAATTTCAAGACCACGTAACTCGCTTTAATATTAAGTTATAAATCTCAAACTCGGTACCAAAATAGGATACCATGCCCCCCACCTCAGTGCCGAAGGAAATATTTATAGGTTAATTAGGAGGATCGCAAGGGGCCCCCAAAGTACATCGATCAACTAACCGGGAAAGTGCTTTAGAAGGCATGGAATACGACGCTTACCATGTATACGTGGTGGAGCGGATAGCGTGATAGCAGCTGAGCGAGATGGCGAGGGTTCGAATCCCGGTGTTGTCCATTTTTTGAAATTTGTTTTTTTTTCTTTTTTTAATTTTACATTATTTTATTTATTTAATGTGTTTTTCTATATTATAGAAGGAATTATATATGAAAAATAATTTTTTTAAGTTCGGGAAAAT
This sequence comes from Parasteatoda lunata, assembly GCA_949128135.1. NCBI lineage: Eukaryota > Metazoa > Arthropoda > Arachnida > Araneae > Theridiidae > Parasteatoda > Parasteatoda lunata. Next base: position 99,910,588 of record OX421980.1, on the reverse strand, counting down.
GAGATCAGAGCTTAAAAACAGAAAAAATCAATTAAAATTAATTTATTCATATTATTTACAATACTTTCGATAGTTTGGCCTGCCTAGTATGTTCTCTGTATAAAAACAATCCTCTTTCTTCGTTAAAGAACGTGTAATGGAATAAAAAATAACATAAAATAGGCATGTACGGGTAAGTTTTCAAGACCACATAACTCGCTTTAATATTAAGCTATAAATCTCAACAAAAACAGTAAAGTTCGGGGTCACGCTGTGTACCCCCTATGGGGTTTATAATTTTTTCCTTTGGTAGGGTACACTAGTACAAGGTAATATAACACCTGGTCCAATTACAACTTTAAAGATTAATATTGAGGTCTGATAGGAGGCATTTCTCTTAAGATTGAAAAAATGCACTGTTTTACATATACATACATAGTAAAGTTCGGGGTCACGGTGTGTACCCCCTATGGGGTCTATAATTGATTCCTTTGGTAGGGTACATTATTACAAGGTAATATAACACCTGGTCCACTTAAAATATTAAGGGTCAATATTAAGGTCTGATAGGAGGCTTTGTTAACATTGAGAAAAGACTTTGAATTTCTGCGTATAAAAGCTCTTCAGAAGGCGAATTTCTGCGAAATAAAGCTTCTCGCAACACTTTTGGAGATATACAAAAACAGTAAAATTCGGGGTCGCGCTGTGTACCCCCTATGGGGTCTATAATTATATCCTTTGGTAGGGTACACTAGTACCCCGTAATATAATAACTGGTCCAATTACAACATTAAAGGTTAATATTAAGGTCTGACAGGCGGCATTTTTCTTAACATTGAAAAATGCATTGTTTTAAATATACATACATAGTAAAATGCGGTGTCACACTGTGTACCCCCTATGGGCTCTAAAATTATTTCCTTTGGTAGGGTACACTAGTACTCCGTAATATAATACCTGGTCCAATTACAACATTAAAGGTTAATATTAAGGTCTGATATGAAGCCATTTGTCAACAATGAGAAAAGACTTAAAATTGCTCCGTATGAACGCTTTTCGGAAGGCGAATTTCCTCAAAATAAAGCTTCTCCCAACACTTTTTGAGATATACATACATAGAAAATCTATTTCTCCTCTTGAAAAAAGACTTTGAATTTCTGCGTATAAAAGCTCTTCGGAAGGCGAGTTTCTTCGAAATAGAGCTTCTCGCAACACTTTTGGAAATATACAAAAACAGTAAAATTCGGGGTCACGCTGTGTACCCCCTATGCGGTCTATAATTTTTTCCTTTGGTAGGGTACGCGAGTACAAGGTAATATAACACCTGGTCCAATAACAACATTAAAGGTCAATATTGAGGTCTGATAGGAGGCATTTTTCTTAACATTGAAAAATGCATTGTTTTATATATACAAAAACAGTAAAATTCGGGGTCACGCTGTGTACCCCCTATGGTGTCTATAATTATTTCCTTTGGTAGCGTACACTAATACAAGGTAATATAACACCTGGTCCACTTAAAATATTAAGGGTCAATATTAAGGTCTGATAGGAGGGTTTGTTAACATTGAGAAAAGACGTAGAATTTCTGCGTATAAAAGCTCTTCAGAAGGCGAATTTCTTCGAAATAAAGCTTCTCGCAACACTTTTGGAGATATACAAAAACAGTAAAATTCGGGGTCGCGCTGTGTACCCCCTATGGGGTCTATAATTATGTCCTTTGGTAGGGTACACTAGTACCCCGTAATATAATACCTGGTCAAATTACAACACTAAAGGTTAATATTAAGGTCTGATAGGCGGCATTTTTCTTAACATTGAAAAATGCATTGTTTTATATATACAAAAACAGTAAAATTCGGGGTCACGCTGTGTACCCCCTATAGTGTCTATAAGTATTTCCTTTGGTAGGGTACACTAGTAACCCGTAATATAATACCTGGCCCAATTACAACATTAAAGGTTAATATTAAGGTCTGATAGGAGGCATTTTGTTAACAATGAGAAAAGACTTAGAATTTCTCCGTATTAACGCTTTTCGGAAGGCGAATTTCCTCAAATTAAAGCTTCTCCCAACACTTTTTGAGATATACATACATACATAGAAAATTTATTTCTCTTGAAAAAAGACTTAGAGTTTCTCCGTATAAAGCTACTCAGAAGGCGAATTTCTGCGAAATAAGACTTTTCGCAACACTTTTGGAGATATACAAAAACAGTAAAATTCGGGGTCACGCTGTGTACCCCCTATGGGGTCTATAATTATATCCTTTGGTAGGGTACACGAGTGCAAGGTAATATAACACCTGGTCCATTTACAACATTAAAGGTTAATATAAAGGTCTGATAGGAGGCATTTTTCTTAACATTGAAAAATGCATTGTTTTAAATATACATACATAGTAAAATGCGGTGTCACACTGTGTACCCCCTATGGGCTCTAAAATTATTTCCTTTGGTAGGGTACACTAGTACTCCGTAATATAATACCTGGTCCAATTACAACATTAAAGGTTAATATTAAGGTCTGATATGAAGCCATATGTCAACAATGAGAAAAGACTTAAAATTGCTCCGTATGAACGCTTTTCGGAAGGCGAATTTCCTCAAAATAAAGCTTCTCCCAACACTTTTGGAGATATACATACATAAAAAATTTATTTCTCCTCTTGAAAACAGACTTAGAATGTCTGCCTATAAAAGCTCTTCAGAAGGCGAATTTCTTGGAAATAGAGCTTCTCGCAACACTATTTTAGCTATACAAAAAGAGTAAAATTCGGGGTCACGCTGTGTACCCCCTATGGGCTCTATAATTATTTCCTTTGGTAGGGTACACTAGTACCAGGTAATATAACACCTGGTCCACTTAAAATATTAAGGGTCAATATTAAGGTCTGATAGGAGGCTTTGTTAACATTAAGAAAAGACTTTGAATTTCTGCGCATAAAAGCTCTTCGGAAGGCGAATTTCTTCGAAATAAAGCTTCTCGCAACACTTTTGGAGATATACAAAAACAGTAAAATTCGGGGTCACGCTGTGTACTCCCTATGGGCTCTATAATTATTTCCTTTGGTAGGGTACACTAGTACAAGGTAATATAACACCTGTTTCAATTACAACATTAAAGGTTAATATTATAGTATAATATGAAGCCTTTTGTTAACAATGAAAAATGCACTGTTTTAGATATACATACATAGTAAAGTGCGGGGTCACGCTGTGTACCCCCTATGGGCTCTATAATTATTTCCTTTGGTAGGGTACACTAGTACAAGGTAATACAACACCTGGTCCAACTAAAACATTAAAGGTTAATATTAAGGTCTGATAGGAGGCTTTGTTAATATTGAGAATGGACTTAAAATTTTTGCGTATAAGAGCTATTGAGGAGGCGAATTTCTGCGAAATAAAGCTTCTCGAAACACTTTTGGAGATATACAAAAAGAGTAAAATTCGGGGTCACGCTGTGTACCCCCTATGGGCTCTATAATTATTTCCTTTGGTAGGGTACACTAGTACCCCGTAATATAACACCTGGTCCAATTACAACATTAAAGGTTAATATTATAGTATAATATGAAGCCTTTTGTTAACAATGAGAAAAGACTTAGAATTTTTTCGTATTAACGCTTTTCGGAAGGCGAATTTCCTCAAAATAAACCTTCTCCCAACACTTTTTGAGGTATACATACATACATAGAAAATTTATTTCTCTCGTAAAAGCAACCCGGCTGCTGCGGTATCCGGAGCGCCTCTGCCGGAAATACACTCCGCTCCTCCGGTACGGGGACCAGCGTCGGAGCCTTCCCGTTGAAAGATTATGCGTATAAAAGATTTTCAGAAGGCGAATTTCTTCAAAATAAAGCTTCTCGCAACACTTTTTGAGATATACATACATAGAAAATTCATTTCTCTTGAAAAAAGACTTAGAATTTCTCCGTATAAAAGCTATTCAGAAGGCGAATTTCTGCGAAATAAAGCTTCTCGCAACACTATTTTAGATATACAAAAACAGTAAAATTCGGGGTCACACTGTGTACCCCCTATAGGGTCTATAATTATTTCCTTTAGTAGGGTACACTAGTACAAGGTAATATAACACCTGGTCCAATTACAACATTAAAGGTTTATATTAAGGTCTGATAGGAGGCATTTTTCTTAACATTGAAAAATGCATTGTTTTAAATATACATACATAGTAAAATGCGGGGTCACACTGTGTACCCCCTATGGGCTCTATAATTATTTCCTTTGGTAGGGTACACTAGTACCCCGTAATATAATACCTGGTCCAATTACAAATTTAAAGGTCAATATTAAGGTCTGATAGGAGGCTTTGTTATTATTGAGAAAAGACTTAGAATTTTTCCGTATTAACGCTTTTCGGAAGGCGAATTTCTTACAAATAAAGCTTCTCGCAACACTTTTTGAGATATACATACATAGAAAATTTATTTCTCTTGAAAAAAGAATTTCTCCGTATTAACGCTTTTCGGAAGGCGAATTTCTGCGAAATAAGACTTTTCGCATCACTATTTCAGATAGACATACATTGCGGGGTCACACCGTGTACCCCCTATGGGGTCTATAATTTATTCCTTTGGTAGGGTACACTATTACAAGGTAATATAACACCTCGTCCAATTAAAACATTAAAGGTTAATATTAAGGTCTGATAGGAGGCATTTTTCTTAACATTGAAAAATGCCCTGTTTTAGATATACATACATACATACATACATAGTAAAATGAGGGGTTACACTGTGTACCCCCTATGAGGTCTATAATTATTTCCTTAGGTAGGGTACACTAGTACCCCGTAATATAATACCTAGTCCAATAACAACAGTAAAGGTTAATATTAAGGTCAAAAAAGGTCAAAAAAGGTCAAAAAAGCTTCTCGCAACACTTTTTGAGATATACAAAAACAGTAAAATGCGGGGTCCATTAATATTTCCTTTGGTAGGGTAAACTAGTACCCGGTAATATAGTACCTGGTTCAATTACAACATTAAAGGTTAATATTATAGTATAATATGAAGCCTTTTGTTAACAATGAGAAAAGACTTAGAATTTTTTCGTATTAACGCTTTTCGGAAGGCGAAATTCCTCGAAATAAAGCTTCTCCCAACACTTTTTGAGGTATACATACATACATACACACATACATACATACATACATAGAAAATTTTTAAAATTTGTTTTTTTTTTTTTCTATTGTTAATTTTACATTATATTATTCATTTAATGTCTTTTTCTATATTTTAGAAGGAACTATATATGAAAAATAATTTTTTTAAGTTCGGGAAAGTGAGATCAGAGCTTAAAAACAGAAAAAATCAATTAAAATTAATTTATTCATATTATTTACAATACTTTCGATAGTTTGGCCTGCCTAGTATGTTCTCTGTATAAAAACAATCCTCTTTCTTTGTTAAAGAACGTATAATGGAACAAAAAATAACATAAAATAGGTATGTACGGATCAAATTTCAAGACCACGTAACTCGCTTTAATATTAAGTTATAAATCTCAAACTCGGTACCAAAATAGGATACCATGCCCCCCACCTCAGTGCCGAAGGAAATATTTATAGGTTAATTAGGAGGATCGCAAGGGGCCCCCAAAGTACATCGATCAACTAACCGGGAAAGTGCTTTAGAAGGCATGGAATACGACGCTTACCATGTATACGTGGTGGAGCGGATAGCGTGAAAGCAGCTGAGCGAGATGGCGAGGGTTCGAATCCCGGTGTTGTCCATTTTTTGAAATTTGTTTTTTTTTCTTTTGTTAATTTTACATTATTTTATTTATTTAATGTGTTTTTCTATATTATAGAAGGAATTATATATGAAAAATAATTTTTTTAAGTTCGGGAAAATGAGATCAGAGCTTAAAAACAGAAAAAATCAATTAAAATTAATTTATTCATATTATTTACAATACTTTCGATAGTTTGGCCTGCCTAGTATGTTCTCTGTATAAAAACAATCCTCTTTCTTCGTTAAAGAACGCGTAATGGAATAAAAAATAACATAAAATAGGCATGTACGGGTAAGTTTTCAAGACCACATAACTCGCTTTAATAATAAGCTATAAATCTCAAACTCGGTACCAAAATAGGGTACCATGCCCCCAACCCCTGTGCCTAAGGAAATATTTATAGCTTAATTAGGAGGGTCGCAATGGGCTCCCAAAGTACATCGTTAAACTGACCGCGAGATTGCTTTTGAAGCCATCAAGTAGCTCGCTGACCGTGTAATCGTGGTGGAACGGATAGCGTGATAGCAGCTGAGCGAGACGGTGCGGGTTCGAATCCCAGTGTGGACAATTTTTAAAATTTGTTTATTTTTTTTTCTATTGTTAATTTTACATTATATTATTCATTTAATGTCTTTTTCTATATTTTAGAAGGAACTATATATGAAAAATAATTTTTTTAAGTTCGGGAAAGTGAGATCAGAGCTTAAAAACAGGAAAAATCAATTAAAATTAATTTATTCATATTATTTACAATACTTTCGATAGTTTGGCCTGCCTAATATGTTCTCTGTATAAAAACAATCCTCTTTCTTCGTTAAAGAACGCGTAATGGAATAAAAAATAACATAAAATAGGCATGTACGGGTAAGTTTTCAAGACCACATAACTCGCTTTAATATTAAGCTATAAATCTCAAACTCGGTACCAAAATAGGGTACCATACCCCCAACCCCTGTGCCTAAGGAAATATTTATAGCTTAATTAGGAGGGTCGCAATGGGCCCCCAAAGTACATCGTTAAACTGACCGCGAGATTGCTTTTGAAGCCATCAAGTAGCTCGCTGACCGTGTAATCGTGGTGGAACGGATAGCGTGATAGCAGCTGAGCGAGACGGTGCGGGTTCGAGTCCCAGTGTGGACAATTTTTAAAATTTGTTTATTTTTTTTTTCTATTGTTAATTTTACATCATATTATTCATTTAATGTCTTTTTCTATATTTTAGAAGGAACTATATATGAAAAATAATTTTTTTAAGTTCGGGAAAGTGAGATCAGAGCTTAAAAACAGAAAAAATCAATTAAAATTAATTTATTCATATTATTTACAATACTTTCGATAGTTTGGCCTGCCTAGTATGTTCTCTGTATAAAAACAATCCTCTTTCTTTGTTAAAGAACGTATAATGGAACAAAGAATAACATAAAATAGGTATGTACGGATCAAATTTCAAGACCACGTAACTCGCTTTAATATTAAGTTATAAATCTCAAACTCGGTACCAAAATAGGATACCATGCCCCCCACCTCAGTGCCGAAGGAAATATTTATAGGTTAATTAGGAGGATCGCAAGGGGCCCCCAAAGTACATCGATCAACTAACCGGGAAAGTGCTTTAGAAGGCATGGAATACGACGCTTACCATGTATACGTGGTGGAGCGGATAGCGTGAAAGCAGCTGAGCGAGATGGCGAGGGTTCGAATCCCGGTGTTGTCCATTTTTTGAAATTTGTTTTTTTTTCTTTTGTTAATTTTACATTATTTTATTTATTTAATGTGTTTTTCTATATTATAGAAGGAATTATATATGAAAAATAATTTTTTTAAGTTCGGGAAAATGAGATCAGAGCTTAAAAACAGAAAAAATCAATTAAAATTAATTTATTCATATTATTTACAATACTTTCGATAGTTTGGCCTGCCTAGTATGTTCTCTGTATAAAAACAATCCTCTTTCTTCGTTAAAGAACGTGTAATGGAATAAAAAATAACATAAAATAGGCATGTACGGGTAAGTTTTCAAGACCACATAACTCGCTTTAATATTAAGCTATAAATCTCAACAAAAACAGTAAAGTTCGGGGTCACGCTGTGTACCCCCTATGGGCTCTAAAATTATTTCCTTTGGTAGGGTACACTAGTACTCCGTAATATAATACCTGGTCCAATTACAACATTAAAGGTTAATATTAAGGTCTGATATGAAGCCATTTGTTAACAATGAGAAAAGACTTAAAATTGCTCCGTATGAACGCTTTTCGGAAGGCGAATTTCCTCAAAATAAAGCTTCTCCCAACACTTTTTGAGATATACATACATAGAAAATCTATTTCTCCTTTTGAAAAAAGACTTTGAATTTCTGCGTATAAAAGCTCTTCGGAAGGCGAGTTTCTTCGAAATAGAGCTTCTCGCAACACTTTTGAAAATATACAAAAACAGTAAAATTCGGGGTCACGCTGTGTACCCCCTATGTGGTCTATAATTTTTTCCTTTGGTAGGGTACACGAGTACAAGGTAATATAACACCTGGTCCAATTACAACATTAAAGGTTAATATTGAGGTCTGATAGGAGGCATTTTTCTTAACATTGAAAAATGCATTGTTTTATATATACAAAAACAGTAAAATTCGGGGTCACGCTGTGTACCCCCTATGGTGTCTATAATTATTTCCTTTGGTAGGGTACACTAATACAAGGTAATATAACACCTGGTCCACTTAAAATATTAAGGGTCAATATTAAGGTCTGATAGGAGGGTTTGTTAACATTGAGAAAAGACGTAGAATTTCTGCGTATAAAAGCTCTTCAGAAGGCGAATTTCTTCGGAATAAAGCTTCTCGCAACACTTTTGGAGATATACAAAAACAGTAAAATTCGGGGTCGCGCTGTGTACCCCCTATGGGGTCTATAATTATGTCCTTTGGTAGGGTACACTAGTACCCCGTAATATAATACCTGGTCCAATTACAACACTAAAGGTTAATATTAAGGTCTGATAGACGGCATTTTTCTTAACATTGAAAAATGCATTGTTTTATATATACAAAAACAGTAAAATTCGGGGTCACGCTGTGTACCCCCTATGGTGTCTATAATTATTTCCTTTGGTAGCGTACACTAGTAACCCGTAATATAATACCTGGCCGAATTACAACATTAAAGGTTAATATTAAGGTCTGATAGGAGGCATTTTGTTAACAATGAGAAAAGACTTAGAATTTCTCCGTATTAACGCTTTTCGGAAGGCGAATTTCCTCAAAATAAAGCTTCTCCCAACACTTTTTGAGATATACATACATACATAGAAAATTTATTTCTCTTGAAAAGACTTAGAGTTTCTCCGTATAAAGCTACTCAGAAGGCGAATTTCTGCGAAATAAGACTTTTCGCAACACTTTTGGAGATATACAAAAACAGTAAAATTCGGGGTCACGCTGTGTACCCCCTATGGGGTCTATAATTATATCCTTTGGTAGGGTACACGAGTACAAGGTAATATAACACCTGGTCCATTTACAACATTAAAGGTTAATATAAAGGTCTGATAGGAGGCATTTTTCTTAACATTGAAAAATGCATTGTTTTAAATATACATACATAGTAAAATGCGGGGTCACACTGTGTACCCCCTATGGGCTCTAAAATTATTTCCTTTGGTAGGGTACACTAGTACAAGGTAATACAACACCTGGTCCAATTACAACATTAAAGGTTAATATTAAGGTCTGATATGAAGCCATTTGTTAACAATGAGAAAAGACTTTATATTGATCCGTATTAACGCTTTTCGGAAGGCGAATTTCCTCAAAATAAAGCTTCTCGCAACACTTTTGGAGATATACATACATAAAAAATTTATTTCTCCTCTTGAAAACAGACTTAGAATTTCTGCCTATAAAAGCTCTTCAGAAGGCGAATTTCTTGGAAATAGAGCTTCTCGCAACACTATTTTAGCTATACAAAAAGAGTAAAATTCGGGGTCACGCTGTGTACCCCCTATGGGCTCTATAATTATTTCCTTTGGTAGGGTACACTAGTACCAGGTAATATAACACCTGGTCCACTTAAAATATTAAGGGTCAATATTAAGGTCTGATAGGAGGCTTTGTTAACATTAAGAAAAGACTTTGAATTTCTGCGCATAAAAGCTCTTCGGAAGGCGAATTTCTTCGAAATAAACCTTCTCGCAACACTTTTGGAGATATACAAAAACAGTAAAATTCGGGGTCACGCTGTGTACTCCCTATGGGCTCTATAATTATTTCCTTTGGTAGGGTACACTAGTACCCCGTAATATAACACCTGGTCCAATTACAACATTAAAGGTTAATATTATAGTATAATATGAAGCCTTTTTTTAACAATGAGAAAAGACTTAGAATTTTTTCGTATTAACGCTTTTCGGAAGGCGAATTTCCTCAAAATAAACCTTCTCCCAACACTTTTTGAGGTATACATACATAGAAAATTTATTTCTCTCGTAAAAGCAACCCGGCTGCTGCGGTATCCGGAGCGCCTCTGCCGGCAATACACTCCGCTCCTCCGGTACGGGGACCAGCGTCGGAGCCTTCCCGTTGAAAGATTATGCGTATAAAAGATTTTCAGAAGGCGAATTTCTTCAAAATAAAGCTTCTCGCAACACTTTTTGAGATATACATGCATAGAAAATTCATTTCTCTTGAAAAAAGACTTAGAATTTCTCCGTATAAAAGCTATTCAGAAGGCGAATTTCTGCGAAATAAAGCTTCTCGCAACACTATTTTAGATATACAAAAACAGTAAAATTCGGGGTCACACTGTGTACCCCCTATAGGGTCTATAATTATTTCCTTTAGTAGGGTACACTAGTACAAGGTAATATAACACCTGGTCCAATTACAACTTAAAGGTTAATATTAAGGTCTGATAGGAGGCATTTTTCTTAACATTGAAAAATGCATTGTTTTAAATGTACATACATAGTAAAATGCGGGGTCACACTGTGTACCCCCTATGGGCTCTATAATTATTTCCTTTGGTAGGGTACACTAGTACCCCGTAATATAATACCTGGTCCAATTACAAATTTAAAGGTCAATATTAAGGTCTGATAGGAGGCTTTGTTATTATTGAGAAAAGACTTAGAATTTTTCCGTATTAACGCTTTTCGGAAGGCGAATTTCTTACAAATAAAGCTTCTCGCAACACTTTTTGAGATATACATACATAGAAAATTTATTTCTCTTGAAAAAAGAATTTCTCCGTATTAACGCTTTTCGGAAGGCGAATTTCTGCGAAATAAGACTTTTCGCATCACTATTTCAGATAGACATACATTGCGGGGTCACACCGTGTACCCCCTATGGGGTCTATAATTTATTCCTTTGGTAGGGTACACTATTACAAGGTAATATAACACCTCGTCCAATTAAAACATTAAAGGTTAATATTAAGGTCTGATAGGAGGCATTTTTCTTAACATTGAAAAATGCCCTGTTTTAGATATACATACATACATACATACATAGTAAAATGAGGGGTTACACTGTGTACCCCCTATGAGGTCTATAATTATTTCCTTTGGTAGGGTACACTAGTACCCCGTAATATAATACCTAGTCCAATAACAACAGTAAAGGTTAATATTAAGGTCAAAAAAGGTCAAAAAAGGTCAAAAAAGCTTCTCGCAACACTTTTTGAGATATACAAAAACAGTAAAATGCGGGGTCCATTAATATTTCCTTTGGTAGGGTAAACTAGTACCCGGTAATATAGTACCTGGTCCAATTACAACATTAAAGGTTAATATTATAGTATAATATGAAGCCTTTTGTTAACAATGAGAAAAGACTTAGAATTTTTTCGTATTAACGCTTTTCGGAAGGCGAAATTCCTCGAAATAAAGCTTCTCCCAACACTTTTTGAGGTATACATACATACATACACACATACATACATACATACATAGAAAATTTTTAAAATTTGTTTTTTTTTTTTTCTATTGTTAATTTTACATTAATGTCTTTGTTGTAATGTAATGTAATGTAATGTAATGTAATGTTGTAATGTAATGTAATTGTTAATTCATTTAATGTCTTTTTCTATATTTTAGAAGGAACTATATATGAAAAATAATTTCTTAATTTCGGGAAAGTGAGATCAGAGCTTAAAAACAGGAAAAATCAATTAAAATTAATTTATTCATATTATTTACAATACTTTCGATAGTTTGGCCAGCCTAATATGTTCTCTGTATAAAAACAATCCTCTTTCTTCGTTAAAGAACGCGTAATGGAATAAAAAATAACATAAAATAGGCATGTACGGGTAAGTTTTCAAGACCACATAACTCGCTTTAATATTAAGCTATAAATCTCAAACTCGGTACCAAAATAGGGTACCATGCCCCCAACCCCTGTGCCTAAGGAAATATTTATAGCTTAATTAGGAGGGTCGCAATGGGCCCCCAAAGTACATCGTTAAACTGACCGCGAGATTGCTTTTGAAGCCATCAAGTAGCTCGCTGACCGTGTAATCGTGGTGGAACGGATAGCGTGATAGCAGCTGAGCGAGACGGTGCGGGTTCGAATCCCAGTGTGGACAATTTTTAAAATTTGTTTATTTTTTTTTCTATTGTTAATTTTACATTATATTATTCATTTAATGTCTTTTTCTATATTTTAGAAGGAACTATATATGAAAAATAATTTTTTTAAGTTCGGGAAAGTGAGATCAGAGCTTAAAAACAGGAAAAATCAATTAAAATTAATTTATTCATATTATTTACAATACTTTCGATAGTTTGGCCTGCCTAATATGTTCTCTGTATAAAAACAATCCTCTTTCTTCGTTAAAGAACGCGTAATGGAATAAAAAATAACATAAAATAGGCATGTACGGGTAAGTTTTCAAGACCACATAACTCGCTTTAATATTAAGCTATAAATCTCAAACTCGGTACCAAAATAGGGTACCATGCCCCCAACCCCTGTGCCTAAGGAAATATTTATAGCTTAATTAGGAGGGTCGCAATGGGCCCCCAAAGTACATCGTTAAACTGACCGCGAGATTGCTTTTGAAGCCATCAAGTAGCTCGCTGTCCGTGTAATCGTGGTGGAACGGATAGCGTGATAGCAGCTGAGCGAGACGGTGCGGGTTCGAATCCCAGTGTGGACAATTTTTAAAATTTGTTTATTTTTTTTTCTATTGTTAATTTTACATCATATTATTCATTTAATGTCTTTTTCTATATTTTAGAAGGAACTATATATGAAAAATAATTTTTTTAAGTTCGGGAAAGTGAGATCAGAGCTTAAAAACAGAAAAAATCAATTAAAATTAATTTATTCATGTTATTTACAATACTTTCGATAGTTTGGCCTGCCTAGTATGTTCTCTGTATAAAAACAATCCTCTTTCTTTGTTAAAGAACGTATAATGGAACAAAAAATAACATAAAATAGGTATGTACGGATCAAATTTCAAGACCACGTAACTCGCTTTAATATTAAGTTATAAATCTCAAACTCGGTACCAAAATAGGATACCATGCCCCCCACCTCAGTGCCGAAGGAAATATTTATAGGTTAATTAGGAGGATCGCAAGGGGCCCCCAAAGTACATCGATCAACTAACCGGGAAAGTGCTTTAGAAGGCATGGAATACGACGCTTACCATGTATACGTGGTGGAGCGGATAGCGTGATAGCAGCTGAGCGAGATGGCGAGGGTTCGAATCCCGGTGTTGTCCATTTTTTGAAATTTGTTTTTTTTTCTTTTGTTAATTTTACATTAATTTATTTATTTAATGTGTTTTCCCTATTGGAAAAAAATCGTAAAACCAGTATCAAAAACCAGTAAAAATGATACCAGAACCAGTATGACCATACTGGAAATTTAAAACCTGGTATAATACCATACTGGAAATTTTAAAACCAGTATGGCACCATACTGGAAATTTCAGAACCAGTATAGCACCATACTGGAAATTTTAAAACCAGTATAACACCATACGGAAAATTTTAAAACCAGTATAGTGCCATACTGGAAAGTGTAAAACCAGTATGGCACTATATCAGAAATTTAACCAGTATGGATCATACTGGAAATTTTGATACTAGATATAAAATCGCACTGGAAATTTTGATACCAGTTTTCAAACATACTGGGAGTTTTAAAGTAGTTTTAAAATATAGCTTCATTCTTAGTAAGTACATATTGTTCTGAAAATCTAACGGTTTTGACATTTTCAAACTTCGTTTATTTTATTTATTTATTTAAATTATATACTTCTTTCAAATAATTAATTTCTTAGATTTGTATAAGAATTCTTAACGTATATATCAAAGGTGGTTATAGCGTACATTTTCTATGTACATTAATTAAAAATATACATATTTAAAAATATTAAAATCATTTTATAATTTTGAAGAAAAGGAAATTTTTGAGTAAGATTTTTACACATTTTAATTATTTTAAATTCTGCTTAAAATCATTTAAATGTAAGTAATTTTCAAATAAAAGTAATTTAATACTAATAGATTGTGTTTTTATACGTTTATTATTTATTTACTTATTTATTTTTTGATTTACAAAATTTATTTTATTCGAAGTCATGATGACATATTATTTAATTGTATCACTTTAAATTTTATTATAAATTGTTTTTATTTATTTATTATATTTGAATTTATTCTAGAACAATGTTACTCCCAACCGAAACTAATTTATCAATTCGCTAAATAAATTAATTAGTTTAGGTTTCAAACAACTTCGTAGCAAAAGAAATATGTTTACATAAATTAAAAATTGATATAAAATCTCAAATTTTTTCCTTCAAACATAAACCTCTCCTTCATAAATTTATAAATTTCAGTCCGTTTTAGAAATTTGTAATTAATAAATTTAAATCATAAAACAAAATAAACTATTTTTGAATGAAATAAATAAATTTGTTTTATAACTATATAGTTAATTCAATTCAATTGAATCTATAAAAGCGAAAAAGAGCGATTTATTCAGAAACGAATGGGATTCACGCAAAAGACGAGAATCGACTTTTAGTAGTTCGTAAATTCTATATCAAGCAACCGCGAATCGATGAATTAGTTCGTTAAATCCATATCACGCTACCTGAGCTATATAGCACAGTTTTTCTAGTTCTTTCCGTTCCTCTGTCTGAACTTCACAGCCAATCACACTTGTTTACATCCGGTCCGGACATCGAGCATCGTGGAAAGAATGGCGGTATATTTTAGTAAGTGCATTTTTCTCTTTATTTCCTGCTTTTATTTGCATCTTTGTTAGTTACAGAAATGTTAAAACGTACGCTTGAGTATGAATAGTGTTTATATTTTAAGTTATCAAGACATATATTACGTTCTTGAATTATTACTGCTTTGCTTGTGCATGCACAGGTTAGGGTAACGATATATAGACTTCATTGCATGAGAAGAAAGTATTTTTAATGTTTTTTTCCTGGGTTTCTTAATGAAACTTTGATTGAATCGCTTTGTCCACATGTTTTTTACATAAATTCTCACTAATATCACCGTTATTAACAAATTAATTATTTATTTAGTTGTATATAATATTTGTAAACTTCGCATTATATATTAAAGTGTTAATCTCAAATTCTTTTGTTATTTTTAATATTTAATTTTATTTTAAAAATTTTAAAGCATTTAGTTTTAATGATATTTTATTAACTGTTGGTACCCTGAAGTTTCAGTAAAACTAAAATATCATTTTAAAAACAAAGCAGTTGATACTTAAAAGTTTGATATTACTACCTAGTTAATAGCGTACATATATTTTGTAGTTGTATAATTTCTAAATAAATTTTTTTTTTTTAGAAATGATTTGGAAAACAGCATATTTTATTTTTATTTCAATAGAGGTATGTTTTTCAATAGAGGTATGTAGAATTTTTTTTAAAAAATTCGATAGTTATTTTATCTTTTATAAATCTACATTTAGGGATATTTCAGTGTCAGGATCCATTGCACCAACTACAACTGCCTAAAAGATTTTAAGCTTACAAAATTTAATTATTATTTAAAAAAGAAAAACTAGTAGAGATTTGCCTGGGATGGCTACAAGTTATACTCTTTAAATTGGTCCTGTTCTTTCATGTTTTTGTTTTAATTTCTCCAGGAGGTGGGCCGACCCGAAAGTGGCGGTGATGTTTTTAAGATGTTTGCAAAACTCCCAGAATTCTGAAAGTTTTAGTTATCTATATCAATAAAACATTTTGCAAAAAACATAGTAGTTTGCAGTCCCGAATTCATTGTATTCTAATCTTAAAAGTGATACGGTGTATATAAAGATATTCAGTTTGTTAATAAATTGAATTAGTGAAACCTTTTTGTAAGTTTTCATATTGTAGTTACAAATTAATTATAAAATAGAACTGAATGCTTCTTAGATTTTAATGAATATAAAAAGTATATGCAAATTTAAATGTTTCAATATTTTTACTTCTGAGTTCAGCCACTGAATAGTTCAATTTTTAGCTTTACGTTTAAATTTTATTTGTTTAAAGACTTAAATATGCTTTGCATGATAATGAATTTAAGTGTTAACCTTTTGACGAGGTTTAAAAATTATTTTACTGAAACTAAAATGGTCAAAAGTTACTTCAGATCATCCATACTTAAATTTTTGCATTGAATCACTCTAAAAAGTTGGTTGGTAATGTGCTTTCATGATGTGGGCGTTTGTGAATTCCTTTGTGTTGTCAACAAAAAGTGGGTAGTATGAGCCTATGATACCTATGTTAGACATTAACTTCCCTTTATTAGAAATCTCTTTCAAATTACAAAAATAATAAAATTTTGGTGGACCATCATTTTTTCTTACTATTGTCGTGTTGATCTAAGTTTCAATTAGCCAGTTGAAATATTGAGTATATTTATAATTGATTGGTATACTAGTTGAAAAATAAGTAGTAATTGCAATTGTATTTCTCATACTTAATAGTTATTCTGAAAAAATTTTTTACTGCATAAATTAGACTATATAATTTGGATAATTGTTTATTCTTAATTATAAATAATTTATTTTAATCTTTTATTTATTTACAGTCTGTGTATTACAATAGCTGATCTGTAAATTAACATCATACATTGTTTGAAATTTTAGATCATATTTAACTGTATATACTTATTTTGAACCAAAGTAAGGTTTAATTTAATCTTATTAAAATAGTATCAAATTTCTATGGTATTATGTTTCAAGATCTTAATAATAAAATTAAATATTGAGTCTAACTTTTTGTATGCGTTGCATATGTTACTGTAGACAATGGATTTTTAAAAAAAATGTATGATTGAACAGTTCCCTGAATATTCGTAATCTTATTAATATGCATACATATTTCATTTTAATTTTGTAAGAATTGAATATATGAAATCTGTTTTTTTGGCATTCTGGGTCTTTGTCTAAATTATTTACATCTCTAACAGCTAGTTTCTGAGTTTTTAAAATGCATAAAAGTTAATTAAAAATTGGAGTAAATGTAGTACCCTATTGATATAAATATTATTATTAAAAAGAAATAATAAGCATAATGCTTTATCAGTTTTAATCAAGTCATATGAGCTGAAAAATCTATGCATCCTATTTGTGCCATGGTAAAATTTATCATAATCATATGAAAAATTTAACATAATTAAGCTTTTAGTTAATATAACCTTAATTAACTGTCATTTATAGCATTTTTCATTGTCTATTTATTTATTAATATGATGTGAAAACAGTTGAAAGCTTTTAAAAATTCTTTACTATTTTTATTCATTTAATAATTTTTGTTGTCAATTTAATATTCAGGAGAGTATACAAATGTCAAAAATGTCTAATGGAATTAACACTGCAATCTGAAATATTGACTTAATCAACATTGTAATCTAAAATTTAGCATAAACAGATAAAGCATAATATTAAAAGATAAGGCATACAATGTTAAAAATGAGATTTTTTGAAATTGTTGTTTAGTCTACACATTCTGTTAATTCAAATTTTGTTTATATTAATTAGGAGCTCTAAATGGAAACATTGTTGAAGGCTCTTATTTGGAGAAGTTAGAAAGATAATTCTAAGAGATAGACATTAAAGAAAAGTCTGAGGGATCCTGCACAACCAAACAACCTCCAAATAGATGGTTAGGTGACGTCGAAGAGACTTGAAAATTGACTGTTAGAAAGTGCATGTTTGACACAGCTAAGGCCTGCAAGCGACGGGTCGGTTTGTGGAAAATAAAAGTGAATCACAACAAGGGAGAGATATCATATTTAAACTATGCGAATCAATCAACTTTTTGAAAGCTATATTTTTGAATTTGCACACAAGTGTACTAAAAGTGCTTTTCAGTCGCTTCACGTCATAGGAACTACTGTAATATGACAAATTTGATTTCATTTGATTATAAAAAGATTAATATTTTTTAGGCTGTTATGGTAATGTTTATATCAATTTAGTAATTGTGTAATTCATATATCTTATTGAAGACAGAGTTTAAGTTATGTCATATTCAATGTTTAAAAGTTTTAATATTGTGTTGTGTGTTTTTATTCAGTATATATATTTTTTATTATATTAATTATATCTTGTTGAGTTCACACCAATTGTGAAATAAGAAAAGCCTTTGAAAATTTATGCTTTATGAACTTGTGTCGCTATATAAATAATTCGCTCTTGAGATTTAATTTTTGTAGGCGATAACTTTTTTTCCTAATTTAATTTTCAGATATTACGTGATAAGTAAATTATCATAAAAATTAAATACTTCAAATAGAAAATGGGTATAACAAATTGTGTTTTAAGTCAAGGAATCTTAAGAAAAATGTCAAAAGAATGACAGAGTAAAATAATTCAAATTTTTTATTTATATTAGTTAATAACTTGTGTCATTTGAGCTTTTATTTGTAGCTATTATTACTACTCTAACCACTATTATGTTTTGATGATTAAAGTTAACTATAATTTAAATATCAAATGTATCTAAAATTAAAATGGTTTGTATTTAAATCTATAGTAGCAAGCAAGTACATTGGTCAAGATGTAACATAACTATATAATTATATTTTACAATGTCCGATTTCAAAGTAAATGAACAATGTCAAATTAGATTGATTTCAAATATTTTTGGCGGCATTTCAAACATTATTTGGTATATGTGTTATTTGTATTCCATTTTATTTATCAATTACTTAAATATAAACCAAAGTTAATTGATTTAAATGAAATCATAATTTTATAATTAGATTGTTTAAATTAATATCTATAGATATATACACTTAACATGGTCTCCTTTTTGTGCATGTGTATTTGCATTTGTCAAACAATTCCGTGGCTTAATTATTAAAATTTATTTTGTCAGTTCAAAAGATATTTAAAAAAAGTTAAAAATTAAGATTTTGACTTATTTTAGTCTGGTTTTTGGCTATTCATTACATAATATTTCTAATCCTCAATCAATTTTCATAAAATATGAAGAATGCATTTACACTTTTCTAATGTTGCTGCAAAACATTTTTCGTGTAGTATTTTAGATTCAAATATTATTGACAATTATTTCTAATATATTAATTAATTGTTAAAAAAATTTCATTAACTGTGAAGAAGTTTAAAAAATAAAACAGTTTATTTGATTTTTATAAACATAATGCAAGCTATAGCTTTTGACAAAGTGTGAATTGAGGTCAGTGTTTTATTTCCCTGTATAAATCAGGTGACTTTATTTATTTACACAATTGTATTAATGTTTTATTTTCTAATTCAGAGCAGTTTACTAACCTTCCTGTATCAAATTGTAGTACCTCACTATACTTGTGTTAAAAATAAACCGTTACACTATCCCAGTATACTGGGTTCCTGTATCATACCGGCTTATGAAACACCGGTCCCGGTATGTTACTGGTTCCGGTATCATACCGGAATAAATTTTATACCGGCTTATGAAACACCGGTCCCGGTATGATACTGGTTCCGATATCATACTGGAATAAATTTTATACCGGCTTATGAAACACCGGTTCCGGTATGATACAGGTTCCGGTATCATACCGGGATCCATTTGATACCGGCTTATGAAACACCGGTTCCGGTATGATACTGGTTCCGGTATCATACCGGGATCCATTTGATACCGGCTTATGAAACACCGGTTCCGGTATGATACTGGGTCCGGTATAATACCGGATCCAGTATCATACCGGAACCGGTGTTTCATAAGCCGGTATAAATTTTTTTATACCGGGAATTTTTTCCAATAGGGTTTCTATATTATAGAAGGAATTATATATGAAAAATAATTTTTTTAAGTTCGGGAAAATGAGATCAGAGCTTAAAAACAGAAAAAATCAATTAAAATAATTTATTCATATTATTTACAATACTTTCGATAGTTTGGCCTGCCTAGTATGTTCTCTGTATAAAAACAATCCTCTTTCTTCGTTAAAGAACGTGTAATGGAATAAAAAATAACATAAAATAGGCATGTACGGGTAAGTTTTCAAGACCACATAACTCGCTTTAATATTAAGCTATAAATCTCAACAAAAACAGTAAAGTTCGGGGTCACGCTGTGTACCCCCTATGGGGTTTATAATTTTTTCCTTTGGTAGGGTACACTAGTACAAGGTAATATAACACCTGGTCCAATTACAACATTAAAGATTAATATTGAGGTCTGATAGGAGGCATTTCTCTTAACATTGAAAAAATGCACTGTTTTACATATACATACATAGTAAAGTTCGGGGTCACGGTGTGTACCCCCTATGGGGTCTATAATTGATTACTTTGGTAGGGTACATTATTACAAGGTAATATAACACCTGGTCCACTTAAAATATTAAGGGTCAATATTAAGGTCTGATAGGAGGCTTTGTTAACATTGAGAAAAGACTTTGAATTTCTGCGTATAAAAGCTCTTCAGAAGGCGAATTTCTGCGAAATAAAGCTTCTCGCAACACTTTTGGAGATATACAAAAACAGTAAAATTCGGGGTCGCGCTGTGTACCCCCTATGGGGTCTATAATTATATCCTTTGGTAGGGTACACTAGTACCCCGTAATATAATACCTGGTCCAATTACAACATTAAAGGTTAATATTAAGGTCTGACAGGCGGCATTTTTCTTAACATTAAAAAATGCATTGTTTTAAATATACATACATAGTAAAATGCGGTGTCACACTGTGTACCCCCTATGGGCTCTAAAATTATTTCCTTTGGTAGGGTACACTAGTACTCCGTAATATAATACCTGGTCCAATTACAACATTAAAGGTTAATATTAAGGTCTGATATGAAGCCATTTGTTAACAATGAGAAAAGACTTAAAATTGCTCCGTATGAACGCTTTTCGGAAGGCGAATTTCCTCAAAATAAAGCTTCTCCCAACACTTTTTGAGATATACATACATACATAGAAAATTTATTTCTCTTGAAAAAAGACTTAGAGTTTCTCCGTATAAAGCTACTCAGAAGGCGAATTTCTGCGAAATAAGACTTTTCGCAACACTTTTGGAGATATACAAAAACAGTAAAATTCGGGGTCACGCTGTGTACCCCCTATGGGGTCTATAATTATATCCTTTGGTAGGGTACACGAGTACAAGGTAATATAACACCTGGTCCATTTACAACATTAAAGGTTAATATAAAGGTCTGATAGGAGGCATTTTTCTTAACATTGAAAAATGCATTGTTTTAAATATACATACATAGTAAAATGCGGGGTCACACTGTGTACCCCCTATGGGCTCTAAAATTATTTCCTTTGGTAGGGTACACTAGTACAAGGTAATACAACACCTGGTCCAATTACAACATTAAAGGTTAATATTAAGGTCTGATATGAAGCCATTTGTTAACAATGAGAAAACACTTTATATTGATCCGTATTAACGCTTTTCGGAAGGCGAATTTCCTCAAAATAAAGCTTCTCGCAACACTTTTGGAGATATACATACATAAAAAATTTATTTCTCCTCTTGAAAACAGACTTAGAATTTCTGCCTATAAAAGCTCTTCAGAAGGCGAATTTCTTGGAAATAGAGCTTCTCGCAACACTATTTTAGCTATACAAAAAGAGTAAAATTCGGGGTCACGCTGTGTACCCCCTATGGGCTCTATAATTATTTCCTTTGGTAGGGTACACTAGTACCAGGTAATATAACACCTGGTCCAATTACAACATTAAAGGTTAATATTATAGTATAATATGAAGCCTTTTGTTAACAATGAAAAATGCACTGTTTTAGATATACATACATAGTAAAGTGCGGGGTCACGCTGTGTACCCCCTATGGGCTCTATAACTATTTCCTTTGGTAGGGTACACTAGTACAAGGTAATACAACACCTGGTCCAACTAAAACATTAAAGGTTAATATTAAGGTCTGATAGGAGGCTTTGTTAATATTGAGAATGGACTTAAAATTTTTGCGTATAAGAGCTATTGAGGAGGCGAATTTCTGCGAAATAAAGCTTCTCGAAACACTTTTGGAGATATACAAAAAGAGTAAAATTCGGGGTCACGCTGTGTACCCCCTATGGGCTCTATAATTATTTCCTTTGGTAGGGTACACTAGTACCCCGTAATATAACACCTGGTCCAATTACAACATTAAAGGTTAATATTATAGTATAATATGAAGCCTTTTGTTAACAATGAGAAAAGACTTAGAATTTTTTCGTATTAACGCTTTTCGGAAGGCGAATTTCCTCAAAATAAACCTTCTCCCAACACTTTTTGAGGTATACATACATACATAGAAAATTTATTTCTCTCGTAAAAGCAACCCGGCTGCTGCGGTATCCGGAGCGCCTCTGCCGGCAATACACTCCGTTCCTCCGGTACGGGGACCAGCGTCGGAGCCTTCCCGTTGAAAGATTATGCGTATAAAAGATTTTCAGAAGGCGAATTTCTTCAAAATAAAGCTTCTCGCAACACTTTTTGAGATATACATACATAGAAAATTCATTTCTCTTGAAAAAAGACTTAGAATTTCTCCGTATAAAAGCTATTCAGAAGGCGAATTTCTGCGAAATAAAGCTTCTCGCAACACTATTTTAGATATACAAAAACAGTAAAATTCGGGGTCACACTGTGTACCCCCTATAGGGTCTATAATTATTTCCTTTAGTAGGGTACACTAGTACAAGGTAATATAACACCTGGTCCAATTACAACATTAAAGGTTAATATTAAGGTCTGATAGGAGGCATTTTTCTTAACATTGAAAAATACATTGTTTTAAATATACATACATAGTAAAATGCGGGGTCACACTGTGTACCCCCTATGGGCTCTATAATTATTTCCTTTGGTAGGGTACACTAGTACCCCGTAATATAATACCTGGTCCAATTACAAATTTAAAGGTCAATATTAAGGTCTGATAGGAGGCTTTGTTATTATTGAGAAAAGACTTAGAATTTTTCCGTATTAACGCTTTTCCGAAGGCGAATTTCTTACAAATAAAGCTTCTCGCAACACTTTTTGAGATATACATACATAGAAAATTTATTTCTCTTGAAAAAAGAATTTCTCCGTATTAACGCTTTTCGGAAGGCGAATTTCTGCGAAATAAGACTTTTCGCATCACTATTTCAGATAGACATACATTGCGGGGTCACACCGTGTACCCCCTATGGGGTCTATAATTTATTCCTTTGGTAGGGTACACTATTACAAGGTAATATAACACCTCGTCCAATTAAAACATTAAAGGTTAATATTAAGGTCTGATAGGAGGCATTTTTCTTAACATTGAAAAATGCCCTGTTTTAGATATACATACATACATAGTAAAATGAGGGGTTACACTATGTACCCCCTATGAGGTCTATAATTATTTCCTTTGGTAGGGTACACTAGTACCCCGTAATATAATACCTAGTCCAATAACAACAGTAAAGGTTAATATTAAGGTCAAAAAAGGTCAAAAAAGCTTCTCGCAACACTTTTTGAGATATACAAAAACAGTAAAATGCGGGGTCCATTAATATTTCCTTTGGTAGGGTAAACTAGTACCCGGTAATATAGTACCTGGTCCAATTACAACATTAAAGGTTAATATTATAGTATAATATGAAGCCTTTTGTAAACAATGAGAAAAGACTTAGAATTTTTTCGTATTAACGCTTTTCGGAAGGCGAAATTCCTCGAAATAAAGCTTCTCCCAACACTTTTTGAGGTATACATACATACATACACACATACATACATACATACATAGAAATTTTTTAAAATTTGTTTTTTTTTTTTCTATTGTTAATTTTACATTATATTATTCATTTAATGTCTTTTTCTATATTTTAGAAGGAACTATATATGAAAAATAATTTTTTTAAGTTCGGGAAAGTGAGATCAGAGCTTAAAAACAGGAAAAATCAATTAAAATTAATTTATTCATATTATTTACAATACTTTCGATAGTTTGGCCTGCCTAATATGTTCTCTGTATAAAAACAATCCTCTTTCTTCGTTAAAGAACGCGTAATGGAATAAAAAATAACATAAAATAGGCATGTACGGGTAAGTTTTCAAGACCACATAACTCGCTTTAATATTAAGCTATAAATCTCAAACTCGGTACCAAAATAGGGTACCATGCCCCCAACCCCTGTGCCTAAGGAAATATTTATAGCTTAATTAGGAGGGTCGCAATGGGCCCCCAAAGTACATCGTTAAACTGACCGCGAGATTGCTTTTGAAGCCATCAAGTAGCTCGCTGACCGTGTAATCGTGGTGGAACGGATAGCGTGATAGCAGCTGAGCGAGACGGTGCGGGTTCGAATCCCAGTGTGGACAATTTTTAAAATTTGTTTATTTTTTTTTCTATTGTTAATTTTACATTATATTATTCATTTAATGTCTTTTTCTATATTTTAGAAGGAACTATATATGAAAAATAATTTTTTTAAGTTCGGGAAAGTGAGATCAGAGCTTAAAAACAGGAAAAATCAATTAAAATTAATTTATTCATATTATTTACAATACTTTCGATAGTTTGGCCTGCCTAATATGTTCTCTGTATAAAAACAATCCTCTTTCTTCGTTAAAGAACGCGTAATGGAATAAAAAATAACATAAAATAGGCATGTACGGGTAAGTTTTCAAGACCACATAACTCGCTTTAATATTAAGCTATAAATCTCAAACTCGGTACCAAAATAGGGTACCATGCCCCCAACCCCTGTGCCTAAGGAAATATTTATAGCTTAATTTGGAGGGTCGCAATGGGCCCCCAAAGTACATCGTTAAACTGACCGCGAGATTGCTTTTGAAGCCATCAAGTAGCTCGCTGACCGTGTAATCGTGGTGGAACGGATAGCGTGATAGCAGCTGAGCGAGACGGTGCGGGTTCGAATCCCAGTGTGGACAATTTTTAAAATTTGTTTATTTTTTTTTCTATTGTTAATTTTACATCATATTATTCATTTAATGTCTTTTTCTATATTTTAGAAGGAACTATATATGAAAAATAATTTTTTTAAGTTCGGGAAAGTGAGATCAGAGCTTAAAAACAGAAAAAATCAATTAAAATTAATTTATTCATATTATTTACAATACTTTCGATAGTTTGGCCTGCCTAGTATGTTCTCTGTATAAAAACAATCCTCTTTCTTTGTTAAAGAACGTATAATGGAACAAAAAATAACATAAAATAGGTATGTACGGATCAAATTTCAAGACCACGTAACTCGCTTTAATATTAAGTTATAAATCTCAAACTCGGTACCAAAATAGGATACCATGCCCCCCACCTCAGTGCCGAAGGAAATATTTATAGGTTAATTAGGAGGATCGCAAGGGGCCCCCAAAGTACATCGATCAACTAACCGGGAAAGTGCTTTAGAAGGCATGGAATACGACGCTTACCATGTATACGTGGTGGAGCGGATAGCGTGATAGCAGCTGAGCGAGATGGCGAGGGTTCGAATCCCGGTGTTGTCCATTTTTTGAAATTTGTTTTTTTTTCTTTTGTTAATTTTACATTATTTTATTTATTTAATGTGTTTTTCTATATTATAGAAGGAATTATATATGAAAAATAATTTTTTTAAGTTCGGGAAAATGAGATCAGAGCTTAAAAACAGAAAAAATCAATTAAAATTAATTTATTCATATTATTTACAATACTTTCGATAGTTTGGCCTGCCTAGTATGTTCTCTGTATAAAAACAATCCTCTTTCTTCGTTAAAGAACGTGTAATGGAATAAAAAATAACATAAAATAGGCATGTACGGGTAAGTTTTCAAGACCACATAACTCGCTTTAATATTAAGCTATAAATCTCAACAAAAACAGTAAAGTTCGGGGTCACGCTGTGTACCCCCTATGGGGTTTATAATTTTTTCCTTTGGTAGGGTACACTAGTACAAGGTAATATAACACCTGGTCCAATTACAACATTAAAGATTAATATTGAGGTCTGATAGGAGGCATTTCTCTTAACATTGAAAAAATGCACTGTTTTACATATACATACATAGTAAAGTTCGGGGTCACGGTGTGTACCCCCTATGGGGTCTATAATTGATTCCTTTGGTAGGGTACATTATTACAAGGTAATATAACACCTGGTCCACTTAAAATATTAAGGGTCAATATTAAGGTCTGATAGGAGGCTTTGTTAACATTGAGAAAAGACTTTGAATTTCTGCGTATAAAAGCTCTTCAGAAGGCGAATTTCTGCGAAATAAAGCTTCTCGCAACACTTTTGGAGATATACAAAAACAGTAAAATTCGGGGTCGCGCTGTGTACCCCCTATGGGGTCTATAATTATATCCTTTGGTAGGGTACACTAGTACCCCGTAGTATAATACCTGGTCCAATTACAACATTAAAGGTTAATATTAAGGTCTGACAGGCGGCATTTTTCTTAACATTGAAAAATGCATTGTTTTAAATATACATACATAGTAAAATGCGGTGTCACACTGTGTACCCCCTATGGGCTCTAAAATTATTTCCTTTGGTAGAGTACACTAGTACTCCGTAATATAATACCTGGTCCAATTACAACATTAAAGGTTAATATTAAGGTCTGATATGAAGCCATTTGTTAACAATGAGAAAAGACTTAAAATTGCTCCGTATGAACGCTTTTCGGAAGGCGAATTTCCTCAAAATAAAGCTTCTCCCAACACTTTTGGAGATATACATACATAGAAAATCTATTTCTCCTCTTGAAAAAAGACTTTGAATTTCTGCGTATAAAAGCTCTTCGGAAGGCGAGTTTCTTCGAAATAGAGCTTCTCGCAACACTTTTGGAAATATACAAAAACAGTAAAATTCGGGGTCACGCTGTGTACCCCCTATGCGGTCTATAATTTTTTCCTTTGGTATGGTACACGAGTACAAGGTAATATAACACTTGGTCCAATTACAACATTAAAGGTCAATATTGAGGTCTGATAGGAGGCATTTTTCTTAACATTGAAAAATGCATTGTTTTATATATACAAAAACAGTAAAATCCGGGGTCACGCTGTGTACCCCCTATGGTGTCTATAATTATTTCCTTTGGTAGGGTACACTAATACAAGGTAATATAACACCTGGTCCACTTAAAATATTAAGGGTCAATATTAAGGTCTGATAGGAGGGTTTGTTAACATTGAGAAAAGACGTAGAATTTCTGCGTATAAAAGCTCTTCAGAAGGCGAATTTCTTCGAAATAAAGCTTCTCGCAACACTTTTGGAGATATACAAAAACAGCAAAATTCGGGGTCGCGCTGTGTACCCCCTATGGGGTCTATAATTATGTCCTTTGGTAGGGTACACTAGTACCCCGTAATATAATACCTGGTCCAATTACAACACTAAAGGTCAATATTAAGG
Organism: Parasteatoda lunata; assembly: GCA_949128135.1. Taxonomy (NCBI): domain Eukaryota; kingdom Metazoa; phylum Arthropoda; class Arachnida; order Araneae; family Theridiidae; genus Parasteatoda; species Parasteatoda lunata. The sequence goes on along the minus strand of OX421980.1, from coordinate 99,883,008 downwards.
TCTGATAGGCGGCATTTTTCTTAACATTGAAAAATGCATTGTTTTATATATACAAAAACAGTAAAATTCGGGGTCACGCTGTGTACCCCCTATGGTGTCTATAATTATTTCCTTTGGTAGGGTACACTAGTAACCCGTAATATAATACCTGGCCCAATTGCAACATTAAAGGTTAATATTAAGGTCTGATAGGAGGCATTTTGTTAACAATGAGAAAAGACTTAGAATTTCTCCGTATTAACGCTTTTCGGAAGGCGAATTTCCTCAAAATAAAGCTTCTCCCAACACTTTTTGAGATATACATACATACATAGAAAATTTATTTCTCTTGAAAAAAGACTTAGAGTTTCTCCGTATAAAGCTACTCAGAAGGCGAATTTCTGCGAAATAAGACTTTTCGCAACACTTTTGGAGATATACAAAAACAGTAAAATTCGGGGTCACGCTGTGTACCCCCTATGACGTCTATAATTATATCCTTTGGTAGGGTACACGAGTACAAGGTAATATAACACCTGGTCCATTTACAACATTAAAGGTTAATATAAAGGTCTGATAGGAGGCATTTTTCTTAACATTGAAAAATGCATTGTTTTAAATATACATACATAGTAAAATGCGGGGTCACACTGTGTACCCCCTATGGGCTCTAAAATTATTTCCTTTGGTAGGGTACACTAGTACAAGGTAATACAACACCTGGTCCAATTACAACATTAAAGGTTAATATTAAGGTCTGATATGAAGCCATTTGTTAACAATGAGAAAAGACTTTATATTGATCCGTATTAACGCTTTTCGGAAGGCGAATTTCCTCAAAATAAAGCTTCTCGCAACACTTTTGGAGATATACATACATAAAAAATTTATTTCTCCTCTTGAAAACAGACTTAGAATTTCTGCCTATAAAAGCTCTTCAGAAGGCGAATTTCTTGGAAATAGAGCTTCTCGCAACACTATTTTAGCTATACAAAAAGAGTAAAATTCGGGGTCACGCTGTGTACCCCCTATGGGCTCTATAATTATTTCCTTTGGTAGGGTACACTAGTACAAGGTAATATAACACCTGGTCCAATTACAACATTAAAGGTTAATATTATAGTATAATATGAAGCCTTTTGTTAACAATGAAAAATGCACTGTTTTAGATATACATACATAGTAAAGTGCGGGGTCACGCTGTGTACCCCCTATGGGCTCTATAATTATTTCCTTTGGTAGGGTACACTAGTACAAGGTAATACAACATCTGGTCCAACTAAAACATTAAAGGTTAATATTAAGGTCTGATAGGAGGCTTTGTTAATATTGAGAATGGACTTAAAATTTTTGCGTATAAGAGCTATTGAGGAGGCGAATTTCTGCGAAATAAAGCTTCTCGAAACACTTTTGGAGATATACAAAAAGAGTAAAATTCGGGGTCACGCTGTGTATCCCCTATGGGCTCTATAATTATTTCCTTTGGTAGGGTACACTAGTACCCCGTAATATAACACCTGGTCCAATTACAACATTAAAGGTTAATATTATAGTATAATATGAAGCCTTTTGTTAACAATGAGAAAAGACTTAGAATTTTTTCGTATTAACGCTTTTCGGAAGGCGAATTTCCTCAAAATAAACCTTCTCCCAACACTTTTTGAGGTATACATACATACATAGAAAATTTATTTCTCTCGTAAAAGCAACCCGGCTGCTGCGGTATCCGGAGCGCCTCTGCCGGCAATACACTCCGCTCCTCCGGTACGGGGACCAGCGTCGGAGCCTTCCCGTTGAAAGATTATGCGTATAAAAGATTTTCAGAAGGCGAATTTCTTCAAAATAAAGCTTCTCGCAACACTTTTTGAGATATACATACATAGAAAATTCATTTCCCTTGAAAAAAGACTTAGAATTTCTCCGTATAAAAGCTATTCAGAAGGCGAATTTCTGCGAAATAAAGCTTCTCGCAACACTATTTTAGATATACAAAAACAGTAAAATTCGGGGTCACACTGTGTACCCCCTATAGGGTCTATAATTATTTCCTTTAGTAGGGTACACTAGTACAAGGTAATATAACACCTGGTCCAATTACAACATTAAAGGTTAACATTAAAGGTTAATATTAAGGTCTGATAGGAGGCATTTTTCTTAACATTGAAAAATGCATTGTTTTAAATATACATACATAGTAAAATGCGGGGTCACACTGTGTACCCCCTATGGGCTCTATAATTATTTCCTTTGGTAGGGTACACTAGTACCCCGTAATATAATACCTGGTCCAATTACAAATTTAAAGGTCAATATTAAGGTCTGATAGGAGGCTTTGTTATTATTGAGAAAAGACTTAGAATTTTTCCGTATTAACGCTTTTCGGAAGGCGAATTTCTTACAAATAAAGTTTCTCGCAACACTTTTTGAGATATACATACATAGAAAATTTATTTCTCTTGAAAAAAGAATTTCTCCGTACTAACGCTTTTCGGAAGGCGAATTTCTGCGAAATAAGACTTTTCGCATCACTATTTCAGATAGACATACATTGCGGGGTCACACCGTGTACCCCCTATGGGGTCTATAATTTATTCCTTTGGTAGGGTACACTATTACAAGGTAATATAACACCTCGTCCAATTAAAACATTAAAGGTTAATATTAAGGTCTGATAGGAGGCATTTTTCTTAACATTGAAAAATGCCCTGTTTTAGATATACATACATACATACATACATAGTAAAATGAGGGGTTACACTGTGTACACCCTATGAGGTCTATAATTATTTCCTTTGGTAGGGTACACTAGTACCCCGTAATATAATACCTAGTCCAATAACAACAGTAAAGGTTAATATTAAGGTCAAAAAAGGTCAAAAAAGCTTCTCGCAACACTTTTTGAGATATACAAAAACAGTAAAATGCGGGGTCCATTAATATTTCCTTTGGTAGGGTAAACTAGTACCCGGTAATATAGTACCTGGTCCAATTACAACATTAAAGGTTAATATTATAGTATAATATGAAGCCTTTTGTTAACAATGAGAAAAGACTTAGAATTTTTTCGTATTAACGCTTTTCGGAAGGCGAAATTCCTCGAAATAAAGCTTCTCCCAACACTTTTTGAGGTATACATACATACATACACACATACATACATACATACATAGAAAATTTTTAAAATTTGTTTGTTTTTTTTTCTATTGTTAATTTTACATTATATTATTCATTTAATGTCTTTTTCTATATTTTAGAAGGAACTATATATGAAAAATAATTTTTTTAAGTTCGGGATCAGAGCTTAAAAACAGGAAAAATCAATTAAAATTAATTTATTCATATTATTTACAATACTTTCGATAGTTTGGCCTGCCTAATATGTTCTCTGTATAAAAACAATCCTCTTTCTTCGTTAAAGAACGCGTAATGGAATAAAAAATAACATAAAATAGGCATGTACGGGTAAGTTTTCAAGACCACATAACTCGCTTTAATATTAAGCTATAAATCTCAAACTCGGTACCAAAATAGGGTACCATACCCCCAACCCCTGTGCCTAAGGAAATATTTATAGCTTAATTAGGAGGGTCGCAATGGGCCCCCAAAGTACATCGTTAAACTGACCGCGAGATTGCTTTTGAAGCCATCAAGTAGCTCGCTGACCGTGTAATCGTGGTGGAACGGATAGCGTGATAGCAGCTGAGCGAGACGGTGCGGGTTCGAATCCCAGTGTGGACAATTTTTAAAATTTGTTTATTTTTTTTTCTATTGTTAATTTTACATTATATTATTCATTTAATGTCTTTTTCTATATTTTAGAAGGAACTATATATGAAAAATAATTTTTTTAAGTTCGGGAAAGTGAGATCAGAGCTTAAAAACAGGAAAAATCAATTAAAATTAATTTATTCATATTATTTACAATACTTTCGATAGTTTGGCCTGCCTAATATGTTCTCTGTATAAAAACAATCCTCTTTCTTCGTTAAAGAACGCGTAATGGAATAAAAAATAACATAAAATAGGCATGTACGGGTAAGTTTTCAAGACCACATAACTCGCTTTAATATTAAGCTATAAATCTCAAACTCGGTACCAAAATAGGGTACCATGCCCCCAACCCCTGTGCCTAAGGAAATATTTATAGCTTAATTAGGAGGGTCGCAATGGGCCCCCAAATTACATCGTTAAACTGACCGCGAGATTGCTTTTGAAGCCATCAAGTAGCTCGCTGACCGTGTAATCGTGGTGGAACGGATAGCGTGATAGCAGCTGAGCGAGACGGTGCGGGTTCGAATCCCAGTGTGGACAATTTTTAAAATTTGTTTATTTTTTTTTCTATTGTTAATTTTACATCATATTATTCATTTAATGTCTTTTTCTATATTTTAGAAGGAACTATATATGAAATATAATTTTTTTAAGTTCGGGAAAGTGAGATCAGAGCTTAAAAACAGAAAAAATCAATTAAAATTAATTTATTCATATTATTTACAATACTTTCGATAGTTTGGCCTGCCTAGTATGTTCTCTGTATAAAAACAATCCTCTTTCTTTGTTAAAGAACGTATAATGGAACAAAAAATAACATAAAATAGGTATGTACGGATCAAATTTCAAGACCACGTAATTCGCTTTAATATTAAGTTATAAATCTCAAACTCGGTACCAAAATAGGATACCATGCCCCCCATCTCAGTGCCGAAGGAAATATTTATAGGTTAATTAGGAGGATCGCAAGGGGCCCCCAAAGTACATCGATCAACTAACCGGGAAAGTGCTTTAGATGGCATGGAATACGACGCTTACCATGTATACGTGGTGGAGCGGATAGCGTGATAGCAGCTGAGCGAGATGGCGAGGGTTCGAATCCCGGTGTTGTCCATTTTTTGAAATTTGTTTTTTTTTCTTTTGTTAATTTTACATTATTTTATTTATTTAATGTGTTTTTCTATATTATAGAAGGAATTATATATGAAAAATAATTTTTTTAAGTTCGGGAAAATGAGATCAGAGCTTAAAAACAGAAAAAATCAATTAAAATTAATTTATTCATATTATTTACAATACTTTCGATAGTTTGGCCTGCCTAGTATGTTCTCTGTATAAAAACAATCCTCTTTCTTCGTTAAAGAACGTGTAATGGAATAAAAAATAACATAAAATAGGCATGTACGGGTAAGTTTTCAAGACCACATAACTCGCTTTAATATTAAGCTATAAATCTCAACAAAAACAGTAAAGTTCGGGGTCACGCTGTGTACCCCCTATGGGGTTTATAATTTTTTCCTTTGATAGGGTACACTAGTACAAAGTAATATAACACCTGGTCCAATTACAACATTAAAGATTAATATTGAGGTCTGATAGGAGGCATTTCTCTTAACATTGAAAAAATGCACTGTTTTACATATACATACATAGTAAAGTTCGGGGTCACGGTGTGTACCCCCTATGGGGTCTATAATTGATTCCTTTGGTAGGGTTCATTATTACAAGGTAATATAACACCTGGTCCACTTAAAATATTAAGGGTCAATATTAAGGTCTGATAGGAGGCTTTGTTAACATTGAGAAAAGACTTTGAATTTCTGCGTATAAAAGCTCTTCAGAAGGCGAATTTCTGCGAAATAAAGCTTCTCGCAACACTTTTGGAGATATACAAAAACAGTAAAATTCGGGGTCGCGCTGTGTACCCCCTATGGGGTCTATAATTATATCCTTTGGTAGGGTACACTAGTACCCCGTAATATAATACCTGGTCCAATTACAACATTAAAGGTTAATATTAAGGTCTGACAGGCGGCATTTTTCTTAACATTGAAAAATGCATTGTTTTAAATATACATACATAGTAAAATGCGGTGTCACACTGTGTACCCCCTATGGTTCTCTAAAATTATTTCCTTTGGTAGGGTACACTAGTACTCCGTAATATAATACCTGGTCCAATTACAACATTAAAGGTTAATATTAAGGTCTGATATGAAGCCATTTGTTAACAATGAGAAAAGACTTAAAATTGCTCCGTATGAACGCTTTTCGGAAGGCGAATTTCCTCAAAATAAAGCTTCTCCCAACACTTTTTGAGATATACATACATAGAAAATATATTTCTCCTCTTGAAAAAAGACTTTGAATTTCTGCGTATAAAAGCTCTTCGGAAGGCGAGTTTCTTGGAAATAGAGCTTCTCGCAACACTATTTTAGCTATACAAAAAGAGTAAAATTCGGGGTCACGCTGTGTACCCCCTATGCGGTCTATAATTTTTTCCTTTGGTAGGGTACACGAGTACAAGGTAATATAACACCTGGTCCAATTACAACATTAAAGGTCAATATTGAGGTCTGATAGGAGGCATTTTTCTTTACATTGAAAAATGCACTGTTTTAGGTATACATACATAGTAAAGTGCGGGGTCACGCTGTGTACCCCCTATGGTGTCTATATTTATTTCCTTTGGTAGGGTACACTAGTACCAGGTAATATAACACCTGGTCCACTTAAAATATTAAGGGTCAATATTAAGGTCTGATAGGAGGCTTTGTTAACATTAAGAAAAGACTTTGAATTTCTGCGTATAAAAGCTCTTCGGAAGGCGAATTTCTTCGAAATAAAGCTTCTCGCAACACTTTTGGAAATATACAAAAACAGTAAAATTCGGGGTCACGCTGTGTACCCCCTATGCGGTCTATAATTTTTTCATTTGGTAGGGTACACGAGTACAAGGTAATATAACACCTGGTCTAATTACAACATTAAAGGTCAATATTGAGGTCTGATAGGAGGCATTTTTCTTAACATTGAAAAATGCACTGTTTTAGGTATACATACGTAGTAAAGTGCGGGGTCACGCTGTGTACCCCCTATGGTGTCTATAATTATTTCCTTTGGTAGGGTACACTAGTACCAGGTAATATAACACCTGGTCCACTTAAAATATTAAGGGTCAATATTAAGGTCTGATAGGAGGCTTTGTTAACATTAAGAAAAGACTTTGAATTTCTGCGTATAAAAGCTCTTCGGAAGGCGAATTTCTTCGAAATAAAGCTTCTCGCAACACTTTTGGAAATATACAAAAACAGTAAAATTCGGGGTCACGCTGTGTACCCCCTATGCGGTCTATAATTTTTTCATTTGGTAGGGTACACGAGTACAAGGTAATATAACACCTGGTCCAATTACAACATTAAAGGTCAATATTGAGGTCTGATAGGAGGCATTTTTCTTAACATTGAAAAATGCACTGTTTTAGGTATACATACGTAGTAAAGTGCGGGGTCACGCTGTGTACCCCCTATGGTGACTATAATTATTTCCTTTGGTAGGGTACACTAGTACAAGGTAATATAACACCTGGTCCACTTAAAATATTAAGGGTCAATATTAAGGTCTGATAGGAGGGTTTGTTAACATTGAGAAAAGACGTAGAATTTCTGCGTATAAAAGCTCTTCAGAAGGCGAATTTCTTCGAAATAAAGCTTCTCGCAACACTTTTGGAGATATACAAAAACAGTAAAATTCGGGGTCGCGCTGTGTACCCCCTATGGGGTCTATAATTATGTCCTTTGGTAGGGTACACTAGTACCCCGTAATATAATACCTGGTCCAATTACAACACTAAAGGTTAATATTAAGGTCTGATAGGCGGCATTTTTCTTAACATTGAAAAATGCATTGTTTTATATATACAAAAACAGTAAAATTCGGGGTCACGCTGTGTACCCCCTATGGTGTCTATAATTATTTCCTTTGGTAGGGTACACTAGTAACCCGTAATATAATACCTGGCCCAATTACAACATTAAAGGTTAATATTAAGGTCTGATATGAAGCCTTTTGTTAACAATGAGAAAAGACTTTATATTGATCCGTATTAACGCTTTTCGGAAGGCGAATTTCCTCAAAATAAAGCTTCTCCCAACACTTTTTGAGATATACATACATACATAGAAAATTTATTTCTCTTGAAAAAAGACTACGAATTTCTGCGTATAAAAGCTCTTCCGAAGGCGAATTTCTTCGAAATAAAGCTTCTCGCAACACTTTTTGAGATATACATACATAGAAAATTTATTTCTCCTCTTGAAAAAAGACTTCGAATTTCTGCGTATAAAAGCTCTTCAGAAGGCGAATTTCTGCGAAATAAGACTTTTCGCAACACTTTTGGAGATATACAAAAACAGTAAAATTCGGGGTCACACTGTGTACCCCCTATGGGGTCTATAATTATATCCTTTGGTAGGGTACACGAGTACAAGGTAATATAACACCTGGTCCATTTACAACATTAAAGGTTAATAAAAAGGTCTGATAGGAGGCATTTTTCTTAACATTGAAAAATACATTGTTTTAGATATACAAAAACAGTAAAATTCGGGGTCACGGTGTGTACCCCCTATGGGGTCTATAATTATTTTCTTTGGTAGGGTACACTAGTACCCCATAATATAATACCTGGTCCATTTACAACATTAAAGGTTAATATTAAGGTCTGATAGGAGGCATTTTTCTTAACATTGAAAAATGCATTGTTTTAAATATACATACATAGTAAAATGCGGGGGCACACTGTGTACCCCCTATGGGCTCTAAAATTATTTCCTTTGGTAGGGTACACTAGTACTCCGTAATATAATACCTGGTCCAATTACAACATTAAAGGTTAATATTAAGGTCTGATATGAAGCCATTTGTTAACAATGAGAAAAGACTTTATATTGATCCGTATTAACGCTTTTCGGAAGGCGAATTTCCTCAAAATAAAGCTTCTCGCAACACTTTTGGAGATATACATACATAAAAAATTTATTTCTCCTCTTGAAAACAGACTTAGAATTTCTGCCTATAAAAGCTCTTCAGAAGGCGAATTTCTTGGAAATAGAGCTTCACACAACACTATTTTAGCTATACAAAAAGAGTAAAATTCGGGGTCACGCTGTGTACCCCCTATGGGCTCTATAATTATTTCCTTTGGTAGGGTACACTAGTAGCAGGTAATATAACACCTGGTCCACTTAAAATAATAAGGGTCAATATTAAGGTCTGATAGGAGGCTTTGTTAACATTAAGAAAAGACTTTGAATTTCTGCGTATAAAAGCTCTTCGGAAGGCGAATTTCTGCGAAATAAAGCTTCTCGAAACACTTTTGGAGATATACAAAAAGAGTAAAATTCGGGGTCACGCTGTGTACCCTCTATGGGCTCTATAATTATTTCCTTTGGTAGGGTACACTAGTACAAGGTAATATAACACCTGGTCCAATTACAACATTAAAGGTTAATATTGTAGTATAATATGAAGCCTTTTGTAAACAATGAGAAAAGACTTTATATTGATCCGTATTAACGCTTTTCGGAAGGCGAATTTCCTCAAAATAAACCTTCTCCCAACACTTTTTGAGGTATACATACATACATAGAAAATTTATTTCTCTCGTAAAAGCAACCCGGCTGCTGCGGTATCCGGAGCGCCTCTGCCGGCAATACACTCCGCTCCGGTACGGGGACCAGCGTCGGAGCCTTCCCGTTGAAAGATTATGCGTATAAAAGATTTTCAGAAGGCGAATTTCTTCAAAATAAAGCTTCTCGCAACACTTTTTGAGATATACATACATAGAAAATTCATTTCTCTTGAAAAAAGACTTAGAATTTCTCCGTATAAAAGCTATTCAGAAGGCGAATTTCTGCGAATTAAAGCTTCTCGCAACACTATTTTAGATATACAAAAACAGTAAAATTCGGGGTCACACTGTGTACCCCCTATAGGGTCTATAATTATTTCCTTTAGTAGGGTACACTAGTACAAGGTAATATAACACCTGGTCCAATTACAACATTAAAGGTTAATATTAAGGTCTGATAGGAGGCATTTTTCTTAACATTGAAAAATACATTGTTTTAGATATACAAAAACAGTAAAATTCGGGGTCACGGTGTGTACCCCCTATGGGGTCTATAATTATTTTCTTTGGTAGGGTACACTAGTACCCCATAATATAATACCTGGTCCATTTACAACATTAAAGGTTAATATTAAGGTCTGATAGGAGGCATTTTTCTTAACATTGAAAAATGCATTGTTTTAAATATACATACATAGTAAAATGCGGGGGCACACTGTGTACCCCCTATGGGCTCTAAAATTATTTCCTTTGGTAGGGTACACTAGTACTCCGTAATATAATACCTGGTCCAATTACAACATTAAAGGTTAATATTAAGGTCTGATATGAAGCCATTTGTTAACAATGAGAAAAGACTTTATATTGATCCGTATTAACGCTTTTCGGAAGGCGAATTTCCTCAAAATAAAGCTTCTCGCAACACTTTTGGAGATATACATACATAAAAAATTTATTTCTCCTCTTGAAAACAGACTTAGAATTTCTGCCTATAAAAGCTCTTCAGAAGGCGAATTTCTTGGAAATAGAGCTTCACACAACACTATTTTAGCTATACAAAAAGAGTAAAATTCGGGGTCACGCTGTGTACCCCCTATGGGCTCTATAATTATTTCCTTTGGTAGGGTACACTAGTACCAGGTAATATAACACCTGGTCCACTTAAAATAATAAGGGTCAATATTAAGGTCTGATAGGAGGCTTTGTTAACATTAAGAAAAGACTTTGAATTTCTGCGTATAAAAGCTCTTCGGAAGGCGAATTTCTGCGAAATAAAGCTTCTCGAAACACTTTTGGAGATATACAAAAAGAGTAAAATTCGGGGTCACGCTGTGTACCCTCTATGGGCTCTATAATTATTTCCTTTGGTAGGGTACACTAGTACAAGGTAATATAACACCTGGTCCAATTACAACATTAAAGGTTAATATTGTAGTATAATATGAAGCCTTTTGTAAACAATGAGAAAAGACTTTATATTGATCCGTATTAACGCTTTTCGGAAGGCGAATTTCCTCAAAATAAACCTTCTCCCAACACTTTTTGAGGTATACATACATACATAGAAAATTTATTTCTCTCGTAAAAGCAACCCGGCTGCTGCGGTATCCGGAGCGCCTCTGCCGGCAATACACTCCGCTCCGGTACGGGGACCAGCGTCGGAGCCTTCCCGTTGAAAGATTATGCGTATAAAAGATTTTCAGAAGGCGAATTTCTTCAAAATAAAGCTTCTCGCAACACTTTTTGAGATATACATACATAGAAAATTCATTTCTCTTGAAAAAAGACTTAGAATTTCTCCGTATAAAAGCTATTCAGAAGGCGAATTTCTGCGAATTAAAGCTTCTCGCAACACTATTTTAGATATACAAAAACAGTAAAATTCGGGGTCACACTGTGTACCCCCTATAGGGTCTATAATTATTTCCTTTAGTAGGGTACACTAGTACAAGGTAATATAACACCTGGTCCAATTACAACATTAAAGGTTAATATTAAGGTCTGATAGGAGGCATTTTTCTTAACATTGAAAAATGCATTGTTTTAAATATACATACATAGTAAAATGCGGGGTCACACTGTGTACCCCCTATGGGCTCTATAATTATTTCCTTTGGTAGGGTACACTAGTACCCCGTAATATAATACCTGGTCCAATTACAAATTTAAAGGTTAATATTAAAGTCTGATAGGAGGCTTTGTTATTATTGAGAAAAGACTTAGAATTTTTCCGTATTAACGCTTTTCGGAAGGCGAATTTCTTACAAATAAAGCTTCTCGCAACACTTTTTGAGATATACAAACATAGAAAATTTATTTCTCTTGAAAAAAGAATTTCTCCGTATTAACGCTTTTCGGAAGGCGAATTTCTGCGAAATAAGACTTTTCGCATCACTATTTCAGATAGACATACATTGCGGGGTCACACCGTGTACCCCCTATGGGGTCTATAATTGATTCCTTTGGTAGGGCACACTATTACAAGGTAATATAACACCTCGTCCAATTAAAACATTAAAGGTTAATATTAAGGTCTGATAGGAGGCATTTTTCTTAACATTGAAAAATGCCCTGTTTTAGATATACATACATACATACATACATACATACATACATAGTAAAATGAGGGGTTACACTGTGTACCCCCTATGAGGTCTATAATTATTTCCTTTGGTAGGGTACACTAGTACCCCGTAATATATTACCTAGTCCAATAACAACATTAAAGGTTAATATTAAGGTCAAAAAAGGTCAAAAAAGCTTCTCGCAACACTTTTTGAGATATACAAAAACAGTAAAATGCGGGGTCCATTAATATTTCCTTTGGTAGGGTAAACTAGTACCCGGTAATATAGTACCTGGTCCAATTACAACATTAAAGGTTAATATTATAGTATAATATGAAGCCTTTTGTTAACAATGAGAAAAGACTTAGAATTTTTTTGTATTAACGCTTTTCGGAAGGCGAAATTCCTCAAAATAAAGCTTCTCCCAACACTTTTTGAGGTATACATACATACATACACACATACATACATACATACATAGAAAATTTTTAAAATTTGTTTATTTTTTTTTCTATTGTTAATTTTACATTATATTATTCATTTAATGTCTTTTTCTATATTTTAGAAGGAACTATATATGAAAAATAATTTTTTTAAGTTCGGGAAAGTGAGATCAGAGCTTAAAAACAGGAAAAATCAATTAAAATTAATTTATTCATATTATTTACAATACTTCCGATAGTTTGGCCAGCCTAATATGTTCTCTGTATAAAAACAATCGTCTTTCTTCGTTAAAGAACGCGTAATGGAATAAAAAATAACATAAAATAGGCATGTACGGGTAAGTTTTCAAGACCACATAACTCGCTTTAATATTAAGCTATAAATCTCAAACTCGGTACCAAAATAGGGTACCATGCCCCCAACCCCTGTGCCTAAGGAAATATTTATAGCTTAATTAGGAGGGTCGCAATGGGCCCCCAAAGTACATCGTTAAACTGACCGCGAGATTGCTTTTGAAGTCATCAAGTAGCTCGCTGACCGTGTAATCGTGGTGGAGCGGATAGCGTGATAGCAGCTGAGCGAGACGGTGCGGGTTCGAATCCCAGTGTGGACAATTTTTGAAATTTGTTTATTTTTTTTTCTATTGTTAATTTTACATTATATTATTCATTTAATGTCTTTTTCTATATTTTAGAAGGAACTATATATGAAAAATAATTTTTTTAAGATCGGGAAAGTGAGATCAGAGCTTAAAAACAGGAAAAATCAATTAAAATTAATTTATTCATATTATTTACAATACTTTCGATAGTTTGGCCTGCCTAATATGTTCTCTGTATAAAAACAATCCTCTTTCTTCGTTAAAGAACGCGTAATGGAATAAAAAATAACATAAAATAGGCATGTACGGGTAAGTTTTCAAGACCACATAACTCGCTTTAATATTAAGCTATAAATCTCAAACTCGGTACCAAAATAGGGTACCATGCCCCCAACCCCTGTGCCTAAGGAAATATTTATAGCTTAATTAGGAGGGTCGCAATGGGCCCCCAAAGTACATCGTTAAACTGACCGCGAGATTGCTTTTGAAGCCATCAAGTAGCTCGCTGACCGTGTAATCGTGGTGGAGCGGATAGCGTGATAGCAGCTGAGCGAGACGGTGCGGGTTCGAATCCCAGTGTGGACAATTTTTAAAATTTGTTTATTTTTTTTTCTATTGTTAATTTTACATCATATTATTCATTTAATGTCTTTTTCTATATTTTAGAAGGAACTATATATGAAAAATAATTTTTTTAAGTTCGGGAAAGTGAGATCAGAGCTTAAAAACAGAAAAAATCAATTAAAATTAATTTATTCATATTATTTACAATACTTTCGATAGTTTGGCCTGCCTAGTATGTTCTCTGTATAAAAACAATCCTCTTTCTTTGTTAAAGAACGTATAATGGAACAAAAAATAACATAAAATAGGTATGTACGGATCAAATTTCAAGACCACGTAACTCGCTTTAATATTAAGTTATAAATCTCAAACTCGGTACCAAAATAGGATACCATGCCCCCCACCTCAGTGCCGAAGGAAATATTTATAGGTTAATTAGGAGGATCGCAAGGGGCCCCCAAAGTACATCGATCAACTAACCGGGAAAGTGCTTTTGAAGGCATGGAATACGACGCTTACCATGTATACGTGGTGGAGCGGATAGCGTGATAGCAGCTGAGCGAGATGGCGAGGGTTCGAATCCCGGTGCTGTCCATTTTTTGAAATTTGTTTTTTTTTCTTTTGTTAATTTTACATTATTTTATTTATTTAATGTGTTTTTCTATATTATAGAAGGAATTATATATGAAAAATAATTTTTTTAAGTTCGGGAAAATGAGATCAGAGCTTAAAAACAGAAAAAATCAATTAAAATTAATTTATTCATATTATTTACAATACTTTCGATAGTTTGGCCTGCCTAATATGTTCTCTGTATAAAAACAATCCTCTTTCTTCGTTAAAGAACGCGTAATGGAATAAAAAATAACATAAAATAGGCATGTACGGGTAAGTTTTCAAGACCACATAACTCGCTTTAATATTAAGCTATAAATCCCAACAAAAACAGTAAAGTTCGGGGTCACGCTGTGTACCCCCTATGGGGTCTATAATTTTTTCCTTTGGTAGGGTACACTAGTACAAGGTAATATAACACCTGGTCCAATTACAACATTAAAGATTAATATTGAAGTCTGATAGGAGGCATTTCTCTTAACATTGAAAAAATGCACTGTTTTACATATACATACATAGTAAAGTTCGGGGTCACGGTGTGTACCCCCTATGGGGTCTATAATTGATTCCTTTGGTAGGGTACATTATTACAAGGTAATATAACACCTGGTCCACTTAAAATATTAAGGGTCAATATTAAGGTCTGATAGGAGGGTTTGTTAACATTGAGAAAAGACGTAGAATTTCTGCGTATAAAAGCTCTTCAGAAGGCGAATTTCTGCGAAATAAAGCTTCTCGCAACACTTTTGGAGATATACAAAAACAGTAAAATTCGGGGTCGCGCTGTGTACCCCCTATGGGGTCTATAATTATATCCTTTGGTAGGGTACACTAGTACCCCGTAATATAATACCTGGTCTAATTACAACATTAAAGGTAAATATTAAGGTCTGACAGGCGGCATTTTTCTTAACATTTAAAAATGCATTGTTTTAAATATACATACATAGTAAAATGCGGTGTCACACTGTGTACCCCCTATGGGCTCTAAAATTATTTCCTTTGGTAGGGTACACTAGTACTCCGTAATATAATACCTTGTCCAATTACAACATTAAAGGTTAATATTAAGGTCTGATATGAAGCCATTTGTTAACAATGAGAAAAGACTTAAAATTGCTCCGTATGAACGCTTTTCGGAAGGCGAATTTCCTCGAAATAAAGCTTCTCCCAACACTTTTTGAGATATACATACATAGAAAATCTATTTCTCCTCTTGAAAAAAGACAATTTCTGCCTATAAAAGCTCTTCGGAAGGCGAGTTTCTTGGAAATAGAGCTTCTCGCAACACTATTTTAGCTATACAAAAAGAGTAAAATTCGGGGTCACGCTGTGTACCCCCTATGCGGTCTATAATTTTTTCCTTTGGTAGGGTACACTAGTACAAGGTAATATAACACCTGGTCCACTTAAAATATTAAGGGTCAATATTAAGGTCTGATAGGAGGGTTTGTTAACATTGAGAAAAGACGTAGAATTTCTGCGTATAAAAGCTCTTCAGAAGGCGAATTTCTTCGAAATAAAGCTTCTCGCAACACTTTTGGAGATATACAAAAACAGTAATATTCGGGGTCGCGCTGTGTACCCCCTATGGGGTCTATAATTATGTCCTTTGGAAGGGTACACGAGTACCCCGTAATATAATACCTGGTCCAATTACAACACTAAAGGTTAATATTAAGGTCTGATAGGCGGCATTTTTCTTAACATTGAAAAATGCATTGTTTTATATATACAAAAACAGTAAAATTCGGGGTCACGCTGTGTACCCCCTATGGTGTCTATAATTATTTCCTTTGGTAGGGTACACTAGTAACCCGTAATATAATACCTGCCCCAATTACAACATTAAAGGTTAATATTAAGGTCTGATATGAAGCCTTTTGTTAACAATGAGAAAAGACTTTATATTGATCCGTATTAACGCTTTTCGGAAGGCGAATTTCCTCAAAATAAAGCTTCTCGCAACACTTTTGGAGATATACATACATAAAAAATTTATTTCTCCTCTTGAAAACAGACTTAGAATTTCTGCGCTCTTCAGAAGGCGAATTTCTTGGAAATAGAGCTTCTCGCAACACTATTTTAGCTATACAAAAAGAGTAAAATTCGGGGTCACGCTGTGTACCCCCTATGAGCTCTATAATTATTTCCTTTGGTAGGGTACACTAGTACCAGGTAATATAACACCTGGTCCACTTAAAATATTAAGGGTCAATATTAAGGTCTGATAGGAGGCTTTGTTAACATTAAGAAAAGACTTTGAATTTCTGCTTATAAAAGCTCTTCGGAAGGCGAATTTCTTCGAAATAAAGCTTCTCGCAACACTTTTGGAGATATACAAAAACAGTAAAATTCGGGGTCACGCTGTGTACTCCCTATGGGCTCTATAATGATTTCCTTTGGTAGGGTACGCTAGTACAAGGTAATATAACACCTGGTTCAATTACAACATTAAAGGTTAATATTATAGTATAATATGAAGCCTTTTGTTAACAATGAAAAATGCACTGTTTTAGATATACATACATAGTAAAGTGCGGGGTCACGCTGTGTACCCCCTATGGGCTCTATAATTATTTCCTTTGGTAGGGTACACTAGTACAAGGTAATACAACACCTGGTCCAACTAAAACATTAAAGGTTAATATTAAGGTTTGATAGGAGGCTTTGTTAATATTGAGAATGGACTTAAAATTTTTGCGTATAAGAGCTATTGAGGAGGCGAATTTCTGCGAAATAAAGCTTCTCGAAATACTTTTGGAGATATACAAAAAGAGTAAAATTCGGGGTCACGCTGTGTACCCCCTATGGGCTCTATAATTATTTCCTTTGGTAGGGTACACTAGTACAAGGTAATAAAACACCTGGTCCAATTACAACATTAAAGGTTAATATTATAGTATAATATGAAGCCTTTTGTTAACAATGAGAAAAGACTTAGAATTTTTTCGTATTAACGCTTTTCGGAAGGCGAATTTCCTCAAAATAAAGCTTCTCCCAACACTTTTTGAGGTATACATACATACATAGAAAATTTATTTCTCTCGTAAAAGCAACCCGGCTGCTGCGGTATCCGGAGCGCCTCTGCCGGCAATACACTCCGGTCCGGTACGGGGACCAGCGTCGGAGACTTCCCGTTGAAAGATTATGCGTATAAAAGATTTTCAGAAGGCGAATTTCTTCAAAATAAAGCTTCTCGCAACACTTTTTGAGATATACATACATAGAAAATTCATTTCTCTTGAAAAAAGACGTAGAATTTCTCCGTATAAAAGCTATTCAGAAGGCGAATTTCTGCGAAATAAAACTTCTCGCAACACTATTTTAGATATACAAAAACAGTAAAATTCGGGGTCACACTGTGTAACCCCTATAGGGTCTATAATTATTTCCTTTAGTAGGGTACACTAGTACAAGGTAATATAACACCTGGTCCAATTACAACATTAAAGGTTAATATTAAGGTCTGATAGGAGGAATTTTTCTTAACATTGAAAAATGAACTGTTTTAGATATACAGAAAGAGTAAAATTCGGGGTCACGCTGTGTACCCCCTATGGGGTCTATAATTATTTCCTTTGGTAGGGTACACTATTACAAGGTAATATAACACCTGGTCAATTTACAACATTAAAGGTTAATATTAAGGTCTGCTATGAAGCCTTTTGTTAACAATGAGAAAAGACTTAAAATTTCTCATTATTAACGCTTTTCGGAAGGCGAATTTCCTCAAAATAAAGCTTCTCGCAACACTTTTTGAGATATACATACATAGAAAATTTATTTCTCCTCTTGAAAAAAGACTTAGCATTTTTGCGTATAAAAGCTCTTCGGAAGGCGAATTTCTTCGAAATAAAGCTTCTCGCAACACTTTTTGAGATATACATACATACATAGTAAAATTCGGGGTCACGCTGCGTACCCCCTATGGGGTCTATAATTATTTCCTTTAGTAAAGTACACTAGTACACGGTAGTATAACACCTGTTTAAAACATTAAAGGTTAATATTAAGGTCTGATAGGAGGCATTTTTCTTAACATTAAAAAATACACTGTTTTTGATATACATACATAGTAAAATGCGGCGTTACACCGTGTACCCCCTATGGGCTCTATAATTATTTCTTTTGGTAGGGTACACTAGTACCAGGTAATATAACACCTGGTCCAATTAAAATATTAAGGGTCAATATTAAGGTCTGATAGGAGGCTTTGTTAACATTGAGAAAAGACTTAGAATTTCTGCGTATAAAAGCTCTTCAAAAGGCGAATTTCTTCGAAATAAAGCTTCTCGCAACACTATTTTAGATATACAAAAACAGTAAAATTCGGGGTCACGCTGTGTACGCCCTATGAGGTCTATAATTTTTTCCTTTGGTAGGGTACACTAGTACCCCGTAATATAATACCTGGTCCTATTACAAATTTAAAGGTCAATATTAAGGTCTGATAGGAGGCTTTGTTATTATTGAGAAAAGACTTAGAATTTTTCCGTATTAACGCTTTTCGGAAGGCGAATTTCTTACAAATAAAGCTTCTCGCAACACTTTTTGAGATATACATACATAGAAAATTTATTTCTCTTGAAAAAAGAATTTCTCCGTATTAACGCTTTTCGGAAGGCGAATTTCTGCGAAATAAGACTTTTCGCATCACTATTTCAGATAGACATACATTGCGGGGTCACACCGTGTACCCCCTATGTGGTCTATAATTGATTCCTTTGGTAGGGTACACTATTACAAGGTAATATAACACCTCGTCCAATTAAAACATTAAAGGTTAATATTAAGGTCTGATAGGAGGCATTTTTCTTAACATTGAAAAATGCCCTGTTTTAGATATACATACATACATACATACATACATAGTAAAATGAGGGGTTACACTGTGTACCCCCTATGAGGTCTATAATTATTTCCTTTGGTAGGGTACACTAGTACCCCGTAATATAATACCTAGTCCAATAACAACATTAAAGGTTAATATTAAGGTCAAAAAAGGTCAAAAAAGCTTCTCGCAACACTTTTTGAGATATACAAAAACAGTAAAATGCGGGGTCCATTAATATTTCCTTTGGTAGGGTAAACTAGTACCCGATAATATAGTACCTGGTCTAATTACAACATTAAAGGTTAATATTATAGTATAATATGAAGCCTTTTGTTAACAATGAGAAAAGACTTAGAATTTTTTCGTATTAACGCTTTTCGGAAGGCGAAATTCCTCAAAATAAAGCTTCTCCCAACACTTTTTGAGGTATACATACATACATACATACATACATACATAGAAAATTTTTAAAATTTGTTTATTTTTTTTTCTATTGTTAATTTTACATTATATTATTCATTTAATGTCTTTTTCTATATTTTAGAAGGAACTATATATGAAAAATAATTTTTTTAAGTTCGGGAAAGTGAGATCAGAGCTTAAAAACAGGAAAAATCAATTAAAGGTAGGGTACACTAGTACCCCATAATATAATACCTGGTCTATTTACAACATTAAAGGTTAATATTAAGGTCTGATAGGAGGCATTTTTCTTAACATTGAAAAATGCATTGTTTTAAATATACATACATAGTAAAATGCGGGGTCACACTGTGTACCCTTTATGGGCTCTAAAATTATTTCCTTTGGTAGGGTACACTAGTACTCCGTAATATAATACCTGGTCCAATTACAACATTAAAGGTTAATATTAAGGTCTGATATGAAGCCATTTGTTAACAATGAGAAAAGACTTTATATTGATCCGTATTAACGCTTTTCGGAAGGCGAATTTCCTCAAAATAAAGCTTCTCGCAACACTTTTGGAGATATACATACATAAAAAATTTATTTCTCCTCTTGAAAACAGACTTAGAATTTCTGCGCTCTTCAGAAGGCGAATTTCTTGGAAATAGAGCTTCTCGCAACACTATTTTAGCTATACAAAAAGAGTAAAATTCGGGGTCACGCTGTGTACCCCCTATGGGCTCTATAATTATTTCCTTTGGTAGGGTACACTAGTACCAGGTAATATAACACCTGGTCCACTTAAAATATTAAGGGTCAATATTAAGGTCTGATAGGAGGCTTTGTTAACATTAAGAAAAGACTTTGAATTTCTGCGTATAAAAGCTCTTCGGAAGGCGAATTTCTTCGAAATAAAGCTTCTCGCAACACTTTTGGAGATATACAAAAACAGTAAAATTCGGGGTCACGCTGTGTACTCCCTATGGGCTCTATAATTATTTCCTTTGGTAGGGTACACTAGTACAAGGTAATATAACACCTGGTCCAATTACAACATTAAAGGTTAATATTATAGTATAATATGAAGCCTTTTGTTAACAATGAAAAATGCACTGTTTTAGATATACATACATAGTAAAGTGCGGGGTCACGCTGTGTACTCCCTATGGGCTCTATAATTATTTCCTTTGGTAGGGTACACTAGTACAAGGTAATACAACACCTGGTCCAACTAAAACATTAAAGGTTAATATTAAGGTCTGATAGGAGGCTTTGTTAATATTGAGAATGGACTTAAAATTTTTGCGTATAAGAGCTATTGAGGAGGCGAATTTCTGCGAAATAAAGCTTCTCGAAATACTTTTGGAGATATACAAAAAGAGTAAAATTCGGGGTCACGCTGTGTACCCCCTATTGGCTCTATAATTATTTCCTTTGGTAGGGTACACTAGTACAAGGTAATAAAACACCTGGTCCAATTACAACATTAAAGGTTAATATTATAGTATAATATGAAGCCTTTTGTTAACAATGAGAAAAGACTTAGAATTTTTTCGTATTAACGCTTTTCGGAAGGCGAATTTCCTCAAAATAAAGCTTCTCCCAACACTTTTTGAGGTATACATACATACATAGAAAATTTATTTCTCTCGTAAAAGCAACCCGGCTGCTGCGGTATCCGGAGCGCCTCTGCCGGCAATACACTCCGGTCCGGTACGGGGACCAGCGTCGGAGACTTCCCGTTGAAAGATTATGCGTATAAAAGATTTTCAGAAGGCGAATTTCTTCAAAATAAAGCTTCTCGCAACACTTTTTGAGATATACATACATAGAAAATTCATTTCTCTTGAAAAAAGACGTAGAATTTCTCCGTATAAAAGCTATTCAGAAGGCGAATTTCTGCGAAATAAAGCTTCTCGCAACACTATTTTAGATATACAAAAACAGTAAAATTCGGGGTCACACTGTGTACCCCCTATAGGGTCTATAATTATTTCCTTTAGTAGGGTACACTAGTACAAGGTAATATAACACCTGGTCCAATTACAACATTAAAGGTTAATATTAAGGTCTGATAGGAGGAATTTTTCTTAACATTGAAATATGAACTGTTTTAGATATACAGAAAGAGTAAAATTCGGGGTCACGCTGTGTACCCCCTATGGGGTCTATAATTATTTCCTTTGGTAGGGTACACTATTACAAGGTAATATAACACCTGGTCAATTTACAACATTAAAGGTTATTATTAAGGTCTGCTATGAAGCCTTTTGTTAACAATGAGAAAAGACTTAAAATTTCTCATTATTAACGCTTTTCGGAAGGCGAATTTCCTCAAAATAAAGCTTCTCGCAACACTTTTTGAGATATACATACATACATAGTAAAATTCGTGGTCACGCTGCGTACCCCCTATGGGGTCTATAATTATTTCCTTTGGTAAAGTACACTAGTACAAGGTAATATAACACCTGGTCCAATTAAAACATTAAAGGTTAATATTAAGGTCTGATAGGAGGCATTTTTCTTAACATTAAAAAATACACTGTTTTTGATATACATACATAGTAAAATGCGGCGTTACACCGTGTACCCCCTATGGGCTCTTTAATTATTTCCTTTGGTAGGGTACACTAGTACCAGGTAATATAACACCTGGTCCAATTAAAATATTAAGGGTCAATATTAAGGTCTGATAGGAGGCTTTGTTAACATTGAGAAAAGACTTAGAATTTCTGCGTATAAAAGCTCTTCAAAAGGCGAATTTCTTCGAAATAAAGCTTCTCGCAACACTATTTTAGATATACAAAAACAGTAAAATTCGGGGTCACGCTGTGTACGCCCTATGAGGTCTATAATTTTTTCCTTTGGTAGGGTACACTAGTACCCCGTAATATAATACCTGGTCCTATTACAAATTTAAAGGTCAATATTAAGGTCTGATAGGAGGCTTTGTTATTATTGAGAAAAGACTTAGAATTTTTCCGTATTAACGCTTTTCGGAAGGCGAATTTCTTACAAATAAAGCTTCTCGCAACACTTTTTGAGATATACATACATAGAAAATTTATTTCTCTTGAAAAAAGAATTTCTCCGTATTAACGCTTTTCGGAAGGCGAATTTCTGCGAAATAAGACTTTTCGCATCACTATTTCAGATAGACATACATTGCGGGGTCACACCGTGTACCCCCTATGGGGTCCATAATTGATTCCTTTGGTAGGGTACACTATTACAAGGTAATATAGCACCTCGTCCAATTAAAACATTAAAGGTTAATATTAAGGTCTGATAGGAGGCATTTTTCTTAACATTGAAAAATGCCCTGTTTTAGATATACATACATACATACATACATACATAGTAAAATGAGGGGTTACACTGTGTACCCCCTATGAGGTCTATAATTATTTCCTTTGGTAGGGTACACTAGTACCCCGTAATATAATACCTAGTCCAATAACAACATTAAAGGTTAATATTAAGGTCAAAAAAGGTCAAAAAAGGTCAAAAAAGCTTCTCGCAACACTTTTTGAGATATACAAAAACAGTAAAATGCGGGGTCCATTAATATTTCCTTTGGTAGGGTAAACTAGTACCCGGTAATATAGTACCTGGTCTAATTACAACATTAAAGGTTAATATTATAGTATAATATGAAGCCTTTTGTTAACAATGAGAAAAGACTTAGAATTTTTTCGTATTAACGCTTTTCGGAAGGCGAAATTCCTCAAAATAAAGCTTCTCCCAACACTTTTTGAGGTAAACATACATACATACATACATACATAGAAAATTTTTAAAATTTGTTTATTTTTTTTTCTATTGTTAATTTTACATTATATTATTCATTTAATGTCTTTTTCTATATTTTAGAAGGAACTAACTATATATGAAAAATAATTTTTTTAAGTTCGGGAAAGTGAGATCAGAGCTTAAAAACAGGAAAAATCAATTAAAGGTAGGGTACACTAGTACCCCATAATATAATACCTGGTCTATTTACAACATTAAAGGTTAATATTAAGGTCTGATAGGAGGCATTTTTCTTAACATTGAAAAATGCATTGTTTTAAATATACATACATAGTAAAATGCGGGGTCACACTGTGTACCCTTTATGGGCTCTAAAATTATTTCCTTTGGTAGGGTACACTAGTACTCCGTAATATAATACCTGGTCCAATTACAACATTAAAGGTTAATATTAAGGTCTGATATGAAGCCATTTGTTAACAATGAGAAAAGACTTTATATTGATCCGTATTAACGCTTTTCGGAAGGCGAATTTCCTCAAAATAAAGCTTCTCGCAACACTTTTGGAGATATACATACATAAAAAATTTATTTCTCCTCTTGAAAACAGACTTAGAATTTCTGCGCTCTTCAGAAGGCGAATTTCTTGGAAATAGAGCTTCTCGCAACACTATTTTAGCTATACAAAAAGAGTAAAATTCGGGGTCACGCTGTGTACCCCCTATGGGGTCTATAATTTTTTCCTTTGGTAGGGTACACTAATACAAGGTAATATAACACCTGGTCCACTTAAAATATTAAGGGTCAATATTAAGGTCTGATAGGAGGCTTTGTTAACATTAAGAAAAGACGTAGAATTTCTCCGTATAAAAGCTATTCAGAAGGCGAATTTCTGCGAAATAAAGCTTCTCGCAACACTATTTTAGATATACAAAAACAGTAAAATTCGGGGTCACACTGTGTACCCCCTATAGGGTCTATAATTATTTCCTTTAGTAGGGTACACTAGTACAAGGTAATATAACACCTGGTCCAATTGCAACATTAAAGGTTAATATTAAGGTCTGATAGGAGGAATTTTTCTTAACATTGAAAAATGAACTGTTTTAGATATACAGAAAGAGTAAAATTCGGGGTCACGCTGTGTACCCCCTATGGGCTCTAAAATTATTTCCTTTGGTAGGGTACACTAGTACTCCGTAATATAATACCTGGTCCAATTACAACATTAAAGGTTAATATTAAGTTCTGATATGAAGCCATTTGTTAACAATGAGAAAAGACTTAAAATTGCTCCGTATGAACGCTTTTCGGAAGGCGAATTTCCTCAAAATAAAGCTTCTCCCAACACTTTTTGAGATATACATACATAGAAAATCTATTTCTCCTCTTGAAAAAAGACTTACAATTTCTGCCTATAAAAGCTCTTCGGAAGGCGAGTTTCTTGGAAATAGAGCTTCTCGCAACACTATTTTAGCTATACAAAAAGAGTAAAATTCGGGGTCACGCTGTGTACCCCCTATGGGGTCTATAATTTTTTCCTTTGGTAGGGTACACTAATACAAGGTAATATAACACCTGGTCCACTTAAAATATTAAGGGTCAATATTAAGGTCTGATAGGAGGCTTTGTTAACATTAAGAAAAGACTTTGAATTTCTGCGTATAAAAGCTCTTCGGAAGGCGAATTTCTTCGAAATAAAGCTTCTCGCAACACTTTTGGAGATATACAAAAACAGTAAAATTCGGGGTCACGCTGTGTACCCCCTATGGGCTCTATAATTATTTCCTTTGGTAGGGTACACTAGTACAAGGTAATAAAACACCTGGTCCAATTACAACATTAAAGGTTAATATTATAGTATAATATGAAGCCTTTTGTTAACAATGAGAAAAGACTTAGAATTTTTTCGTATTAACGCTTTTCGGAAGGCGAATTTCCTCAAAATAAAGCTTCTCCCAACACTTTTTGAGGTATACATACATACATAGAAAATTTATTTCTCTCGTTAAAGCAACCCGGCTACTGCGGTATCCGGAGCGCCTCTGCCGGCAATACACTCCGGTCCGGTACGGGGACCAGCATCGGAGACTTCCCGTTGAAAGATTATGCGTATAAAAGATTTTCAGAAGGCGAATTTCTTCAAAATAAAGCTTCTCGCAACACTTTTTGAGATATACATACATAGAAAATTCATTTCTCTTGAAAAAAGACGTAGAATTTCTCCGTATAAAAGCTATTCAGAAGGCGAATTTCTGCGAAATAAAGCTTCTCGCAACACTATTTTAGATATACAAAAACAGTAAAATTCGGGGTCACACTGTGTACCCCCTATAGGGTCTATAATTATTTCCTTTAGTAGGGTACACTAGTACAAGGTAATATAACACCTGGTCCAATTACAACATTAAAGGTTAATATTAAGGTCTGATAGGAGGAATTTTTCTTAACATTGAAAAATGCATTGTTTTAAATATACATACATAGTAAAATGCGGTGTCACACTGTGTACCCCCTATGGGCTCTAAAATTATTTCCTTTGGTAGGGTACACTAGTACTCCGTAATATAATACCTGGTCCAATTACAACATTAAAGGTTAATATTAAGGTCTGATATGAAGCCATTTGTTAACAATGAGAAAAGACTTAAAATTGCTCCGTATGAACGCTTTTCGGAAGGCGAATTTCCTCAAAATAAAGCTTCTCCCAACACTTTTTGAGATATACATACATAGAAAATCTATTTCTCCTCTTGAAAAAAGACTTACAATTTCTGCCTATAAAAGCTCTTCGGAAGGCGAGTTTCTTGGAAATAGAGCTTCTCGCAACACTTTTGGAGATATACAAAAACAGTAAAATTCGGGGTCGCGCTGTGTACCCCCTATGGGGTCTATAATTATGTCCTTTGGTAGGGTACACTAGTACCCCGTAATATAATACCTGGTCCAATTACAACATTAAAGGTTAATATTAAGGTCTGACAGGCGGCATTTTTCTTAACATTGAAAAATGCATTGTTTTATATATACAAAAACAGTAAAATTCGGGGTCACGCTGTGTACCCCCTATGGTGTCTATAATTATTTCCTTTAGTAGGGTACACTATTAACCCGTAATATAATACCTGGCCCAATTACAACATTAAAGGTTAATATTAAGGTCTGATATGAAGCCATTTGTTAACAATGAGAAAAGACTTAAAATTGCTCCGTATGAACGCTTTTCGGAAGGCGAATTTCCTCAAAATAAAGCTTCTCCCAACACTTTTTGAGATATACATACATAGAAAATCTATTTCTCCTCTTGAAAAAAGACTTACAATTTCTGCCTATAAAAGCTCTTCGGAAGGCGAGTTTCTTGGAAATAGAGCTTCTCGCAACACTATTTTAGCTATACAAAAAGAGTAAAATTCGGGGTCACGCTGTGTACCCCCTATGGAGTCTATAATTATATCCTTTGGTAGGGTACACGAGTACAAGGTAATATAACACCTGGTCCAATTACAACATTAAAGATTAATATTGAGATCTGATAGGAGGCATTTCTCTTAACATTGAAAAAATGCACTGTTTTACATATACATACATAGTAAAGTTCGGGGTCACGCTGTGTACCCCCTATGGGGTCTATAATTGATTCCTTTGGTAGGGTACATTATTACAAGGTAATATAACACCTGGTCCACTTAAAATATTAAGGGTCAATATTAAGGTCTGATAGGAGGCTTTGTTAACATTGAGAAAAGACGTAGAATTTCTGCGTATAAAAGCTCTTCAGAAGGCGAATTTCTGCGAAATAAAGCTTCTCGCAACACTTTTGGAGATATACAAAAACAGTAAAATTCGGGGTCGCGCTGTGTACCCCCTATGGGGTCTATAATTATATCCTTTGGTAGGGTACACTAGTACCCCGTAATATAATACCTGGTCCAATTACAACATTAAAGGTTAATATTAAGGTCTGACAGGCGGCATTTTTTTTAACATTGAAAAATGCATTGTTTTAGATATACAAAAACAGTAAAATTCGGGGTCACGGTGTGTACCCCCTATGGGGTCTATAATTATTTCCTTTGGTAGGGTACACTAGTACCCCATAATATAATACCTGGTTCATTTACAACATTAAAGGTTAATATTAAGGTCTGATAGGAGGCATTTTTCTTAACATTGAAAAATGCATTGTTTTAAATATACATACATAGTAAAATGCGGTGTCACACTGTGTACCCCCTATGGGCTCTAAAATTATTTCCTTTGGTAGGGTACACTAGTACTCCGTAATATAATACCTGGTCCAATTACAATATTAAAGGTTAATATTAAGGTCTGATATGAAGCCATTTGTTAACAATGAGAAAAAGACTTAAAATTGCTCCGTATGAACGCTTTTCGGAAGGCTAATTTCCTCAAAATAAAGCTTCTCCCAACACTTTTTGAGATATACATACATAGAAAATCTATTTCTTCTCTTGAAAAAAGACTTACAATTTCTGCCTATAAAAGCTCTTCGGAAGGCGAGTTTCTTGGAAATAGAGCTTCTCGCAACCCTATTTTAGCTATACAAAAAGAGTAAAATTCGGGGTCACGCTGTGTACCCCCTATGGGGTCTATAATTTTTTCCTTTGGTAGGGTACACTAGTACAAGGTAATATAACACCTGGTCCAATTACAACATTAAAGATTAATATTGAGGTCTAATAGGAGGCATTTCTCTTAACATTGAAAAAATGCACTGTTTTACATATACATACATAGCAAAGTTCGGGGTCACGCTGTGTACCCCCTATGGGGTCTATAATTGATTCCTTTGGTAGGGTACATTATTACAAGGTAATATAACACCTGGTCCACTTAAAATATTAAGGGTCAATATTAAGGTCTGATAGGAGGCTTTGTTAACATTGAGAAAAGACGTAGAATTTCTGCGTATAAAAGCTCTTCAGAAGGCGAATTTCTGCGAAATAAAGCTTCTCGCAACACTTTTGGAGATATACAAAAACAGTAAAATTCGGGGTCGCGCTGTGTACCCCCTATGGGGTCTATAATTATATCCTTTGGTAGGGTACACTAGTACCCCGTAATATAATACCTGGTCCAATTACAACAATAAAGGTTAATATTAAGGTTTGACAGGCGGCATTTTTCTTAACATTGAAAAATGCATTGTTTTAGATATACAAAAACAGTAAAATTCGGGGTCACGGTGTGTACCCCCTATGTGGTCTATAATTATTTCCTTTGGTAGTGTACACTAGTACCCCAAAATATAATACCTGGTCCATTTACAACATTAAAGGTTAATATTAAGGTCTGATAGGAGGCATTTTTCTTAACATTGAAAAATGCATTGTTTTAAATATACATACATAGTAAAATGCGGTGTCACACTGTGTACCCCCTATGGGCTCTATAATTTTTTCCTTTGGTAGGGTACACTAGTACAAGGTAATATAACACCTGGTCCAATTACAACATTAAAGATTAATATTGAGGTCTGATAGGAGGCATTTCTCTTATCATTGAAAAAATGCACTGTTTTACATATACATACATAGTAAAGTTCGGGGTCACGCTGTGTACCCCCTATGGGGTCTATAATTGATTCCTTTGGTAGGGTACATTATTACAAGGTAATATAACACCTGGTCCACTTAAAATATTAAGGGTCAATATTAAGGTCTGATAGGAGGCTTTGTTAACATTGAGAAAAGACGTAGAATTTCTGCGTATAAAAGCTCTTCAGAAGGCGAATTTCTGCGAAATAAAGCTTCTCGCAACACTTTTGGAGATATACAAAAACAGTAAAATTCGGGGTCGCGCTGTGTACCCCTTATGGGGTCTATAATTATATCCTTTGGTAGGGTACACTAGTACCCCGTAATATAATACCTGGTCCAATTACAACATTAAAGGTTAATATTAAGGTCTGACAGGCGGCATTTTTTTTAACATTGAAAAATGCATTGTTTTAGATTTACAAAAACAGTAAAATTCGGGGTCACGGTGTGTACCCCCTATGGGGTCTATAATTATTTCCTTTGGTAGGGTACACTAGTACCCCATAATATAATACCTGGTCCATTTACAACATTAAAGGTTAATATTAAGGTCTGATAGGAGGCATTTTTCTTAACATTGAAAAATGCATTGTTTTAAATATACATACATAGTAAAATGCGGTGTCACACTGTGTACCCCCTATGGGCTCTAAAATTATTTTCTTTGGTAGGGTACACTAGTACTCCGTAATATAATACCTGGTCCAAATACAATATTAAAGGTTAATATTAAGGTCTGATATGAAGCCATTTGTTAACAATGAGAAAAGACTTAGAATTTCTCCGTATTAACGCTTTTCGGAAGGCTAATTTCCTCAAAATAAAGCTTCTCCCAACACTTTTGGAGATATACATACATAAAAAATTTATTTCTCCTCTTGAAAACAGACTTAGAATTTCTGCCTATAAAAGCTCTTCAGAAGGCGAATTTCTTGGAAATAGAGCTTCTCGCAACACTATTTTAGCTATACAAAAAGAGTAAAATTCGGGGTCACGCTGTGTACCCCCTATGGGGTCTATAATTGATTCCTTTGGTAGGGTACATTATTACAAGGTAATATAACACCTGGTCCACTTAAAATATTAAGGGTCAATATTAAGGTCTGATAGGAGGCTTTGTTAACATTGAGAAAAGACGTAGAATTTCTGCGTATAAAAGCTCTTCAGAAGGCGAATTTCAGCGAAATAAAGCTTCTCGCAACACTTTTGGAGATATACAAAAACAGTAAAATTCGGGGTCGCGCTGTGTACCCCCTATGGGGTCTATAATTATATCCTTTGGTAGGGTACACTAGTACCCCGTAATATAATACCTGGTCCAATTACAACATTAAAGGTTAATATTAAGGTCTGACAGGCGGCATTTTTTTTAACATTGAAAAATGCATTGTTTTAGATATACAAAAACAGTAAAATTCGGGGTCACGGTGTGTACCCCCTATGGGGTCTATAATTATTTCCTTTGGTAGGGTACACTAGTACCCCATAATATAATACCTGGTCCATTTACAACATTAAAGGTTAATATTAAGGTCTGATAGGAGGCATTTTTCTTAACATTGAAAAATGCATTGTTTTAAATATACATACATAGTAAAATGCGGTGTCACACTGTGTACCCCCTATGGGCTCTAAAATTATTTTCTTTGGTAGGGTACACTAGTACTCCGTAATATAATACCTGGTCCAAATACAATATTAAAGGTTAATATTAAGGTCTGATATGAAGCCATTTGTTAACAATGAGAAAAGACTTAGAATTTCTCCGTATTAACGCTTTTCGGAAGGCTAATTTCCTCAAAATAAAGCTTCTCCCAACACTTTTGGAGATATACATACATAAAAAATTTATTTCTCCTCTTGAAAACAGACTTAGAATTTCTGCCTATAAAAGCTCTTCAGAAGGCGAATTTCTTGGAAATAGAGCTTCTCGCAACACTATTTTAGCTATACAAAAAGAGTAAAATTCGGGGTCACGCTGTGTACCCCCTATGGGCTCTATAATTGATTCCTTTGGTAGGGTACATTATTACAAGGTAATATAACACCTGGTCCACTTAAAATATTAAGGGTCAATATTAAGGTCTGATAGGAGGCTTTGTTAACATTGAGAAAAGACGTAGAATTTCTGCGTATAAAAGCTCTTCAGAAGGCGAATTTCAGCGAAATAAAGCTTCTCGCAACACTTTTGGAGATATACAAAAACAGTAAAATTCGGGGTCGCGCTGTGTACCCCCTATGGGGTCTATAATTATATCCTTTGGTAGGGTACACTAGTACCCCGTAATATAATACCTGGTCCAATTACAACATTGAAGGTTAATATTAAGGTCTGACAGGCGGCATTTTTCTTAACATTGAAAAATGCATTGTTTTAGATATACAAAAACAGTAAAATTCGGGGTCACGGTGTGTACCCCCTATGGGTTCTATAATTATTTCCTTTGGTAGGGTACACTAGTACCCCATAATATAATACCTGGTCCAATTACAACATTAAAGGTTAATATTAAGGTCTGATATGAAGCCATTTGTTAACAATGAGAAAAGACTTAAAATTGCTCCGTATGAACGCTTTTCGGAAGGCGAATTTCCTCAAAATAAAGCTTCTCCCAACACTTTTTGAGAAATACATACATAGAAAATCTATTTCTCCTCTTGAAAAAAGACTTACAATTTTTGCCTATAAAAGCTCTTCGGAAGGCGAGTTTCTTGGAAATAGAGCTTCTCGCAACACTATTTTAGCTATACAAAAAGAGTAAAATTCGGGGTCACGCTGTGTACCCCCTATGGGGTCTATAATTTTTTCCTTTGGTAGGGTACACTAATACAAGGTAATATAACACCTGGTCCAATTACAACATTAATGATTAATATTGAGGTCTGATAGGAGGCATTTTTCTTAACATTGAAAAATGCACTGTTTTAGGTATACATACATAGTAAAGTGCGGGGTCACGCTGTGTACCCCCTATGGTGTCTATAATTATTTCCTTTGGTAGGGTACATTAGTACAAGGTAATATAACACCTGGTCCACTTAAAATATTAAGGGTCAATATTAAGGTCTGATAGGAGGGTTTGTTAACATTGAGAAAAGACGTAGAATTTCTGCGTATAAAAGCTCCTCAGAAGGCGAATTTCTTCGAAATAAAGCTTCTCGCAACACTTTTGGAGATATACAAAAACAGTAAAATTCGGGGTCACGCTGTGTACCCCCTATGGGGTCTATAATTATGTCCTTTGGTAGGGTACACTAGTACCCCGTAATATAATACCTGGTCCAATTACAACATTAAAAGTTAATATTAAGGTCTGACAGGCGGCATTTTTCTTAACTTTGAAAAATGCATTGTTTTATATATACAAAAACAGTAAAATTCGGGGTCACGCTGTGTACCCCCTATGGTGTCTATAATTATTTCCTTTGGTAGGGTACACTAGTAACCCGTAATATAATACCTGGCCCAATTACAACATTAAAGGTTAATATTAAGGTCTGATATGAAGCCTTTTGTTAACAATGAGAAAAGACTTAGAATTTCTCCGTATTAACGCTTTTCGGAAGGCGAATTTCCTCAAAATAAAGCTTCTCCCAACACTTTTGGAGATATACATACATAAAAAATTTATTTCTCCTCTTGAAAACAGACTTAGAATTTTTGCCTATAAAAGCTCTTCAGAAGGCGAATTTCTTGGAAATAGAGCTTCTCGCAACACTATTTTAGCTATACAAAAAGAGTAAAATTCGGGGTCACGCTGTGTACCCCCTATGGGCTCTATAATTGATTCCTTTGGTAGGGTACATTATTACAAGGTAATATAACAAGGTAATATATGGGGTCTATAATTATATCCTTTGGTAGGGTACACTAGTACCCCGTAATATAATACCTGGTCCAATTACAACATTGAAGGTTAATATTAAGGTCTGACAGGCGGCATTTGTCTTAACATTGAAAAATGCATTGTTTTAGATATACAAAAACAGTAAAATTCGGGGTCACGCTGTGTACCCCCTATGGGGTCTATAATTATGTCCTTTGGTAGGGTACACTAGTACCCCGTAATATAATACCTGGTCCAATTACAACATTAAAAGTTAATATTAAGGTCTGACAGGCGGCATTTTTCTTAACATTGAAAAATGCATTGTTTTATATATACAAAAACAGTAAAATTCGGGGTCACGCTGTGTACCCCCTATGGTGTCTATAATTATTTCCTTTGGTAGGGTACACTAGTAGCCCGTAATATAATACCTGGCCCAATTACAACATTAAAGGTTAATATTAAGGTCTGATATGAAGCCTTTTGTTAACAATGAGAAAAGACTTAGAATTTCTCCGTATTAACGCTTTTCGGAAGGCGAATTTCCTCAAAATAAAGCTTCTCCCAACACTTTTGGAGATATACATACATAAAAAATTTATTTCTCCTCTTGAAAACAGACTTAGAATTTTTGCCTATAAAAGCTCTTCAGAAGGCGAATTTCTTGGAAATAGAGCTTCTCGCAACACTATTTTAGCTATACAAAAAGAGTAAAATTCGGGGTCACGCTGTGTACCCCCTATGGGCTCTATAATTGATTCCTTTGGTAGGGTACATTATTACAAGGTAATATAACACCTGGTCCACTTAAAATATTAAGGGTCAATATTAAGGTCTGATAGGAGGCTTTGTTAACATTGAGAAAAGACGTAGAATTTCTGCGTATAAAAGCTCTTCAGAAGGCGAATTTCTGCGAAATAAAGCTTCTCGCAACACTTTTGGAGATATACAAAAACAGTAAATTTCGGGGTCGCGCTGTGTACCCCCTATGGGGTCTATAATTATATCCTTTGGTAGGGTACACTAGTACCCTGTAATATAATACCTCGTCCAATTACAACATTGAAGGTTAATATTAAGGTCTGACAGGCGGCATTTTTCTTAACATTGAAAAATGCATTGTTTTAGATATACAAAAACAGTAAAATTCGGGGTCACGGTGTGTACCCCCTATGGGGTCTAAAATTATTTCCTTTGGTAGGGTACACTAGTACTCCGTAATATAATACCTGCTCCAATTACAACATTAAAGGTTAATATTAAGGTCTGATATGAAGCCATTTGTTAACAATGAGAAAAGACTTAAAATTGCTCCGTATGAACGCTTTTCGGAAGGCGAATTTCCTCAAAATAAAGCTTCTCCCAACACTTTTTGAGATATACATACATAGAAAATCTATTTCTCCTCTTGAAAAAAGACTTACAATTTCTGCCTATAAAAGCTCTTCGGAAGGCGAGTTTCTTGGAAATAGAGCTTCTCGCAACACTATTTTAGCTATACAAAAAGAGTAAAATTCGGGGTCACGCTGTGTACCCCCTATGGGGTCTATAATTTTTTCCTTTGGTAGGGTACACTAATACAAGGTAATATAACACCTAGTCCACTTAAAATATTAAGGGTCAATATTAAGGTCTGATAGGAGGCTTTGTTAACATTAAGAAAAGACTTTGAATTTCTGCGTATAAAAGCTCTTCGGAAGGCGAATTTCTTCGAAATAAAGCTTCTCGCAACACTTTTGGAGATATACAAAAACAGTAAAATTCGGGGTCACGCTGTGTACTCCCTATGGGGTCTATAATTATATCCTTTGGTAGGGTACACTAGTACCCCGTAATATAATACCTGGTCCAATTACAACATTGAAGGTTAATATTAAGGTCTGACAGGCGGCATTTTTCTTAACATTGAAAAATGCATTGTTTTAGATATACAAAAACAGTAAAATTCGGGGTCACGGTGTGTACCCCCTATGGGTTCTATAATTATTTCCTTTGGTAGGGTACACTAGTACCCCATAATATAATACCTGGTCCATTTACAACATTAAAGGTTAATATTAAGGTCTGATGGGAGGCATTTTTCTTAACATTGAAAAATGCATTGTTTTAAATATACATACATAGTAAAATGCGGTGTCACACTGTGTACCCCCTATGGGCTCTAAAATTATTTCCTTTGGTAGGGTACACTAGTACTCCGTAATATAATACCTGCTCCAATTACAACATTAAAGGTTAATATTAAGGTCTGATATGAAGCCATTTGTTAACAATGAGAAAAGACTTAAAATTGCTCCGTATGAACGCTTTTCGGAAGGCGAATTTCCTCAAAATAAAGCTTCTCCCAACACTTTTTGAGATATACATACATAGAAAATCTATTTCTCCTCTTGAAAAAAGACTTACAATTTTTGCCTATAAAAGCTCTTCGGAAGGCGAGTTTCTTGGAAATAGAGCTTCTCGCAACACTATTTTAGCTATACAAAAAGAGTAAAATTCGGGGTCACGCTGTGTACCCCCTATGGGGTCTATAATTTTTTCCTTTGGTAGGGTACACTAATACAAGGTAATATAACACCTGGTCCAATTACAACATTAATGATTAATATTGAGGTCTGATAGGAGGCATTTTTCTTAACATTGAAAAATGCACTGTTTTAGGTATACATACATAGTAAAGTGCGGGGTCACGCTGTGTACCCCCTATGGTGTCTATAATTATTTCCTTTGGTAGGGTACATTAGTACAAGGTAATATAACACCTGGTCCACTTAAAATATTAAGGGTCAATATTAAGGTCTGATAGGAGGGTTTGTTAACATTGAGAAAAGACGTAGAATTTCTGCGTATAAAAGCTCCTCAGAAGGCGAATTTCTTCGAAATAAAGCTTCTCGCAACACTTTTGGAGATATACAAAAACAGTAAAATTCGGGGTCACGCTGTGTACCCCCTATGGGGTCTATAATTATGTCCTTTGGTAGGGTACACTAGTACCCCGTAATATAATACCTGGTCCAATTACAACATTAAAAGTTAATATTAAGGTCTGACAGGCGGCATTTTTCTTAACATTGAAAAATGCATTGTTTTATATATACAAAAACAGTAAAATTCGGGGTCACGCTGTGTACCCCCTATGGTGTCTATAATTATTTCCTTTGGTAGGGTACACTAGTAACCCGTAATATAATACCTGGCCCAATTACAACATTAAAGGTTAATATTAAGGTCTGATAATTTTTAACAATGTTAACAATGTTAACATGTTAACATTGGACCAGGTATTATATTATGGGGTACTAGTGTACCCTACCTTTTGTTAACAATGAGAAAAGACTTAGAATTTCTCCGTATTAACGCTTTTCGGAAGGCGAATTTCCTCAAAATAAAGCTTCTCCCAACACTTTTGGAGATATACATACATAAAAAATTTATTTCTCCTCTTGAAAACAGACTTAGAATTTTTGCCTATAAAAGCTCTTCAGAAGGCGAATTTCTTGGAAATAGAGCTTCTCGCAACACTATTTTAGCTATACAAAAAGAGTAAAATTCGGGGTCACGCTGTGTACCCCCTATGGGCTCTATAATTGATTCCTTTGGTAGGGTACATTATTACAAGGTAATATAACAAGGTAATATATGGGGTCTATAATTATATCCTTTGGTAGGGTACACTAGTACCCCGTAATATAATACCTGGTCCAATTACAACATTGAAGGTTAATATTAAGGTCTGACAGGCGGCATTTTTCTTAACATTGAAAAATGCATTGTTTTAGATATACAAAAACAGTAAAATTCGGGGTCACGCTGTGTACCCCCTATGGGGTCTATAATTATGTCCTTTGGTAGGGTACACTAGTACCCCGTAATATAATACCTGGTCCAATTACAACATTAAAAGTTAATATTAAGGTCTGACAGGCGGCATTTTTCTTAACATTGAAAAATGCATTGTTTTATATATACAAAAACAGTAAAATTCGGGGTCACGCTGTGTACCCCCTATGGTGTCTATAATTATTTCCTTTGGTAGGGTACACTAGTAGCCCGTAATATAATACCTGGCCCAATTACAACATTAAAGGTTAATATTAAGGTCTGATATGAAGCCTTTTGTTAACAATGAGAAAAGACTTAGAATTTCTCCGTATTAACGCTTTTCGGAAGGCGAATTTCCTCAAAATAAAGCTTCTCCCAACACTTTTGGAGATATACATACATAAAAAATTTATTTCTCCTCTTGAAAACAGACTTAGAATTTTTGCCTATAAAAGCTCTTCAGAAGGCGAATTTCTTGGAAATAGAGCTTCTCGCAACACTATTTTAGCTATACAAAAAGAGTAAAATTCGGGGTCACGCTGTGTACCCCCTATGGGCTCTATAATTTTTTCCTTTGGTAGGGTACACTAATACAAGGTAATATAACACCTGGTCCACTTAAAATATTAAGGGTCAATATTAAGGTCTGATAGGAGGCTTTGTTAACATTAAGAAAAGACTTTGAATTTCTGCGTATAAAAGCTCTTCGGAAGGCGAATTTCTTCGAAATAAAGCTTCTCGCAACACTTTTGGAGATATACAAAAACAGTAAAATTCGGGGTCACGCTGTGTACTCCCTATGGGCTCTATAATTATTTCCTTTGGTAGGGTACACTAGTACAAGGTAATATAACACCTGGTCCAATTACAACATTAAAGGTTAATATTATAGTATAATATGAAGCCTTTTGTTAACAATGAAAAATGCACTGTTTTAGATATACATACATAGTAAAGTGCGGGGTCACGCTGTGTACCCCCTATGGGCTCTATAATTATTTCCTTTGGTAGGGTACACTAGTACAAGATAATACAACACCTGGTCCAATTACAACATTAAAGGTTAATATTATAGTATAATATGAAGCCTTTTGTTAACAATGAGAAAAGACTTAGAATTTTTTCGTATTAACGCTTTTCGGAAGGCGAATTTCCTCAAAATAAAGCTTCTCCCAACACTTTTTGAGGTATACATACATACATAGAAAATTTATTTCTCTCGTAAAAGCAACCCGGCTGCTGCGGTATCCGGAGCGCCTCTGCCGGCAATACACTCCGGTCCGGTACGGGGACCAGCGTCGGAGCCTTCCCGTTGAAAGATTATGCGTATAAAAGATTTTCAGAAGGCGAATTTCTTCAAAATAAAGCTTCTCGCAACACTTTTTGAGATATACAAAAACAGTAAAATGCGGGGTCCATTAATATTTCCTTTGGTAGGGTAAACTAGTACCCGGTAATATAGTACCTGGTCCAATTACAACATTAAAGGTTAATATTATAGTATAATATGAAGCCTTTTGTTAACAATGAGAAAAGACTTAGAATTTTTTCGTATTAACGCTTTTCGGAAGGCGAAATTCCTCAAAATAAAGCTTCTCCCAACACTTTTTGAGGTATACATACATACATACATACATACATACATACATACATACATACATACATACATACATACATACATACATACATACATACATAGAAAATTTTTAAAATTTGTTTATTTTTTTTTTCTATTGTTAATTTTACATTATATTATTCATTTAATGTCTTTTTCTATATTTTAGAAGGAACTATATATGAAAAATAATTTTTTTAAGTTCGGGAAAGTGAGATCAGAGCTTAAAAACAGGAAAAATCAATTAAAATTAATTTATTCATATTATTTACAATACTTTCGATAGTTTGGCCTGCCTAATATGTTCTCTGTATAAAAACAATCCTCTTTCTTCGTTAAAGAACGCGTAATGGAATAAAAAATAACATAAAATAGGCATGTACGGGTAAGTTTTCAAGACCACATAACTCGCTTTAATATTAAGCTATAAATCTCAAACTCGGTACCAAAATAGGGTACCATGCCCCCAACCTCTGTGCCTAAGGAAATATTCATAGCTTAATTAGGAGGGTCGCAATGGGCCCCCAAAGTACATCGTTAAACTGACCGCGAGATTGCTTTTGAAGCCATCAAGTAGCTCGCTGACCGTGTAATCGTGGTGGAGCGGATAGCGTGATAGCAGCTGAGCGAGACGGTGCGGGTTCGAATCCCAGTGTGGACAATTTTTAAAATTTGTTTATTTTTTTTTTCTATTGTTAATTTTACATTATATTATTCATTTAATGTCTTTTTCTATATTTTAGAAGGAACTATATATGAAAAATAATTTTTTTAAGTTCGGGAAAGTGAGATCAGAGCTTAAAAACAGGAAAAATCAATTAAAATTAATTTATTCATATTATTTACAATACTTTCGATAGTTTGGCCTGCCTAATATGTTCTCTGTATAAAAACAATCCTCTTTCTTCGTTAAAGAACGCGTAATGGAATAAAAAATAACATAAAATAGGCATGTACGGGTAAGTTTTCAAGACCACATAACTCGCTTTAATATTAAGCTGTACATCTCAAACTCGGTACCAAAATAGGGTACCATGCCCCCAACCCCTGTGCCTAAGGAAATATTTATAGCTTAATTAGGAGGGTCGCAATGGGCCCCCAAAGTACATCGTTAAACTGACCGCGAGATTGCTTTTGAAGCCATCAAGTAGCTCGCTGACCGTGTAATCGTGGTGGAGCGGATAGCGTGATAGCAGCTGAGCGAGACGGTGCGGGTTCGAATCCCAGTGTGGACAATTTTTAAAATTTGTTTATTTTTTTTTCTATTGTTAATTTTACATTATATTATTCATTTAATGTCTTTTTCTATATTTTAGAAGGAACTATATATGAAAAAAAAATTTTTTAAGTTCGGGAAAGTGAGATCAGAGCTTAAAAACAGGAAAAATCAATTAAAATTAATTTATTCATATTATTTACAATACTTTCGATAGTTTGGCCTGCCTAATATGTTCTCTGTATAAAAACAATCCTCTTTCTTCGTTAAAGAACGCGTAATGGAATAAAAAATAACATAAAATAGGCATGTACGGGTAAGTTTTCAAGACCACATAACTCGCTTTAATATTAAGCTATAAATCTCAAACTCGGTACCAAAATAGGACACCATGCCCCCCACCTCAGTGCCGAAGGAAATAATTATAGGTTAATTAGGAGGATCGCAAGGGGCCCCCAAAGTACATCGATCAACTAACCGGGAAAGTGCTTTTGAAGGCATGGAATACGACGCTTACCATGTATACGTGGTGGAGCGGATAGCGTGATAGCAGCTGAGCGAGATGGCGAGGGTTCGAATCCCGGTGCTGTCCATTTTTTGAAATTTGTTTTTTTTTCTTTTGTTAATTTTACATTATTTTATTTATTTAATGTGTTTTTCTATATTATAGAAGGAATTATATATGAAAAATAATTTTTTTAAGTTCGGGAAAATGAGATCAGAGCTTAAAAACAGAAAAAATCAATTAAAATTAATTTATTCATATTATTTACAATACTTTCGATAGTTTGGCCTGCCTAGTATGTTCTCTGTATAAAAACAATCCTCTTTCTTCGTTAAAGAACGTGTAATGGAAT
The DNA here is from genome assembly GCA_949128135.1 of Parasteatoda lunata. Classification (NCBI taxonomy): domain Eukaryota; kingdom Metazoa; phylum Arthropoda; class Arachnida; order Araneae; family Theridiidae; genus Parasteatoda; species Parasteatoda lunata. Next base: position 99,842,933 of record OX421980.1, on the reverse strand, counting down.
AAAAAATAACATAAAATAGGCATGTACGGGTAAGTTTTCAAGACTACATAACTCGCTTTAATATTAAGCTATAAATCTCAACAAAAACAGTAAAATTCGGGGTCGCGCTGTGTACCCCCTATGGGGTCTATAATTATATCCTTTGGTAGGGTACACTAGTACCCCGTAATATAATACCTGGTCCAATTACAACATTAAAGGTTAATACTAAGGTCTGACAGGCGGCATTTTTCTTAACATTGAAAAATGCATTGTTTTAGATATACAAAAACAGTAAAATTCGGGGTCACGCTGTGTACCCCCTATGGGGTCTATAAATATATACTTTGGTAAGGTACACGAGTACAAGGTAATATAACACCTGGTCCATTTACAACATTAAAGGTTAATATAAAGGTCTGATAGGAGGCATTTTTCTTAACATTGAAAAATGCATAGTTTTAGATATACAAAAACAGTAAAATTCGGGGTCACGGTGTGTACCCCCTATGGGGTCTATAATTATTTCCTTTGGTAGGGTACACTAGTACTCCGTAATATAATACCTGGTCCAATTACAACATTAAAGGTTAATATTAAGGTCTGATATGAAGCCATTTGTTAACAATGAGAAAAGACTTTATATTGATTCGTATTAACGCTTTTCGGAAGGCGAATTTCCTCAAAATAAAGCTTCTCGCAACACTTTTGGAGATATACATACATAAAAAATTTATTTCTCCTCTTGAAAACAGACTTAGAATTTCTGCCTATAAAAGCTCTTCAGAAGGCGAATTTCTTGGAAATAGAGCTTCTCGCAACACTATTTTAGCTATACAAAAAGAGTAAAATTCGGGGTCACGCTGTGTACCCCCTATGGGCTCTATAATTATTTCCTTTGGTAGGGTACACAAGTACCAGGTAATATAACACCTGGTCCACTTAAAATATTAAGGGTCAATATTAAGGTCTGATAGGAGCCTTTGTTAACATTAAGAAAAGACTTTGAATTTCTGCGTATAAAAGCTCTTCGGAAGGCGAATTTCTTCGAAATAAAGCTTCTCGCAACACTTTTGGAGATATACAAAAACAGTAAAATTCGGGGTCACGCTGTGTACTCCCTATGGGCTCTATAATTATTTCCTTTGGTAGGGTACACTAGTACAAGGTAATATAACACCTGGTCCAATTACAACATTAAAGGTTAATATTATAGTATAATATGAAGCCTTTTGTTAACAATGAAAAATGCACTGTTTTAGATATACATACATAGTAAAGTGCGGGGTCACGCTGTGTACCCCCTATGGGCTCTATAATTATTTCCTTTGGTAGGGTACACTAGTACAAGGTAATACAACACCTGGTCCAACTAAAACATTAAAGGTTAATATTAAGGTCTGATAGGAGGCTTTGTTAATATTGAGAATGGACTTAAAATTTTTGCGTATAAGAGCTATTGAGGAGGCGAATTTCTGCGAAATAAAGCTTCTCGAAACACTTTTGGAGATATACAAAAAGAGTAAAATTCGGGGTCACGCTGTGTACCCCCTATGGGCTTTATAATTATTTCCTTTGGTAAGGTACACTAGTACAAGGTAATATAACACCTGGTCCAATTAAAACATTAAAGGTTAATATTAAGGTCTGATAGGAGGCATTTTTCTTAACATTGAAAAATGCACTGTTTTAGATATACATACATAGTAAAATGCGGCGTTACACCGTGTACCCCCTATGGGCTCTATAATTATTTCCTTTGGTAAGGTACACTAGTACCAGGTAATATAACACCTGGTCCAATTAAAATATTAAGGGTCAATATTAAGGTCTGATAGGAGGCTTTGTTAACATTGAGAAAAGACTTAGAATTTCTGCGTATAAAAGCTCTTCAAAAGGCGAATTTCTTCGAAATAAAGCTTCTCGCAACACTATTTTAGATATACAAAAACAGTAAAATTCGGGGTCACGCTGTGTACGCCCTATGAGGTCTATAATTTTTTCCTTTGGTAAGGTACACTAGTACCCCGTAATATAATACCTGGTCCAATTACAAATTTAAAGGTTTATATTAAGGTCTGATAGGAGGCTTTGTTATTATTGAGAAAAGACTTAGAATTTTTCCGTATTAACGCTTTTCGGAAGGCGAATTTCTTACAAATAAAGCTTCTCGCAACACTTTTTGAGATATACATACATAGAAAATTTATTTCTCTTGAAAAAAGAATTTCTCCGTATTAACGCTTTTCGGAAGGCGAATTTCTGCGAAATAAGACTTTTCGCATCACTATTTCAGATAGACATACATTGCGGGGTCACACCGTGTACCCCCTATGGGGTCTATAATTGATTCCTTTGGTAGGGTACACTATTACAAGGTAATATAACACCTCGTCCAATTAAAACATTAAAGGTTAATATTAAGGTCTGATAGGAGGCATTTTTCTTAACATTGAAAAATGCCCCGTTTTAGATATACATACATACATACATACATACATACATAGTAAAATGAGGGGTTACACTGTGTACCCCCTATGAGGTCTATAATTATTTCCTTTGGTAGGGTACACTAGTACCCCGTAATATAATACCTGGTCCAATTACAACATTAAAGGTTAATATTAAGGTCTGATATGAAGCCATTTGTTAACAATGAGAAAAGACTTTATATTGATCCGTATTAACGCTTTTCGGAAGGCGAATTTCCTCAAAATAAAGCTTCTCGCAACACTTTTGGAGATATACATACGTAAAAAATTTATTTCTCCTCTTGAAAACAGACTTAGAATTTCTGCCTATAAAAGCTCTTCAGAAGGCGAATTTCTTGGAAATAGAGCTTCTCGCAACACTATTTTAGCTATACAAAAAGAGTAAAATTCGGGGTCACGCTGTGTACCCCCTATGGGCTCTATAATTATTTCCTTTGGTAGGGTACACAAGTACCAGGTAATATAACACCTGGTCCACTTAAAATATTAAGGGTCAATATTAAGGTCTGATAGGAGCCTTTGTTAACATTAAGAAAAGACTTTGAATTTCTGCGTATAAAAGCTCTTCGGAAGGCGAATTTCTTCGAAATAAAGCTTCTCGCAACACTTTTGGAGATATACAAAAACAGTAAAATTCGGGGTCACGCTGTGTACTCCCTATGGGCTCTATAATTATTTCCTTTGGTAGGGTACACTAGTACAAGGTAATATAACACCTGGTCCAATTACAACATTAAAGGTTAATATTATAGTATAATATGAAGCCTTTTGTTAACAATGAAAAATGCACTGTTTTAGATATACATAGTAAAGTGCGGGGTCACGCTGTGTACCCCCTATGGGCTCTATAATTATTTCCTTTGGTAGGGTACACTAGTACAAGGTAATACAACACCTGGTCCAACTAAAACATTAAAGGTTAATATTAAGGTCTGATAGGAGGCTTTGTTAATATTGAGAATGGACTTAAAATTTTTGCGTATAAGAGCTATTGAGGAGGCGAATTTCTGCGAAATAAAGCTTCTCGAAACACTTTTGGAGATATACAAAAAGAGTAAAATTCGGGGTCACGCTGTGTACCCCCTATGGGCTTTATAATTATTTCCTTTGGTAAGGTACACTAGTACAAGGTAATATAACACCTGGTCCAATTAAAACATTAAAGGTTAATATTAAGGTCTGATAGGAGGCATTTTTCTTAACATTGAAAAATGCACTGTTTTAGATATACATACATAGTAAAATGCGGCGTTACACCGTGTACCCCCTATGGGCTCTATAATTATTTCCTTTGGTAGGGTACACTAGTACCAGGTAATATAACACCTGGTCCAATTAAAATATTAAGGGTCAATATTAAGGTCTGATAGGAGGCTTTGTTAACATTGAGAAAAGACTTAGAATTTCTGCGTATAAAAGCTCTTCAAAAGGCGAATTTCTTCGAAATAAAGCTTCTCGCAACACTATTTTAGATATACAAAAACAGTAAAATTCGGGGTCACGCTGTGTACGCCCTATGAGGTCTATAATTTTTTCCTTTGGTAGGGTACACTAGTACCCCGTAATATAATACCTGGTCCAATTACAAATTTAAAGGTCTATATTAAGGTCTGATAGGAGGCTTTGTTATTATTGAGAAAAGACTTAGAATTTTTCCGTATTAACGCTTTTCGGAAGGCGAATTTCTTACAAATAAAGCTTCTCGCAACACTTTTTGAGATATACATACATAGAAAATTTATTTCTCTTGAAAAAAGAATTTCTCCGTATTAACGCTTTTCGGAAGGCGAATTTCTGCGAAATAAGACTTTTCGCATCACTATTTCAGATAGACATACATTGCGGGGTCACACCGTGTACCCCCTATGGGGTCTATAATTAATTCCTTTGGTAGGGTACACTATTACAAGGTAATATAACACCTCGTCCAATTAAAACATTAAAGGTTAATATTAAGGTCTGATAGGAGGCATTTTTCTTAACATTGAAAAATGCCCCGTTTTAGATATACATACATACATACATACATACATACATAGTAAAATGAGGGGTTACACTGTGTACCCCCTATGAGGTCTATAATTATTTCCTTTGGTAGGGTACACTAGTACCCCGTAATATAATACCTAGTCCAATAACAACATTAAAGGTTAATATGAAGGTCAAAAAAGGTCAAAAAACTTCTCGCAACACTTTTTGAGATATACAAAAACAGTAAAATGCGGGGTCCATTAATATTTCCTTTGGTAGGGTAAACTAGTACCCGGTAATATAGTACCTGTTCCAATTACAACATTAAAGGTTAATATTATAGTATAATATGAAGCTTTTTGTTAACAATGAGAAAAGACTTAGAATTTTTTCGTATTAACGCTTTTCGGAAGGCGAAATTCCTCAAAATAAAGCTTCTCCCAACACTTTTTGAGGTATACATACATACATACATACATACATACATAGAAAATTTTTAAAATTTGTTTATTTTTTTTTCTATTGTTAATTTTACATTATATTATTCATTTCATGTCTTTTTCTATATTTTAGAAGGAACTATATATGAAAAATAATTTTTTTAAGTTCGGGAAAGTGAGATCAGAGCTTAAAAACAGGAAAAATCAATTAAAATTAATTTATTCATATTATTTACAATACTTTCGCTAGTTTGGCCTGCCTAATATGTTCTCTGTATAAAAACGATCCTCTTTCTTCGTTAAAGAACGCGTAATGGAATAAAAAATAACATAAAATAGGCATGTACGGGTAAGTTATCAAGACCACATAACTCGCTTTAATATTAAGCTATAAATCTCAAACTCGGTACCAAAATAGGGTACCATGCCCCCAACCCCTGTGCCTAAGGGTACACTAGTACCAAGTCATGTAACACCTGGTCTCATTAAAATATTAAGGGTCAATATTAAGGTCTGATAGGAGGCTTTGTTAACATTGAGAAAAGACTTAGAATTTCTGCGTATAAAAGCTCTTCGGAAGGCGAATTTCTTCGAAATAAAGCTTCTCGCAACACTTTTGGAGATATACAAAAACAGTAAAATTCGGAGTCACGCTGTGTACCCCCTATGGGGTCTATAATTATTTCCTTTGGTAGGGTACACTAGTACCCCGTACTATAATACCTTGTCCAATTACAACATTAAAGGTTAATATTAAGATCTGATAGGAGGCATTTTTCTTAACATTGAAAAATGCACTGTTTTAGATATACATACATAGTAAAGTTCGGGGTCACGCTGTGTACCCCCTATGGGGACTATAATTATTTCCTTTGGTAGGGTACACTAGTACCAGGTAATATAACACCTGGTCCAATGAAAATATTAAGGGTCAATATTAAAGTCTGATATGAGGCTTTGTTAACATTGAGAAAAGACTTAGAATTTCTGCGTATAAAAGCTCTTCAGAAGGCGAATTTCTGCGAAATAAAGCTTCTCGCAACACTTTTTGAGATATACAAAAACAGTTAAATGCGGGGTCCCACCGTGTACCCCCTATGGGGTCTATAATTTTTTCCTTTGGTAGAGTACACTAGTACCCGGTAATATACTACCTGGTCCAATTACAACATTAAAGGTTAATATTATAGTATGATATGAAGCCTTTTGTTAACAATTAGAAAAGACTTAAAATTTCTCCGCATTAACGCTTTTCGGAAGGCGAATTTCTGCGAAATAAAGCTTCTCCCAACACTTTTTGTGATATACATACCAGAGATGTCCAATATTTTCTGGAACAGGTATTTGGAACCTGTTATTTAATCATACCTGTTATAAAAATAACAGGTTACTTCCAAAGGCCTGTTCCAAAATACTAGGCAAAAATTTTAATTCAATTATGTTGGCAAAAATAAATTTTTCTACTTTTTTAAAAATGTTAAACTGTTTTTTTTTTTTTTTTTTTTTTTTTTTTTTGGCAATCTTTGTACAGTTTATAATAAGAAAAAAAAATCACGTTTTATTTATTATTACAGGGCCGTAGCCAGACATTTTGAGGGTCTATACAAGTTTTGTATTTCTAGTGTTATAATTTTTTAAGAGCTGTTTTAAGTCTAATAATTTAACGAGTAACTTTGCTAAAATCAAATGAATTATTCTAAAAATGTTTATATATAGCTCATTTTCTCTAGTTCAATAGTTAATATTTCTATATATAGGTAGTTATTTATTATTATTATTTTTTTTTTCATATTGCGTGGTGTCACTAGAACTGCATTTAAAAACCATGTCTAGGCAGTCTTGTATAGGTTTGGAAAAAAATTCTACGATAATATTTATAATAAATACCGCCTATGAAACGTGAGCCACTCTATGAAATTAATTTTAAATAATTATTTATTATTGTTTGTTATTTATAATAAGAAGAAAACTAAAATTTAAGCTATGTAAATTTTACATCATTTTAACTGTGTAATTTTAAAATGCAAAATTTGAACATTATTGATCAAATTGTTTCTAAGTTAAAAAATTTCAAAAAGACATACATGACTTCATTCGAATTTTGCATTGTGTCATTTAAAATTACATAGTTTAAAATGATACATGAGTTAATGTGCATCAACCATTATTAAACAAATTAGTATAAATTAAGAAATAATTTCAAAAAGATTACATTGTATTTCCCTTAGTTAAACAAATTTTATAATAATGAATAAAAATTTTTAATTCGTTAAAAAAATTTTTTTTTTTTTTTTTTTTTTTTTTTGCATGGAATACGTAAAAAGTAAAATTAACAAGCCTAAATAGAATTAAAAGGAAAAACAAATAACCCAAATTCATCGAACAAACGATCGGTTTAGTCAAAGAATGTGTCTTATTATAGATAGCACTTAAAACGTGAAAATCCGATCAATAGAACAAAATTTTTTCAACAGTCTTTTTCCCCCCTCCCTGTAAGTGTAAACCTGATATTTCTAAACTTAAAAGCAATTTATAGACTTTAAAAAACTGTTTACTTGTATAAGCAAGAATCAAAAACTTCTCGCGTGAGTAGCATGCGTTGTAGTTCAGTTATGTCCCACTAGAACTGCACAATGGGCTATTGGTGACTGTTTGGGAAGCATCCCTGAGGATTATCCGAAGACATGCCATCACAATTTTGATCCTCTGCAGAGGGGATGGCACTCCCGCTTCGGTAGCCCGCCGAACTGCACGCGAATTCGAGCACTTTACGGTAGAACAGTTTAGCGAGGACCCATACCGCACACCCTCGGTCCCTACGCAGACTGATCCAAATGGTCAAGTTTTGTAACGTATATGTGAAATCATGATAAGTCTCAATTTCTGTGTTTTCATAGTCTAAAAAATAAAAGAGCTGTAATAGAAGTCATACATTTTAGTTCCAATAAAACTAAATGTCGTTCTATAAACTTAAATTTAAATATTAATTTCAATCGTAAATTAATAACAGTACTTAAATTTCGCTTCGTTAAAATTATTTTGCGTTCGAAGTAAATCATTAAATGCCTTTTTTTTTTTATTTCACTAAGAAAATGATTATTCTGTAATTATATTGTTAAAATACATTTAGAGTGTCTTAAATTTCTTAATAAGAAATAACCTTTCAAAAGCTTAAATAAAAATTAAAAAAATTTTTAAAAAAATTGAAAATTATTGATAGTACACTGCTAGCCCCCCATTTTTTATCACAGGCTAGTATTTTGGAACAGGCGATATTTTTTCACAGCTAGTATTTTGGAACAGGCGATATTTTGTCACCGGCTAGTATTTTGGAACAGGCGATATTTTTTTCACAGCTAGTATTTTGGAACAGGTGATATTTTGTCACAGCCTAGTATTTTGGAACAGGCGATATTTTTTCACAGCTAGTATTTTGGAACAGGCGATATTTTTTAACAGCTAGTATTTTGGAACAGATGGTATTTTGTCACAGCCTAGTATTTTGGAACAGGTGAGGCAGGTTAGTATTTTTGAACAAATTTGTATTTAGGATTAGGCAATGATGCTCGGCCTATGGGGGGGGGCAGGTTGCTTCTAATTACATTTTCTTGTTTTAATTTTTTTTTCTGTGATTCAAATAGTATAAGCATTTAAATATTTTTCCTAATTTTGATATTGATACATATTTCCTACATGTAAGATAGAAAAAATATTTGTTGTAGTAATTCAATCAATGTTCTATGTCAAGAATGATTTGTCATTGTGTTGAATTTCGTCCTCTCGCATAGAAATAGATGTCTCTCTGCCATTGCCTATTATTTTGTTGCTTAAAAGATTTATTTATTTTGAATTTTTGAAGAAAATAAATAAATATTTTTAAATGAAAATATTCTGCAGGAAAGGAAAAAATCTATTACAGTTAATTTGGCGAATTTCTTTTTTTTTGATTGTTTTGAATTTTCCTTTGACATTAAAATTATCATTAAGGCTGCATAGTATGTGATATTATGAAATTAATGTGCTAATTGTTTTGAAAGAAAAATATTATTTAAATAATCCAAGAAAAGTTTGGAATTGTTAAAAAGGCTTGTTTCTTTAAAAATTAAGCTAAATTCGTATACTGATGTTTATTTTGAATATTTACTTTTAAAAAAGATGTTTACAAATTTGGGATTATGCTCTATTTATATAAAATTTGCTAAATATTTTAGCTGGTGCAAATTCATAAAGCTCAATCAAATTTTTGTATAAATATTTTATTTGTTTAAAACTATAAAATGATGTTATTCGAGCTATTTAAAATGTTGCGACGAGGTTGCAATGCATGCAGTTAGACTATTATTTTTTTCTTTTTGTCAAATGAAAAAATATTGGTTATTCTGCCACACATACAGAATATAATGTGCAACTCCTACATTGTTTTGATTTAAAAATAATAATACACTATATGTTGTATTTTAAATTCAGAAATCATTTTTTTTTTTTTTAAATTTCTAATTCACCTCAATATTTATGAAGTTCCATTTTTTCCCTCTTGTAGAAATGAAAAGATTCTGGTTATATCGTCAAACAGAATGTAATAGGGAATTCCTAAATTCTTTTTATTTAGATGTAGAAACAATGTACATTGTAATATTCAAAACTTTTTTAATTCTCTAAGCTTTCTAAATTATTTTATGCTTGTTAAAAAGAGGCAAATTTTGTAAAAGAATTTTTTCTGCGTCACTCATTTCTCCTAAAAGTGCCTTAAAAAGAACTATATTTTGTAACAAAAATTATTGGTCTATTATTATTTATTATATTTGATTACACTATCAAATATGCATTTGAAGTGTTTTCAACCATTTTGATATACCCAATCTACTTAAGTCACAAAAAAAAAAAAAAAAAAAAAATGTATACATAAAAAAGACGAAATATAGTTTTTTCACAGAGCCTAAACAATAGAGAATAAAACAAAAATTTATATGTAACTGCTTTCTTTTAGTTTAAAAATTAAATAGAAAAAAACTTCGCGATATTTTCTTACTCTTAGAAAGAAAAAATACTTTTCCTAAAAACTTTGTCAAATTAATAGAAAAATATGTATCTGCTACAAAAATACTTGCCATTCTAAGTTATCTTTCAAATATAAAAAAGTGGACTTTTTTTCCTTAGACCTGTTATTTTGGAACAGGTATTTGGAACAGGTATTTTTTTGTATTGTAACAGTTGGAACCTCTTATTTGAAAATACCTGTTATTGCCCATCACTAATGCATACATAGAAAATTTATTTCTCCTCTTGAAAAAAGACTTAGAATTTCTGCGTATAAAAGCTCTTTAGAAGGCGAATTTCATCGAAAGAAAGCTTCTCGCAACACTTTTTGAGATATACAAAAATAGTTATATGCGGTGTCACGCTGTGTACCCCCTATGGGGTCTATAATTATTTCCTTTGATAGGGTACACTAGTACCAGGTAATCTATTTTATTCCTTTGTTAACATTAAGAAAAGACTTTGAATTTCTGCGTATAAAAGCTCTTCGGAAGGCGAATTTCTTCGAAATAAAGCTTCTCGCAACACTTTTGGAGATATACAAAAACAGTAAAATTCGGGGTCACGCTGTGTACCCCCTATGAGCTGTATAATTATTTCCTTTGGTAGGGTACACTATTACAAGGTAATATAACACCTGGTCCACTTAAAATATTAAGGGTCAATATTAAGGTCAGATTGTAGGCTTTGTTAACATTGAGTAAAGACTTAAAATTTCTCCGTATTAACGCTTTTCGGAAGGCGAATTTCTTCGAAATAAAGCTTCTCGCAACACTTTTTGAGATATACAAAAACAGTAAAATTCGGGGTCGAGCTGTGTACCCCCTATGGGGTCTATAATTTTTTCCTTTGGTAGTGTAGACTAGTACAAGGTAATATAACACCTGGTCCAATTACAACATTAAAGGTTAAAATTAAGGTATCATATGAAGCCTTTTGTTAACAAAGAGAAAAGACTTAAAATTTCTCCGTATTAACGCTTTTCGGAAGGCGAATTTCCTCAAAATAAAGCTTCTCGCGACACAGTTTGATATATACATACATGGAAAATTTATTTCTCCTCTTGAAAAAAGACTTAGAATTTCTCCGTATTAACGCTTTTCGGAAGGCGAATTTCTTCGAAATAAAGCTTCTCGCATCACTATTTTAGATATACAAAAATAATAAAATTCAGGGTAACGCTGTGTACCCCCTATGGGGTCTATAGGTTTTTCCTTTGGTAGGGTACACTAGTACAAGGTAATATAACACCTGGTCCAGTTAATACAATAAAGGTTAATATTAAGGTCTGATAGGAGGCTTTGTTATTATTGAGGAAAAAATTAGAATTTTTCCGTATTAACGCTTTTCGGAAGGCGAATTTCCTCAAAATAAAGCTTCTCCCTACACTTTTTGAGGTATACATACATAGAAAACTTATTTCTCTCGTAAAAGCACCGCGGCTCCTGCAGTGTCCGGTGCGCCTCTGCCGGCCCTTGCAAATCCGAGGGAGAGAATGTGCTTTTCGTGCCGGTCCGTTCCCATATCCGCAGCAGGTCTCCAAGGTGAACAGCCTCTAGTCGATAGAACAATGTAGGTAAGGGAAGTCGGCAAGTTCGATCTGCAACTTCGGGATAAGGATTGGCTCTGAGGACTGGGCCCGTCGGGCTAGGGTCCGAAGCGGGTGTGGCACTGCACCGGGACTGGGCGAGACTGGCTGCAGCGATGCAGTCCGGTCCGGCCAGGACCAGCGGCGGGGCATTCCCCTGGAATGCCTCAGCTGCGCGGCGGGCCCAATTTCTTCACATTGAGAAAAGACTTAGAATTTCTGCGTATAAAAGCTCTTCAGAAGGCGAATTTCTTCGAAATAAAGCTTCTCGCAACACTTTTTGAGATTTGCAAAAACAGTTAAATGCGGGGTCACGCTGTGTACCCCCTATGGGATCTATAATTATTTCCTTTGGTAGAGTACACTAGTACCATGTCCTGTAACACCTGGTCTCATTAAAATATTAAGGGTCAATATTGAGGTATGATAGGAGGCTTTGTTAACATTGAGAAAAGACTTAGAATTTCTGCGTATAAAAGCTCTTCGGAAGGCGAATTTCTTCGAAATAAAGCTTCTCGCAACACTTTTGGAGATATACAAAAACAGTAAAATTCGGGGTCACGCTGTGTGCCCCCTATGGGGTCTATAATTATTTCCTTTGGTAGGGTACACTAGTACCCCGTACTATAATACCTTGTCCAATTACAACATTAAAGGTTAATATTAAGATCTGATAGGAGGCATTTTTCTTAGCATTGAAAAATGCACTGTTTTAGATATACATATATAGTAAAGTTCGGGGTCACGCTGTGTACCCCCTATGGGGTCTATAATTATTTCCTTTGGTAGGGTACACTAGTACCAGGTAATATAACACCTGGTCCAATTAAAATATTAAGGGTTAATATTAAGGTCAGATAGGAGGCTTTGTTAACATTGAGAAAAGACTTATAATTTCTCCGTATTAACGCTTTTCGGAAGGCGAATTTCTTCGAAATAAAGCTTCTCGCAACACTTTTGGAGATATACAAAAACAGTAAAATTCGGAGTCACGCTGTGTACCCCCTATGAGCTGTATAATTATTTCCTTTGGTAGGGTACACTAGTACAAGGTAATATAACACCTGGTCCACTTAAAATATTAAGGGTCAATATTAAGGTCAGATAGGAGGCTTTGTTAACATTGAGAAAAGACTTATAATTTCTCCGTATTAACGCTTTTCGGAAGGCGAATTTCTTCGAAATAAAGCTTCTCGCAACACTTTTGGAGATATACAAAAACAGTAAAATTCGGGGTCACGCTGTGTACCCCCTATGAGCTGTATAATTATTTCCTTTGGTAGGGTACACTAGTACAAGGTAATATAACACCTGGTCCACTTAAAATATTAAGGGTCAATATTAAGGTCAGATAGGAGGCTTTGTTAACATTGAGAAAAGACTTAAAATTTCTCCGTATTAACGCTTTTCGGAAGGCAAATTTCTTCGAAATAAAGCTTCTCGCAACACTTTTGGAGATATACAAAAACAGTAAAATTCGGGGTCACGCTGTGTACCCCCTATGGGATCTATAATTTTTTCCTTTGGTAGGGTACACTAGTACAAGGTAATATAACAGCTAGTCCAATTACAACATTAAAGGTTAATATTAAGGTAAGATATGAAGCCTTTTGTTAACAATGAGAAAAGACTTAAAATTTCTCCGTATTAACGCTTTTCGGAAGGCGAATTTCCTCAAAATAAAGCTTCTCGCGACACTTTTTGAGATATACAAAAACAGTTAAATGCGGGGTCACGCCGTGTACCCCCTATGGGGTCTATAATTATTTCCTTTGGTAGGGTACACTAGTACCCCGTAATATAATACCTGGTTCAATTAGAACATTAAAGGTTAATATTAGGATCTGATAGGAGGCATTTTTCTTAACATTGAAAAATGCACTGTTTAAATATATATACATAGTAAAGTGCGGGGTCACACTGTGTACACCCTATGGACTCTAAAATTATTTCCTTTGGTAGGGTACACTAGTACCAGGTAATATAACACCTGCTCCACTTAAAATATTAAGGGTCAATATTAAGGTCTGATAGGAGGCTTTGGTAACATTGAGAAAAGACTTAGAATTTCTGCATATAAAAGCTCTTCTGAAGGCGAATTTCTGCGAAATAAAGCTTCTCGCAACACTTTTTGAGATATACAAAAACAGTTAAATGCGGGGTCACGCTGTGTACCCCCTATGGGGTCTATCATTATTTCCTTTGGTAGGGTACACTAGTACCTCGTACTATATTACCTTGTCCAATTACAACATTAAAGGCTAATATTAAGGTCTGATAGGAGGCCTTTTACTTAACATTGAAAAATGCACTGTTTTAGATATACATACATAGTAAAATGCGGGGTCACGCTGTGTACCCCCTATGGGCTGTATAATTATTTCCTTTGGTAGGGTACACTAGTACAAGGTAATATAACACCTGGTCCATTTAAAATATTAAGGGTTAATAGTAAGGTCTGATAGGAGTCTTTGTTAACATTGAGAAAAGACTTATAATTTCTGCATATAAAAGCTCTTCGGAAGGCGAATTTCTTCGAAATAAAGCTTCTCCTAACACTTTTTGAGATATACAAAAACAGTAAAATTCGGGGTCACGCTGTGTACCCCCTATGGGATCTATAATTTTTTCCTTTGGTAGTGTAGACTAGTACAAGGTAATATAACACCTGGTCCAATTACAACATTAAAGGTTACAGTTAAGGTATCATATGAAGCCTTTTGTTAACAAAGAGAAAAGACTTAAAATTTCTCCGTATTAACGCTTTTCGGAAGGCGAATTTCCTCAAAATAAAGCTTCTCGCGACACTGTTTGAGATATACATGCATGGAAAATTTATTTCTCCTCTTGAAAAAAGACTTAGAATTTCTCCGTATTAACGCTTTTCGGAAAGCGAATTTCTTCGAAATAAAGCTTCTCGCATAACTATTTTAGATATACAAAAATAATAAAATTCAGGGTAACGCTGTGTACCCCCTATGGGGTCTATAGGTTTTTCCTTTGGTAGGGTACACTAGTACAAGGTAATATAACACCTGGTCCAGTTAATACATTAAAGGTTAATATTAAGGTAAGATATGAAGCCTTTTGTTAACAATGAGAAAAGACTTAAAATTTCTCCGTATTAACGCTTTTCGTAAGGCGAATTTCTGCGAAATAAAGCTTCTCGCAACACTTTTTGAGATATACAAAAACAGTTAAATGCGGGGTCACGCCGTGTACCCCCTATGGGGTCTATAATTATTTCCTTTGGTAGGGTACACTAGTACGCCGTAATATAATACCTGGTCCAATTAGAACATTAAAGGTTCTAATTGGAATATATATACATAGTAAAGTGCGGGGTCACACTGTGTACACCCTATGGACTCTAAAATTATTTCCTTTGGTAGGGTACACTAGTACCAGGTAATATAACACCTGGTCCAATTAAAATATTAAGGGTCAATATTAAAGTCTGATATGAAGCTTTGTTAACATTGAGAAAAGACTTAGAATTTCTGCGTATAAAAGCTCTTCAGAAGGCGAATTTCTGCGAAATAAAGCTTCTCGCAACACTTTTTGAGATATACAAAAACAGTTAAATGCGGGGTCCCACCGTGTACCCCCTATGGGGTCTATAATTTTTTCCTTTGGTAGAGTACACTAGTATCCGGTAATATAGTACCTGGTCCAATTACAACATTAAAGGTTAATATTATAGTATGATATGAAGCCTTTTGTTAACAATGAGAAAAGACTTAAAATTTCTCCGCATTAACGCTTTTCGGAAGGCGAATTTCTGCGAAATAAAGCTTCTCCCAACACTTTTTGTGATATACATACTAGAGATGTCCAATATTTTCTGGAACAGGTATTTGGAACCTTTTATTTAATCATACCTGTTATAAAAATAACAGGTTACTTCCAAAGGCCTGTTCCAAAATACTAGGCAAAAATTTTAATTCAATTATGCTGGCAAAAATAAATTTTTCTACTTTTTTAAAAATGTTAAACTGTTGTTTTTTTTTTTTTTTTTTTTTTTTTTGGCAATCTTTGTACAGTTTATAATAAGAAAAAAAAAATCACGTTTTATTTATTATTACAGGGCCGTAGCCAGACATTTCGAGGGTCTATACAAGTTTTGTATTTCTAGTGTTATAATTTTTTAAGAGCTGTTTTAAGTCTAATAATTTAACGAGTAACTTTGCTAAAATCAAATGAATTATTCTAAAAATGTTTATATACAGCTCATTTTCTCTAGTTCAATAGTTAATATTTCTATATATAGGTAGTTATTTATTATTATTATTTTTTTTTTTTCATATTGCGTGGTGTCACTAGAACTGCATTTAAAAACCATGTCTAGGCAGTCTTGTATAGGTTTGGAAAAAAATTCTACGATAATATTTATAATAAATACCGCCTATGAAACGTGAGCCACTCTATGAAATTAATTTTAAATAATTATTTATTATTGTTTGTTATTTATAATAAGAAAACTAAAATTTAAGCTATGTAAATTTTACATCATTTTAACTGTGTAATTTTAAAATGCAAAATTTGAACATTATTGATCAAATTGTTTCTAAGTTAAAAAATTTCAAAAAGACATACATGACTTCATTCGAATTTTGCATTGTGTCATTTAAAATTACATAGTTTAAAATGATACATGAGTTAATGTGCATCAACCATTATTAAACAAATTAGTATAAATTAAGAAATAATTTCAAAAAGATTACATTGTATTTCCCTTAGTTAAACAAATTTTATAATAATGAATAAAAAATTTTAATTCGTTAAAAAAATTTTTTTTTTTTTTTTTTTTTTTTTTTTGCATGGAATACGTAAAAAGTAAAATTAACAAGCCTAAATAGAATTAAAAGGAAAAACAAATAACCCAAATTCATCGAACAAACGATCGGTTTAGTCAAAGAATGTGTCTTATTATAGATAGCACTTAAAACGTGAAAATCCGATCAATAGAACAAAATTTTTTCAACAGTCTTTTTCCCCCCTCCCTGTAAGTGTAAACCTGATATTTCTAAACTTAAAAGCAATTTATAGACTTTAAAAAACTGTTTACTTGTATAAGCAAGAATCAAAAACTTCTCGCGTGAGTAGCATGCGTTGTAGTTCAGTTATGTCCCACTAGAACTGCACAATGGGCTATTGGTGACTGTTTGGGAAGCATCCCTGAGGATTATCCGAAGACATGCCATCACAATTTTGATCCTCTGCAGAGGGGATGGCACTCCCGCTTCGGTAGCCCGCCGAACTGCACGCGAATTCGAGCACTTTACGGTAGAACAGTTTAGCGAGGACCCATACCGCACACCCTCGGTCCCTACGCAGACTGATCCAAATGGTCAAGTTTTGTAACGTATATGTGAAATCATGATAAGTCTCAATTTCTGTGTTTTCATAGTCTAAAAAATAAAAGAGCTGTAATAGAAGTCATACATTTTAGTTCCAATAAAACTAAATGTCGTTCTATAAACTTAAATTTAAATATTAATTTCAATCGTAAATTAATAACAGTACTTAAATTTCGCTTCGTTAAAATTATTTTGCGTTCGAAGTAAATCATTAAATGCCTTTTTTTTTTATTTCACTAAGAAAATGATTATTCTGTAATTATATTGTTAAAATACATTTAGAGTGTCTTAAATTTCTTAATAAGAAATAACCTTTCAAAAGCTTAAATAAAAATTAAAAAAATTTTTAAAAAAATTGAAAATTATTGATAGTACACTGCTAGCCCCCCATTTTTTATCACAGGCTAGTATTTTGGAACAGGCGATATTTTTTCACAGCTAGTATTTTGGAACAGGCGATATTTTGTCACAGGCTAGTATTTTGGAACAGGCGATATTTTTTTCACAGCTAGTATTTTGGAACAGGTGATATTTTGTCACAGCCTAGTATTTTGGAACAGGCGATATTTTTTCACAGCTAGTATTTTGGAACAGGCGATATTTTTTAACAGCTAGTATTTTGGAACAGATGGTATTTTGTCACAGCCTAGTATTTTGGAACAGGTGAGGCAGGTTAGTATTTTTGAACAAATTTGTATTTAGGATTAGGCAATGATGCTCGGCCTATGGGGGGGGGGCAGGTTGCTTCTAATTACATTTTCTTGTTTTAATTTTTTTTTCTG
This sequence comes from Parasteatoda lunata, assembly GCA_949128135.1. NCBI lineage: Eukaryota > Metazoa > Arthropoda > Arachnida > Araneae > Theridiidae > Parasteatoda > Parasteatoda lunata. Next base: position 99,825,284 of record OX421980.1, on the reverse strand, counting down.
TGATTCAAATAGTATAAGCATTTAAATATTTTTCCTAATTTTGATATTGATACATATTTCCTACATGTAAGATAGAAAAAAAATTCACAAAAATTTCCTATAAAATACATTCTTACTCTCTCTCTTTCGCATTTTTTTCTTTCTTTTTTTAAGGTAATAACTACTTTTTATTCCCTTATAAGAAAGAGGTGTTAAAATTGTTAAAACTATATTTAGTATGCGAATTCAAGCTATATTTAAACACTTTATTTTCGTTGTATGCAATCTATATTATTGTGGCGTAACTACCACTATAAATATTGAATACTAATTCCCTAGTATATAATATATGTTAACTTACTCTTTCTTTTATGTGGTACCATTTGTTAGATGAAGGTTGACGTAGTAGATTTATATATCACCTCAATATCAAACACTATAATTTTTCTACCTATCTGTATTCTTTTTTACTTTATCTACTTTAAAATGCTGAACTTATGACGAAGCATGAAGGGGTAGTACAATAGTACAGAGAAGATGAAGGGTAGTAGAATAATATGAAAATATATATTTTTTTTTCATGAAAAAAGAGAAACAATTCTTAACTTTCAGCCAAAGGAAGCATAAAGTTGTCGATTATGGACTCTTAAGACTAATTACATTGCTATTATTTTTATTAGAAAACTATCTAATAGATGTTTGGCTTGAACAAAATATTTTATGAATGTGATTTAATAGTGAAGTTTAGTAATAAAGTTTTAGGGGTCATTAAATTTATGTATTTTATACATTTAATGAAAAATTCAGAATATTTTTTTTGAAATAGTGAATTGCTCACTATGGTGTATCTACGGCATGCATTTACATAAAAATGCTCCAATCCCCCCCCCCTCTTTTTTCCGACTACTGTATTTACTGCATTAATTACAATCGTCTTTTGGGGGACATCTAATCTAGTTTACTTCGAGAATCCAGGCACCTCTTTACGCCATTGGCCCCCTAATATAACTTTCGGTTCCTTTTTCGACCGTGACCTTCAAGGTTACGAATCGACTCTCTCTATATCTTTACATGAAGGCGTGTCCTTTATTTCCCTCATAGTTATTTGTTGTAGTAATTCAATCATATTCTATGTGAAGAATGATTTGTCATTGTGTTGAATTTCGTCCACTCGCATAGAAATAGATGTCTCTCTGCCATTGCCTATTATTTTGTTGCTTAAAAGATTTATTTATTATGAATTTTTAAAGAAAATAAATAAATATTTTTAAATGAAAATATTCTGCAGGAAAGGAAAAAATCTATTACAGTTAATTTGGCGAATTTCTTTTTTTTGATTGTTTTGAATTTTCCTTTGACATTAAAATTATCATTAAGGCTGCATAGTATGTGATATTATGAAATTAATGTGCTAATTGTTTTGAAAGAAAAATATTATTTAAATAATCCAAGAAAAGTTTGGAATTGTTAAAAAGACTTGTTTCTTTAAAAATTATGCTAAATTCGTATACTGATGTTTATTTTGAATATTTACTTTTAAAAAAAATGTTTACAAATTTGGGATTATGCTCTATTTATATTAAATTTGCTAAATATTTTAGCTGGTGCAAATTCATAAAGCTCAATCAATTAAATTTTTGTATAATTATTTTTTTGTTTAAAACTATAAAATGATGTTATTCGAGCTATTTAAAATGTTGCGACGAGGTTGCAATGCATGCAGTTAGACTATTATTTTTTTTCTTTTTGTCAAATGAAAAAATATTGGTTATTCTGCCACACATACAGAATATAATGTGCAACTCCTACATTGTTTTGATTTAAAAATAATAATACACTATGTGTTGTATTTTAAATTCAGAAATCATTTTTTTTTTTTTTTTTAATTTCTAATTCACCTCAAAATTTATGAAGTTCCATTTTTTCCCTCTTGTAGAAATGAAAAGATTCTGGTTATATCGTCAAACAGAATGTAATAGGGAATTCCTAAATTCTTTTTATTTAGATTTAGAAACAATGTACATTGTAATATTCAAAACTTTTTTAATTCTCTAAGCTTTCTAAATTATTTTATGCTTGTTAAAAAGAGGCAAATTTTGTAAAAGAATTTTTTCTGCGTCACTCATTTCTCCTAAAAGTGCCTTAAAAAGAACTATATTTTGTAACAAAAATTATTGGTTCTATTATTATTTATTATATTTGATTACACTATCAAATATGCATTTGAAGTGTTTTCAACCATTTTGATCTACCCAATCTACTAAAGTCACAAAAAAAAAAAAAAAAAAAAAAAAAAAATGTATACATAAAAAAAGACGAAATATAGTTTTTTCATAGAGCCTAAACAATAGAGAATAAAACAAAAATTTATATGTAACTGCTTTCTTTTAGTTTAAAAATTAAATAGAAAAAAACTTCGCGATATTTTCTTACTCTTAGAAAGAAAAAATACTTTTCCTAACAACTTTGTCAAATTAAATGAAAAATATGTATCTGCTACAAAAATACTTGCCATTCTAAGTTATCTTTCAAATATAAAAAAGTGGACTTTTTTTCCTTAGACCTGTTATTTTGGAACAGGTATTTGGAACAGGTATTTTTTTGTATTGTAACAGTTGGAACCTCTTATTTGAAAATACCTGTTATTGCCCATCACTAATACATACATAGAAAATTTATTTCTCCTCTTGAAAAAAGACTTAGAATTTCTGCGTATAAAAGCTCTTCAGAAGGCGAATTTCATCGAAAGAAAGCTTCTCGCAACACTTTTTGAGATATACAAAAATAGTTAAATGCGGTGTCACGCTGTGTACCCCCTATGGGGTCTATAATTATTTCCTTTGGTAGGGTACACTAGTACCAGGTAATATAACACCTTGTCCAATTAAAATATTAAGGGTCAATATTAAGGTCTGATATGAAGCATTTTGTTAACAATGAGAAAAGACTTAAAATTTCTCCGTATTAACGCTTTTCGGAAGGCGAATTTCCTCAAAATAAAGCTTCTCGCAACACTTTTTGAGATATACATACATAGAAAATTTATTTCTCCTCTTGAAAAAAGACTTAGAATTTCTGCGTATAAAAGCTCTTCAGAAGGCGAATTTCTTCGAAATAAAGCTTCTCGCAACACTATTTTAGATATACAAAAACAGTAAAATTCGGGGTCACGCTGTGTACCTCCTATGGGGTCTATAATTATTTCCTTCAGTAGGGCACACATGTACCCCGTAATATAAGAGCTTGTCCAATTACAACATTAAAGGTTAATATTAAGGTCTGATAGAAGGCATTTTTCTTAACATTGAAAAATGCACTGTTTTAGATATACAAAAACAGTAAAATTCGGGGTAACGCTGTGTACCCCCTATGGGGTCTATAATTATTTCCTTTAGTAGGGTAAACTAGTACCCCGTAATATAATACCTGGTCCAATTACAACATTTAAGGTTAATATTAAGGTCTGATAAGAAGCCTTTTGTTAACAATGAGAAAAGCCTTAGAATTTCTCCATATTAACGCTTTTCGGAAGGCGAATTTCCTCAAAATAAAGCTTCTCGCGACACTTTTTGAGATATACATACATAGAAAATTTATTTCTCTTGAAAAAAAACTTAGAATTTCTGCGCATAAAAGCTCTTCAGAAGGCGAATTTCTGCGAAATCAGACTTTTCGCATCACTATTTTAGATATACAAAAACAGAAAAATTCGGGGTCACGCTGTGTACCACCTATGGGGTCTATAATTATTTCCTTTGCTTTGGTACACTAGTACCCCGTAATATAATACCTTGTCCTAGTACAACATTAAAGGTTAATATTAAAGTCTGATAGGAGGCATTTTTCTTAACATTGAAAAATGCACTGTTTTAGATATATACATACATAGTAAAATGCGGTGTCACACTGTGTACCCCCTATTGGGTCTAAAATTATTTCCTTTGCTAGGATACACTAGTACCAGGTAATATAACACCTGGTCCAATTACAACATTAAAGGTAAATATTAAGGTGTGATATTAGGCATTTTCTTAAGAATGAGAAAAGACTAAAAATTTCTCCGTATCAACGCTTTTCGGAAGGCGAATTTCTTCGAAACAGAGCTTCTCGCAACACTATTTTAGATATACAAAAAGAGTAAAATTCGGGGTCACGCTGTGTACCCCCTATGGGGTCTATAATTATTTCCTTTGGTAGAGTACACTATTACAAGGTAATATAACACCTGATCCAGTTAAAACATTAAAGGTTAATATTGAGGTCTGATAGGAGGCTTTGTTATAATTGAGAAAAGACATAGAATTTTTCCGTATTAACGCTTTTCGGAAGGAGAATTTCTTAGAAATAAAGCTTCTCGCAACACTTTTTGAGGTATATATAGAAAATTTATTTCTCTTGAAAAAAGACTTAGAATTTCTCCGTATAAAAGCTATTCAGAAGGCGAATTTCTGCGAAATAAGACTTTTCGCATCACTATTTCAGATAGACATACATTGCGGGGTCACACCGTGTACCCCCTATGGGGTCTATAATTGATTCCTTTGGTAGGGTACACTATTACAAGGTAATATAACACCTGGTCCAATTAAAATATTAAGGATCAATATTAAGGTCTGATATGAAGCCTTTTGTTAACAATGAGAAAAGACTTTGTATTTCTGCGTATAAAAGCTCTTCGGAAGGCGAATTTCTTCGAAATAAAGCTTCTCGCAACACTTTTTGAGATATACAAAAACAGTAAAATTCGGGGTCACGCTGTGTACCCCCTATGGGGTCTATAATTGATTCCTTTGGTAGGGTACACTATTACAAGGTAATATAACACCTGGTCCAATTAAAATATTAAAGGTTAATATTAAGGTCTGATAGGAGGCATTTTTCTTAACATTGAAAAATGCACTGTTTTAGATATACATACATAGTAAAATGCGGAATTACACTGTATACCCCCTATTCACTCTAAAATTATTTCCTTTGATAGGGTACACTAAAACCAGGTAATATAACACCTGGGCCAATTAAAATATTAAGGGTCAATATTAAGGTCTGATAGGAGGCTTTGTTAACATTGAGAAAAGACTTTGAATTTCTGCGTATAAAAGCTCTTCGGAAGGCGAATTTCTTCGAAATAAAGCTTCTCGCAACACTTTTTGAGATATAAATACATAGAAACTTTATTTCTCCTCTTGAAGAAAGACGTAGAATTTCTGCGTATAAAAGCTCTTCAGAAGGCGAATTTCTTCGAAAGAAAGCTTCTCGCAACACTTTTTGAGATCTACAAAAATAGTTAAATGCGGGGTCACGCTGTGTACCCCCATGGGGTCTATAATTGATTCCTTTGGTAGGGTACACTATTACAAGGTAATATAACACCTGGTCCAATTCAAACATTAAAGGTTAATATTAAGGTCTGATAGGAGGCATTTTTCTTAACATTGAAAAATGCACTGTTTTAGATATACATACATAGTAAAATGCGGAATTACACTGTGTACCCCCTATTCACTCTAAAATTATTTCCTTTGGTAGGGTACACTAGTACCAGGTAATATAACACCTGGTCCAATTAAAATATTAAGGGTCAATATTAAGGTCTGATAGGAGGCTTTGTTAACATTGAGAAAAGACTTTGAATTTCTGCGTATAAAAGCACTTCAGAGGGCGAATTTCTTCGAAATAAAGCTTCTCGCAACACTATTTTAGATATACAAAAACAGTAAAATTCGGGGTCAAGCTGTGTACCACCTATGGGGTTTATAATTATTTCCTTTGGTAGGGTACACTAGTACCCCGTACTATAATACATGGTCCAATTACAACATTAAAGGTTAATATTAAACTCTGATAAGAGGCATTTTTCTTAACATTGAAAAATGCATTGTTTTAGATTGTTTTAGATAGTTGGATTACTTTAGATCTACATTGCATATACATTGTTAATGCATTGTTTTAGATAGTAAAATGCGGGGTCACGCTGTGTACCCCCTATGGGCTGTATAATTATTTCCTTTGGTAGGGTACACTAGTACCAGGTAATATAACACCTGGTCCACTTAAAATATTAAGGGTCAATAGTAAGGTCTGATAGGAGTCTTTGTTAACATTGAGAAAAGACATAGAATTTCTGCGTATAAAAGCTCTTCGAAAGGCGAATTTCTTCGAAATAAAGCTTCTCGCAACACTTTTTGAGATATACAAAAACAGTAAAATTCGGGGTCACGCTGTGTACCCCCTATGAGGTCTATAATTTTTTCCTTTATTAGGGTACACTAGTACAAGGTAATATAGTACCAGGTCCAATTACAACAATAAAGGTTAATATTATAAGAAGCTTTTTGTTAACAATGAGAAAAGACTTAAAATTTCTCCGCATTAACGCTTTTCGGAAGGCGAATTTCTTAGAAATAAAGCTTCTCGCAACGCTTTTTTAGGTATACATACATAGAAAATTTATTTCTCTTGAAAAAAGAGTTAGAATTTCTCCGTATAAAAGCTATTCAAAAGGTGAATTTCGGCGAAATAAGACTTTTCGCATCACTATTTCAGATAGACATACATTGCGGGGTCACACCGTGTACCCCATATGGAGTCTATAATTATTTCCTTTGGTAGGGTACACTAGTACCCCGTACTATAATACCTTGTCTAATTACAACATTAAAGGTTTATATGAAGGTCTGATAGGAGGCCTTTTACTTAACATTGAAAAATGCACTGTTTTAGATATACATACATAGTAAAATGCGGGGTCACGCTGTGTACCCCCTATGGACTGTATATTTATTTCCTTTGGTAGGGTACACTAGTACCAGGTAATATAACACCTGGTCCACTTAAAATATTAAGGGGCAATAGTAAGGTCTGATAGGAGTCTTTGTTAACATTGAGAAAAGACTTTGAATTTCTGCGTATAAAAGCTCTTCGGAAGGCGAATTTCTTCGAAATAAAGCTTCTCGCAACACTTTTTGAGATATACAAAAAGAGTAAAATTCGAAGTCACGCTGTGTTCGCCCTATGGGGTCTATAATTATTTCCTTTGTTAGGGAACACTAGTACCCTGTAATATAACACCTGGTCCAACTAAAACATTAAAGGTTAATATGAAGGTCTGATAGGAGGCATTTTTCTTAACATTGAAAATTGCACTGTTTTAGATATACATACACAGTCAAATGCGGGGTTACACTGTGTACCCTCTATTCACTCTAAAATTATTTCCTTTGGTAGGGTACACTAGTACCCGGTAATATAGTACCAGGTCCAATTACAACATTAAAGGTTAATATTATAGTATGATAAGAAGCTTTTTGTTAACAATGAGAAAAGACTTAAAATTTCTGCGCATTAACGCTTTTCGGAAGGCGAATTTCCTCAAAATAAAGCTTCTCGCAACACTTTTTGAGATATACATACATAGAATATTTATTTCTCCTCTTGAAAAAAGACTTAGAATTTCTGCGTATAAAAGCTCTTCAGAAGGCGAATTTCTTCGAAATAAAGCTTCTCGCAACACCATTTTAGATATACAAAAACAGTGAAATTCGGGGTCATGCTGTGTACCCCCTATGGGGTTTATAATTATTTCCTTTGGTAGGGTACACTAGTACCAGGTAATATAACACCTTGTCCAATTAAAATATTAAGGATCAATATTAAGGTCTGATATGAAGCCTTTTGTTAACAATGAGAAAAGACTTAAAATTCCTCCGTATTAACGCTTTTCGGAAGGCGAATTTCCTCAAAATAAAGCTTCTCCCAACACTTTTTGAGATATAAATACATAGAAACTTTATTTCTCCTCTTGAAAAAAGACGTAGAATTTCTGCGTATAAAAGCTCTTTAGAAGGCGAATTTCTTAGAAAGAAAGCTTCTTGCAACACTTTTTGAAATATACAAAAAAAGTTAAATGCGGGGTCACGCTGTGTACCCCCTATGGGGTCTACAATTGATTCCTTTGGTAGGGTACACTATTACAAGGTAATGTAACACCTGGTCCAATTAAAACATTAAGGTATCTGACTAGTACAAAAACACGATTTTCGAAGAAATTACCGAAATAGAGGTTTTGACAAATCTGAAATCCTTGTTTTCTTACCTTTCTAAAAATGCTTAATTTTTGTTTCTACTGCAATCATTTGCCGAGTTATAAGCATTTTTGTGCATCGCAATTTCAGTAAGATTATACCAGAAGTAGAATTACGAAACCGAAACTATTCATTTTTCAATAAATTTTCGGTCTTTTATGAAGTTTAATTAAATTATTTTTTATAATATTGGTTAAAATTATCTTTTGAAATAAGAAGCTACTACTTTTTGTTGTAAAATTTGTAAATAAGTTCATTAAAACCTGGCAACAGGGGCAAAGGGCAACATATATTCTTGTTGATTTTCGAATTGTTTACATTCTAATCTATCGTTTTTTTCTTGCTATTTTCTTAATTATTCTACCAATTTTATAAAAAAGAACTGTCTTTTTCAAGACAAATTATTTATTATAATGTAGTTGTAGTTGTAGTTCATTTACGTCGCACTAGAGCTGCACAATGGGCTATTGGCGTCGGTCTGGGAAACATCCCTGAGGATGATCCGAAGACATGCCATCACAATTTTGATCCTCTGCAGAGGGGGATGGCACCCCTGCTTCGGTAGCCCAACAACCTGCACGCGAAGTCGAGCACTTTCCGGTAGCACAGTTTAACGAGGACCAATACCGCACACCCTCGGTCCCTACGCAGGCTGATCCAAGTGGTGACCCACCCGCAAACTGACCGCAGTCAGTGATGCTTGACTTCGGTGATCTGCTGGAAACCGTGTCTTAACGATCAGTCCACTGCGGGACTTTATTATAATGCCTAAATCTAGATGTAGTAGATCTAAGAAACGTAAGTTTTATGGAAATCGTTTCACTAATGATGTGTGTGATAGTGAAAAAAGGGATGAATCCATTTCTTCTACTGTTCAATCTGCCAGCTCTAAAAAGTTGAATGTTAGTCATGAACTAGTTGAAAAGTGTTCTGAAAATATCCGTGCAAGTTATGAAGGAAACAGAATTGTCAGTTTAGCCACTCTAGTTACTTTATTTGCTATGGTTTGTTGCCCTGATTGTTTACATAAAGGACTAGATCTGATTGAAGATTCTGTGATGGGCTTATGCTCTAATATGACTCTGAAGTGCAAAAATTGTGCATTTGTGAAAGCTTTTCCCACTACTGAAAAGCAAAATAATTCTTGCTTTCTAAATACTTATGTTGTTTTGGGACTGCGCATCATAGAAAAAGGTTTTTCAGCTGGAAAAAAGTTGTGCTCCTTCCTGAGTCTTCCCTTTCTTTCCAAGCTGGCTTTCCGAAACCAGGAAAAAAGGCTATTATCAAAAGTTCAATGTTGTGCACTGGAAAACATGGATTCTGCACTAAATGAAATCAAATTAAACATCAATAAAGATAAGTGTGGAATATCTCTCGATGGCACCTGGCAGCGTCGAGGATATTCATCACTAAATGGCTGCGTTAGTGCCATATCTATTGATACTGGCAAAATACTGGACATTGAAGTAATGTCCCAGTATTGTCGTATTTGTGCAAAAGGCAAAATATCAAGGAAACACGTATGTGCAAATTATAAAGGCTCTTCTGGGAATATGGAAGTTGTAGGTGTTCAACGAATTTTTTTACGTTCAACTTCGAGAAGTATTTAATATCATGAATACTATGGTGATGGAGATTCGACGGGATATGAAAGTGTGAAAAACTTTTATGGAAACGACACAGTTAATAAACTCGAGTGTATAGGACATGTACAAAAACGTGTAGGTGGACGTTTACGTCATTTAAAAAAAAAAACAAAGGTATTGGCGGCAAAGGAAAGCTGACAGATAAACTTATTGATAAAATTCAAAACTATTATGGCATTGCCATAAGAAGCAATGTTGGTGACCTGAGAGCTATGACAAGTGCAGTAATAGCTGCATTCTTTCATAGTGTCTCAGGTGTAAACAATCCTCTTCATGGTCAGTGTCCCGAAGGTCCAGAAAGTTGGTGCAAGTTTCAAAAAGCAAAGGCTGCCGGAACTATTTTACTAGAAAGTCGCACGGGTTTATCCAATAAGCTCATCAATGTTATAAAACCGACATATATGAAATTATGTAATCAAAGTTTGTTGCAAAAATGCCTTCATGGTAAAACTCAAAACAATAATGAAAGTTTCAATAATGTGTTGTGGAATATCATACCCAAGGAAACATTTGTTGAACTAGAAACATTTAAACTGGGGGCTTTAATAGCTGTGATAATTTTTAATTCGGGATATACTGGCTTATTACCACTGTTTCAAAATGATTTATCCTTACCACATAGCCTTGTACATGAATTTGTATGTTTTGATAAACAACGTATTTCTACGTCTGTGAGACATTCTTTGCCTTCGACTAAACTGACGCGAAAAAAAATAAAAGCTGCACGAAAAACAAAAGCTACAAAAAATGAAAAGAAAGCAGGTCCTTCATACTCACGTGGAGGATTTTAGTTTTAAAAAAAATTTTGTTCACTGTAAAACTAATATTGTTCACTTTCATTGTTGATTGTACTTATAAAAATAAATTTCCAATGTAACACAGCTTTATAGTTGAATTAAATTTTATCATTCTAATATTAAAAATACTTTCTTTACAAAAAATAAGTAATTTCTAAGCTATTAAAAGTGTGACAGCTCAAAATTTTATCAGCTAGATATTTTTATATATATATTATCAGTATTGTGATATTTATAGTCGATTGTCTGTAAAAAATGATTTTGTTTGCTTACAAACAATATTTTTTTGCGCCAATAAAAAGTATAAAATTTATAGTAGACATTTAATAACTAGATATATTTGTATATTTTATATTAGTGATAAGTATTGTGGTATTTACAGTCCTTTTTCTGCGTAAAAAAATTTTCCAACTTTAAATGGCTTTTTCTCAAAATCAGATTTTCTCGATTTCCATGACATCGTAAATATGATATATCATGATGTTTTGAAGATAGAAGCCTGTAACTTTACATGAGTGTTTATTACAATAACAGACATGTTTTGAACTAAGGAATAATGGAAAGAAGTATATTAAAATTTTTTATAAGTGTTTTTATTTGGTGATGGACATTGAAAGTTTGAAAAATTTGGTTTTTGTAGCTATTTTAATATCTAACTCATTGAATAATGTAAATATTCTAAAGATAATAGTTCAAAACATGCATGTTACATCTATGAATAACATTCTAAAAGGATTTTGTATTTGATGAAAAAAATTTTTTTTTTACGGCGTTTGGCGCAACATGTAGAAAACGGCAAATTTTATCCCAAATAATGGCTATATATTAAAAAAAAAATTTTTTTTCTTCTTTTTTTTTGCTTATTACATAAGTTTTTGCACACAATAAAACAACAAAATTCCTTTATGGTAATTTTCTAGCAGTTTTTTAAAAAAAAGTTGTCGCAACTAGTCGGATACCTTAAAGGTTAATATTAAGGTCTGATAGGAGGCATTTTTCTTAACATTGAAAAATGCACTATTTTAGATATACATACATATTAAAATGCGGGGTTACACTGTGTACCCCCTATGGGGTCTATAATTATTTCCTTTGGTAGGGTACACTAGTACCAGGTAATATAACACCTTGTCCAATTAAAATATTAAGGATCAATATTAAGGTCTGATATGAAGCCTTTTGTTAACAATGAGAAAAGACTTAAAATTTCTCCGTATTAACGCTTTTCGGAAGGCGAATTTCCTCAAATAAAGCTTCTCGCCACACTTTTTGAGGTATACATAGAAAATTTATTTCTCTTGAAAAAAGACTTAGAATTTCTCCGTATAAAAGCTATTCAGAAGGCGAATTTCTGCGAAATAAGACTTTTCGCATCACTATTTCAGATAGACATACATTGCGGGGTCACACCGTGTACCCCCTATGGGGTCTATAATTAATTCCTTTGGTAGGGTACACTATTACAAGGTAATATAACACCTGTTCCAATTAAAACATTAAAAGTTAATATTAAGGTCTGGTAGGAGGCCTTTTACTTAACATTGAAAAATGCACTGTTTTAGATATACATACATAGTAAAATGCGGGGTCACACTGTGTACCCCCTATGGACTGTATAATTATTTCCTTTGGTAGGGTACACTATTACAAGGTAATATAACACCTGGTCCAGTTAAAACATTAAAGGTCAATATTGAGGTCTGATAGGAGGCTTTGTTATTATTGAGAAAAGACTTAGAATTTCTGCGTATAAAAGCTCTTCAGAAGGCGAATTTCTGCGAAAGAACTCGCAACACTTTTTGAGATATACAAACATAGAAAATTTATTTCTCCTCTTGAAAAAAGACTTAGAATTTCTGAGTATAAAAGCTCTTCAGAAGGCGAATTTCTTTGAAATAAAGCTTCTCGCAACACCATTTTAGATATACAAAAACAGTGAAATTCGAAGTCATGCTGTGTACCCCCTATGGGGTTTATAATTATTTCCTTTGGTAGGGTACACTATTACAAGGTAATATAACACCTGGTCCAGTTAAAACATTAAAGGTTAATATTGAGGTCTGATAGGAGGCTTTGTTATTATTGAGAAAAGACTTAGAATTTTTCCGTATTAACGCTTTTCGGAAGGCGAATTTCTTAGAAATAAAGCTTCTCGCATCACTTTTTGAGATATACAAAAACAGTAAAATTCGGGGTCACGCTGCGTACCCCCTATGGGGTCTATAATTTTTTCCTTTATTAGGGTACACTAGTACAAGGTAATATAACACCTGGTCCATATACAACATTAAAGGTTAATATTAAGGTATGATATGAAGTCTTTTGTTAGCAAAGAGAAAAGACTTAAAATTTCTCCGTATTAACGCTTTTCGGAAGGCGAATTTCCTCAAAATAAAGCTTCTCGCGACACTGTTTGAGATATACATAAATAGAAAATTTATTTCTCCTCTTGAAAAAAGACTTAGAATTGCTGCGTATAAAAGCTATTCAGAAGGCGAATTTCTTCGAAATAAAGCTTCTCGCAACACTATTTTATATATACAAAAACAGTAAAATTCGAAGTCATGCTGTGTACCCCCTATGAGGTTCATAATTATTTCCTTTGGTAGGGTACACTATTACAAGGTAATATAACACCTGGTCCAGTTAAAACATTAAAGGTCAATATTGAAGTCTGATAGGAGGCTTTGTTATTATTGAGAAAAGATTTAGAATGTCTGCGTATAAAAGCTCTTCAGAAGGCGAATTTCTGCGAAATAGAGCTTCTCGCAACACTATTTTAGATATACAAAAAGAGTAAAATTCGGGGTCACGCTGTGTACGCCCTATGGGGTCTATAATTATTTCCTTTGTTAGGGAACACTAGTAACCCGTAATATAACACCTGGTCCAACTAAAACATTAAAGGTTAATATGAAGGTCTGATAGGAGGCATTTTTCTTAACATTGAAAAATGCACTGTTTTAGATATACATAAATAGTAAAATGCGGGGTTACACTGTGTACCCCCTATTCACTCTAAGATTATTTCCTTTGGTAGGGTACTCTAGTACCCGGTAATATAGTACCAGGTCCAATTACAACTTTAAAGGTTTAAAGGACAAGCTTTTTGTTAACAATGAGAAAAGACTTAAAATTTCTGCGCATTAACGCTTTTCGGAAGGCGAATTTCCTCAAAATAAAGCTTCTCCCAACACTTTTTGAGATATAAATACATAGAAACTTTATTTCTCCTCTTGAAAAAAGACGCAGAATTTCTGCGTATAAAAGCTCTTCAGAAGGCGAATTTCTTCGAAAGAAAGCTTCTCGCAACACTTTTTGAGATCTACAAAAATAGTTAAATGCGGGGTTAAATAGTTAAACGCTGTGTACCCCCTATGGAGTCTATAAATGATTCCTTTGGTATAGTACACTATTACAAGATAATATAACACCTGGTCCAATTAAAACATTAAAGGTTAATATTAAGGTCTGATAGGAGGCATTTTTCTTAACATTGAAAAATGCACTGTTTTAGATATACATACATAGTAAAATGCGGAGTTCCACTGTGTACCCCCTATTCACTCTAAAATTATTTCCTTTGGTAGGGTACACTAGTACCAGGTAATATAACACCTGGTCCAATTAAAATATTAAGGGTCAATATTAAGGTCTGATAAGAGGCTTTGTTAACATTGAGAAAAGACTTTGAATTTCTGCGTATAAAAGCTCTTCAGAGGGCGAATTTCTTCGAAATAAAGCTTCTCGCAACACTATTTTAGATATACAAAAACAGTAAAATTCGGGGTCACACTGTGTACCCCCTATGGGGTTTATAATTATTTCCTTTGGTAGGGTACACTAGTACCAGGTAAAATAACACCTGGTCCTATTAAAATATTAAGGGTTAATATTAAGGTCTGATATAAAGCCTTTTGTTAACGTTGAGAAAAGACTTAAAATTTCTCCGTATTAACGCTTTTCATAAGGCGAATTTCCTCAAAATAAAGCTTCTCGCAACACTTTTTTAGATAAACATACATAGAAAATTTATTTCTCTTGAAAAATGACTTCGAATTTCCCAGTTTTAACGCTATTCAGAAGGCGAATTTCTTTGAAATAAGAATTTTCGCATCACTATTTCAGATATACATACATTGCGGGGTCACACTGTCTACCCCCTATAGCGTCTATAATTATTTCCTTTGGTAGGGTACACTATTACAAGGTAATATAACACCTGGTCCAATTAAAACCTTAAAGGTTAATATTAAGGTCTGATATGAGGCATTTTTTATAACATTGAAAAATGCACTGTTTTAGATATACAATAACAGTAAAATGCGGGGTCACATTGTGTACCCCCTATGGGGTCTATAATTATTTCCTTTGGTAGGGTACACTATTACAAGGTTAAAGGTTAATATTGAGGTCTAATATGAGGCATTTTTCTTAACATTGAAAAATGCACTGTTTTAGATATACTATAATAGTAAAATGCGGTGTCACACTTTGTACCCCCTATGGGGTCTATAATTATTTCCTTTGGTTGGGTACACTAGTACCAGGTACACCTGGTTCAATTAAAATATTAAGGGCTAATATTAAGGTCTGATATGAGGCTTTTTTAACATTGTAAAATGCACTGTTTTAGATATACAATAACAGTAAAATGCGAGGTCACACTGTGTACCCCCTATGGGGTCTATAATTATTTCCTTTGGGAGGGTACACTTGTACCAGGTTATATAATACCTGGTCCAATTAAAATATTAAGGGTTAATATTATGGTCTGTTATGAGGCTTTGTTAATATTGAGAAAAGACTTAGAATTTCTCTGTATAAAAGCTATTCAGAAGGCGAATTTCTGCGAAATAAAGCTTCTCGCAACACTATTTTAGATATACAAAAACAGTAAAATGCGGGGTCACACTGTGTACCCCCTTTGGGGTCTATAATTATTTCCTTTGGTAGGGTACACTAGTTCCAGCTAATATTATACCTGGTTCAATTAAAATATTAAGGGTTAATATTAAGGTCTGATATAAAGCCTTTTGTTAACATTGAGAAATGCCTTAAAATTTCTCCGTATTAACGCTTTTCAGAAGGCTAATTTCCTCAAAATAAAGCTTCTCGCAACACTTTTTTAGATATACATACATAGAAAATTTATTTCTCTTGAAAAATGACTTTGAATTTCCTGTTTTAACGCTATTCAGAAGGCGAATTTCTGCGAAATAAAGCTTCTCGCAACACTGTTTTAGATATACAAAAACATTAAAATACGGGGTCAGACTGTGTACCCCCTTTGGGGTCTATAATTATTTCCTTTGGTAGGGTACACTAGTACCAGGTAGTATAACACCTGGTCCAATTAAAATATTAAGGGTTAATATTAAGGTCTTTTATGAGGGTTTGTTAATATTGAGAAAAGGAAAAATATTAAGAGAAGGGAAAGTATCTCAGTACATTCCTATACAACTGAAAAGAGGAGGAGAGGGAAGGGAGAGAACCAAAAGCTTGAAACCGGTCTCTCCCCAGATGGCATATTCGAGCGTTGCGATCGCCAATATATGTTTAGAGTAAATTAATTCTTCTTTCAACAGACAAAATAATTGAATAACAATATGTATTTCCCAAGTAGCACAGAAACATCGATCTGTACCGTGGCCGTTCCTATCAATATTTTGAAAGCGGAGGAATATAGATACTGTGAGCAAGTTATTGAATGAATTCCATCAATAAAACTTTAAAAGTATTTTTCTTAAAACACTCTATATTAAATATATTTTAGTTCCATAGTTCAAAATATTTGCTAGAAAGATAAAAATGAGTAAAATTTCTTTATTCTTGCTCATATTAGTGAAAGTAAAAAATAGAATGCCGTGATAACGATATGGAACGGGATTGTAAGGTGAAGCAATCTCAATATTGTTATCAACAAAGTTTATTCGCTTGTCACGTGATCTTCAGCTCTGAGGTCACGCTTTACAATCCATGTTTTTACCATGATCCATGAATTACGATCCATGAATTTTTAGCGTGTTATATCTCCTAATATTGTCGTCAAAAGTCACCTTACTGATTTAATTTAGGTAAGCAAAGTTTATTCATCTTCTATTTACTTATATAAACTCTATTAATATTGTGTCAGGTCTTCATTTCTAATTGCAATGTTTCACTTTTATATATAGGTTAAGCCTACATTACCGAAAGAACATTCCATTATAAAAGATCATATGTAGCTGGTTTTGAATTACAATTAAGTAAGTAGTTTTTAATTTTTCGCTAATTTTAAATATTATTATCGGAATAATTTCTAATTAATTATGTAAATTTATTGTCTAAGTTGTTTGTTCTGAATTGTTTACTTCTTGTTTGCTGGGATGTTAAATGTTATGTTTTACAATCTATCTAATTTTTATTAAATAAATTCACTAGGTTCGTAAATAATTTTATGTAAGATGAAATGTTTCTAATGTCATTTATTGTGTGAACAAGGTTCATAGCATTATAGTTATGAGTGTATAAATACTTTTCATAAAATTAAGTCTGTCAACGTTAATTCTGTGTGCTTATTAACAGTTAATTCGTTTTAAAACATTAACAATTGTGCTCAAAATGATATAAGTATACATAATTTATCAAATTATTAATGTAAGCGAATTGTAAAAGGTTATGTAGATTTTAAAATTACGTCTAAAAGTAAAATAAACAGAATGAAAATATTAAACAATTTTAAAAAAAGAAATAAGTTTTACTTTTCAATTTCTGAAAACAATGATATTCTATTTACCTAAATTTAATCCAGTCTTGTAATATAATTCTCTATATAAAAGTTCTTAATATAAGATTTAGTTTATGGTACAGGAATGATTGTTATTCGTTACTACTACATTTTTTTTTTAATGTGTCAGATATCAAGTAAGGTATTTGCTATGTATAAAGTATGATAAGTGTTTGTTATGTAACAAGAGTACACTAAAGGAAAATTAAAATAGACACTAAAAGCTCAAAATCAAAATAAAGATTTATATGTTTATTAAAACTTCTTTAAAAAAATTTTTGTTTGCTGAAAATTATAAAAAAAATTAATAGATAAAAAAGGAAAATTTAATTGTCAAAAATAATATCAAAATGTGTTAATCTTTAAAATAACTTTAAAAACTGAAGTATAATTTGGATAAGAGCGTAACAACTAAAACTTATAAGTTTCTAAAATAATGATTAGAAAATATTGATCAAAGCTTTTCTAATTAAATATTTTATTGTTTTTCAGGCTTTGAAAAAACCCAACCCGTCAGGGTTTTATTGAAAAAAACCGGAGGAAATTGGGTTTTTTCATTTTTTGGTCATAAACTTTAAATTTTACTGTATAAATATTTTTATTTATTAAAAAGTGTTGTATAAGCTTAAAAATAGAAATAAATCTGAAAAGTTATTTTAATTTTATTATATGTATTTTTGATTATGTTTAAATAACACATTATCACTAATACATATTTGAATCTTCTTTACTGTTAAATACATAACGTTTCACAATTTTTAACCCAAGCATTATAAAATATAAATACAGTAATATAAAAGGAACAAGTTTATTAATTTTTTCGTTTTCACGCACATATATTTACTAAACATATATAAATATATATATCTTACCTATTGTAAAGTTATAATCAGTAAATATTTATAATAAGTAAAAACTAAAATTTCATTTGACTTTAATAAAAAACTGAAATAAATACTCAATGGTCTTCCATGTTTTTATAGTAAAATTAATAGAAATTAAAATTGCATATAATTGAATAAAATTAGATATAGTTTCAGCAAATACTTTTTCTTAAAATTTTATTTTTGTGTCTCGTAAGAAATGATAAATCCATATTTTTGTGTTGATTTTTTAATTTTCACAAATTATGTCTAAATTTTTCACAAAAGGGGTACGTCTCAGAAAAACCTAGACAGACCAGGTATATATATATATATATATATATATATATATATATATATATATATATATATATATATATATATATATATATATATATATATATATATATATATATATATATATGTATATATATATATATATATATATAATGTATATATATATATAATGTATATATATATATAATGTATATATATAAATATACATGGTATAAGTATATATAAATATAATATATAACACAACAGGTCTATATGTGATTCTTATTAAATAAGATTTTAACTTAGCTGTGAGTCATTCTAAAATTAACATGTAGAAATTAATTTTGTAATGTCTAATCTTATATTGATATCTATTTACAATATATATCAAGTAGAAATTTTATATTTTGATGTGATAATTTGTTACTGTTTTATCTTTCAGTTTGTTACTGTTGTATCTTATTCTCAATGCCTTCTCATAAATGATTAGAATTTATTTAGAAAATGAGTGCACTTGTTTATTTATACCACTATCAGTAGAGCCCGGATTTTGATGACCTAAAAAACTCAATTAATGCCCTTAAAAAGTGCAAAAAATGCCCTTAAAAAATGCAAAAAATACCTTTAAAATACGAAAATTGCGCTAAAAACGCTTTATGACATGACTTAAATAAAGTAAAAATATTGAACTAAAACAATTTTTTGCTCTTTAAAATTATTATGAGTCATTTCAAAAAATATAAATCAATGCAATACGTGTTCTACGTTCATTAAAGTTTGAAAAATATGTTTTATATCCTAAAATAACAACAAAAAAAAGGAAAATATATTGACTCCAAAACATTTTCATTTTTTATAGAAACTTTAATGAATATAACAACTGCCATCTCATAATATTACTAAATATTAGAATTACATTGGATTATTAATGTTTTTTTAATATTTTGAAATGTAAACGAGCGTTTCTTGTCTGAAAGTTAATTTTTATACCTGAAGAAGCTTCTTTCAACGTCTACTGATGTTATTGGTGCGTACTTGAAAAAGACGGTCTCACTTACTGACAATTCTTCTTCAATTTGAAAAGATTTTGCTTCACCTGTTAATATCCTAGAGATTTTCTTCATTGTTTGGAAGCCAGTGTAAATGAAAAATTATAAAAAATAATAAAAATTGGAAAAAATTAACAAAAAATTTAAAAAATGCTTTAAAATGCAAAATATGCCCCAAAATTTAAAGAAAAATACCCTCTAAATCTAAAAAAAATGCTCTAAAGGACAAAAAATGTCCAAAAATTCAAAAAATGCAAAAAAATGCAAATGTCATCAAAATCCGGGCCTTAACTATCAGTAATTTAATGAATAAATGTCAGACAGTTCTTAAGGGTGTATGGAGAGAGTTTAAATGATTATTCTATATAGGACTGGGCAATAAATCTCTGTATCTCAAAATATCCACGTAACACATATATCGGCAGGCCGATATAATGACTTTTGTTTTAGATGATGCATCAAAAATCTGATTTAAGCAATTGATAGTGACTTTCATTTTAGGCGATGTATCAGCTGCGGGGTTGTTGATAGCGTCTATTTTACTTATTTTTAACAAGTGTGCATATTAAATAATACTTGAAAGTGGGCTAGCTAATATAAATATTTTAATACTCTTTTAGATTAAATTTTAACATAATTTGTATTGTCTTGTAGCTGTTTGAATAAATTAACAAACTTTTATTTTCAGATTCGGTATTTTGACAGCATATGCCGGTATTTTGACTGAGGCGAAAAGAAAAAAAGTCATTTGAAAGAGTGCCTGCCATCACTAATGTCATTTGGGTAAAATTGTTGATTAAAATATTATTTATTTTTATTAATATATATATGTAATATTTTTTTCCTTCCAGTTTTTAAATGCTTTAAGAAAAAAAATTAAAAATTTTTTAAATCTGAATAACAATTCCAATTGCTAATAATAAATCAAAATATTTAGAATTCCTCTCTTTTTGTATTAAATTTTACAAGCATTAATCTGCTGTTAATCCGTAACATTTCTAAGTTTAATCAGGATTTTTCGTGTATACTCACAATTTTTTAATATGTATTAATATATATCATCAGTCGATTTTTATCTTTGCAAGCTGTAGTTAAAGGCAGCATTGTAATTAAATTTAATTTAAAAACAATGCTAGGAAGAGATTCTCTCTATTTGAAAAATACAAAATAAAAATTTGTTCCCATGTAAAGGAAACCAAGTATTGCAAAACAGTTTCAGAAATCCAAACCAAAAGAGTGAGTGAGAGAGAGAGGCTTGAAAAACTTAATTTTCTAAGTCTAACACAGTTGTACGTCACAAATTTTTGGATCTGATCACAAAAAAAATCCGTGTGTCGATCCACAATTTGATCCGTGTGTCGATTCTCTAAGCCAGAGATTCTCAACCGCTGTGCCGCGGTACTTTTTTGTGCTGCCAAATTCTTGAAATGTTCATAAAAAGTATATATATATATATATGTAATACAAGAATTATAATACTTTTGTATTAATAAAAGAATTAAAACTCTTTCGTTTTCATAAAATGTCTTTGTTAAAGCATAAGCGTAGAGAGATTCTATTTTGGGAATTCAAGGCTGATAAACATACGATTGAGTTATTTTTAGAATCTCTCCCCCTTTCACTTCCATATAAGGAAGCATGAAATGATTTTCCTTAATGCGTAAGGATACAAGTATTTCAAAGACTGTGCCTTTTTACTCCAAAATGTGTTAGTATAAAAGCGAGAACAATGCTTTTCGCATGTTCCTTTTCATCATGTTGTGATCCTGATAAGCTGTTTCGGAATTGTCCAAAGTCTTGTCCACCCCCTCCCTTGCGGAGTGTGGATGTGAATTGTTATCGATACCAGCCTACTACCATTAATAAAGCTTTTTGGAGTGTATCATGGCCTGCGACTGCATTATTAAAGCTAAATACACCACTGATAACAGGGATGTAGCCCTGTTATTATAGATCTTGCAGGATATTTGCTTGGTGGAGGAAACCAGTGTTTCGAAAATCTTTTGAGGAAGCGCCTGTAAATTCGAAAACCTCATCCCGGGGGACGAAAGAAGAAAGTTGCCTATTCCGCAGTGAAAAAAGAATGAAGGAAGGATTGATTTTATCACGCGATCGCTTGAACTACCTGTACCTCATCGGCTCGAGCTTGTCACAGCTAGGAAAGCGTTTGATGTCAAAGATTAGTGCCTATACGTTGGAAGAAACATCATCCATGGTAGTGATTCAGCAGCGAGTGACCAAGAAAGTGATTTAGTTAAAGTGCTCAATGAGAAATCCCGAAGATTTATTAGAAAACAAAAGTTAATGTGCGCGTTTGAAAAAAAAAATGAATGATTTTTTTTCCTCTCTTCATAAAAAATCATGAAGGTCGAAGTGCTGACGAAAGGAAAGGATTTACTGTAGATATAAATTTTTTTTCTTCTTTCTCGTAATTAGTGATACTGTTATGATTACATATTTTAGTGATCTAAAATTTTTTTTATTATGAATAGTTAGATTGCATTTCTTGTATTTATTTTGCTTTTCTTTAAAATGATGATATAATATTGTTTTTAATCGTGCATTTAAACTGTTTTTGAAAGAAATAAATGTGATTCAAACGTCAATTAAATTAGCGACGGCAAACAAAATTAAGTTATTATTTAAACTTTTGTTTCCTAATGATTTTTCTAGATTAAACCGTAACAAAATTCTAAATTTTTCAGAATTTTCTTTTGAACCTAACGATGAAGAATTTTCAAACTAATTACAAGAAATTTGTAATACTTTCAATTTTTCGGAATTAGTTAAAATTTCAGGCATTTTAAATATTTCCAGTGAAGGAAATAAAGATGAAATTGCAAAGCACATTTTAACTTGTTTATGTGATTTTGATAACTTAAAAAATTCGATAGTAATGGAAGATCCCTCTGAAGATGAGGATGAAACTAATCAGTTTCAATGTAAACAAACTCAAACTGATTTTGAATCACATTTACCAATTAAAACTTGTGTAAGTCAATTTACACAAGTTAGTTTAAATACTAAAATATATGTTGATAAAGAAATACAAACTCATGTTTATACTGATAAAGATATGGCATCCTATAGTCAAAATTTTAGCAAGGATATAAAGAATAGAGAAACAGAAACTAAATTAATAGTAAATTTTTCGGATATTGAAGCAGTAACTCCTGTTTTTGTAGGAGAAAAACACGAAAATATTAATTCTTGGTTTGAAAATTTTGAAACTAATGCTAATTTATTTAAACTTTCGGAAATGCAAAAATTTTTATTTGCAAAAAGATGTTTAAAGGGTAATGCCTTAACATTAATAAGAGGTGAAAGTTGTTTAAATTCATATGAAAAATTAAAAAATCTTTTGCTTGAAGAATTTGGACTTAATTGTAATAGTGCAGAAATACATGCAATGTTGCAAAAGAGAAAGCAAAGATATAATGAAACTCTTCAAGAGTATTTTCTTAAAATGAAAGAAATTGCCACTCAAAGTGATATTGATGACTTAGCTCTAATCACTTACATAATTCAAGGAATACCTGACCAAACAAATAATAAAACAATTCTTTATCGAGCCAATAATCTTTTTGAATTTAAACAAAAACTTAAAATCTATGAAAAAATTAAAAGTGACTTAGATAAAAATAAATTTCAAAATAACAAGGGACCATATATGAAGAAAATGGATAACCCAAGATATGAAAGTAGGTGCTTTAAATGTAATGCACCAGGACATAAAGCTCCGGCTTGTCCTAAAAATAAAAGTGTAACCCCGAATGTGAAAAAACCCAAAATACATCATATAACACAGGAGATCCCAATAAATCAGTGTAAATACTGTTCGAAGAAAGGACTATTGAATCAGTTTCACATGGGCTCCTTGAATATAAACAACCCTAATGTTGTTGAAATGAACGTTCAAAATATGACAAATAAACAATAACAATTAATAATATCCGGATATCAAGTTGAAAATAAATACCTAAATGGATATAAAGTGGAAAATAAATACTTAAATGGACGTCCAAAACCAAAACAAAATGAAAATGTAAAAAAAGAGATATTATTGAATGTTGATACCGGGTCAACATTGAATATAATACCAAAAGACCTTGTGTCAAAACTAAATATTCCTATTAAAAAATGTGAGGAATTAAATGTTATCCAAACGAAAGGACAATTAACACTTAACAAAATTTGTGAGTTTCCCCTTAAGATAGGCGAAATTATTAAATCAGCTAAGTTTTTTATAATTGATACTGATTTACCATATGCTTTACTAGGGTTGCAGACTTGCAAGGATTTTTGTTTGTCTATTGACTGTGTCGGGCCAGTTGTTACTCAATTTGGTAAGAGATTGATCACCTCTGCTAATTCTAACAGTGACAACTTATCTTTGCACATTAGACAGCAAAATTCTCAAAGTGTTAGGGTTAAAAATGGTGAAAAAAATAAAAGTTTAAGATGTTTCAATAAAAGTAAACATTTTGAAAAAATAAAAGTTAAAGATGTTTCAGTAAAAGTAAACATTGAAAAAAAAATAATGTTAAGGATAACAAAAATAAAAAGAAAAGGAAAAGGAAAAATAGGAAAAAGAAAGAAGGTCCAAAAATTTCAAATGATTCGAAGATAGTACTAGGTAATGAGTGCACAAATTATCAGGTCAATATCGACGAAAGAATAAAAAATGAGAACAAAATAGAAAATGTGGACTTAAAAGAAATTTTAAAAAGTTATGATGATATTTTTGCAAAACATAAACACGACGTGGGAGAAATCAGAATGGAACCACAAAGAGTCAGGTTAACCTCTGATTTACCTATATCTCTAAGGCCGTACAAAACATCCCCAAAACAACAACAGGAAATTGATTTACAAATAGAGGAATTGTTAAAAAATAACATTATAAAAGAAAGTTCATCCCCTTATGCTGCCCCTGTAACTTTAGTCTTTAAAAAAGATGAAAATAAAAAGAGTCGTTTATGTATTGACTTTAGGAAATTAAACCAAATTACAAAAGCAGATTCTGAACCTCTACCTTTAATACAGTCTTTAATAGAAAAATTGTCTAATAGTAGTTATTTTTCTAAAATAGATTTATCACATGGATATCATCATGTTCGTATTCCTCCTGATGACACTGAGAAATTAGCATTCGCTACTCACAACGGTCTATTTGAATACTTTAGATTACCTTTTGGCTGGAAGAATGCACCAAGCATTTTTCAACGCACAATTCGTAGAATTTTAAATAAACATAAAATTAAATTTGCTACGAACTATTTTGATGATATTATTATATTTTCTAATTCTTATGATGAACATTTAACCCATCTTAAAAAGATTTTCGATATTTGTAAACAAGAAAACTTGAAATTAAAACTTTCAAAATGTTCATTTTTGCAAAAACAAATAGAATTTTTAGGATATGAAATAAGCAATGGGATTGTATCACCCGATAACCATAATATTGAGGTGATTAAAAAATTAATGCTCCCTAAAAATGTAAAATCATTGCAAAGATTTCTTGGATCAATAAATGTTTACAATAAATTTATTGATGGTTATGCAAATATTCGACATCCTTTAAACAACTTGTTAAAGAAAGATGTAAAATGGGTGTGGTCAGAAAAATGTCAACAATCTTTTGAACTGTTAAAAAATGCTATTATTTGTAAACCAATTTTGAAAATTTTTAATCCTATTCATGAATGTCATATTTTTGTTGATGCATCGTTAATTGGAATTGGAGCTTGGTTAAAACAGACAGATGAATGTGGTGTATTGCATCCTGTAGCTTTTCATTCTCGTTCCTTAAGAGACTATGAAAAAAATTATGCAATTACAGAACTTGAATGTCTTGCTATAGTCGATTCTCTAAATAAATTCCATCATTACCTGTTTGGCCAGAAATTCACCATACATACTGACCATGCTGCTTTGGTTTGGCTAAAAAGTGTTAAAAATTTAAAATGTAGATTGTTTAGATGGTCATTATTGTTAAGTATGTATGAATATGATATTAAATACACAAAAGGTTCTACTAATTTTGAAGCAGATTGGCTTTCAAGAGATGCAACACATTCACTTGTCAAATGTAATAGTAAAAATAATGTTCATGTTTCACATTTGTTAAAATTGAATGAAATAATTGAAGCTCAAAGGAAAGATAACTTACAAGGTAATATTGTTGATATCAATGATGTTTTATGTGTACGTAAGAAAAATTTTACTAAAATAGTTGTTCCATTTTCGTTGAGATTAAAACTTCTGCAAATTACTCATGATAAATTTAACCATCCAGGAGTGCAGAAAATGATTAACTGAATAACCCCTGTTTATTATTGGAATAACATAACATCAGATATAACAAAATTTTGTAAACATTGTCATACGTGCCAATTAAATAAAAAACAGCGACAAAAAAGATTTGGATTATTACAATCCTTACCCCCTGTGAATCAGTCTTTTGACTTAATAGCAATAGATAGTGTTGGTGGATTGAATTATTATAATTCAACAAAAAAATATTTAACTTCAATTATTGACCACCTAACAAGATACATTTGGGCTTTTGCGTCAAAATCCATTAGTTCAGAAACGTATACTAATTTTTTACATCAAATTTTTCAAAATCAAATACCTAAATCCTTGTTGAGTGATCGAAACGCCGCCTTTACGTCTTCTCATTTTAAAAAATTTTTGAAACATAATAAGATTCAACAATTATTGACAACTGCACATCATCCGCAGTCTAATGGCAAGGTAGAACGCCTTGGTCAAACAATAATTACACGTTTAAAGTGTAAAATTAATGAAAAACCTACTAAAACTCCCTGGCCTACTTTGTTAAAAGATATAGTTAATACTTATAACTTAACTCCCCATTCTGTGACAAAATTTCCACCTGCATACCTCATGCATGGTAGACTCCCCTATCAAAATCCTTTAAATGAAGAAATCTATCCACCTGTTGAGAAAGCTAAAAAAATAGCAATTCAAAGAACTAAAGAATATCATGAAAGAAAGAAAATTTACTATGATGCTAGATTTTTAGATATAGACTTTAAAACTGACGAATTAGTTATGTTTGAAGAATTTACTTATCCTAATACGAGGAAGTTGTCACCTCCTTTTAGTGGACCGTATAAAATTCTTCAAAAAATTCCAGAAGCTAATTACAAAATAAATAAAAAGAATTGTTTAAGTAAACAAAATTTTGAAATAGTACATGTATCAAATTTTAGGAAATATAACAACCCACAAATGTTGAAATTAAATCATGAATAGTATCCAAAACAAAATATGTTACTTTCTTCAATGGAAGAAGTACACCCTATATTTTTTTTGGGAGATCCGAATCGCGTGTGGAGATATTTACCTCAACATCAATTGGATGTGAGGGCGATGAAAGTTGAACTTTTTTTTTTCTCAACAAATTGAGAAAAGTATTATAAAATATTTTTGGATTGACCCGTCTGGATCTCTCAATATCACTGTGCATCATGAAATTCTGTTTTCCTCCATTTTAACGGGGAATACAAATTTTCATAAAGTAAATAACCCCTTTAACCATACAGAATCTTAAATTCTGATTAAAGACACTTGTTGTCCAGTTCGTTTCCATAAAAATTATGTATATTTTTGTGTGAAAAATTTTTGAAATATTTAGTAGATTAGTTATAAAAATATGTTTCATTTTTCTTTCTGTTTAGTTGCCTAAACAGATAAAGTGTATTATCATGTTTTTGTTATTGTCATTGTATATAGTTGTTTTTTTTTTTACAGATAATTGAAAAAATGTTATTTGTAGTAGTGAAAAGGAACAGTCGTACCAACCTAAATTTTTTAAATTCAAAAAAAAGAAAAAAAGAGTCTAAATTATTTTTATTTTGGCTTACCAAAATTTTTTTTGGGGGTGATGTAATGCGAAAATTATAATACTTTTGTATTAATAAAAGAATTAAAACTCTTTCGTTTTCATAAAATGTCTTTGTTAAAGCATAAGCGTAGAGAGATTCTATTTTGGGAATTCAAGGCTGATAAACATACGATTGAGTTATTTTTAGAATCTCTCCCCCTTTCACTTCCATATAAGGAAGCATGAAATGATTTTCCTTAATGCATAAGGATACAAGTATTTCAAAGAGTGTGCCTTTTTACTCCAAAATGTGTTAGTATAAAAGCGAGAACAATGCTTTTCGCATGTTCCTTTTCATCATGTTGTGATCCTGATAAGCTGTTCCGGAATTGTCCAAAGTCTTGTCCACCCCCTCCCTTGCGGAGTGTGGATGTGAATTGTTATCGATACCAGCCTACTACCATTAATAAAGCTTTTTGGAGTGTATCATGGCCTGCGACTGCATTATTAAAGCTAAATACACCACTGATAACAGGGATGTAGCCCTGTTATTATATATATATATATATACTTTTCATAATTTTTCTACGCTTTAACCGCGTGAGCATCTTTGTCGGCGATTACCTTGTCTCTGACAACAATCTTAATATAGATGGGAGAATTAAAATTGTCTTTGACACACAGTTTTAAAATTTTTTTTAAATAAGTAGGAAATTTAATGACTATTAAAATGATTAATTAACAAAGGAAAGCAAGCTAAATATTAACTTACAAATGGAAATAAAACTTAATCATTAAATTAAGCTATGCAATTAATAAACAAATTAACAAAGGATAACTAAAAAAAAAACAAATATATATAAAAAACAAATTAGGAAAGGATAACTAACAAAAAAATAAGCTAACAATTAATAATTAGCAAAAAACTATTTAACAAGAAATCACATAACAGTTAATAACTATAGAAAACAAGCTAACAATTAATAACTATAGAAAACAAGCTAACAATTAATAACTAGCAAAAAGAAGAAAAAAAATAACTGTTACTAACTAATAAAAAATCAGTCGAAAGAAATAATTAATCCGTTAATAAACGTGCTTTTGTAGTACATATTATTATCACAAACTATTTAACACAGTGTATTATAGGTAAGTAAACAACTTTTAATCTAATTTTTTTCATTGTGTACCGTCAAAATTCGAAATGGTTAAAAGTGTGCCGTAACAAAAAAAAAAAAAAATATTGAGAATCATTGCTCAAAGCCCTTATTCAATTTAGTTCTCTAAGTTTCGACATATACTCATTAATAAATTGTGTTTTGTTAGTCTTTCAGTTTTTATTTTTTAAATGTTATAATATTACTCAATGTTTTGCTTCCAGCTACAGTTCTCGAACGCTTTGAGGGCAAGAGCTTGCGGAAAAATTTGGGAAGGTCTGCTACAACCACTGATTGGGAAGAACGAAAACCTAAGATAATTGACGTGACCAATTCTTTGGACTTTGAGACCTAAGAATGTGCCAATTTGTTTTACTAAATTTTTAAATGTTTATTCAAATAAAATATTCATAGCTACTTTTTGTTTTATTCCTCTGCATTCACACCTTCTATATTACAAAACACGTTCATATCTGAAGGGTAAATTTTATTAAACCCATAAAATTATAATATTTTTTTGAGTTTATAGTGCTACAGTGCAATATATTAAATTACTAATTTTCAGTGACTGAATCCTGTCTGAAAATCAAACGTACATTGCAAATGCTAAAAAATAAGAAAACTAATTTACATACATGTAAAATTTGGTTATTTTTAAACAAGCAAATTGTCTTTGATTTTGATTTATAAATCATAGTTGAGCTGAAAATAATTATCATGCCTTAAATTAATATTCACTTCCTACATTCCATCTACAGTGCTCATACTTATTCCTATTCACCTATTTTACACTTAATTTTTAAGCTTATTACTGCTCAAATCCTAATTATATATATATATATATATATATATATATATATATATATATATATATATATATATATATATATATATATATATATATATATATATATATT
Organism: Parasteatoda lunata; assembly: GCA_949128135.1. Taxonomy (NCBI): domain Eukaryota; kingdom Metazoa; phylum Arthropoda; class Arachnida; order Araneae; family Theridiidae; genus Parasteatoda; species Parasteatoda lunata. Next base: position 99,795,889 of record OX421980.1, on the reverse strand, counting down.
GGAAACTGATTAAAACTATTTTTGGGTGCTTATATTTTTTCTTCTTCTTGAAAAATCTGGCTACACACCTTGAACTTTGAAAATATGACTTAAATACTTGCAGATATTTTATTCTAAGGCAATATTAAAAACAATATTAAATCTTTGCTCACTAGTTTGTAGAATGCTTATTGCCTAGCACGCAAGGAAATGATTAATTTTCTGTTAAAATAGACAGAGCATGTAGCTCTTTTCAAGATATCCTGGACGAATCGAAGGATTTTTTTTTTTTTTTTACTCAATTATAAATCAAATTAATTGAATTGGCAACTGTACAGCCTGGAGTGCAAAACCATATAAAATAATTAACAGACATGTACCTATATCCTACAATACCCAGTGAAAAAATTTTCTTGAATAACGTATCAAAGCTATCGATCGGCGTTCTGCCGCATCTTTAAATGCTTATTAATATTTGTTGTGCGAATAACGTGATGAAAATATTCATCGACATTCTACAGTATCTGTAGACGCCGTGGAATATGGTTTTTTCAAACTCGACATTCCTCGGCGTAATTGAAATATCGATCCATATCAATTTTACAATGTCGTACAATATCAAAAAAATCGGGCGTTTTTACATAGATCGATGTTTCGGGACAACATCGATCGACGTCGTCAGCAAAGATTTTTCGAGATCGATCGATATTGAGTGCTACTTGGGTAGTGAAAATAATATCGAAATCCTTATATTCGAAGCTCTGCCACCCAGAAGCTCAACCACACAATACAAGACTTCTTCCACAAATTTTATTAATACCTGATTAAAACATTTTAAGAAGATTAGTACATTTAAAGAAATAATTAAGTCTGCAGTTAAAAAATAAAGAATTAAATAATAATGTGTGTTAGTAAAAATACCAGAAAGATCCATTCACTCAAAGCTGCCACTTCTTGCATTCCATCTACAGTGCTCACACTTATTCCTATTCACCTATTTTGCACTTAATTAATTTTTAAGCTTATTACTGCTCAAATCCTAATTATATATATATATATATATATATATATATATTTGGAAACTGATCAAAAATATTTTTAGGTGCTCATTTTTTTTTTATTTATTTATTTATTTTTTTAAAATCTGGCTACATGCCTTGAACTTTGAAAGTATGACTTAAATACTTGCAGATATTTTATTCTAAGGCAATAATAAAAACAATATGAAATCTTTGCTCACTAGTTTGCAGAATGCTTATTGTCTAGCATGTAAGGAAATGATTAATTTTCTGTTAAATTGGCATAGACTGAGCAGAGCATGTAGCTCTTTTCAAGATATCCTGGACAAATTTTGCGCAATATAAATCGAAGGATTTTTTTTTTTTTACTTATTATAAATCAAATTATTTGAATATGCAACTGTACAGCCTGGAGTGCAATTAGCGAAATAAAATCTGAAGTGCAAAACCATATAAAATAATTAACAGACATGTACCTATATCCTACAATATCCAGTGAAAATGTTTTCTTGAATAACGTATTAAAATTATCCATCGGCGTTCTGCCGCATCTTTAAATGCTTATTAATATTTGTTGTACGAATAACGTGATGAAAATATTTATCGGCATTCTACTGTATCTGTAAACGCCGTGGAATATGGTATTTTCAAACTCGACATTCTACGGCGTTATTGAGATATCGATCTATATCAATTTTTTAATGTCGTACAATATAAAAAAATCTGACGTTTTTACATAGATCGATGTTTCGGAACAACATCGATCGACGTCGTAAGCGAAGTTTTTTCGAGATCAATCGATATTGAGTGCTACTTGGGTTAGTTTATTTACAAAAAACAAAGCAATTTAAACACTATAGCAAATTTTTTATTCCTATTTTGCCTTATTTATATATACAGGCATTATACTTTATTAATATCTTACGCAAAAAACAACAACTTTTTCTAATTTAATTCAAAACAAACACTATTTTTAAGGAGAAAGCACATTCACCCACAAACGATTTTTTTACACAATTATCTAAACTCAACTAAAATATATTATTATTATTGGAACATACATAACAATAAATTAATTCTACTTTTAATTGGTAGAAGAATAAAATAATAGCGTGTAAAGCTGAAAATGTCAGCAAAATATTTAAGTTTCAATTCTGCCACGCAGTAGTTAATAATCATAAAACAAAGCTATTTCATCACACTGTAAAAAAGAAATTGACAATTATTCTGACCTATTTATGAAGCAGATATCACAGTTAATCTAATTTATTAAGATATAAACAAAAAAATCAACAATTATATATAGTATGTATCATAATAAACAACATCTGCAAAATGAAACAGAACTTATTCACCACCCATAAAAAACTGAATTTTTTTAATATAAAGACTATTACAATTTAGCCAAAACTTACTATAAAGTTTATTAGAACTCTATTCTACACGAAAATCGACCGTTAATACTTCAGTAATTTAAGGAAAATATAAAATTTGCTAATTTATTACAAAATGACATCAAAATCCCATAGACTTACATTCCCAGGTAGCAAAAAGATATGATCTAATACTGGCAAGATGCAATATAATACTGCCGTGCTAGAAAACGCAATACTCTTGAATCCTATCTTCTAGTGTTAGAACTAATTTGATATAAGATTGTATAGTATTCGATCTAACATCCGAAATTTCAAAATAATCATCTATTTCATTACTTTTGGTAGAGCGCCACATTTTTGCGAAAGGTTATCCCATATTATTAATAAATAAACATTTATTTATGAAAGAAAACAATAAATTAAGTATTACTTAAAATATCATTTTTGGCCACTTCAAACTTATGCCAGAAAACACAATATTAGCAGAAATATGCTGTTTCCACCAGTGCAATTGTTGAGTTGTAACTTCCTTTGGAATGGGAATGTTTACATCGCCGCCACCATTGATCGTGGTAATCAGCTAGAATGACATTTTTAACTTCAAAGGTATTTATAATTTAGTAATTTTTAGTAAACTTTATAAGTTTAAATGATAGATACATAAAACTTTAAAGTAGTATTGTAGGTAGTGTTTCTTCTGTAGAAACATTCAGTGTACTTAATAATCTTGACCGCTTCTTCAAAACATTCAAGAATTAATTTAATGATTTAATAAATCTCTTATTAAATATTATGATTGTGCTCATTTTTAATAATGTTTGCTTGTAGTAGTTGACTACTCTGTTAAAACGTATTGTCCGACTATAAATTACAAGTATTGTAGTTAGTTTAGAATAGGCTCGTAAAAACAATGTTTACATGGTAATTCGCATCTGACAGAATTTCACTGCAACAATGATAAAGATAAAAAAAATATTTCGTTAAGAAGTTTGCCATGTTAAAATAATTATTAATTAATCGGCTACTTTTTAGTTAAAACCATTAGGTACATTTTAGAATGTTTGAAATTTTATTCACAAGAAGAACACTATTGTTACATTAATTAAAGATTCCTGTTTAATATATTGTAAAATAATGAGTTGAACATTTTGATTTTCATTTCTTGAGTATAGACAGATTTGCATGTTTTTGATACATGATTAATTATATGAATTTATAAAGGATAGCAAATGGTTAAAAAATTAGCAACAATATGGTTTATTCAAAGTTGTGTTTACGTTAAACGAAGGGCAGTGCTGAAAAGGTGTTAAAATTTTTATTTAGGAAGTTTTTAATAAAAGTGTGAATATTTCCTATTGGCTCTATCAGCTTCTACAATGTACAAAAACATTTTGATAGTTAAGTATCATTGTACTTTATCTTTAAAGAAAAAAAAAAGCATTGAATTTGATATATTTTTGTATCTGTATATATACTTGAATATTCACTTCAGTTCAAAAGAACTTAAGGGTTTTGAACTATAATTTCTTCTTTTTTTAAAATAAAAAATAATTAAGAATGAATAAAATTATTACTTGAGAGCGGTTATAAATGAAATGTTTTTCGATTCTTGCACAGTGATACTAAGATTTTTGGTGCAAGTATTGTTACTGAAATCTACCTATTAAATTTTAGACCTATTAAAATTTATTTTAAATGATTTAAGTTTTAAAGAAATATTCAATGCTTAATAGTTTTAAATTTACTAATTTAATGTTTTCAAAGTAGTAAAGTAATGTAGAGTTTTAAATTTAGTGTTTTCAATGTAAAGTTTAACTCTTCTTCTCTTATAATTTTAGCTTCGTCTGAGGCTGCTGGATAATGCAAATGGAGAATGACATACTGGTAGAAGACGAGGGCCCATAAGTTCGATCCTGACAGAAAACAAAACAACTGCTGTGTATATGCTGTTCGATTCTCTTTAAATCTGCCGGAGCTGAAATTCCTCTTGTTGTTGTGTAGAAGTTTGACGAAAGGTGTATCTCTGTGTGATTCATCCCTGCTGTGTATTTTGCACGTTGTTTACTGTTGCTGACAATTTTATAAAATCTTTCACTAAAGCTACGATTCATCAGTTTATTGCTCTGAAATATTGTTGCACATAAGCAAAAAATTGCAAGTGAAGGGAAAAGAACTTTGAACTGCATGAAATAAATGACTGTAAAGTTTTGGAATTCTTTCTATTTAAAATAATAAATAAAATGATAACACATAGTCAAATTGTTGCTTTTCGCATTAAAAAAAAAATATTTTATTTAATGACAAATACGTGTTCTTAAAGATTATGTTTATATTAAACAATGACGGTAAGAATATATTGCTTTTATAGTTGAGTGAAGTTTATATTGTGTTTTGTTTTAAAATAATATAATTAAAATGTGAAATAATGTTTGTCATGATTTGGTTTGATTAATTTTTTTTTTATTCTTAACTACTGCATTGTGTAATTTATACTGCATCTTTGTAGTAAATCTTCGAAATTTTACAAAATGGGATAGGCAGATATGTGTTCATTAATAAAACTTAATAAGATATAATGTTGGAAATTTTTTTATAGTCATGATAGTAATGTTTAAGCATTTTGAAATTAGAGGTAGATAAAATTTTGTTTCTTTTAAATTTTCAAAACATCGGAGACAATTTTATTTTAACATCATTGTTAAACAGTAACTCTAGCTTATGGGAATTTATACTACTAGCATTGTATTTTTACTTTAATTTTGAATTATTTAGTTCAAATTTGAGATAAGAAGTGTATATATATATTTTTATGATGTTTAAAATAATGATAATAGTAAAAATTTCTTTGGCTTAATATTAAAAATTTAGCTGGACATTTATTTACATTATTGTTAAAGCAAAAAATTTAAACCCAACATAGGGTAGAATCTTGTTTAAGTTTTCATCAGTAAGGTTCTTTGCAAAGCAGGTTTTTAAATACATAATATATATATATTTTTTATGGCTAATTGATCAATACCAAAATATTGACTCTAGCGTCTGCTTAATTTTTTAAAATTTATTTTCTGAAAAGCTCTGTTTAAAATTTTTACATATTACACCTGCTTTTTTCTAAACCTATTTATGTCATAACACATAATCTATAATCAACGAAATGAAAGAAATGGAATTGTTTTATACAAAAATCGTTATTTTTATAGCAACGTTCTCAAAAGAGTAATAGATTGTAGTCAAATTTTAATCATTCATACCAAAGGCAACTTTTCAAAGATACTGTTAAAAATGTTATTATTTTTTCGTCTCGTTCTTGATTGCTATTATATGTTTGTGCAAATTTAATTTAGATTAAACATAATATTTACTAACAGTTTTGAAAATAAAATATTATGTAAATTGTTTGCAAAGATTGTTGGTTTAGTACATAACACCTTTAAATAATTATCGAATTGATGATAATTGCTGATGTGCCCCTAAAAGTAGTTTTTACATTACAAAAAATAATAGCAATTTTCATAATATTAGTTACTTTCCTGGTTTCACTCTCTGGAAAAATTTCCACTTTGTGTTTGGGTTTTGTTTTAGGTGTTTTGTTCAATAAAATTTCAAATACTTAAAGAATAAAGCTACGTAAGTATATCTCCATTTAATTTCTGTGATGATATCAGAAGCGATTTTTTTTTAAAGCTGATTTTAAAGTATAACTCAAACACTTGAGGATTTTCATTATCAACATTGTGTTTATTATTTTAATTTTGGAAACTTTCACATAATTATTCATTTAAAATTTGAGACAAAAATTTCTGCTTTTTTATTTTTATCATGTTTAAAATAATATAATTGTAAAATAATTATAATCGTAAAAAGTTCTTTTGACTGAATAACATTTATATTATGATAAAAATTCCTGATCAATTTAAAAAAGAATATTGCTTATATTATAAAGAATATTATTAAAGAATATTTTGTGATAGCAAGGTTTTTCGAAAGTAACTGATGATGGTAGTCAAATTTGGATCAATATAAAAGCAACTTATAGTAAAAAAGTATTATGTTTTTTCGTCTCATTCTTGTATGCATTTAAATGTTTGTGCAAATTTAATTTGATAAAAAACAATATTTAAAATTTTTTTTTGGTTTTGACATTTAAATGTTATCTAAACTTTAAGTAAATAAAAGTACTGTACTTTAACTAATTATTGAATTGCTAAAAATTTCTGATGTCCCAATGTAAAATTATTTTTACATTACAAAAAATAATTGCACATTTTTTTAAAAGAAATTCATAAAGGCTTTTTTTGTTTCCACTCCTTGTAAATATTTCCTCAGGTGCCTTTAGATTTTGTTTCAAGTGTTTTGTAAGTAAAATTTCAGATTCTAAAAGAATAAAGTTACGTAAGTAGTTCTCTCTTTAATTTCAGTGATAGAAGTGAAATAATTTATGCAAGTAAGTAATTTGAATTTTTTTTAAAATTTTCTTTATTGCTTCAGTTATTACAAAAAATAACAGTTTAAAAATTCGAGATATTTTATTGTAATATTTTTGGAAATGAATGATTTAGTTATATAGTAGAAAAAAAAGTTAAGCTCCCTCCTTCATCTGATCATAAAAGAGATTGTGACTTATTGGCATTTGGTTGAGAAAAGGATACGAGTATTGGCAGAAGTGCCTCAGTATAATTACAGTCAAATCTGATAATTAGATTAGGTTAGAGAGCTGAGATAAATTCACATTGTCTGATAATTGAGGTAATAACTGGGGAAGTCCCTTGAGTCGATGAATTATATAAAAATTAATTACAATATAAAATATTTGATGTATACAAATTTATATACAAGTATGAGAATAACGTCACGTTAAAGTTAAATGAGTATTTACATTATGTACAAAATGCGTATCTCTGCTAAAGCGATGACCCGGCCGTCCCGGTGTTCGACCGCTCGTGCCGGGTTGCTCATCGCACTTAAGCGGGATCTCCACCGGGGGCAACGGCAACTGGAATCTTGTTGCCAAAGTTGCGCGCCGGCGCACAAACGCCGTTTCTCCATGTTGCCGTGTTGTCGTTGCTTTCAGTTCAAGAGTTGGAAACGATTCAACTTTTGTTGCCGTTGCCAACCCTAGTAGCCAATCAGATTCGTCGTTAGTTTCCGCTCCCAACCCTCGTGTTTTGATCCGTTTAACAGAAGACGTGAATAAAGCGAAGCAGCGATTCGAATTTTATAATTTGTTTTCAATTTTATTAAGAAAAATGGAAGAGTAATTGATTGACTTTGTGCGAAACAGCTCGTGGTTATATAATTATAGCCGTGAGGATTTTATCTGGGACACGTAAAAAAAAAGAAAAAAGATTGATCTTCATATTAAAATACTATTAAATTTAATAAGAGATGAATTAAAACAAGAATAAAATACTATTTAGAATTGTGTAGTTGATTTTATTAGATTTAGTATTAGTTCGCTATCGACAGGTTTGAGTGTCAATAAGAAAAAAATATATAGAGTTTTGTTGCAAACTTCTTAATCCTTTGAATAACTTGAATGAATAAAATAGCCGATATCTTTAAATAGGACATATTTTTCACCTACATTTTTTTTTTAAGAAATAAGTTAGTATTTTAAAACTTGTGTTCTTAGTAATTGGAATTCTCGTTCTTAGGCTTTCAAAGCATAACCTCATCTATTTTTTTGGTGTAAGCAATTACGATTATTTTGCTGTAGAATGGGTTCTCTAACAATCAAATTATTAATTACTGTAGAAAACAGTGTTTTCCTTTTATTTTTACACAATAAGAAAAAAATCATAAAACTTTTTACCAAATTTTTCTACAGTGTTTTTATTCAAATCCATTTATTAAATTATCAAATATCAGTCTAACAAGACCCAAAGATGGATTTGAGGAGACAGTCTTTTTGAAAGGAGTAAGTTAAAATTTAAATTAACTTTTTAAGTTAAAATTTAAATTGCAGCTTTGGCACTAAAAAAAAAAATAAAAAAAAATTGAGTGATTCCCTCAGAAAGAAAATTGTGTTTTTTGTCGTCTGCAAAGTATTTAATTATGTGAAGAGTAAATCGTATTGATTATGCAGGTATTTAGTTATATCATCAATAGTTTGCAGCAGATAATCCAAAAAAAAAAAAAAAAATGGTAGAAAAATTTAATCTGCATATCATTCTATTATGTTAAAAGAAAAAAAACTGATCACTGCAGAGAATGTGGAAAGAACTATCTTGCAGATATTGTTGAACTGAACACTGTACTAACAAAAATTAAACTGTATATGATAAGACATAATTTCATCTGTAAAACTATTGTGAAAGACAATAAGCTAATTTCGAATTTGTAAATAAAAATAAAAGATAAAGTAAATTCCCCATTCAAAATAATAATTATTGCATTTATCTTTATGGAATCATGTTTAGAAAAAGATATTAAATTATGTAATGACTTGTAACCATTATGGAATTATTAAAAAGGTTCATATATTTTACATTCTATTCCTAGCATTTAAAATTTTTACCTAAATGATTTATAAAAACTTCATTATCCTATAAAAAAATCACAATGAAATAGAAAGTTCGTATTAGCTGAAATCTTTAATAATATGATAAAAACACAGTCTTTCATTCAAAATTCAAGTAAATGTTGAGTTTAATAAAAAAAATCTATTTAAAATATGTAAAATAATTTACAAAATAAACAAAAAATCAAGATAATATGAAAAAATTATATACAATGCATATTAAAAAAGAAACTTTTTTCAAATTTGCTCTTTCCATTTTAATAAATAGAACTTTAGCGCTTTCAAACAAAACAAAAGTGATAAAATGTAACGGGAGATGACGCAACTGTATCGCGTGATAAGTCTTCTGAGCATGCGCGAGACAAGAAACAGAGTCGTTGCCAATTACCGGTATGAAAGACTTTGGCAACAGAGAGGAAGCAACGCAGCAACAAATTTTGATCTACGTTGCCGTTGCGATCGGTGACCCAGCTTTAGGTAATAGACCTACAGCTTGCCCAGATCGGACCCTACAGGGTTGCTCTTTCACCGGGGTCGCTGTAGGCCTAGTGTAATAACTGTGCTTGTTTGTGTATTGTAAGTCTATTAAACTGATAGGGGGGGGGGCTATCTGTTTATCTTATTAAATTTGCTAGAAAGGATACCATCCGAGAGAAAGAAGTTTATGATCGGATTATGGAGACAGTGCGTAAAGATAAACCGCACTGTCTTGAATGCCAGCCGTTTTATAACTCTAAACTTTGGCGATCAGCTGAAATGGGTGATTGCCAAACGAATTCTATCGCCAAGAGCTTGGATGTCCGATTTTTGAGCTTGATGAGTGAAAATGGGGTCTCTATCTTTACAGGAATTGGTAACTAATTTTAAACCATAGTTTCTACTACAGAATGGCAACAAGAAGATGATAACGTCGGATCAATGGGCTATTCTCATTGTGATTGGCTATTGAATATCATTCATGGTTGCAAGAATTTGGAAAGTTATCGCGTTTATTGTGAATTAAAATAAAAATTCCAATAATTTTGAGCATGCTCGTCTGTGTTTGCTCACTTATCTCGTATTTGGTGTGTTGCCACAATTGATTCATTGATGGATTGTGTTTACATTTATTTTGTAAACAACCACTAGAAAAGAGGAGATTATTGTTTAAAAAATGAAATTAGACGAAAATGTTTTCGAATTTTTAGATATTTATAAATGTAACAATAAAAATGTACGTTTTCTTTTTTTAGGTTTATTTGTTTTTAAATAAAATTATACCGTTTTGATATTAAGAGTATGTTAATAGGTGCTCTTAATTACTTTTAAATTAAGTATTCTCTTATAAAAGCTTAGATGCACTATTTATGTAATTTTCTTACGTTCTGTTGTAAGAAAAAGAAAATTCAGATTTTAATTAAAATAATAATTATGCCATGCAAAGTCTAATAATCTTATGCATATTTCCTAACATTTGTACTTTTAAGTAATAATTGTGCAGTAGAGTTTAAATTGATGTTTAAGTGTTTATATATTATGTTTATTCAACATTGAAAGTGTTTCTAGTTGTAACATTTTTTAAATGAATTTGTAACGTGCAGTTTTAATAACATGCGTTGAAAGATTAATTGAACTATTACAAGAGATTGCTGTTAAAAAAAATTATTAATAAAATTTTTATATGGGTATCAATTATTATTTATTTATTTGAAAATAATGAAAAGTAATAATATATTTGTAAATTTAAGCACATTATGATAAACAATAATACTGAAATGATAAAAATTCTGTGGAAATAACAATAACATTGAAAATAAAGAAATTCATGATACATAAAATTTATTTTCGAACTGTGGAATACTTGCTCTTATGAGGATAGATTAGATTCTCGATAACAGATTATTTACTGCTGAGTATTAATAGTTACGTCAAATGTGCTTCAAGTGTCAAGTATAAAAATGTTTTTTTTTTTTTTTTTAACTTCCCACTGCTTTATTAGAAAAATAATTTTGTAACAATCAAATAATAAATATTTAAAAATCTATATTTGAAACATATAAGGGTAAAATTCTTTATTTTTTGATTTAGAAATTATCAATCAGAAAAATCTTTTAAAATTTGAATTATATTTATATAATAAGTAGAAGGAAATATTAGCAATAGCAAAGGGAAAATTTAATGAGTCATTCCACGTCAGATCAATCACTTTTGAACTGACCCCCCCCCCCCTATTTTAATGAAATTTGGTGGAACATGCACACATGATAAAGTAAGCATTTCGACCAATTTTTAGATTTTTAAGTTGAAATTTGTCCAAGTTATAGACACTTGAAAAAATAAAATTTAGAAAAAACCACTAACTTGCATACATATGTAACTTTTTTTTTTTAATGTATCAGAAAAAAAAAATTGAAACACCATTGCAATAGACCTTTCATTTGATACCTTATATGACTTTCTGAGGCTAGGTCAACTTACAAAGCAACCTGATTTGGCCTCATATGTGGTCTCAAAAAATTACGAAAAAAAAAATTTTTTCAGCAACATTCTTCTACACATTTCAAATTTGTATCATAGAAATAGAAATTTAAAAAAAAAAAAAAAACATTAATAACTGCAAACCAAAATTTTTATTAATTGAAAGCGGTCTGCTGTACAACTTTTTTTCCCTTTAAGACATTTAGTACAATATACATGGAAAACTGAGTAAAAAGCCTAAATCAATATATAAATCAATGATCATTCATATCAAAAGTAATATTTATCTCATACTTTTGGCTTCTAAAATGTGTTGAAAAAAACAATTTTCTTTTTAGCAAGTGTATTATATTTTTCTTATTGAAAAATGGTTTACCTTTAGATATGCAAAAAATATGTGAACTAGTTACAAGATATGAATAACATTTATTTCATAGAAAATACTTTACTTCATAAAACTTAAAATAAAAATTATGATTATTAACTCTGCAACAATATGTTATGAACAGAATTAGTAATTGTATAAACATCTAAGCATTATAAAATTTTATGAAGTAGTTAGGAATGATGTAGTGCTATTTTTGTGTTTATTATTTTTATCTCATTAGGTGGTATGAAAAAATCTTGACCTTTTGTTGTTTGTACATCAACATTCTAAATTATCTGTATTTTATTTACTTTCAATATCAAAGGCTTCTGTGGGTACGAGTATGACAGTGAGGGTCCATGAGGCTGTAGAAAACTTATCTTAACTTCTTTGTAGTTTATATTTACATCTAAAATACATCGTATCCACCATTGGCTGTCCTGCAAAATAACAACATACCCTCAAATATCTTCTAAGAGCAGAATTAAGCAGTTCTAAGAGCAGTTCTTAGAATTTAATATCTTCTAAGAATTTAACACCACTGTCTGGATCTTGCTTTCAGATGAATTTGAATACATTTTTGTTTTAATTGATGTGTGGGTTTTGTGTCTGTTTTAATTGATTTTTTGTGTATCGGGGATTGTGTGGCTTTTCAAAAAAATGTCTCGATTTCTCACAATCTTAATATGATTTTCTAGTACACAAAATTTGTTTATTGATGACAATATTAAAAAGTGTAAATAATTTACTCTAATTTTTATTTCATTAAAATTTTTATTTTGTAGGGTTGTTTTGTGTTGAATGAATATCTAATTTAAATTGGTCAAAATGTTGCTAGCATAATTTATTTTATTTATTTTTTGATGAAGTTATGTATAAGTGCTGAAACATGAAGGAGAAATTTTTTGCGGTACAACTGTATCATTTTTATGTTAAAAGGGCATTTAATTTTTTATTTCTTTATGCTTTGTTTAGAGACATAAAGAGACCAAAGAACATCTTAAGGGATTGTGGACATTTGAAATCAGCTTAAATAAATAGAATTAAATTGTTTGTTCGTTATTATTTGAATTAACAGTATTTGTTAATGCTTACATAGTTACTGCTACTTTATAGCCTAAAATAATAATTTTTTGTTTTGTAATCAAATGGAGAAGTGTATTATTTCTTCTTAGTCCAAATCAACTACAGTTTAATTGGTAATAAAAAGTATATTAAATTTTTAATTTATTAACCATTTGTATCAATATTAATGTACTCAAGTGTCTCAAAGTTTGGTATGAAATAAAACCTAATATATAAAAGAAGCTATTTTTTTACATTGTCTTAAAAAAGCTACAAGTAAAGTTTCATTTCATTTTTTCAAACTATAGCTGGTTACACACATTTTTTTTTCTTTCATTTTTTATCATGGCTAAAATAAATTTTAACAAATTTAATACAGGAAATAGGATGTGTTAAATATTTAGTTACTTGTTTAAGAATGAAAAAAAAATTATAATTTTTATTTTATTTACATGTATAGAATTGGCATTTTATGTATAATCTGCACTAAGGCTCTTTCTCATACTGTTTAGCTTTTCTTTGATGCCTCATGCCCTCTTGTTTGTATTTATATAAAAGTAATTCTTTTAAAAAATAGTATATATATTTTCTGAGTTTTGGAATTTTAACTTTTTTTTTTCGAAATGTTATTGAATACAGCTTTTTTTATTTTATTTATTTTTGTCTTTTCTTAGATGACCCCTTGACTATCCTTGGGCTGCAACCCGCAAATAGTAAGCCTATACTTTTCCCCGTGATTCATGCATAGAATGAAAAGGCATTGCCCCATTAATTTAACATTACTTTTCTTTTTTATTATTGATTTTTTATTGTTTATTTGTAAAATCTCTGTTTGAACTCTAATGCACCATTTAAAAAGATTATCCTTAAAGCATGAGTGGTGAGGTTTCATTGCTTATTACTAATGAAAATAGTGAAGTAACAGAGAATCACAATTTATAATTTAGGATTAAAATCATAGATCTAATAAATAATAGCATTAACATTGTGCACAGTGAATTTCAATAGTTAAATGGTAATCAATAAATAATGTTTGAATTTCAGGGTTCCCATGGTCTTTAAAAGTCCTTAAAAACTGCTTAACTTTTATTTTGGATGCAGTCATCGAATTCCATCCAAACTCAGACATGTTATGCAGTTTAAGTAATAATATCTAAGAGCGTTAAATCTGACGCGCAAAAAAAGATAAAAATAGGGATATTACTAATACAATTCGTGTTTTGGAGCTCGCGGTTTTTATTTTATTTCATAATCGTCGTTGAACAGCCGACCCAATTTCGGGGTTACAGTTACCAATGCTCAACACCGTCGCCTTGTAATTTTGAACCCAATCCAGAAGACAAGGTAACTTATGGATCAAGTATTGGGGGATTCAAGTATTTCCTTGGAACTAACCCGCATTTGCGTTACATGAAGAAAAAAACCACGAAAACTTTCATGTTTACTCAGACCGCAAGGGGACTCTTTCCCATAATCCGTCTGCCGTATAGGATAGTTTACGTCAGCAGTCGGTGCGAGCCGGGTGTGGAATCACTGGGATTCGAGTCAGAGGTTCAACTCATTGAGAGGCAGGCGCTCTATTCGTCACCGCGGCTCTAGAGAGCGAGGTTTAAGGCATCCAAGCCATGTAAGGGGCTGCAGTGCTTGTGAAGAAGCAGATTGCTGGTCGATGAACCCTTAAACAAATTTCCAATCGCCTGTACTCACAGCTGATGATTTTCATATCCTCGAACCTTTTTGGATTATACGTCTTCATTTAAAAAAGTTTAAGCTATTACATTAACGCTAGTTTCGAGTACAAAATGAATAAATAAGGAAAGTGTGACCAAATTAAACTTAATCGTTCTCATTTATCTGCGAACTCATTTTTCTGCTATATAGCAAAAAATTTTCTGGAGAGCGTGCATTGCGTCAACGAAGAATGGAGCACCAAAACCAGCACAGTAGTACGTTGTAATTCAGAGATTTTAATGTTCCAATAGTTTTGTCAGGAGAACAGTACTAAGTTTAGACCCCTTAATGTTAATTTTACTTTTTGCGTATTTAGCCATATCTCGAAAACTTTTAAAGCAGTTTGAAATATTTTTGCGCTCAGTTACAAAATTCGTTTATCTAAAGCGAATTATATATAAAATATAACTATAATATATAAATATTTATTATTTTATTTAATAATAGTCGAAACAAATTGAATTGTACGGTAGAAATTTTTTTAAAAATGCAACTTTTCGCTAATAGACCAATTTCACTGAAATTTTGTATTTTGCTTTTTAAAATTGCATTCTTTAAGATGCATTCCATACAATTCAAAATTTCCGACTATTATTAAATAAAAAACTAATGAACATTTGCTAAAACATATATTTTGCGTGGAATTAACTGAGGATAAACGAATTTTATAACTGTAAATAAAAAAAATTAAATTTGCTTAAAAAGTACTCGAGACAGTAAAATACGCAAAAACTAAAATTAACATTAAGAGGACCAAATTTTGGAACTCTCTCCTGACCAAACCATATTTCCATGGTTCCGGCTACTCCCAATGAAAAAAGAAAAGGTAGATTTATTTAGAGGAAGTGCATTTTTGTATCTGATTTTGTAAAAAATTATTACTGTAAGACTGTTTTTTTTTTTTTTTTTTTTTTTGTTAACGGGGCATAAATTTTCTATTTCATTACGTTTAGATTATGAGCATTTAAAGGCCAGATAATGTCTTTGGGTTGTTTATGCTTTTACGGTTACTGCTACTTTATAACCTGAATTAATTGTGTTTTGTTTTTTAATTAAGTGGCAGAGCCATATTAATGTTTTTAGGGTCCATGGGCCTGTCTTTATTTGGGGACCCTTTATGAGTAGTTTTAAAGAAAAAAAATTTACTTATTGTCTTTATTATTTCTTTGTAACTTTGAATTTTTTTTCTTCTTTTAAACAATAATATAAAAACAATAATAGATTATTATAAAAACTTTAATACATTATTTACAAAGAAAGCTTAAGGCAGCAATAATGTTCACACTTTTTGAGAGGCGATACCTTTTATCACAACATTAAAATCAATTTCTTGCAAAACATCATATTCAAGGTTCATGACTGAAAATCTACAGTTTCTAGAAGTTCTTTGTTTTTTTCGAAAATTTGAAGAGCAGCCGTGATGTTTCCGTAACTTTTTTGCAGTGTCGTTGTTGCGTCTAAATGGGCGAACCACCTACCATCCGATTTACTGTTTACGACTAGTGCAGATTCTAAGAATTCTGTTAATAGGTATTCCACCGATGGGTAGAAATCAGGAAAGAAAAAAAAAAGAGTTAAGTTTCTGTAAAAATTGGAAATCCCGCGGCTCGCGCACGCATTAATTTTAGGCTATGTGCACGCATTAATTTTAGGCTATTAATTTTAGGCATAGTAAAAAAAAAAAAAAAATTGCAATACTGCCTGTTATGTTGCCAATGTGGTGGACGCTAAAAAAAAAAAATAATATATATATATATATATTAGGCAGATAAAAGGTCACAATATTTATTTAATAGTTATGAGAGATTGAATAATTATCCAAGTGACACAAAATCGAAGTGCTCCTCAATAAAAGTTAGGGGAAATCTGACACAATAAACTCGTAAAATGTTTCGTTTTAGGGAATAAGGGAAATCTCAATAATTACAATCGATCTTAAAAATTGGTTGAGGAAAAAAAACTTTCCCACCGTTTAACTAAAGAGAAAAATCAAAAATGTTAATGCATGACTTAAAGCCAAAGAAGATTAAAAGACAGGATGTGGATATTAAAGTGTGCGAAAGAGCGTTTTGTTTAGAATAATCAATTAAGAACTTAAGATAAAGGAATAACATAAAAATTTGAGTTGAAGCTTTTATGTTACACACACACATATGTAAGAATAGACCAAATTGCATCATCCGTCATTATGTAATATTTGGGAGAATTTAATCATCTACTTCCTCATTGAACGGTGCCAGAGAGTCCAGGCGGGATAAGTCCCGCATTTATAATTAACTCTCTATTCCATAGAAACATTTAGGAGAAGACAGCTCTCACCAATCATATCACTGTTAAACTTATTTCCTTTTTTTCTATTAAATGTTAAGTTTGATTATTAAATTATTGTCGTTATTTCCTCTTTTGCTCCTCAAACTCCTACACACACAGGCGCACACTCACACACACACACACACACATATATATATATATATATATATACAGTGAAACCTCCTGTTATGGACACTCCTGCAAAATGGACGCCTCTCAATACGGACATATTTTTAATTCCCCGGGAATCTTCTATGAATAAACCATTATGCACATTCTCCGCAAAGCGGACACTCCAGTAACCGGGCGCGGACAGTCATTTTGGCCCTGAAACGTTATTTTCTATCTCTTCAAAACGGACACTACTTTTTCTAAATTTGAAAAAAGAACTGTTTTTGCTTTAAATAGCAAGCTAAAAAAAATGCGACTTTTCACCATTTTTAAAGCATGTAAATTTTTTGCCTTATCCATAACTAAAAATATTGTTAAGCTATTTCACTACTGAAGAATCAATCTTTCTCCTCTCACCTTGCCTTATTTTTGTAAAGAAAGGAGAGAAAATGATACTGCTCTCCTGAAATAATTCGGACATCGGCATATTTTCATCTGGACCACACAGGTTATGAGATCCCTCAAGTTGAAATGACATCTTAAATACTTCTTCCCCATTGAAAATTTCTTTATTTTTTCTTATCAATTTGAAGACTGTATTTAACACAACTGGTATAAAAAAAAAAAGATAACAGAAGAATCTTTGAGGCGTTCATGCAAACGAAACATTTATTCAGACACTTGATAGCTGATCAATTGTGAATAATCAACTCCATAGGTCCTCATGACTTACAGGTATGCATTGCTTTTTTTTTCCTTCTGTGAATCATGGGAGGTTTACTTTCAAGAAGGTATTAACCGTGTTCCCTATCAAATGATAAGTAGTTGTAAGGGGATGTAAACTTAATAATTGAAACCGACTGAGCTCTTATTCGGTATCATATGTCTAACTTAAGTATCTATGCTAATAGGAAAATTATATTCATTTATCTGTAACTACATCTAGAATTATGTATTTATATCAAACTTCTTTATATATTCTTTTTTATCTTTCTTGAAGTTTAAATAAATATTCTTGTAGATTATTTAATTATTTCTACATCTTTGAAAATATTCTAAAAATAATTTAAGATGTTGAACTTCGTTATTAGGGTACCCTTCCCATAAACGGACAATTTTTCGGTCCTTTAGAGGTTTCAAAGTGTTGATTATTTTCCTCTAATCACTAAATATATTGAGAGGACTCCAATATGTGAAAAGAGCAAGGATGACGATTCTAAAACTTAACAAACATTTATTGAAACTTAACAACCTTTTGTGTGACCGATCTCTGACGGGATACTCTCCGGAAATGAATTAAAAATCCTTAATCCCGGCCTCTCAGGGTAGGCTGAAGAGGCACAATTTGGGGGTTTGATCTAAAAATAGATTTTAAAGAAGGGAATCGCTACAGTCCCAAGAATGTCCGCTTAACCGAGGTTTTACTATATATATATATACATACAGGGAGGGGGGGGAGAGTTCCCCCACTCTTGCGGTACTGCTAATTTAATATAAAAAGATGTTGGATTACAGTTAAGTGAAGTACTAGGATTAATATACTTTAAAATAGTCGTTTCCTTTGATATGTATATTCAGGGCCGGATTTAAGCTTGACGGGTATATGTTCAATTCTATTTCTATACATCTAAAGTAAATAGTGATTATTTTTTATTGCTGAGTATTAATATTATATTATTAAAAAATTTGATAATATTACTTGATTGTTAAATATATTGATTATGATGAGGCTATAATGTAAAACCTCTTTTATTGCATATATTTTTTGAACATTTTTGGCTTATAATTGAAAGGCTTTATTAAAGAGTCTATTAAATCAGAAAGAATAAATGTAACCGCATATCCAGCTAAAACGCGCATTCAGTATATCAATGGAACACACTAAAACTTTATATCAATTAGTTTTCGATAATGACAATTATTGAATAATTATTTTTATTATAGAATAAAATGTTTTAAAAGATAAAGATTTGTTAATGTCGAATATTTAATGGATGAAAAAACATAACCCATATTGAAATCTAACAAATTGCCCCTGATAAATTTTGTGACAGAAAAAAAATTAAAGCCTCATAGATTGCCGCATTTTAGAAACCCCTCCTAGATTTACTATTCAATCAAATTGGTTTCGATGTCTTTCATTCCACCTGTCTCATTAGTGATTCAACATATTTCGATATCATTTCTGTTTCGTTCTTACTTAATATTAATTTGGTTGCGATACTTAATTTGTATACCTTTTTTTAGGAGTTTAAAAATATAATATTGAGGGGATTAACTGAAATTAAATTGGCTTTTTCATCAGTAAATAACTATTAGATTTGATGTTTCTTTAAACAGAATTATCGTATTTTTTAGACACTTACTTATTGCTGTATTGGTTCTTTACATACTCACCCTTCAAAACAAAGAGGGTCAAATAACCCTTTAGTGAGAAGGTTTGACCCAGTTCTTTAGCTCTTAAATTATTTATAAAACATATTTTTTAAACTTGACAAAGTTTCTAATTTAAGTAAAAAATATTGATGTAAACAGGGGACAAATATTATAAGTTATTAGATAATTACTAATTTCAACTTTGAATTAGAATTGATTCAAACGAAACGAATTGAACGAGGACCATTTTAACGACTATGTGACACAATGGAAATCTCAAAACAGAGTGACCCAAAAAAATACTAAGAAGACTATAGCTTATTTAGCTTATACGTATATTCAGACTTGTGTATATTCAAGAAATGATAAATAAATGATACACATTTTCTTTTGATCTTTATTTTTTATTTATTTTTAGTGGTAAATAAGAGTACAGCGTAAGTGAAAAGTACAAAATAAAAAATACATAGTATATATATCAAGTTGGATCTGACAATTTGAAGTATTTCTATTCTTTTCGTTCCTATACAATGGACAAACAGTATTGGTAGCCAGCCTGACCCTCTGAAGTTGTTGCAGGTGCAATCATATAAGGTCTATGACTACTATTAGTGGCAACATCCTGAGAAAACAAGTTGCTTAAAGTCTTCTTTATAACTATTGTCTGCTTAGTCAGCTAGAAAATAGAAGCATCTTTCTTGATAAAAAAATAAAAATCATGTTACCATAAAATTTTGCAGTGGGTCAGAATCCAATAATAATAATATCTGTCAACCATGTCGGAAAATAAAGAGTTCAATTAGTTTCATGAATTAAAAGAAAAAAAAAAAAAAAAAAAAAAAAAAACAATTTCATCGAAAATTCAATGCCCGAAATGTTATCTTGTTGCTGTACAGAGATATTCTTCAAAGTAAATGAGAATCTGCATACACCATTGTAGAAATATTAAGTCCTGGTAAACATATCTCACAGAAAAGCTTTTATGGGATTAGTTGTTGTGATTAGGTACACTTTAAGTATCAGAAGGTTTACAGGTTAAACATTAAGATTTTATTAACCACATCACAAACATATATACGCTACATGCAAAATGAAAAGATTATAGAGAGATGGGACCACACGTCCGTTTTCCATGAGTTTTAGCAGAGAAAAATGATGTGTTCGGTTCGGATCTCACCAGAGAAATGAATTAGCCACACCTTTAATGTGCAATGATTGGCTAGATTTAATTTTAGAAATTAGATTATTGGATTAAAAATTTGATAGACAGATTTTAGTTTCAGTTCCCAATTCTGGGTTTCAGTTTCAAATTAAAAGTTTCACTTTCATTTTAAAAGTTTCACTTCGTGGAAATTGTGATTGACACATAAAGAAAAGGGAAAGTAATTATGGGTCACCACAGAGTATCCCCCCAGTGAGGGAACCGAACGACACAAAATTTATATAGATAAAATGAAGAAATATTTGTTTCATTCATAAAAAAAAATATGTATATAAATTCTGCTAAGAAATAAAATGATATAAGCAAAATTATTTCAATGCAATATAAATGAAAACTTAAGTATATGTAAGTCTGTCAGGAAAATGAACTTTTCTGCCACTCTTCGTTACAATCGGCTGTTCGTTATTGCCGTTTGTTTTATCACACGCACTCGATTCACCTGTAGATTGTTCTGATTCCTTTAAAAGATATGCCGGTTTCACACGATCCAGTGAAACTGTAGACGAACGGTCTTTCAGTTGGATGGTTATTGTTTTTTGGGATCGTTGGAGTACTTTATGAGGTCCGGTGTACGGTTGGCTCAAAGGAGGTTGTTGATGGTCAGTGCGTAAGAAAACATGAGTGCAGTGTTTTATATCAGGATGCATAAAAATGGGGCTTTTCCCATGTCGGGAAACACTGACAGGGTTGAGCTTATTCATTTGTTCTTTTAGATTTGTGACAAATGTTTTGTCTATGCACTGTTTGTTATCTAATTCGTTGAACATATCTGCTGGTAACACGAGAGATTTTCCATACACAAGTTCAGCACTGGTGGTTTGCAAATCACTTTTGAAGGCGGTCCGAATTCCTAATAAAATGATAGGTAATGTGTCAGTCCATCTAGGATTTTCGTGGGCTTTTAATGAGCTTTTCATGTGGCGATGAAACCGTTCAATAATACCATTTGACATTGGGTGATAGGCTGTTGTACGGATGCGGTTTGTACCAGTCAGAATATTTAGTTCATGAAAAAGAGAAGATTCTAGTTGTCTACCTTGATCAGTTGTAATTGTGGAGGGACAACCGAAACGGGACATCCATACGTTGAAAAGAGCTCTACACACGGTAGAAGCTTTAGCGTCTGGAATTGGTATAGCTTCAGGCCATCTAGTGAAACGATCGATGATTGTGAGACAATATGTGTTGCCGTCACATGGAAGTAGGGGTCCTACCAGGTCCAAGTGGATATGTGAAAATCTAGCATCTGGTAGAGTGAAGTTACCCAGTGGTGTTTTCGTGTGTTTATGTATCTTAGATCGTTGGCATGGTTCGCAACATCTAACTTGCTCTGTGATGTACTTGTGCATATTTGGAAAAACATATTTATCACAGATCAACTTTTTTGTCACAGAGATTCCTGGGTGAGAAAGTCCGTGAAGTTGATTGAAAATGATTTTACGATAATGTTTGGGTACAAAAGGACGAGGTTTACCAGTTGAAACATCACAATATAGTTGCACATTTAATATTGGAATGAATGTCTGTTCCAATTGTAGTGAAGATGGCTTTTCAAGCAGTGATTTTAATTCTGGATCATCTCCTTGTGCGAGTGCAAATTCCTCAAAATTCAAGGAATTGGTAGAGATGCTGTCTATCTCGATGCGGGACAATGCGTCCGCCACTTGGTTTTCAGTGCCCTTTTTGTGGCGAATGTCTGTAGAAAATTGGGAAATATAGTCCAAATATCGCATTTGACGTGGTGAGTGTTTTTCGGGCTTCTGTTTAAAGGCATAGATGAGTGGCTTTTGATCTGTAAATATTGTAAAATTACGGCCTTCCAGTAAGTGCCGAAATTTTTTTACAGATGTGTAAATGGCCAATAGTTCACGATCGTAGGTGGACCAATTTTTTTGACTCTTGTTGAGTTTCACTGACATGAAGGCAATGGGTTCCCATGCGTCATTGTTGAACTGCATGACTGAACCACCTACAGAAAGGTCACTAGCATCTACGTGAACACATATTTTTGCACCTCGAATTGGGTGTCGTATTAAAGTTGCTGTAGCAAGAGCTTTCTTTGCTTCTGAAAATGCATGTTCCGCTACCTCACTCCACTGAAGGATTTCATTAGGTTTTGTTTGTGTGGGACGTTTAGATTTCTTTTTGTTTTTAATACCCTCCAAAAATTTGTTTAAGGGGGCTAAAATGTCAGCGGCCTTAGGTAAAAAACGTCTGTAGAAATTAATTAATCCTAGGAAACGCCTCAATTGCGTGATTGTTGTTGGTTTTGGAAAATTTAAAATGCAATCCACGCGTTGTGATAGAGGTTTAATTCCCTCTTCCGAGACATGAAAGCCTAAAAATTCGATTTCATTAACGCCAAAAATACATTTTGAAGTTTTTAAAGTTAAGCCGTAGTGATCTAATCGTTGAAATAAAATTTTAAGGTGCTCTAAATGCTCTTCGGGTGAATGTGATGCTATTAAAATATCATCAACGAAGGCATAGACGAACGGGAGATCACGAGTTACCTCATCGATAAATCTTTGGAATGTCGCAGCTGCATTACAAAGACCGACTTGCATTCTGGTGCTTTCGAACAATCCAAAAGGGGTTATGATCGCCGTTTTATGTATATCATCGGCGTTAATTGGGATACTGTGGTACGCTTTTACGAGGTCTACACGTGAGTATATTTTTGTTCCACTTAATTGTGAAGTGAAATCTAGAATATTAGGAACTCCGTAATTATCCTTAATGGTTTGAGCGTTAAGGTTCCTAAAATCTCCGCATGGGCGCCATTCCGTGGAATCTTTTTTAGGGACCATATGTAAAGGTGAAGAGTAGTTGCTTTTTGAAGGACGCATATGACCGAGGTCAATCATGTTTTGGAATTCTTGTTTAGCAATACGCAACCTATCCGGCGCTAGACGGCGAGCTTTTACCGTTACTGGAGGACCGGTCGTTTGTATATAATGTACAACCGAATGTTTCACTTCTTGGTCTGGCTTAGGAGGCTTAGTAATTTCCGGGAATTCTCGTAAAAGATTGTGATAAACAGTATCTCCTGTAACAGTTTTAATTGAGTGGACATCGCTTTTACTTAATTTACATTGTGTAACAAGTTTTGTTTCGGAATCAATGAGTTTCCTTCTTGTTAAATCGGGTAAAAGATTAAAATTGTACAAGAAATCAGCACCTATAATGGGAGTAGAAACGTTTCCTACTAAAAATTTCCATTTAAAAATTCTCCTAAGACCTAAATCTAAATTTAGAGTTTGAGATGAATAAACCTGAATTGCAGAACCATTAGCTGCAGCAAGGGTCATTTGTACTGGATTGCGTCTTTGTAGACGTGTTGCAGGATAAATGCTGATATCGGAGCCTGTATCTATTAAAAATGGTACCTTTGTACGTTTGTCATATACATAAAGGCGACGAGAAGATATTGGCAAGGTAACCGTCGCTACTGCCCTTGCCTGTTCTCGTTTTTTTGCTCAAATTTACAAGGCTGGACGCATTTTTTAGCTTTAGGGCCAAATTTGAAATGATACCAACAAAAATCGAAAGTTTTATTTTTAGATTTGCTGCGTTGACGATTTTGAAAATTTTTATCACGTGTTTGACTTCTGCCTCGCGAAATTTGGTCAATTTTGGCGTTTAATTTTTGAAGTTCTAGAAATAATTTTCCTTCATTGGAGTTAATAGAGGTAGTATTAGAGGAACAAGCACTTACCGATACAGGTGATACTTCCATGATTCTGTCAGCAACCTCAGCGGCTTTCTCCAGTGTGAGGGGTGTAATGGCCGCCAGGACTGTTTGTACGTGGGCTGGCAGATGTTGCAGGAAAAGTTCAAGCATCAGTGTTTCTGGAACTTGATGTGTATCCGCACGGCGCTTCAAAACACGCAAGAGTTCCGTAGGTTTCCTGTCGCCGATCTGTTCTCCTTGTAATAGTTTTCGTATTTCTTGGTTCGAGGACTCTCCACTCCTTTTGATAAGTTCAGTTTTTAGCTGTTTGTATGGATCATTCTCTTCCGGATTCATTAAGACGTCTCGCACCAGCGATGCCGTTTCGGGAGGTAAGTACGAAACACAATAGTTATATTTTGTTTTACTCTCCGTGATGGGTTTTGGACAACCCAATTTGAAAGTCGATTCACACATTGTGAACCATAGCGCGGGATCAGCATGATTGTAAATTGGCACTTTTATAGCACTGACGATGGGAGAAGGATCCGTCATGTTGAAAACTAATCCGAAAATGTAATCCGAAAGTTAATCCAGGTAGCAGTCACAAAAAGTTTATTATTGCATTTGATTTGAGGAGAGGAATCGAGAGAGAAATTTACGTACCGAAAAAGAAAAGTAGGTCATCTTTCGTTTCAGCTGGATTGCGAGGAGGAATGGATTAAGTCCTTAGCAAAAATATATTTTTTTTTTCTCTTCTTTAAGTGGTGATAGATTTACGGTATAGTCCTTGAAACGCAGGCATCTGTTGATCAGAAAATGATTTCGTCTCTCGTTTTGTAAAGTAGCGTGCGTGAGTGGTTTTGTTATTGTTTATAATTCTTTTTATCCAGAGTCACCATTATGGGATTAGTTGTTGTGTTTAGGTACACTTTAAGTATCAGAAGGTTTACAGGTTAAACATTAAGATTTTATTAACCACATCACAAACATATATACGCTACATGCAAAATGAAAAGATTATAGAGAGATGGGACCACACGTCCGTTTTCCATGAGTTTTAGCAGAGAAAAATGATGTGTTCGGTTCGGATCTCACCAGAGAAATGAATTAGCCACACCTTTAATGTGCAATGATTGGCTAGATTTAATTTTAGAAATTAGATTATTGGATTAAAAATTTGATAGACAGATTTTAGTTTCAGTTCCCAATTCTGGGTTTCAGTTTCAAATTAAAAGTTTCACTTTCATTTTAAAAGTTTCACTTCGTGGAAATTGTGATTGACACATAAAGAAAAGGGAAAGTAATTATGGGTCACCACACTTTAAATAGACAATGCTGTGAAACTATTCCCCGGGACAAATATGAATCATCACTAGAAAAACAAACTGCAATGTGAATATTAATTAAATTTTTAAATTTAAGACAGACTATATAAAATTATAGAACAATTCCAAATATAATCCAGGCAAAAGCCAGAAAAGAACAAGTTGCTTCAAATTAACATTGCAATCAAGATACCTTGTTAAAATTTCAAACAATGGTATATAGTTGAAAGCACAACTTTTCAAATTTTAAATATAATAAAAGATTGCATACATTAGTTGGAATCAACTTGAATTATAGAGAGAAAGAGGGACATTTCACACAGAAAAGAACATTTTTAATTAACAGAAAAGTGTTATAAGCATGCGCTAGAAAATTTCATGAAACATTATTAGGAAGCATGCATACATACATACAATCATTATATATATATATATAATAACCATGAACAATTAACCTAGGCTTATCCATCCTTTTCCAGGCGTACTTGCGACATCTTCAGAAAAGCCTCACTACTCCTTATCATAATTACGAAGCACATATACAAGTTATGTTAAATGTATCACATAATATATCGTATATACACATATTATATACTGGTTAATCTTATTCAATACTTCTATTGCAGCATCCATCAGGGTTTAGACAAAAAAGACTAACGACATTAAGAACAAGACTATCACAGGACATTACATCACAACATCTAATAGTCAGTCACAGCACAGTTTTTTCCCCTTCATTTTATTCTTTTCATAATTATTTTTTTTTTTTAAATATGATATAAATGACCTCACGGCCAACTGCTCGGTTGGCGTAAACATAGTAACACACAAAAACACCACAATTCATATTATCTTTTTGAATTGCATGGGATAGAAGAGAAACCGATCAATTAGAGTTACAATTTTTAATCCCATTTAACTCTTGAATCCATTTAATTATTTCTTTCATATAGACTTTTGGTTTGGCAAGACCATATGAATCATAAAATTCTATTTCATTTTTTTCAAAA
Organism: Parasteatoda lunata; assembly: GCA_949128135.1. NCBI lineage: Eukaryota > Metazoa > Arthropoda > Arachnida > Araneae > Theridiidae > Parasteatoda > Parasteatoda lunata. The sequence continues at coordinate 99,769,345 of OX421980.1, read as the reverse complement.
TTAGCTACCAGCAATGTCCAATGATTTTCTTTATTTATAGGAATAAAAAATTTCTTTGCCTTAGATAATAATTGATTACTGCTCAAATAATTCAGAGGAGATCCATTAGACATAATATAAGGGGTATGAGAGCAAAGTGCAGCTAAATTATTAGAACTTGGAAGATAGTTTTGAAATAAATGCATTAATGATACTGCCATACAGCCAGCCTTTCATAAAATTTTTATCAACTGCTTTTAAGTATTTATCTTCTCTTTCATGAATAAAAATGTCTAATGACTTCAATTCTAAAAGTGATATGTTAATTTTATTGATTGTCAGATTTATATATTTTTTTTTATTTAGATTTGGAGTGAAAGACATACAGTTAACTTCTGAATGATTAGATTCATCAAGTTCTTCTAAATTATACTTAGCTTTCTTAATGGTAGTTTTTAAGTTATTCGAAGAACCTCTCTTCATTATATTTACCTTTTTCTTAGTGATATCCTGTTTTTCTAATTTAGCATTAAGAAGAACTGGAGATGGAATTGCAAATTTAATAGATGGTATATCAACTACTTCTGATATGCAATGACAACAAGATATTAAATGTTTTAAATTTTGAATAATATTTGGCAACAAGATGTTTTGCACTTTCTCATCTTCAATAAAATCAGTCAACCGAGAGATATATTGTTCACATTTAAAAATATCTGTACTTGATTTACAATTTAAATTAAATGGAATGGAAGGAGTGATATAATTTTCCGGCATTAATAGGCTCCTATGTTTCATTAAAATATCTGCTTTTAAGCGACCTGAAATATATGTATATACACAAATTATAAGAGGACTTCAATCAAGATTGGCCTACATTAAAAGTACCAATATAAAATAAATACATACTGCTTCATAGGTAACTTTTTTTTGTAAGACCTACAACATGGAAGCAAACAGTTAAGAGAATGCCAAGTAATATAATAGCCACTGAGTGTGCTTTTTTACAGGGACAGAAATAATTTACTTACGGTTCAGATTTAGACTATTTTATTTTATCCAAATATCCACTTTCGGAAGATCTAAAATATGGAAGCAAGCAACAAAACATGCGTTTCATAATCAGAGTTTACTTTGTAATATACATCAAAATAACACGTAAACAAACATTTAACAATGGACTCTGCAATATAACAATATGGAACTACTTTGTAGTGTTTTAGTTGAATTTGTATTCTCAGATAATAAGCACCATTTAAATAGTGAAGTTTTTGACATAACTATTTAACAGACTTTTTTATTTTACTATTTAAATACCTCACATATAAGTTTTTTTCTCTATGCTGATGTATCAGGTCAAGGAAATAGCCAGAAGTTTTCTTATGAAATCTATTTACAGAGGCCAGATAAATAAGGAATGCTTAGATTAACTAAATGATATGCAGAATCTGAATATGCCAGGTTCTATTTGGTATAATACAGGAAAATATGTTGCCTGCAAAATGAAAGGAAAAAAATATTTTTGTTATGTGAAAGGGATAAAAATAGCAGAGGAATTAGTTTCATAATTTAATGTATATACTATTGCTGTGCACTTATTAAACCATTGATAAATTTAATAACTAAGTGGCATAAATATCAGATCTATTTTGTAGAAAAGAAATAAGAAAAACATTTAAACAATTACATATGAGACATTTATATATATATCTCTTTTATGGTAAAATTTGACACCAGAATCTAAAATTAAATAAATACATACTTGTCTGTCGCAGACAACTTGACTTGATCCAAATATCCATCTTTGTTGAATTTAAATCAGGTAAGCAAACATTTAAAAGCATGCTTGACAATAAAACAAAATGAATATAGCTTAGTAAATACCTGAATGCTTTACACGGAAAGCATTAAATTTAAGAACTTATTGAAAGGCAAATAAAATATAACAATAACCTATCAATTCATATTTAATAGTAATAAATTAAAATTTTATTTAAATAAGCGGCAGCAAGTTTTAGCAAATACCAATAAAGAACATATAACAATTTTTACTTAACACATGCCTAAGGATTGTATTTATGGGGCTAATCTCCTCCTGAACCCATGAGGCTTTTCTAAGAAGCACCACGAGAAACATAAATTTATTGAAGTTTATTTGTTTAATTAGGTTAGTGAAGAAAAGAAACTTAAAAATAAAAAAAAAAGTGAATCTATACAGAGATAATACTTTCATGCCAAAGTCACTTTTACCAATTAATTGACAGGGAAGAACATGTGTAGGTTAAGCATCTTTTAACCTTAACTAAATAATAAAGTTTCTATTTTACATTAATAATGAAAACAAACAGAATATTTTCAAATCACGCTTTATAAATCCGAACATTAGGTCAGATTAGATTGAAAATTATGTAGATAGAACATTAAGTATCTTTGCAGAGCTAAGAAAAATTTTGAAAATTATTTCCTTATAAATTTCAATTCCAGTCACATTAAAGAAATAATCAATTAACTTATAGGCATTTTAACAAAAAATAACAATAACAAAAATAACATAAGTGATATATATATATATATGTCAAACATATTTAATAAAATAGCTTCAAAATTTTGAATTAAAAAAAATTTATAACAATTAAGGTACAATGCCACTAATAATAATATACAATTCATTGAATAATAAAAAAAAACAGCAACATTATAGTAGCAATAGAGATAGATACTAACACTAACTGAGACACTCTTAATGGCTCTTGTTCAAGCTGCCTTTCATTTAAGCTAAAAAAGAATAAAATTAGATGAATCTCTGAGCAACAGAGAAATTTTTATCAACAATTTTGTCGCAGTAATCTCGGTCTTTAGTGTTGCACAATATACAAATTGTTATTTTGAAATAGTTCATTAATCTTAATGTCTGGTTCAATATTTTAACAAATTGCAGCCTTTTTAAAAATTAATTTTAGTCTTATTATTTTGTATTAGGATTTGCAACTCACTGAATTGTACCTCTTCTTGATAAAGTGATGTGAACAAAAAAAAAAACAGCTAAACCTTTGTAAACTAAAAGGGCATTATGCAGTTTTTATTTTGCTGTTTAACAAACAAAATAGTTGCAAAATGTATATCAAAATCTATTAAGGCTAGTACCATTACTATTACTAAATCTATTAAGGCTAGTACCATCTGTGAAAGAACAATTCCTCCACAAATTTTCTTAGCTGTATAAACCAGTTTCTTAAAGTTGGGCATTGTACCCAGCTGCACATTATTAGTACCTTTGAAGATAAGCAAAGCAAATTATTAATAAATAGCATAATCATATGATATGTAGAAAAACTAATCAGATGTAATATAAAACAACAGTCTCTGAAGTAGAATAATTACACAAGATACAAACAATGCCAAGAGTTTATCTATATCATCATTGAATAAATTTAAATAAATTACATTTCTACTTACCAACATGAATTAAAACAACATCGTATTGTTCTTTCACACACTCTAACTTCTCACTAATCTATCAACATTCCAGGATATGAAACAACATCAACATCCCAATTTGGTTCAACATTCAAGTTATTACGTAAATATTTCACCATGGAATCACCTAATAAAAAGAGTAACAGAGAGATAAAAAGAGTATATATGTAAGCATTTTGTGAAAGGACAGAAAAAGTATGCAAGGTTTGTTTTACATTGTCTTTTATGACTAAAACATTAACTCTAAAAAATCTTGGGGTGCTGAGATTAAAATATAAATATACATATATATAGATCAATATAAAAAATACAAGTAGTTTTATTAATAATCTAAGACAAACTTCAAATTAAAATCCAATCAAATTTGTTAATATGAATTATATTCTAATGAATTATTAAAGTAATCTTTGTTATGTGTTTTAAATAGAAAAACATTAATGTGTACAAATTGTTTTGCACATAGATGTGATACATATAGAATAAAAATGTTAAGGAAAGTATGCATGCTCATAATCAATTCAATAGTTAAGACAACCTAAAATAATAATAATGAAAGCAGTACTTGCGAATAAAAGTGAGAAATATTAGATAAAACCCAAAATAAGGATCTTTCCATATTTATTCTTTGATTTTTTTTTTTTGATTTTTAATTTTACAACGAAAAAATGAAACAACACTATTTTAAACATGATCAAAGAACTCTTCACTGTTAACAATAAAATTCAATATAAAACCTTTGTATTATGTCACTGAAATAAACATTAAATATCTAAATTTCATTACTAAGCTGCTTCACACATTTTTGACAAAACAAACAAAGGATTTCTAAGAAAGCAGAGAAAAATATTGATGACTGAAATTTTTTTTTATTACGATTTTTTTTAAATACATAAATTTTACATATAAAGAGAGACAAACTATGCAATTTGAATTCTAAAGCGTTGTATTTTCAGAAATTTAATATAATTCATTAATCTTTTTTAAATTTCATGTAAATTTTTTTATATAATGCTTTGAAACATACACTAATGTTATAAATTTATAATTAATAAGAATTACCTGTAATTAAAACTTTCATGATGATACAATATCAAATCGCGCGCAACCAAATCTAGAAAATGGCTTCCAAAAATGCTTTTGCATAAACAACGCCAAATACTTTGGCGAATAAGTTTTACGCTAGGAAATGCATATTTTTAACAGTAAATATGCATTTAAGAAATTTCTGGGTACTGAGCATTAACATTGTACCGTTTGCTGAATTAGTTTAAAATTTCTTGGATATTTTTACTTGCTAGCCATATATTGCAGCTACCTCTCTACTGAAATCAGTTATTTTGCATCGATAGTTTCCTCTCATATCATTAACAAAAGCATTTTTCAGAGTCATTTTCTTGATTTGATTGCGAAAGATTTTATATTTTGTCATCATGAAAGTTTGAATTACAGGTAATTCTTATTAATTAAAGATTTATAATATAAATGTATGTTTTAGAAGATTTATATTATAAGTGTATGTTTTAGAAGATTAATAATATGTGTATGTTTTATTTTATATTAAAAAAATTCACATCAGATTTTGTTAATATTAATAGATTATATTAGATTTCCTAAAAATACAACGCTTTTTAATTTAAATTACATAGTTTGTTTTTCTTTATGTGTAAAATGTATGTATTTTTGAAAATCATAAACCAAAAACAAAATTTTTCTTTTATCAAAGTTTTCCCCTGTTTTCTTAGTTAGATTTGTCTAAAATATGCAACACAGTTTAGTAATGAAATTTCTTAAATTTAAATGAGTTGATTAATGTTTATTTCAGTGACTTAATACAGAGGTATCTTCTTTTTCTGGAAAATATATTGCTAATTAAATTTTATTTTGATAGGAAGCTTTTGTATTGAATTTTCTTCAAAACAGTGGAGAGTTCTTAGATCATATTCAAAATAGTTTTGTTTCAATTTTATTATAAACTTAATAAATTCTAAATATGAATCTGAAAAGAAACGAAAAAATTCTTATTTTGCATTTTAGCTAATATTTATCATTTTCGTTCACAATTACTGCTTTTATTATTCTTTTAAGTTGTCTAAACTATTGAATAAATTATAAGCATGCATACTATAATAAAAACATTTTATTCTATATGTATCACATTTATGTGCAAAACAATTTGTACATTTAATTTTTTATTTTATTTTAAATACATAATAAAATTCAGATAATTCATTGAAATATAATTCATATTAACAAATTAATTATGATTTAAATTAACTTCATTTAAATTTTAATTTGAAATTAAATTTTTCATTTACTACAAACTACTTATATTTTTTTATATCCGTAATTTTTATTTTCTTAAAATTCCAAGATTTTTTACAGTTAATGTTGGAGATATATTGATGTTGTCACACAGCCTCCAATCAATGTGGACAGATGAAGTACAAAGTTGGAAGATGTGTAAGGACAATATGATATTATCTTTATTCGTGTTTTTAAGTTGAAACGTAATTTGTTTAAACATATTCGATGATTATGTATTTAAACTGTTTGTATCTTGTGTAACTATTTTAATTCAGAGACTTATTTTATTTTATTTTTTACATACAGTTATGCTATTAAATAATATTTTTAATTTTATTTAATATATTTATCTCTGAAATAAAAATGCTAATGATGTGCAGCTAGGTACAATGCCCAACTTTATAAGACTGACTTTTGCAGTTAACAAATTTCTCTCGCTGAAAGATCAAAGCAGCCACCAACATTTTGTTAATTTTGAAGATGACACTATTAAGTAATGAAAGCTTTGTGTATTGTACCTGGCCTGATGTTCTATGAATTAACTTTATCTGTGGATAATGCATTAGCAAAGATGGCATCCATTTAAACTGCCAGGGCAATATTCAGTCTTTGAAGAATGCATGGTAAAGTTGCTAAAAAAAGTATATGTATACACGACCTTATGTTTACTTATATTTATGTCAGATATTAACACCCTTTTCAACTCCTTTTTTATGTTTTGATTTTTAAGTGACAGGAGCACTAAATCCCCAAATATGAGTTAGAGTGGGGCTTTCACCTAAAAGTGTAGTGAAACTACTCTGAAGGTGCAGCAAGTATGCCTAGAAAGTGATGAATGTGCCAGGTTTAATAATTCACGAGTGTTTTTTCATATATATCTAAAGGCATGTGTGCATGCTTTCTAACACTTTTCCAGTAATTAAAAATGTTACCTTAAAATGTATACTTTTGTGTTGAATGTCCCTCTTTTACTCTGTTACTCAAATTGATTCAAAGTAATGTATGCAATCCTTTTTAGATTTACAATTTGAAAAGCTGTGCTTTTAGTTATATACTTAACCATTGATTGAAATCTTCACAAGGTATCTTAATTGCAATACTTATTTGAAGCATGTTCTCCTAGCTTTTGCCTGGATTATATATGGAATTATTCTTTAATTATTTAATATAGTTTGTTTTTTATCTAAAAATTTAATTAGTATTCACATTGCAGTTTGTTCTTCTACTAATGATTCATATTTGTCCCGGGGAATAGTCCCACAGCCTTGTCTGCTTAAAGCTTTTCTGTGAGATATGTTTACCAGGACTTGATGTTTCTACAATGATTAATGCAGATTCTCATTTACTTCGAAGAATATCTCTGTGCCATAACAAGATAACATTTCAGTCATTGATTTTGTATGTAGGGTGACCTGGGGTAATTCACGATCACTCTGTTTCTGGGGTAAGTAATGATCACCTAAGTTTCATTTAAAAAAAAAAAAATTTTTAATTTGAGACATGGACAAGAATACTTGTACACTTTACTAAAGTATAACTACATTTACTTGATAATAGTTTTTTTTTTAATCTAACAAAATAAGTGTCTTTTAAACTGCTTTCTGTATTTTCCATTTCAAAGATAGGTTTCAAAATGTGCACATTTCTGCAAAGATTCCTTCTCTTAATAATAAATATTTTGAGTTGCTTTCTTTTTCTTTGATATGAAAATAGTGTAAGCTTTTGTTTAATTGTTTCACATCTACTGTAAGCATTATAATTAATTCTAGGAAACTATATCAAATGTTGCTCCCAACAGATGGGTAATTATTGATCACTGGGGTAATTCCTGATCATAGTCATTTCTTTTTATAAATAGTATTAAAAATAGCTAATTGTCTTTTCTTAAATAGCAGTTCATATTTATTAAGTGGAACAACTATAAAATATATTTTAAATGTAATCACAAAATTTGCTTTTAACTGTATACAAGACAAATGTGTTCTGATATGTACCATTTCTAGCTTGTCTTACCTTGCTTCTATCTTAATTTTATGTGTGTACATTGTTAGAATAATTTTTAAGTTTATAAATTAGCCTAATATAAATATGGTGAGAAATTATAAGCCTAAAAAGGATATTAAGCTTCTAGAAAGCAAAATTAGGAAATTTCCTTTAATGATTGAAAATGAAAATTTCAGTGTGAGAGCTGTTGACATACCTTACTTAAGTTTACACTCTCACTAATGAAGTTAAAAAATCCAGCAAAAGTAACCTATGTGGGAACTCTTTCTTATATTCCAGCAGAACATGAGACTGAGTTGGCTTCTTGCCTAAAATGTATGCAAAGATTTTTGAAAAATTTAAAGTGTTAATCTTTATTCTTGCTTTTAAAATAAATCGTTTCATTAGCTACTTAAGCATGTCTTTTTGGTTTATTTGTTTGATCTTGATGTCGCATTTGTTAATTAACAATAATTATTATTAAACAGCCCCTTTATTATAAAAACTGGTGATCAGTAATTACCCCAGAAGTGATCAGGAATTACCCCAGAAATGATCAAGAGAAGGGGTAATTCCTGATCACTAAAAATTTAAAATATTTTAAATTCTAATTAGATTTTCAAACAAAAGCAGGTAGCATAGGACTCATCTCATATAGCCTCAAACTTCCAATAAATATTAAAATTCTATCTTGAATAGTTTTTTTACAAAATAGATGTTTGCATTTTTTGATCAGGAATTACCCCAGATCACCCTATTTAAATATAATTGTAAATTTATATGTGTTAAATATAATTGTAAATTTTTTAAATTCATAAAAAATAATTAAGCTCTTTATTGTTTGGCATGGTTATCAGATATTAATATAATTGAAGTCTTAGTCTGATTCTGACCCACTGCAGAATTTTAAGGTAACATGATTTCTATTTTTTTATCAAGAAAAATGCTTCTATTTTACAGCTGACTAAGCAGACAATAGTTTTATAAAGAAGACTTTTAGCTGCTCCTTTTATCAGGATGTTGCCACTAGTAGTGAGCATAGACCTTATATGATGGCTCCTTCAAGCTGGCTACCAATGTTCTTGTCTATTGTATGAGTACGAAAAGAAATTGACATGCTTCAAATTGTCAGATCCAACTTTATTATTTTTTTTCTTCCTATTTTGTACTTTTTACATATACTTTACTCTTACTTACCACTAAAAAATAAATCAATAAAAAGGTAAAAATAAAGATTATCAAAAGAAAAAGTAACTAATTTCTTTATCATTTCTTGAAGATGCATATTAGGAGACTATTTTATAGCACATCTATTTAATTAACTTTATATACAAGCTATTACTACTACATCACTACTACAGCTGTTTCAAATTAAATGAATCTCAAGTTAGAATTTAATGCTACTATATTTAATTAAAATTTAGAAAAAAAGTCCAATAGTATGCTAGTAGAAGTCATTTAACTAAAATACTGATAAGTATTGAACAATAAAAGCTAGCACTAGACTTGAAGAAAAGCCGTAGTTTCGGGAAAACTTTTATTATGGAGATTAAGGATTTTGTGTCACTTTGATTGTTCTGTCTTTAAAAATTAAATAAATATTGTGCCCTCTTTCCCTGCCTAAGACCTGTATTTATCCTTCCTCTCCGCAACGACGTTAGATATATATATATAAAAGAATGCATTAACATGTGACATCAAGAAAAGCAAATTATATTATAAGAAAGAGCCAGAACAGATTTAAAAAGACATACTGTTAGCTCAAAGGACATAATATAAAATTTATCATTTAATTCAGTCATAAAAATATTATACAATCGTATAAACTTAAAATATAATGTTTTGTTAATCTTTAAACACATTCTAGTTTGTAAAATTTAAAACACAAACAAGAAAGAAAAAAAAAGATTTTTTTTTAAAAAGTGGCTGACTCAATTTTAACTGTTAGTTCTTAAGATGACTTTGAATGATGTGCAAGACATTCCGAATATTAATACTTCTCAGAAACATTTTTTAATTTCCCACCACTTTAGGCAACATATGTCCTCATGGCACGTAACAGGCAGTATTGTTAATTTCTGTTCTTCCCATTAAGGTGGATCAACGTCACCCTAAAAGGACAGATAAATTACATCTTAGAAGAAAGAATACAGTTTTCCACTTGATTAAAAAAACAAAGCACTATTAATTCAGGTTATAAAGTAGCAGTAACCATGTAAGATTAAGCAAATACAAATTATTCATATAATGAGAATTAAACGGTTTAACTCTATATAAGTTGATTTAAAATGAGGTCCAGAATCCCCTAAGACAGTATTTGGCCTCTAAATACTTTTAATCAAAACGTAAAGAAATAGAATATAAATATGTCGGCCGAGTGGTTAGCGTGTCTGACTGCGAAGCCAATGGCCGCGGGTTCGAATCCCGCTCTGGGCATGGATGTTTCTCTCTCTGTGTTGTTTCTGATGTGTGAATGTGGCCCACCCATGGAGTCTAGAGTCTCTTATGGAGGCCCAGCTTAATGTAAAATTCCCCCCACAATGTGATTCGTCAGAATTTAACGGATGCGAAACTGCCGCTAGGTGGCATTACTTACCTGTTGGGACACTAATTTTTCATTCGTCATTAATACACGTGCGCATTATAACTGCACGTGTAAATATTAATTATCGATATTATAAAAAAAAAAATTTAAGTTTTCGGAAGGAATAATAATGGGGATGTTTTGTTATTGCCCCGGATGCAAGACAGGCTATCCATCTGAGGTAAAAAAGAGAAAAGAAAAGCAGCTTCCTGGTATCAGCTTGTTTAAAGCTCCAAATGTAAGTTTTTAATTATGATTTCGTTTGATGAACTGAATCAGGCAAACATACAGTGTTATCATTAATTTATTATTTTATTAATTATGGTAAAGTACCTAAGGTTTTGGATTTTCCTTATGCTATGGTAAAATTTATTGTTATAGTTTCTAATTGTACTATAGAATGCTGTGAACTTTATTTCTTATCATTTCCTCTATTTTATTAAAAAATATTTTGTAAATATCAACACACTTCGTGTATATTATTTATACACAAAAAAGTTACATGAGATTATGTGGAAAGATATTAGTGTGCTGAGTGTTTACATAATTTATTTTTTGTTAAGTGAAGTCACTATATCAACTCAATTATTGTGATACAATAATTCATTGCTACTCCCTTTGAATGTTTGATTGTATTTATTTTCAAAGCAGAATTTTTTTTTTTTTTATGGCGTTGAGGATGAAGATTGTTTTTGATAATTTCTATTTTGAAGTTTTTGTACTTATCTGCTTTATAATTAGATGCAGTAGTTCAGATGAGTGTTTAATATTTTAAGAAAGTGTTCACATAAGTTTTGATACAAAATTAAAGTGTAAAATCACTATTTAGAATAATTTGATCATAATTTTTTTTAAAACAAGTTTTGTTGTATTACTTAAGTAAATGACATTGATTTTAATTTACAATGCTGAATCAGATATAGTTATGTCGTGTGCTAAGTAAGTGTATGTTAAAGGAATAATTGTTCAATAATGGGCGATGATGTTATCCATTAAAGAATAATACATTATGTGTTTGTTATAAGAATTATTTCTTTTTAATCTATTGTGTATTACTTTTAGAGTTTCTGTTGTTATAGAAGAGATTATCAATGATTATTAAGATTTTTAATAATTAAAGATATAATTATTGTTCTATATATTTTAATGAAATTTCTGTGTGTAACAATATTTACTTCACATTATCATTCTTTCATCAAAGTAATGTTAAGTAACAAAATTATTCAGTTTATTATTAATGTTATTAACTCATATCAGATATTATAATTTTACTTGTTTGAATGACAAAGTATTTGTTTGCCATTGTATGACGTGTTTGGCCATATTTAGGAATTAAATAATTTATTAATCACAAATTAATGTTAATTTCTTTTAATATACTTATCAAAAGAGATTTTATAATACATATTTTCTGATATGAGCTGTTTAGATATAAATACCTCACTTTATGTGTATTATTTTTTTCAGGATATTAATCTTCTTGAAAAGTGGCAAAAAGCAATTTCTCGTGCAGATAGGATGCTTAAGTTGATCATGTTTGTGCTCCGCATTTTGGTGAAGATGATATTGAGACCCATTATCAAGTTACATTACCTGGCGGGGTAAGTTTTTAATTAATATTTTCTTTTTTTTTTTAAATTGGTGTTTTTATTTTTTTTTTTTTTTTTTGTCTGTTACTTATATTTTGTTAATTGATTTATCCTTAATACTAATATTATTATTTTGTACTAATTCTAATATTATATTGTAATTAAAAACATTTATACTAATATTGAAAATAGTTGCCAGGTTTTTTTTCTGCACCCTGTAATCCATTTCATCGATTTATGTATTTTATTTATTGGATTTATTAACCTGCTGCTATTCAGTATTTCTCAAATTTATTATAATTCATGTATTCTGCTTCTCGAATAGAAACAATGTGTTATTTCATATTTTTGTGTGTTTATTAATTGAAATGTTTATTAATTTTAATTCATAGCTAATGGTCTCTAAACATGAAAAAGAAATTGTAAAGTAATCTGTTCATTTTTTTCTGGCATTTGCCTGGAACTTTTACATTTCAGTTTATTCTGCCCTTCATGAATTTCTTGTTTACTTGTTTGAAAATATGTATGACGTGTTTGGCCATATTTAGGAATTAAATAATTTATTAATCACAAATTAATGTTAATTTCTTTTAATATACTTATCAAAAGAGATTTTATAATACATATTTTCTGATATGAGCTGTTTAGATATAAATACCTCACTTTATGTGTATTATTTTTTTCAGGATATTAATCTTCTTGAAAAGTGGCAAAAAGCAATTTCTCGTGCAGATAGGATGCTTAAGTTGATCATGTTTGTGCTCCGCATTTTGGTGAAGATGATATTGAGACCCATTATCAAGTTACATTACCTGGCGGGGTAAGTTTTTAATTAATATTTTCTTTTTTTTTTTAAATTGGTGTTTTTATTTATTTTTTTTTTTTTTTGTCTGTTACTTATATTTTGTTAATTGATTTATCCTTAATACTAGTATTATTATTTTGTACTAATTCTAATATTATATTGTAATTAAAAACATTTATACTAATATTGAAAATAGTTGCCAGGTTTTTTTTCTGCACCCTGTAATCCATTTCATCGATTTATGTATTTTATTTATTGGATTTATTAACCTGCTGCTATTCAGTATTTCTCAAATTTATTATAATTCATGTATTCTGCTTCTCGAATAGAAACAATGTGTTATTTCATATTTTTGTGTGTTTATTAATTGAAATGTTTATTAATTTTAATTCATAGCTAATGGTCTCTAAACATGAAAAAGAAATTGTAAAGTAATCTGTTCATTTTTTTCTGGCATTTGCCTGGAACTTTTACATTTCAGTTTATTCTGCCCTTCATGAATTTCTTGTTTAACATATTTACTAATTTTAATTTATATCTACTCTTAAGATGAAGTAGAGATTGTAATATGGTGTATAAATTTTTTTTCGGGCATAGGTAATTTATTTATTAATATTATTACTTTTTGCCATTCATAAATTTTATGTTTGAAGTATTAATCAATTTTTATTTCCAGCTGGTGGTCTTTACAGATGATGATTACTTTTCTGGCTTTTGCCTGGAACTTTTTTTTTTAATCTTCATACATGTAATGTTTGACTCATTAATTAATTCTCTAAAGATATATGTCAGAAATTACTCATATTTCAGGAATTAAATAAATATAATTGTTTGTTTTCATAGCCAGTGCTTCCTAAAGGTGAAGAAGAAATTGTGATAGGATAATCTGCAGTTTTTCTTTGCTTCTTAAGATTTTTTTTTTTTTTTTTTTTTTTTGCCATTCATAAATTTTATGTTTCAAGTATAAATCAATTTGATTTCTAGCTGATGGTCTTTACAGATGATGGTTACTTTTCTGGCTTTTGCCTGGAACTTTTTTTTTTTTCATTTTCATACATGTTGTGTTTGATTTATTAATTAATTTTCCAATGATATATTTCAGGAATTAAATAAATATAATTGTTTATTTTCATAGCCAGTGCTTCCTAAAGGTGAAGAAGAAATTGTGATAGGATCTATTAACCTGCAATTTTTCTTTGCGTCTTAAGATTTTCTTTTTTTTTTTGCCATTCATAAATTTTATGTTTGAAGTATTAATTAATTTTCATTTCCAGCTGGAGGTCTTTACAGATGATGATTACTTTTCTGGCTTTTGCCTGGAACTTATTATTTTTTTTCCATTAATTAATTCTCTAAAGATATATTTCAGGAATTAAATGAATATAATTGTTTTTTTTCATAGCCAGTGCTTCCTAAAGGTGAAGAAATTGTGATAGGATCTATTAACCTGCAGTTTTTTTTATTTTTTATTTTTTTAGATTTTTCTGGCATAGCCCTGGAACTTTAATATTTTCAATTTTTTGCCATTCATAAATTTCATGTTTGAAGTATTAATAATTTTTATGGCTAGTGATCACTTTTTTGGCTTTTGCCTGGAACTTTTTATTTTGTATTTAAATAGAACTTTTAAAATTTATAGCTTCTGTTCTCTACAGATGAAAAATAAATTGTAATAAGCTGTATTGACCTGCTGCCTTTTTTACTTCTGTAATTTTTTCTGGCATTTGCCTGGATCTTTTATATATCATATTTTTCTGCCTTTCATGAATTTCATATTTCAGAAATTAAATGGACATAATTGTTTATTTTTATAGGCAGTGCCTCATAAAGGTGAAGAAGAAATTGTGATAGGATCTATTAACCTGCAGTTTTCTTTGATTCATTAAATTTTTCTGGCATTGCCCTGGAACTTTAATATTTTCTATTTTTGGCCATTCATAAATTTAATGTTTGAGACATGAATTATTTTTATAGCTAGTGGTCTCTAAAGATGAAGAAGAAATTATAGTGTGGTGAATTAATTTATACTTCCTTGTGCTAGAATTTGAGAATTGTACTTATATTATAACTGTGAGATATATGTAAGCACAACTTGCTCTATGACTTAGTTTAAAATACATAATTAAGTTTATTTAAAATTACTTTTAATGTTATGGAACCCAGAGTGTTTCTTCCTTATGAGTAGTGGGTGAAGTATCATCCTTTGAGTCATCAAAAAATGCATTGCTAAATAATTGACTCCATTGTAGCTGATGTTAGTAAAACTATGCAGCTCTTTGGGGTCAGTCATATTTGGCCAAGAGTTAATGAAGCAGAAGCAAGAGTGTTCTTCCGATGATAATTGCAACGGTATGCCTTTTTTTTCTTCCTATTAATATGTAGTTGTCCAGCATATTAGTCCAAATTTAAAGATTGAGATTTCTTTTTTAATTTTTTAATGTTAAAACTGTTTCATAATAATGTTTCAGTCATGTTTTCCTAAACTTTTTATGCTTGCCTTTTTTATACAGAAATTTATTAATATTTTTTTGACAATGTAGTTTATTAAAAGTTGTTAAAGTTTCTAAAATTTACTATTTGAACAGAGGCAGAGTTTATTAGAAAATTGCATCAAAGGGCAATAAAAGCATAATTTTTATTTGAAAAGTATTGTGGGAAAAACAGTTTTAATGCAGTTCTTTCAAAGTTTAACATTCAAATTTTTAAAATCAATAGCTATCCAATTGAATTTATAACGTTAATTTTTATTTTACATTTGATTAATTTTTGAACTACGAAAATAGCATTTAACTTTGAGAATTTGTTTTGGAAAAATGTAAAAAAAGGAAATTATGTAAGAAAAATAACTTCTCTTTTACTATAAAACTAAATTAATAAATGTTTGCTTTTGCAAGATGTTTGTTTAGCCCTGAGAAAATTCTATAACATCAATATAAAACCATCTCAAAAATAAAAGCCAAGCAATTTTTAATAATAATTTGGACAGATCTGAAATAATAAAAATGAAATTGGCACATAATTTTATAAGTTCGTTTCAAAAAATTTCTATAAAATAATCATCAAAAAATGTATCTCTCAAAAAAATATTTTTGCCTGCTTTATCTTATGTAAATTCTTTGAAATCACTGAAAAATCAATCTAATCAATTACGTAGAAAAGAAAATCAACAGATTCTTTAATTATTATTTAAATTATATGCTTAAAAATGGACTATTTTTTTTAAACGTTTTTACAATACTTAAAATTATTTTATCTAAATACACTTTCATGAATCGCAAAATTATTCAATTAATCTGTTACTTTAGTCTATCCAATTAAAAATTTTAGCAAGACTAAATAAAAAAATGAAGAAACATAAATTAAATTTCAAACAATTAATAATACTTTAAGTGTTTGGAAAACTCAACCAAGATTTGCGACCAGCGCTTTCTTTATCATCTCCAGATGAGGAGAGAAACTGAGACTCCCCCCCCCCCTCACCCAGAACTTGTTTTTGCCAGAGCTTTTACTCTGGCCGTTAGGTGGAGTTCTGAAGCTAGGTACAGAGTTTGTTTGGGAGGGTGAAAAAGATCTGCTTCCGTTTTCTAAGCGCGAGCTGGATATCCTACCGCTTTAGGATCCCTGGGCCCACCCTATGAACGGGTTTGTGGCGTGGGTAACGTTGCTCGCCTCCGTGACTTTGGTTCACAGGTGCCCACTGGGTAACGATAAATGAGCAACACTTCCGGCATCTTCTATGGCAAAGAACGAAAGTTAAGTGCCTGCCGTTATTAAAAAAAAAGAATATAAATGCCCTTTTAACACAAAAAAAGACATAGTCTTACAGTGACAATATTTTACGAAATCCGACACAAAAATGCACTTTCTCTGAGTGAGTAAATCCAATTTTTATTCTTATTTTTTATGGATGTAGATTTCTGACCCTCAAGATATTGTGGGTAGCCGAATAAAGGAAATATGGTTCTAATAGTATGGACAGATGAGAGTTCCAAAATTTGGATCCCTTAATATTAATTTTACTTTTTGTGTATTTTACTAAGTCTCGAGTACTTTTTAAGCGAATTGAAAAAAAAATTTTCACAATTGTAAAATTCGTTTATTCAAATTTATTAAATCAAATTTATTAAAATTTGATAAATTAATCAAATTATCTTTTCGTGAATAATAATTAGTTTTTTATTTAATATTAGTCGGACAAGTTTTGCATTGTATAGTAGAAAAATTTTTTACATCATTTTAAAGAATGCAATTTTAAATAGCAAAATCTCAGTGAAATTGGCCAATTAGTGAAAAGTTGCATTTTTAAAAGAAATTCTACCTTGCAATTCAATTTTTCGACTCCTATTAAATAAAATAATAAACATTTATTATAAGTTATATTTTGCATAGAATTCTTTCTAGATAAACGAATTTTATAACTGAGCGCAAAATTATTTCAAATTCCTTTAAAGGTTTTGTAGATATGGTGAATTACTTAGTAAAAAGTAGAATTAACATTAATTGCTCAAAACTTTGGACTGCTCTCCTGACCAAACTATTGGGAAGTTTACACCCTTGAATTACAACGTACTGCTGTTCTAGTTTTGGTGCTTCGTCTTTCGTTGGCGATATACACACTTTCCAGAAAAACTTTGGTTATATAGGAGAAAAATTAGAACGATTAAGTGTAAGCCCGGTCACATTTTCATTATTTATTCATTTCGTACACGAAACTAGCGTTAAGGTATAAGCTTAAAAACATACCTTCAAAACATAGGGGGTAGCCGCAATCTGGAAAATAAGTTAGTTTGGACAGAATTTTACTTTTTGAGTTTTAGTCATATTTTTAAAACTAACTTATAAAGCCTATTTACCCAAAGATAATTGCATGCAAAAAATTATTTTTAATGATTATTTATTATATTTAATTTAATTGCGGATTAAAAAAACTTTAATAATGAGGTATAAATTTTTTAATGCCATATTAATCTACGTATTTTTCTATTGCAAAATCTAAAGTCCCAAGAGTTTTTATTTGGTAGAAGCAGAGAAAAATTGTGATTATTTTTAAAAAAATAATTTGGTGACAATGAAGATATATTTAAATGTGGTCAACTTACAAGGAACTTGATTTACACGCGCGTAGAGTAAAATTTCATAAATATTTTTTTCGCTAATAACCGATTGTTAATCCCTTTTTTTTTTTTTTCTTTCTTTTTTTTTATTTTTTTTTTTATTATAAAATAGGGTGTTCCTTTTTTAGTCGTTTAAAAATTTATTCCTAATTTAATAAAGAGATTTGAATAAAACATTTTATTGAATAAAAGCATTTTTTCATCAAATGTTGAGTTTTATAAGCATGTTTCTGATAGAATGTGATTATGCGTCAGCTCTTTTTAATTTTATTTTTTAGTTTGTTCTTTCAATAATTAATACAATTTTAATAATATACAAAGGTATGTATAGATTTGGAATAATATGTGTATCGAATTCTTTACTATATATTTTATAATTATTAATACTAATATGTAGTCAACATTTTTAAATATCTTAAAATTTCTCCACATCTCATAAATCGTCTTAATCTTAAAATAAATTTGTTATTGCCCACGCATGTTTCGCAGAATTATTTTTTTATTTATATAATTTTTAATTTTAAAAATGTTAAATTTTATGGTATTTAGCTAATTTATGTTTTACAATATTTGTATGCTTAAATGTATTGCTTATGTTCAAATATTTGTATTGCTTATGTTCAAATGCTTAAATGGTATCCACTATAGGAAGAAATTCAAACATTTTGATTCTATTTATAATTTTCTATTAATTCTACGACAGATTATTTAACCAATGAATGTGAATTTAACCAATGTGAATCAATTTAACCAATGACTTATTTATCGAAAAGTTAAATTGTTAATTCAACTCAGTAAAACTTAAAAGAGTCATCTACCACATACGCATTTAGTTTCAGATAATTTATTTTATTAAGCATTTTTATCTTATATAAGGTGATAGGAAGAATATTTCCTACCAACAGCATTAATTTTTAAATATTTTTGCTAAGCTATTTTTTCACTTATAATTTCTGGGGCCATCTTCTAATAATTTCAGAAAAAAAAATACCAATGAAGAGATTTGTTTACATAAATGCTGGAAGTAGTTAAGGGTAGTGAGCTGTCATGAATGGATCCATTCCTCGAGGCCAAAACCGGGGGAATATTTTTTCTAGTGCATAAAGTGCTCCTTCAATTCATTACTTTTAATTAAGTTTATTTCCAGTTACAAACAGAATTTATAAATCCGGTTGTTTATAAGCACAGAATAATCAATTCTTTGCTATAGGTAAAATTTTACAATCCATCAAAGTTTTTAAAAATGAAATTAGGTTTAGGTTCCATGAACTAATATTTTACAAATAAATCTCAATCTCAAATATAGTTTAACATAAAATTACTAAAAAAGAGGGGTCTTTTAAAGAGTTAATAATGCAAATAGTCTTGAGAAACTAATTTTTTCTTTACAACAATGCATAAAAAATTTAAAAATAAAATCAGATACTGATTACAACTTTATACACTAAGTAATAAGGAATTTATTTTGAATTATATACCTTTCAATCATGAACTTTCAAATTAAAAATACAATTTATTTACCTCATATACGATCTTCTTGCTGTATAATAACATACATTCAGCACCCAACTAATTTCTAATGGATTTTCATAAAGTGATCATGTAATACACGAAAAAGATTTGCTAGATTTTTAAGAAACACATCATTTTACATAAAATGGTTTGATTATAAAATATAACTAAATGTGTTAATTTATATCAATTTATTTTAGAAGTTAAAACCCAATTTTTAAGTTGAAATAGTATAGCTGAATAGTACTCAGAGAATATTTGGCTAGAAATTTTTTTTCTCCAGATATGTCAGATATCAGATATTTTAATATAACATACTAGAATAAGTTATTAGTAAAATAATAAAATCATTGGAACCCGAGTACTTAAGTTTTTGAATTTTAACACTGTAAAAAGTTCATGTTTATTTCATCATTTTGATATTTTTGCCAATACTATTTGCTCTAATTTCATTCAGATGTTGACAAAGGATAACCTGATGACCCGTCAAATTTTCTAACAGTAATGTAGAAGAGTCAGAAGATGTAACAAGTTCTCATTTTTCATTTAAAAAAAAAAAAAAAAACTGTAAGAAGGGAAGCAGAAAATAAACCAGTTTATTGAATCAAAATATACAGGCAAGTTCTTCATAATTCCAAATTCTTGGCGTATCAGTTTTGTAATAAAGCGTTTACTCTGGTTTTTGGAGTGGTTAGTAGTGGTATAAATGTTTATTTTTTTTCTTCTTGCTTGAATAAAAGTTTGAGAAAACAATCATATTTTGCATTACACGTAACGGGAACCACGAAAATAGATCAGATTGCTTGATTCCATTTAAAAGCTCAGTAATCGCAATGAATGTTTTTAATAATGAATCATTTTTTTATTATCTTTGAGAGACTTCTTTGTGAATATAACGAGATGTTCTTCATTTTTTTGTTGTTTTTTACTCAATCCGAAAATTAAAGTAGCTCGGTATTTAAGTATCGGAATAAAACCATAATTATGAAAGTTATAAGAATAATTCATTATAATCAAGATTAAATTGAAATCAACATTCTCAAATTTTGCTAAGAAAAACACAAACGAAAATGTTTTTCAGATTGCTTTTATTGGTATATAAAATTAAATAATTTACACTTTAAGCTTCGGAGTAAAATGATATTTATGAAAATTAAAAGATTAGTTCATTTTAATTAAGATTAAATCAAAATAATCACATTTTGCGTTACACGCAAAGGAAAACCACGAAAATGTTTTTTTTTTTAAATTCCTTGGGGATAATAGGATTCAAGCTAAATGTTCATCATCATCCCAATGAAAATATTTTTTATAAACAGCCATTTTTTTATTATTATTATCCTTAATAGATAGGGTACCACCTTTCTGAACAGAACATAAAGCTCTTCTTATTAACTGAACCCAGAAATTAAAGTAAGTCGAAAAGTAAGTTAAGTATAGAAGTACAATTGCTAAAAAAATATCCTAAATTAGAATTATCAAATTTTTCGTTATACGCTAAGGAGAACCACGAAAATGTGTTTTTTTTTTTTTTTTTAATCGCTTTTATCGGTAATAGGATTCTAGCTAAATGTTTATTATCTAAAAGAAATTATTTTTTAAAGACCAATTTTTTTTTTTATCCTTGTGAACCTTATCATCTTTGTGAACCCAAGTAGCACTCAATATCGATTGATCTCGAAAAAACTTCGCTTACGACGTCGATCGATGTTCTTCCGAAACATCGATCTATGTAAAAACGTCAGATTTTTTTTATATTGTACGACATTGTAAAATTTATATAGATCGATATCTCAATAACGCCGTAGAATGTCGAGTTTGAAAAAACCATATTCCACGGCGTTTACAGATACAGTAGAATGTCGATGAATATTTTTATCACGTTATTCGTAATACAAATATTAATAAGCATTTAAAGATGCGGCAGAACGCCGATCGATAATTTTAATACGTTATTCAAGAAATTTTTTTCACTGGATATTGTAGGATATAGGTACACGTCTGTTAATTATTTTATATGGTTTTGCACTTCAGATTTCATTTCGCTAATTATACTCCAGGCTGTACAGTTGCAGATTTAATTAATTTGATTTATAATGAGTAAAAAAAAATCCTTCATTTTTTGTCAAGGATAACTTGAAAAGAGCTACATGCTCTGCTCAGTCTATGCCTATTTAGCAGAAAATTAATCATTTCCTTGCATGCTAGACAATAAGCATTCTGCAAACTAGTGAGCAAAGATTTAATATTGCCTTAGAATAAAATATCTGCAAGTATTTAAGTCATACTTTCAAAGTTCAAGGTGTGTAGCCAGATTTTTCAAAAAAATAAAATAATAATAATAAGCACCCAAAAATATTTTTAATCAGTTTCCAAACAATAAAAATATATATATAATTAGGATTTGAGCAGTAATAAGCTTAAAAATTAATTAAGTGTAAAATAGGTGAAAAGGAATAAGTGTGAGCACTGTAGATGGTATGTAAGAAGTGAATATTAATTTAAGGCATGATAAATATTTTCAGCTCAACTATGATTTATAAATCAAAGACAATTTGCTTGTTTAAAAATTACCACATTTAACATGTATGTAAATTAGTTTTCTTATTTTTTAGCATTTGCAAGGTACATTTGATCTTCAGACAGGATTCAGTCACTGAAAATTAATAATTTAATATATTGCACAATAGCACTAAAAACTCAAAAAATATTATAATTTTATGGGTTCAATAAAATTTACACTTCTGATATGAACGTGCTTTGTAATATAGAAGGTGTGAATGCAGAGGAATAAAACAAAGAGGTAGCTATGAATATTTTATTTGAATAAACATTTAAAAATTTATTAAAACAAATTGGCACATTCTTAGGTCTCCAAGTCCAAAGAATTGGTCACGTCAATTATCTTAGGTTTCCGTCCTTCCCAATCAATGGCTGAAGCAGACCTTCCCAAATTTTTCCGCAAGCTCTTGGTCTCAAAGCGTTTGAGAACTGTAGCTGGAAGCAAAAAATTGAGTAATATTATAACATTTAAAAAATAAAAACTGAAAGACTAACAAAACACAATTTATTAATGAGTATATAACGAAACTTAGAGAACTAAATTGAATAATAAGGGCGTTTCGTTACATTAATGTAACGAAACGCCCTTATTATTTTTAATTCAATTCAGAAATCAAAGTAATTAGCAATTTAAGTATCCTAATACAATCATATTCATGGAAGTTATAAGAATAGTTTTTTTTAATGAAGATTAAATTAAAGTAATCAAATTTGCGTTACATGCGAAGGAAAACAACGAAAAAGTCTTTTAAATGCTGAATGGTAATAGGTTTCCAGCTAAATAGTGATTATCGCAATGAAATTATTTTTTATAATCAATAATTTTTTTATCATCCTTGAAAAACAATCTGTTATCTTAGTGAATATTCTGAAACACTCTTATATTAATATTTTTTTAATTTACACAACCCAGGAGTAAAAGTAACTTGTAATTTAAGTATCAGAATAAAATCATACTTATGAAAGCTATTATAGTAACCAAATTCTGCGATACAAGCGAAGGAAAACCACGAAAACGTTTGTCAGATTTTTGATGGTAATAAGATTCCTTCGAAATGTTCATTATAGCAATGATATCATTTTTAATAATCAATCATTTTTTTTTATCATCTTTGATATATAGCCTATCTAAGTAAATGTTGTGAAATGCTCTAAAAAATTTTTTGTACTTTTTTGTATATTTGTACACAACCAAAATTACTTGCAATTTAAATACAGGAATGAAATTATATTTTGAAAGACTTTTTGAATGAAAATAATTAGAATTTACATTGCGCACAAATGAAAATCATGAAAAAGTTTTAATAACTAATTGAACGCTAGCAGACAATTATGAGACTCCATCTCAGCAATTATTAACATTTTCCAATTTATTGTTCTTCATGAAATTAAATGTTTGAAATTAAATGCTTAGATTGCTTATAAAACTGTTCTTTATTTTATTTTAATTATTTATTTTTTAGTTATTTTTATATGTTTTTAATAAGTACTTAAATTGTTTTTTTTATTATTATTATTTATTTTAAGTATTTGAATTTCAGAATATAAAAATCAATTTTTAAGATTATATTAATTTCTTCATTTTAAATTTTAAAATTTACAAACTTTCAATCTTTAAAAAATTTGAAAAAAATATGTTCAGATTTTTTGGCTCAGAGACAGAATGTTATTATTTATCATGACAATTTATAAAAATCAAATAAAAAAGAATAGAGTAGAGACCAGTGATGTCAAAGTTCACCCTGACATCCGTTTGGTATAGTGATTGATCTTTCCATCTTTGTCTGAGTACACACAAGCAAAGGAGGGATACAAGCCTCTATATTCATTGCCTACGAAGTACTTCGATTGGTTTGAATAAATTATCAAACCGAACATGCACATTAGCAAAATTGCGCCAAACGAAAATGCTAAAAATGCCATTCTAGTAGTCCTGACAAAACGATTAAGTGATAAAGATGAAAACGATGATGTAATCGACCAATAAAATGCCTCAATTTATTAAAAAGGCGGGCAGTCAAGCAACGGCCAAGATAAACACCTAAATAGCAAGCAGTTTACCTGAAAAAATTAAATTGTACAGAAATGAGCAATCGGAAGTGTAGAAAATAAATAAATTGTTCATCCAGCCAGTTGATAATCAGACCTGAGTGGTTTTTCTCAATAATATAAAGGTCAGTAAATTATTTTAATTTTACAATAAAATTTATGTTATACGTAACGTATTGAAACTTAAAGATGTTATATGGTACTCTCTTTATATTTATACATTTTTCTAGGATAGGAAAATCCTTCGTTGATCTAATTTTAATTTTTACCTGTCAAATCAAATAGTATTTGGTGGGATACTAAAACGAAAGTAAATATGTTTACCTAATTTTATCTCACATAAAATGCTGCAAAAGTGTGAAATTTTATTTCATTTTAACAAAAATTACTTTGTGATGAAAATTATTTCAACTTTCTTATTAAATTATATTGATATGTGCCGTTCTAAGGTTTTAAAAGGGGGTATTTCCGGATTGTAATCTGTCAGGGAATATTCCTGTAACATCTTCTATTCAACTACATTCCAACTACAATCGCTAAGGCGCAAAATAAATTTTAAACCAGCAATTCTTTTATATTTTTTAACAAAAACATGTATAGAGGTTTTGCTTAAAGGTAGTTATACGATCTGAGTTGAACTTGTTGGTTATTTTTCCGGCCAAGAGCTGGTGATTATTTTGGGATTTTTAAATCATGTGATGATGTGTTATTTTTAAATTATGTGATTTGGAATCGCATATGTGGTCTTTAAACTGCAAAAAGAAGAGTTACAACGTTTGATTTTTAAATTTTGTGAATATGAATCACGATGTTAGGTTTTTGAAATGCTTGAAGAAAAATCACAACGTATGGTATGAAATGAGATTCATGACTTTTAAATCGAGTGTTTACGAATCGCGAAGTGAGATTTTTCAGCTGTCTGAATACGAATCATGATGTGGGATTTTTAAATCGCATGAATACGAATCAAAATGTATGATTTTTGATTTAAATGAGAACCACAACATATGATTTTTATAATGTGTGATTATGAGTGGCGATTTCTGATTTTTAAATAGAATGAGAATAAAAATATGTTAATGATATGTATCATTAAACTTGCACGTGTGTATGATTCTTACAAAACATGTATTCCTATTGTATTTTTCTGCAAAAGGGCCAAGAGTTTAATAAAAATTTAGCGATCCTGTTTTTTTTCACTTCTGGGAATATGTAAGTTTTCTTCTAAGATCGCTACTAATTAAGGATAATTAAGATTTGTGTGAAAGCATCGATTTTAAGGAGAAGAATTTTGTCAAAGTGCCAATTTTACTAAGACTATATTTTGTGAGGGTCACATTTTTCTGGGTCAATTTTTGCGAACATACCGATAGAGGGTAGTAAAATAAATTCACCTGTATTAATTTGTTATAAAATTAATTCTTAACTTTAGCTGTAATTTTAGTATGGCTTCATTCTATTTCTTGCTACATTCTATTTCTTTGTCAGCAGTAGGGATATAACGAATATTCAGCCGTTTTGCTGAATATTCGGTTGGCCAAATATTTGACAAATTGTTTTTTGGAAAAGTATTTTTCTGCTAAGTTTTTTTTAGGGAGAGATTGGAATAAATTTAATAAAGAATAATCTTAAATCATATTTTTTACTATACATTATTAGATATATTTTTTACAAGATATATGCGTTTTTAAAAAGTATTTAAAGGTGCTTATTTTTGATTTTCGTTTTTTAAAAGCCCTTAAAGGCACTTTTTTCATTGAGTGTTCTTAAAAAGTGATTATATTTCCCTTTTCCAAAATGCGAAATTTATATTTTTTTTTAACTATATCAAATTCACCCTTTTCACAATCCATTTCAGCTTACCATCCGTCTATAGCGTATGAACGTGCCAATCATTTTAAATATTTGATGAACTACTTGCTGGTCTGCATGTCAGTATACTGAGCTGGAGTCTGTGGGAAGAATTCTTGCATTCTCATGAGCAACTCTACTGCATTTTGCAACAGATTCTCAATTTCAGGCTTCATTTCCCACTCACTGAAATCGGACTGAAAAATCTCTCGAATTTTTGATAATCACTGGAAGCAACTAAACATAGCCAATTTTTTTCTGTAAAAGCAAAAGAAAATTTTATTTCTCTTGTTAGTTTCATCTTTGGTGAAGCACCATCATCTTCGTCACTGGCAAACTAATTATCTTCTCACGGTCTACTGTTTATAGATCAGTTCCAGAATCCTTGACTTGGGGATCATTCACTAATTAGGTATTTTCCTGTGGGTCCCCAGAGTAGTAAAGAATCACTAAGTTTCATCTCAAAATTTCCATCTCCCTTTTTATTGATTTAATTTAATAAAGATACGAATTAATTGAGATTTTAATTGGTAAGATTCTTTAGATATTTTTTTTAAATTGCTTAAAAAGTACTTAAAAGGTGCTTATTATTTGTTGAAAAACTTGACTATACACCCTGTAGATTTGTTAAGTTCTAAAGCTTTTAAATTTATGTTCTGAAAGACAAATGCATCGAGCGAAATTTGAAGAATTTAGACTAGATTAATTTGTAGCAAACCATTAGTTTTGTATTGCTATTTTTTTTCTTCTTAGTTATATTCAGGTCAGTCAATTTCGTAATTTTTTTCAAAATTTTTTTGTTTTAAGAATTTTTTGTTTTGTATTCATTATAGGGCAACATTTAATACTGCTATTCTAATAGATTTTCTTTTATTGCCAATTTTTTTTCCTGTACGGTAAGACAAATAACCGGTAGCATAGAAAACTGTGATTCACAACGTTAAAGTTATAGTTCAGAACTAAGAAGATTTTTTTTTTCTATTTTGCTTTCTTTATTAACTTTTCTTTTAATCAGGGTTTTAATTGTGACTCAGCCTTTCTTAGAGAGCGTTTTAAATTAAACGTTATTCTTTAATGGTTACTTTTTTTCTATAAATATGACAAGGTGAAAAGGTTAAATTAAGATTTTTAGCGTTTAATTTTTTTTAAAAAATTAAGAACGATTGGTTTTCATCTGGCATTTTCTACTTTTTTATAGATTTACTATTTAAAAAAAAAAGCCGACCAGGTGGCCGAGTGGTTAGCAAGCCTGACTGCAGAGCCGCTGGTTGCTGGTTAGAATCCTGGTCAGGGCATGGATGTTTCTTTCTCTCTCTTTGTGTTCTATGTCCTTTCTCCTTTGTGTGTGAATGTGATCCGCCCTATAAACGGGTTTGTGGTAGTGTGACGTGGGCGACGCTGCTCCACCGCCTTGACTTCGCCACTGGTGTCCACTGGGTAACAAAAAGAGAGTAAGCTGTTCTGACATTTTCTGTGACCAATGGGTCTTCGTCCCAAGTGCCCGCCATTAAAAGAAAAAAGAAAAAAAAAACTAGGGTGGCCTGGGGTAATTCCTGATCAAAAAATGCAAACATCTATTTTGTGAAACAACTATTTAAGATGGAATTTTAATATTTACTGGAAGTTTGAAGCTATATGAGATGAGTCCTTTGCTACCTTCTTTTGTTTGAAAATCTAATTAGAATTTAAAAGATTTTAAATTTTTAGTGATCAGGAATTACCCCTTCTCTTGATCATATCTGGGATAATTCCTGATCACTTCTGGGATAATCAAACAAATAAACCAAAGAGATATACTTAAGCAGCTAATAAAACGATTTATTTAAAAGGAATAAAGATTAGCACTTTAAATTTTCCAAAAATCTTTGCATTGTTCCATGCATTTTAGGCAAGCAGCCAATTCATTCTCAGGTTCTGCTGGAATATAAGAAAGAGTTCCCACATAGGTTACTTTTGCTGGATTTTTTAACTTCATTAAGTGAGAGTGTAAAGTTAAGTAAGGTATGTCAACAGCTCTGACAGTAGCTCTCACACTGAAATTTTCATTTTCAATCATTAAAAGAAATGCACTAATTTTGCTTTCTAGAAGCTTAGTATCCTTTTTAGGCTTATAATTTCTCACCATATTTATATTAGGCTAATTTATAAACTTACAAATTCTAACAATGTACACACATAAAATTAAGATAGAAGCAAGCTAAGACAAACCAGATATGGTGCAAATCAGAACACATTTGTCTTGTATACAGTTAAAAACAAATTTTGTGATTACAGTTAAAATATATTTTATAGTTGTTCCACTTAATAAATATGAACTGTTATTTAAGAAAAGACAATTAGCTATTTATTAACTATTTTTTATACTATTTATAAGAAAAAATGACAATGATCAGGAATTACCCCAGTGATCAATAATTGCCCCATCTGTAGGGGGCAACATTTGATATAGTTTCCTGTAATAAATTATAATGTTTACAGTAGATGTGAAACAACTAATCAAAAGCTTACACTATTTTTATATCAAAGAAAAAAAAAGTAACTCAAAATATTTATTATTAATAGAAGGAGGGGATCTTTGCAGAAATGTGTACATTTTGAAGCCCATCTTTGAAATGGAAAATACAGAAAGCAGTTTAAAAGATACTTATTTTGTTAGATTAAACAAAAAACTATTATTAAGTAAATGTAGTTATACTTTAGTAAAATGTACAAGCATTCTTGTCCATGTCTGAAATTTAAAAAAAATTTTTTAAATAAAACTTAGGTGATCATTATTTACCCCAGAAACGATCCTGAATTACCCCAGGTCACCCTATTTAAAAGATATGGTAAAATGGTACGGTATACAGTAATTTATTTTCTACTTTTTTATTGTGATGTGGTTATTAATAGGGTTTCTATTATACTCTTTCTTCATCTTTTTCTTGAAAAAAGGGTAATTGGAGAACTAAGATGTTTAGTTTCAAAATTGACTTTCAAAAATTAGAAACAATTTTTATTTTTCTATTTTGCTTTTGTATATAGTCTTTTTTTTTTTTTTTATGGACGTTTTTATGATAGCTCTGCATTTTTATGAGCGTTTGTGATAGACTTTTAATATATTATGGATAATCTCTTTTTTAATATTATAAAAAAAAGATTTTAATATTATAAAAAAAAGAGTTAAAGAAAGTTGAAGAGAATTAAAGTTTAAGAAAAAAAAGAGATAATTATCTCCCTTATTTTTTTCTTAAACTTTACAACTGAAGTCAGTTTTTGTATTTATTTTAAATATTTCTAATTATCTTAATATCTAATTTGTTCTAGTTATCTTTATTATCTTAAATACTTCTATTATAGTTTTTAATTATTTTATGGACTAAACTTATTTATTTTTTAAAAAATATTTTTTGATGATTTTTTTTTTAAAGAAATGTTTATATTTTCCGCTGAATATTCAGCTATTCGGCCGAATTACCATTCGTTACATTCCTAGTCAATATCAATTGAAAGAATATTTTACAAATTTTGGTTTTATTAATTAAAAACTGCAAAAATTATTGAAAACTGCTTTTTCAAAAATATGGTACTACACTTTAGATCACAAATAACTAGTATTTAGTCTATATTACATTGAATAACTTTGAAGTGCTAATTTTTAAATATTGATTTCTATTCTTTTTTGCCACAATTTAGGTAGATATTTTAGCTCAAGTAAAATTAAAATGGTAGCCAATAGTTGTATGATCTTACCTTGTGAAATTGTTTTTGATTCTCAATTTTATTTTTGATACTTATATAGGCATGGATATTACTTATAAATCATGATCATAATATATTCCCTGATGAGTAAACTAATTATTATTAATTTGCAAAAAATATAGGTTAATATTTACTATAATCAATTTTTTTCAATCAATTCATTAGTTTTATCAATTAATTTCAATCAAGTGTTTAATTAAGTTAATCAATATTTAGTAGGGTTATTAGAATGAATTTTCTAATTTATGTTTATTCTAGTATGTTATAACAGTTTTGGCACCCCTACATTCTTTTTCCTGCTCCATTTTATTTCTGTATCAGCATTAATCAATAGAATATTTCATGAATTATTGCCTTATTTATTAAATCTGAAAAATAAACTTAGAGTACAAAGAGTTTCAAAACTAGTTTTTTGTTATGAAATTCTCCAGAGAAAGGTGTTAGATTGGGAGTAAAATGAAAATATATTTTACACAAAATGAACTAGATAATTAATAAGTGTTTGTTAAAAGATGATTGTCTTTGTATTTTTATTATAAATAATTAAACAATTTTATATATTTATAATAATTAAAATATATTAACAATTTTAGGTATTTTTATTAAAATTCTTTTAATATTTATAATATATTATAATTTTCTACAGGGAAATTTTGGTTTTTCGACAGTAATTGTTAAAAAACAAAAGTTTAAAGTCAAGATGATTAAAGAATATAACTGGTTGATAATTTGCAATTTTATATGTACTTTTATTTATATTTGCTTCACATTTGTAATAGATTCGGAAGGTGATCGAAAATTTGGACTAACAAAATATTATATTTGGTGATAAAAGCCTTCCTGTAGCTATAATAAATAGCTATAATCATACCAATGAAACCTTCAGTGCAACCAGGCATAGTGTTACAAAAAGAGATTTTAGTGCACTGGCTGGATGGAAAGAGGTCAAAATTTTGATGAAAAAATTTTCTCTTCACAGATCCAAATGTGATTTAACTGTTAAAAATAACAGAAACGTTTTTAATAAATTTGGCAATTTAATTATGAAAATAGTTTTTTCCCCTAAATAACAATATTTTAATTGGCATTTTCATATGCAAAAAGGTTTTATGTTAATTTCAAAATTGATTCTTTTAAATAGGAATTTTTAAAATAGAAATATTTCTTAAAAATATGAATAGTATAATAAATGAAAAAGTAGTTCTGCACATATATCTCAAAAATCACAACTAAAGGATATGCTTTGCTGTTCAAACTTTCTGAAAGAAATTAATAAAATGTTAGAAACTTTTCTGATAATAGCTGTCAAACTTTACACTAACAAATTATTTGTGTTCAAAAATATGGCATTTATACATTTTCTTGGTATTTCTTATATTATTAAAAAATAAAGTTTCAAAGTTATAAAAATATCTCAATGATATTCGACATCGTTTCATTATCGTTTAATAGTTTTAGTTTTTAACTTTTACTGTTAAATAAAAGAAAGCATATCAGAACACTTTTATAATAAAATAATCTATTCAGATAACAGTATGTAAACAGAAAGTCTGATAACAGTATGTAAACAGAAAGTCTGATAACAATATGTAACTATAAAAGTGCCTTATAGTTTATTAATTGGGATGCCTAATTTTAATATATTTTTTTATATATAATTATAATACCAAATTTTGTATACATTATCACTAGAAAACAAAAACCTTAATTGCTAATTACCAAAAAAATTCTTCTTTGAGCATATAATAATGGAAATATTACACTTAACTCATATTAAAAATTAAGCTAACTAATAGCACACTAATATTTAAAATTAAACTTTATAATTTAAACACATAAATATTTTGAATAGTGACATTAAAAAAATATATTATGAAATTGGAAGTATTTTCAAGCATTAATAGTTTGAAGTTCAGGATGTTATTTTCTTCAACCGTACATTTTCTTCTTTTCTGATTAAAGTTACAAGACGGTATGGTTAAATTCTAATAAAAGTTCTTAAATGTGTAAATGAAAGCATAAAACATAATTCTTTTTTTTTTCACAGCAGGATAAATTCTTCTAGTGCATTTTATAATTCATTTGATGTCACCTTTAGATTTTCTGAGGTAAAGGAAAATTAAGTTTTCTCATTTTGTGTTTCATAATAATACTTGCCGATAGCTACTGGCAATTGAAATGGGTTGCAGGTGGCGTAGAGCAGAACTCTCTACCTATGGCAACACTTCACATGCTTTCCCCATTAGCGTGTGGAAAGTCATAGAGGAAGGAAGTACGTTAGTTTCTCTTTTGATTTTCATATAGATTAGAATCTTTTAAGTTGAAAAACTATATGGAACTGAAAACTACATTAAACATAGTTCTAAAGAAAAGCATCACGGAAATTTAAAAAAATATTTTCATTAAATAAAAAGGAAAAATATTAAAGCGCATATCACACTTGAAGAAATTCGTTCAACTCAACGCTCAATTCAACCGCTAATTCCAACTTTTCGTCCAACTTCCTCCCAGAAAAGTTTATCTAGGGTTGCCAAACGTTTCAGAGAGTTGATCTACCAAGCTCTCGTGCCTGCTTACTATTCTGGCGATTTAGCGCTTTTATAGACGATTCTTTGATAAAAATTGTTTATAAACATTAGTTTGAACAAGGTTTGTTGATTTAAATCAACTGATTTTTTTTTTATATATATTAATTTTAAAAGTTAAAAAACGGTGTTTTAAATTATTTATACTTTTATTATTTTCTTTTCTTAGCTTCAAAATTTAATTTAAATAAATTGCTGCATTAATTAATTTTAGTTATAAACTTATTTCTTTTTTTTTTTGGTGTGTGTTAAATTCCAACAAATTTGAAATTACATTTTTAAAAATCTTTTGGTTCTCGAGATTGAAAGTACAGATTAGAGTAAGCATTTAATGCTGTCTTAATATAGACTTGCATAGCTATAGAAAGTAATTAATAAACATTTTTTTTTTAAATGCAAATAATGTTAATTAAAATTCTACCTTTTGATTGAAAGAGCATGGAACTAAAATCTACCTTATATTTTATTGGTGGGAAATGTATATTTCTGAAGCTTGAGGTTATATTAAAAAGAAATTACCCTAATGTGCAAAAAATAGAAGAAAAAAATCACAAAAGAAGAACGTATATTTAACTACCACCTATCTAGAGCTCGAAGGGTTTCAGAAAATTCTTTTGGCATCTTGGCTTCTAGATTTAGAGTATTTCAAACTAAAATTTTAACGTGACCTATGCAGGCCACCGAGTCTTGGCAGCCTATAGTCTACATAATTTTTTGAGGTCAAGATGCCTTGAGCTGTATTCTAATAATTGAATCTTACAAATTAATTTACTCTTTAAAAATAGATAACGGAATCAAATTTTGGCCACTATAACTTGAATAAGGCCCGTCGTCAACGGGGGGGGGGTGATAGGGGTGTCTCACCCCCCCCCCCCCCCAGAGATATCATCCAGTCGGCAAATTCAGGTTGAGTCGGCATTTTTTTTTTTTTTTTAAGCCAACATCTCGACTTTGCCGAAATTCTCTCATTGTCGGATTTTTCATTGGCGATGAGATTTAAACGGATTTCAATGTCATCTGAGTTTCATCCATTTCGGGATCCCATCAGACCCGACTCGACAAATCTTGTCGTGAAATGTGTTATTAAATTTAGTTTTTTTTTCCTCCTCCAAGAGTAACCATTTATGATAATTCAAAGCAAGATGACCGATAATACAAGCCAAAATCCCGACTTTGCCGAAATTCTTTCATTGTCGAATATTTCATTGGTGATGAGATTTAAACGGATTTTTATGTTATCTGAATTTCGTCCGTTTCGGGATCCCAGACCCGACTCGTCAGATCTCTTCGTGAAATGTGTTTTTAAATTTAGTTTTTTTTAACTTCCAAGAGTAACCATTTAAGGCAATTCAAAGCAAGATGACAGATATTACAAGCCAAACTCTCGAAAACCATTTCTCTTGTATTATTATTCCAACTACACATTCATAAATGTAAAAAAAAAAAAAAAAATTACTGACCTTAATTGTTACTTAGCTAATAATGTATCATAAAATTCAGATATTAATTCTCTGAATTATATTAACTCTTTATTAGAGGTTTCAGTAATTTTTTTAAAGGAAGTTAGGAACTTACATACTTTTTTTTAAAGAATTAATAAATTTTAAATGAAATAATCGTGCCTGTGGTGCAAACTATTTTTTTCTTTCAAAATATTGGGGTAAAATTACAAATAAGAGTACCTTTATTATTTAAAATATCTTATTTAAATTGTTAAATTCTGTTTAAATAACACAAATTATTAAATAATTTATACTTTTAATTAGTAAAAGCTATTTTTCTACTATGAAGAATTTTACTATCTCCAAAGGACTTTAAACATTTAATTTGTTAACTATAGAAACCTGTAAGAATTTGTTAACTAACCCTTCGGTTTATAACTTTTAAAATTCTATGATGATTGGATTATTATTTGAGTGAAAATTTTTTTTAACCTAAAATAAATTGTTCAGGAACCAATTCATATCTTTAAAACAATTAATCATCACAACAAAATTTGATATTCTCTATGGAAAATAGTAAACATATATGTGATCCTCAATTCACCTTTATAGAAGTTTCTGTTTTGAAAATAAAATATTATATTTTGCTTTTATTTTTTTTTTCAAGAATTCCGAAACATTAAATTGAGTTACACTCAACCGAATCGACACTTCAATCATTTCACACAATTTGTAAATGGTTGTGGAGTTCAGAGTAATTATATTCAGGGAATAGTGGCAATTCTGACTAATCAAGCCGCTACGGGCGCTATGAAAAGGCGCAAAAAAAGGATGGTGCTGCGACTCCCATCTTTTGAAGTAGCAGACAAAAGCCCGGGATATTTCTGTCAACTTGAAAAATCGAGGGTGTTTTAGAAGTGGTTAGCTAGAAATGCCCTAAGCTATATTTTCTCATGTTTTCTCTTACTTTTTCCAAGAATAAAGACAATATCTTTGTCCATGTGGTTAAGAAGGGAAAGAAAGGAGCTCAATGCATATTCAGCTGTGGTACCAATTACTTCACTTCTAGAACGGGTACTTAGGTAGTTACTCAAAGCGTATTTTATAAATTCATATTATTATTGAATAAAATAGAAAATCCGTTCACAAGCCAACGATCATCCAATCTGTTGCAGCTTAAGTTTTAAATGCAAGTATAATTTTTTTATGAATACATATTTATCATTTGCAGTCTTATTGTTTAATTATTAAATTTGATTAAATTGCATTAAAAGTGTTATTATTTTCCAATTAAATTATTTCCTCAATTATTGCTTAAAAATTTAGGTATGAGACTTTCTCAGAAAAAGATTTTTTTTAAAATATATATATATATATATATATATGGGTAAAAGTTGATTTTTATGAAGCAGATAAAATTATTTTTTTAATCTCTTTTGTGCAGTAAAATAATTAAAAGAAAGAAAAAAAAGCAATTAAAAATGTTATGTTATTTGTATTCATTAGTAGGAGCTAGGGATAGAAAAAGATAAATCACATTTGAATTTTGAAAATTGGAATTCTTTTTCCGTTTTTTACTTTTTATTAAGCTTTTTATTTTGTGTTTGAAATAGTATTTTTTTAATTTTTTTTTTTGTGGATTTTTTCAGTTGAAATTATTTTTTATAGATCTTATTTAATTGAAATTTCAAATATCAAATCAAATTCTATATTTGTTCGTAGGCTTTGTTTTTATAAATCCAAACTGCAATTCTTTATGAACAAAAATGTACTAATGTTAATTTTATTGAAAATGTAACGTGTTTAAAAATAGAAAAATTTCAGTTTTTTTCATAAATAATTCTTTTTAACTATTTTGTTGTATTTCTTATGTATTTAATGTTTTTATATTATCTTTTTGACTAAAGTTAACAGTTTTTCATTTGTTTAAGTTAATTATTAATAAAAAAAACTTAATAATTTTGTAATTATGTAAAAATTCAATTCACAGTTTTGTATTAAAAATGCAGAATAATCATTTTAGCATATATGCTTTCATAAGTTTTTATTATTAAATCTATTAGCGTTAACTGCACCAATGACAGTTTCGATAAATGAAAAGAATTTTCAGCAAGATGAAATTGATCTTCGAACAACAATGACCACTGAACACCTAAATTCACTGATACTCAAATACTCAAAGCAGAAAAAGATATTGTTGACAATATTAAGCTTGACAAGTTGGCAGAATATTTTTCACTTTTAAAACAACGTCGAAGTAAATTTACGTAGCTAATATAATTAATATAACGTAACTTTGATAACATCTTAACTTTT
Source organism: Parasteatoda lunata (assembly GCA_949128135.1). Lineage (NCBI taxonomy): Eukaryota > Metazoa > Arthropoda > Arachnida > Araneae > Theridiidae > Parasteatoda > Parasteatoda lunata. The sequence continues at coordinate 99,733,452 of OX421980.1, read as the reverse complement.
TATCATTTTTATGTGAATTTCTTCGTTTATAATTTAAATGGCAAATATTTCCAATGTTTTTCTACATTCTTCTTATTTCTTTGAAAATGAAAGTCTAATTTACTTTTGAATGAATTTTATTTTGAATCAATATCTTATAGAAGACTGTATTTGCTGATTATGACTTACTTTCTTATCTTCAAACAGTTGCTGTAATTAGCTTATGGTAACAACGTTTACATGAAACGAAAGATACATTTTAATTACTAAGTGATTTTTCAAAAAATATTTAAATATAAAGTAAAAAGTATTTCAAAGTTGTATTGAAAAACATTTAAATTTACAACTTCATTTTTTAAAATTAGTTCCACAAATAATTATTGCTTACTATTACTGAAAACTTATTTTAATTGAATAAGTTTCAGTCTATTCAAAAATAGTTTTTTACTTTAATATTTCGTTACCATTTTAATAATTAAAAGTAATAGAAATGTAAAAACTATATTTTCTTTGTATTATTTTGAATAATTACTGCTACTATTTAGTTATCAATAATACCACATTTTTCACCTATGGCGGTTGCACTTTTAAGTGCTGTAAAAATTATTTCGATGAATAGCATTATGTTTATAACTAGTCGAGATGATTTCAAAATAAGTTTTGGAAGCTCAAGTTTTGTGCCGCATTTGAACTCTTTTATTTGTTTTGTTTTACCTTTGATCATCAAGCTTTAGCCATATACAAATTGAGCATATATATATATATATATATGACAGTCGGCAAAATAAACAACTTCGACACCCCCCTTCTCGAATCGGTTAGCGACGGCCCTGACTTGAATTAGTAAATACAAGGGATAACATTTTAACTATGGAAAAAATTTTATTATGTATAATATCTAATTGTATTTATTAAATGTATAATAAATTGTATGATGATAAAGTTAATAAAATGATTCTTATTATAAATAAACACATAGATTGCTTAGAAGTTAAAAAATGGAATTTCTAGATGGCTTGTAAACGCTCATGAAATGAAATGCACTTATCTTTTTGCTGCACATGATAGGCTCATGCTTTACAATGTACAAATAATTAAAAAAATTTACTTTTATTATACATTTTGCATTTGAAATGTATTAAAAAAAAGAAAGCTATTAAACGACACTATTTTGTTAATGGCTAAACATGAATAAACACAAACTATTTAAAAATTAGGAAAAACAAGAACTGATAAAAGTGAAAAATTTATTCCAAAAGAAATGTGAACACAGTTACGATAAATTTTTTTATGCGCTCTTGGGCGCTTCTTTTTATTTGGAAACGATTTTAATATATGTGCAATATACACAAGCATCCTCAAATGATGCTTCCAGTGTTGGCGGGATGTTCTTTAGAGCTTTTACAGCTTCAGACAATAATTCATCTTCATTTGTTCGCTTTCTTTTGACACTTTTCCTGGCACTACTTCCAGCACTACATTTGCCACTATTGGCTTCCACTTGGGGTTCTTCAACAAAGGACTCTTCATTTGTGATTAGAAGGTCTCTGGAGGACTCAAACGATTGGAAGTCTAAAGATTCATCGAAATCGTTATCTTCCACATTCTGAAATAGAATATTTATTGTTATTTAATATTATCAATAAAGAAAACTGGTTCATAATTTCAAAGTTTAAATTAAAATATACTTTTGATACCTTTTAAACATGTCAAAATATTGCAAAAATAAAATTTTATTTTCTGGTAGACTTACATAATATAAATATATAGAGAAACCCCAATTTTAAAGTTTTCCTCAGACTTGAGTTAAAAAAACACATGAAACAGGAGAATAAAATTGAGGTAAGACAGAAAAGGATATTTTTCAAAAAATTGATGCTTACGAGAAGAACTATTGGAAAAATTGTGTTATCTTTACAGGCTTTTTACTGCACAATTGCAAATATTTCTGAGTTTTATGCTTTCAAACTCTTGATCAGCTCTATGATCAGATCCTCCCACAATTTTTTGTTCATTTTTAATCAATAAATTTTGCTCTCCCCGACCCCCCCCCAAAAAAAATCTGCGTATTAATTGAAAGGAATAATAAAAAAATAATACTAGAGCAATCATAATACATTATCATTATTTATAAAAAAAAGTAAATGAAAAAGGATAATATAAATAATGAAAATGGGTGCCTATTTTTGAAACACTTGATATTTGTTGACTGTCATTTCCTATGTGTATATTTTTGAAGATTTGTATCAAGTAATATTTTACCATTTCAGTTTCTTAGGATTATTTATTTAACTCTATAATTAGTTTAACAATTGATCAGAATTTTTCTAAAAAAATGCTTCTTCAACTAAAATTAGGTTAAACATGTGACACAGTTAAGTTACATTTATACAATCATGCATATTTATAGTCTTATTCATGCCTGACTTAACAAAGAAGACTCCTTATAACTTTCCTCCCAGTTAGAAGTGCTGGGCTCTGCTTCGGCAACATCCTCGAGGAATAATAATGCTTGAAAATGGACCCATGGGACCTGAATTCCTTCCATACCCTGCTGCACTGGTCAATGTCTTTAGCTTTTTTACATTCCTTTGTAAGACAGTCTTGAGTTTTGTAAACTTTTTTTGTAACTTTTCTAAACAGAAAAAAAAGTGAACTAATAATAAGAACAATAAAATATAAGTTAAAAAACACATTTACAAATTAGTGCGAAAAACTAATATAAACATAGAATAAAATTTGAATCTTATTGATAATGTAATTGTCTTCTGTAGGTTTAATGATAAAAATTTGTTACAGGTTTGGTAATAAAAACAAACACCTATATTGTTATTAGTCAAGTTTTGAATTTTTTTTTCTTGCATAAGCTGCACTAGAGCATGCATTTGAAATTTTTTATGCAGTTTGAATTATCATTTGTATGCCATGTAAATTCTGTATATCAAATACTTTTTGAATAGTATAGACCAACAGAAATCATACTTTTTTTTCAAGCATAGATTTATACATTACCAATGTGAATATAACAAAGGAATCTTAAAAGATATATAAAAAATGTTTAATTAAGTTTAGTGACAACCATACACTATATTTATCTATACACTATTTTCAATATTTAACACAGGATTTATTTAAAATTTTAAGACAAAAAAAATAAATAATAATAATCAATGGTAATATGAAAAAAATATTTTGTAATTATAAAGTTAATGCTGTTGGTTTGGCTTTAAGTTTATTCTCAGAAGCAATACTGGAACTTACTTTTACTTTTATTACTTTATATTAATATTATTTTTTAAAAAAACCCACTTAAAGTTTTTAATAGTAATATAAAATTACAAATTCAAGTTTCTTCAACTTTACAAATATTAAAAACTTAATCATATAAAACATGCAAATCTATTTGACAAACTAATGCTACACAATAAATTACATAAAATTAAATGTGAATCAATAAGTTTTAATAAAAAGATTTTTTTTAATAAAACCCACTTAGCGTCCCAAGTGGGTTTTTTCAAGGTGGGCTCACCCAAAAGCCCCCCCCCCCTCGCAGGTTTTTTCAAAGTGGGCCCTTTTTGCAAACCCTGATAGAAAGTACAAAGTAATTGAAAAAAAAAAATTTCATTTGGTGAATACTCACAATTCTACAGTTTAAAAATAAAATAATACCAAGCAATTAATTCTGTCAGCATATTGTTTAGGTATGAGTAAGTTTTCAAAAAAGTTTACTTTTTATAACGCAATTTTTTCCTTTGTAAAAAAATATTCAAAATCACTGAATTCAGTATAAACTCTAGAATAATTGCTGGTATAATCTTTTTAGAACTATAGAAAAAGCAAAGTAATTGAGAAAAAAAACTACATTTTAATTCGGCGAATGCTAACAAAAATACAGTTACGTACAAAAAAGCTTAAATGCAATTCATTAAATTTGTTTATCATTTAAAGTAATATCAAAATATAAAACAAAACTACTTTTATGTACTTGGCAAAATTTACTTCAGATTGGCGAATTTGGCGTAGAAAATCATACTTTTAATTCACGTTTAAAAACATATCACATTTATAAGATAAACTTCTTTAATGGTTAGAAACAGATTTATACTTCTTATAAAATAACTTTAAAATCAATACTCGTATACAGCGTATCTAATTTGATAGATATTCATTCAGGTGAGTTTTTAATTGAGTATTGATGTTAAAGTTATTTTATAAGAAGTATAAATCTGTTTCTAACCATTAAAGAAGTTTATCTTATAAATGTGATATGTTTTTAAACGTGAATTAAAAGTATGATTTTCTACGCCAAATTCGCCAATCTGAAGTAAATTTGGCCAAGTACATAAAAGTAGTTTTGTTTTATATTTTGATATTACTTCAAATTATAAACAAATTTTATGAATTGCATTTAATCTTTTTTGTACGTAACTGTATTTTTGTTAGCATTCGCCGAATTAAAATGTAGATTTTTTTTCTCAATTACTTTGCTTATTCTATAGTTCCAATAAGATTATACCAGCAATTATTCTAGAGTTTATACTGAATTCAGTGATTTTGAATATTTTTTTACAAAGGTAAAAATTGAGTTATAAAAAGTAAACTTTTTTGAAAACTTACTCATACCTAAACAATATACTGACAGAATTAATTGCTTGGTATTATTTTATTTTTAAACTGTAGAATTGTCAGTATTCGCCAAATAATTTATTATTTTTTTTTCAATTACTTTGTACTTTCTATCACGGTTCGCCAAAAGGGCCCACTTTGAAAAAACATGCGGGTAGGGGGGGCTATTGGTGAGCCCACCTTGAAAAAACCCACTTGGGACGCTAAGTGGGTTTTATTAAAAAAAATGTTTTTATTAAAACTTATTGATTCACATTTAATTTTATGTAATTTATTGTGTAGCATAAGTTTGTCAAATAGATTTGCATGTTTTATATGATTAAGTTTTTAATATTTGTAAAGTTGAAGAAACTTGAATTTGTAATTTTATATTACTATTAAAAACTTTAAGCATGTTTTTTCAAAAAATAATACTAATATAAAGTAATAAAAGTAAAAGTAAGTTCCAGTATCGCTTCTGAGAATAAACTTAAAAGCCAAACCAACAGCATTAACTTTATAATTACAAAATATTTTTTTCGTATTACCATTGATTATTATTATTTATTTTTTTTGTCTTAAAATTTTAAATAAATCCTGTGTTAAATATTGAAAATAGTGTATAGATAAATATAGTGTATGGTTGTCACTAAACTTAATTAAACATTTTTTATATATGTTTTAAGATTCCTTTGTTATATTCACATTGGTAATGTATAAATCTAATGATTAAAAAAAAGGATGATTTCTGTTGGTTCTATACTATTCAAAAAGTATTTGATATACAGAATTTACCTGGCATACAAATGATAATTCAAACTGCATAAAAAATTTCTAATGCATGCTCTAGTACAGCTTATGCAAGAAAAAAAAATGCAAAACTTGTCTAATAACAATATAGGTGTTTGTATTTATTACCAAACCTGTAACAAATTTTTATCATTAAACCAACAGAAGACAATTGCATCATCATTAAGATTCAAATTTTATTCTATGTTTATATTAGGTTTTCACTCTAATTTGTAAATGTGTTTTTTAACTTACTTTTTATTGTTCTTATTATTAGTTCACTTTTTTTTCTGTTTAGAAAAGTTACAAAAAAAGTTTACAAAACTCAAGACTGTCTTACAAAGGAATGTAAAAAAGCTAAAGACTTTGACCAGTGGAGCAGGGTATGGAAGGAATTCAGGTCCCATGGGTCCATTTTCAAGCATTATTCTTCCTTGAGGATGTTGCCAAAGCAGAGCCCAGCATTTCTAACTGGGAGGAAAGTTATAAGGAGTCTTCTTTGTTAAGTCAGGTATGAGTATGACTATAAATGTGCATGATTGTATGAATATAACTTAACTCTGTCACATGTTTAACCTAATTTCAGTTGAAGAAGCATTTTTTTAGAAAAATTCTGATCAATTGTTAAACTAATTATAGAGTTAAATAAATAATCCCAAGAAACTGAAATGGTAGGATATTACTTGATACAAGTCTTCAAAAATATACACATAGTCAACAAATATCAAGTGTTTCAAAAATAGGCACCCATTTTCATTATTTATATTATCCTTTTTCATTCATTTTTGTATAAAAAATGATAATGTATCATGATTGCTCCAGTATTATTTTTTTATTATTCCTTTCAATTAATACGCTGATTTTTTTGGGGGGGGAGCAAAATTGATTGATTAAAAATGAGCAAAAAATTGCGGAGGAACTGATCATAGAGCTGATCAAGAGTTTGAAAGCATAAAACTCAGAAATATTTGCAATTGTGCAGTAAAAAGCCTGTAAAGATAACACAATTTTTCCAATAGTTCTTCTCGTAACCATCAATTTTTTGAAAAATATCCTTTCCTGTCTTACCTCAATTTTATTCTCCTGTTTCATGCGTTTTTTTAACTCAAGTCTGAGGAAAACTTTAAAATTGGGGTTTCTCTATATATTTATATTATGTAAGTCTACCAGAAAATAGAATTTTATTTTTGCAATATTTTGGCATGTTTAAAAGGTACCAAAAGTATATTTTAATTTAAGCTGTGAAATTATGAACCAGTTTTCTTTATTGATTATATTAAATAACAATAAATATTCTATTTCAGAATGTGGAAGATAACGATTTAGATGAATCTTTAGACTTCCAATCGTTTGAGTCCTCCAGAGATCTTCTAATCACAAATGAAGAGTCCTTTGTTGAAGAACCCCAAGTGGAAGCCAATAGTGGCAAATGTAGTGCTGGAAGTAGTGCTAGGAAAAGTGTCAAAAGAAAGCGAACAAATGAAGATGAATTATTGTCTGAAGCTGTAAAAGCTCTAAAGAACATCCCGCCAACACTGGAAGCATCATTTGAGGATGCTTGTGTATATTGCACATATATTAAAATCGTTTCCAAATAAAGAGAAGCGCCCAAGAGCGCATAAAAAAATTAATCGTAACTGTGTTCACATTTCTTTTGGAATAAATTTTTCACTTTTATCAGTTCTTGTTTTTCCTAATTTTTAAATAGTTTGTGTTTATTCATGTTTAACCATTAACAAAATAGTGCCGTTTAATAGCTTTCTTTTTTTTTATTTTATACGTTTCAAATGCAAAATGTATAATAAAAGTAAAAATTTTTAATTATTTGTACATTGTAAAGCATGAGTCTATCATGTGCAGCAAAAAGATAAGTGCATTTCATTTCATGAGCGTTTACAATGCATCTAGAAATTCCATTTTTTAACTTCTAAGCAATCTATGTGTTTATTTATAATAAGAATCATTTTATTAACTTTGTCATCATACAATTTATTTTACATTTAATAAATACAATTAGATATTATACATAATAAAATTTCTTTCCATAGTTAAAATGTTGTCCCTTGTAAGCTTTTGCAATGTCTTAAAATTTATGTGGTTCCAACAGAGCATTGGAATTTTCCGTTATTTGTTTTTAAAGAGAAAATTAATTTGTAAGATTCAATTATTTCCTACGCTTCCAATTTGTGCAATCGTTTCTAGTCTGTGTATAAATTCTAGTGTAAAAGTCGGAAACATATATATTGTATATAATATCTACAGTTGGCCACAGATTTTTTTTACAATTTGACATTTGAATATGTTACTATTATTTAATTTCAAATTCGTAGTTGTTTAACTTCTATTTGCTGAAAAATTAGACCGGAAAAAGTTTATAACACAATAAGTATCAGCAGCAAATAATGCTATTTCAAGCAACATTACATTACATAAAATATAATTGGATTTCATTGTATAAGTTACAAGATATTTACATAAAGAAAGGAAAACTGAGACAAATGTAAATCATGAAATAATGTATTAATGGTAATAATTTGTTTACTAACATTAAAATTTTATTTACATTACAATTTTATTTTTTATTTATTTAATGCCGCCAACTACCCTTGCAAACTTTCTTTTCAGTGAGATCTTCCCTATCTAGGTTCGATAAGGGAGAATACAGCTCAAGGCATCTTGACCTCAAAATATTATGTAGGCTACAGGCTGCCTAGACTCTGTGGCCTGCACAGGTCACGTTAAAATTTTAGTTTGAAATATACTCTAAATCTAGATGCCAAAAGCATTTTCTGAAACCCTTCGAGCTCTAGATAGGCGGTAGTTAAATATACGTTCTTATTTTGTGATTTTTTTCTTCTATTTTTTGCACATTAGGGTAATTTCTTTTTAATATAACCTCAAGCTTCAGAAATATATGAAAATATAATGTAGATTTTAATTCTATGCTTTTTCAATCAAAAGGTAGAATTTTAATTAACATTATTTGCATTTAAAAAAAAAAAAAAATCATGTTTATTAATTACTTTCTATAGCTATGCTAGTCTATATTAAGACAGCATTAAATGTTTACTCTAATCTGTACTTTCAATCTCGAGAATCAAAAGATTTTTAAAAATGTAATTTCAAATTTGTTGGAATTTAACACACACCAAGAAAGAAAGTAATTTCGTTAACTAAAATTAATTAATGCAGCAATTTATTTAAAATAAATTTTGAAGCTAAGAAAAGAAAATAATAAAAGTATAAATAATTTAAAACACCGTTTTTTAACTTTTAAAATTAATATATATATAAAAAAAAATCAGTTGATTTAAATCAACAAACCCTGTGCAAACTAGTGTTTATAAAAATTTTTTATCAAAGAATCGTCTATAAAAGCGCTAAATCGCCAGAATAGTAAGCAGGCACGAGCGCTTGGTAGATCAACTCTCTGAAACGTTTGACAACCCTAGATAAACTTTTCTGGGAGGAAGTTGGACGAAAAGTTGGAATTAGCGGTTGAATTGAGCGTTGAGTTGAACGAATTTCTTTAAGTGCGATATGTGCAATCTGGGAAATGTGGTCCCCATAGATTGGTCAGGAGAGCGATTCAAAGTTTGGACCCCTTAATGTTAATTTCACTTTTCGCGTTTTTAGTCATATTTTAAAAACTAATTAAGCAATTCAAAAAAAAAAAAAAAAAAATTGCACCCACTCATAAAACTCATTTACCGAAAGATAATTTCATGGAAAAATAAGTTTTAATAATTATTATTTTTTATTATTTAATTAAATTGAGGATGAAAAAATATTGAATTATAAGGTATTAATTTTTTTATACCATATTAATCTACATACTTTTCAATTGAAAACTCTAAGGTTTCCACTGTTTTTATTTACACTACTGTGCAAATTAATTGGGACAAGCTCAACATTTTTCCCAAATGTTGTTTAATCACTATAAGTTAACTTACATGCATGGTATAGCCATCTAATATGAAATATGTCCTCCTTTAGCTCGATATAGATCCTGTACTCGGTTTGGCATGGATTCTACTAAATTCGAACATAAATTTTTGATCTCATCATCGTGAAACCAAACTTTTATAACATTCCCAATCATTGATTTCTTGGTTGAGCAGTCCATTTGACTCACACGTCTCTTCACTATACTCCACAAATTTTCGATGGGATTGAGATCAGGAGAATTACCTGGCTAATCCAAAACCGTTAATTTCAGTTCTTGAAAAAATTTCTTTGTCATCTTAGAATTGTGGCAAGGAGCGAGATCTTGTTGAAAGACGCTAGCACCCCCAGCGAATGTTTGCATCAAAGACACAACTTTTTTTTTCTATTATTGGAATGTACTTTTGAGAGTTCATCATTCCTTCAATCGGTACTAAGCTGCCAGGTCCTCCAGAGGTAAAGCAACCCCAAAACATCTGCTTTTGGGGGTGCTTAACTGTCTGAATAATATGTTGTTTCCTTATGGGTTTTCTAGCACTTCGTCTGACAAATCTTGGTCGAAACCCTTGCACCAAAAAATGTGCTTCGTCGCTGAATAAAACTTTTTTCCAGTCTTGTGAAGTCTAGGATTTATATTTCCTGGCCCAAATCAAACGTTTTCTCTTCATTACAGGTGTTAATAGCTGTTTTTTTTTATTGGTTTTCTTGCAATTCTCCCAGCTTCATAAGCCTTCGTCGGATTGTCGATGTACCGATGCTTACACCAGTAGCTGATAAATCTCTCTGAAGGTTTGTACTTGTTTTGCGAGGATGCATTTTACTATTTCGTAATAGAAATTGGCCTGTTCGAGGTGCCGTCTTGCGTTTGCGTCCACATTTATTCCTTCGTTTCGGAGACACTGTACCCAAATTCTTTGGCATATGAATAATTCTCGAAACACTAGATTTTCCAACTCCAACTGTTGCAGCAATATCCCTTACAGTCATAGATGTATGCTGACTAAGCGTAACAATTCGAATTCTTTTCCTGGGACTGATATCAATTTTTTTAATACACGTCAGAAACAAACAATTCACACAATCGACCGCTCCTGACAGCAACTGAAGCGCGAATAAAGGAGTAAATTTTCGACACAAGATGATCACGTTGTCAAACCGGGTTAAACCAGCCAAAAGCAACCCCGTGCTGTAAGAAAATGCAGTTCAAACCAGTTTGGGCTGGAAATCTCTGAGAAAAAAACAATTTTCTGAAAAAATTTGTTTGTCCCAATTAATTTGCACAGTAGTGTATTAGAAGCTGAGAAAAATTAAAATTAATTATTTAAAAAAAAATAATTTGGTGACAATGAAGAAATAATTAAATGGGGCGATTAATATTAAATGTGATAAACTTACGAGAAACTTGACTTCGCGCGCACAGCGTAAAATTTCATTCATATTTTTTTCACTAATAACCGATTGCTAATCTTTTTATTTCTATTTCTTTTAAACATTAAAATACGATGTTTCTTTTTTAGTCGTTCGCTAATTTATTTGCAATTTAGTAAAGAAATTTGAATAAAGCATTTTGAATAAAAAACATTGTATTCAACAAAAGTCGAGTTTTACAAAAGCATGCATCTGATAGAATATGATTATACACCAGATTGTGTTTGTTTAATGTAATTATTTTTTAGTTTTTTTTCTCAATAACTGATAAAATTTCAATAATATACATACGTATGCATATATTTAGAATAATATATTTATCAATTTCTTGAATATATATTTTATAAATATTAATAAAAATACGTAGTCAACATTTTTAAGCATATCTCACATCATCGCAAATTTCTCAACATCTCATATATCGTCTTAATCTGAAAAGAAATTTTTTAATCACCTGTCCTGGAGTGTTTCGCCGAACTATTTTATCAACTGTTTAATTAAATTGTAACATTTTTCTTTACCCTACTACGTATATTATTTCTTCATTAATATACTAATAAATTTTTTTAGTACTTTAATTTAAGTTTTCTTTAAAGTGAAGTTCCTTTTTAAATTATTGTCAAGTTTTTTTTTTTTTTTTAAGAATTATTGTCTGCTCGCTAAGAATAAAAACCTTGTTAAGAAATCAAAAACATTCCACTGTTTAAAATTATTTGATGCCAAACAGCTGATTATTTACTAACCTTACTATTTTTTTCGAAAAATGAATATAAATTATTGATGGTCTTTTTTTTTGTGTGTGTGACTTCAACATAGATTATCTAAAATAGTGTTGAAGTTTTATAAGTCACTACAAAGAGTATAAAGATACCGGATATAAAAAGCTGTCGAATACGTAGCCAACATTTTTAAGCCTCTTAAAATATCTCAGTATCTTAAATGTCATCCTAACATCTTAGTAGTAAAATTAAATTTTTAATTTTCTGACCACGTGTGATTGATTATTATATTATTATATCTTTTACTCTTTCTTTATGATACCATGTCGATTTTTTTTCGGATAATATACTCAACTATTTTGTTTAATTTTTAATTTTAGCACGATTCCCAAGATGTTATTGTAGTATAATTTGTTATCAGGAAAATGCCTTATTTTGTTAAGCAGGAAATACAAAAAATTGAAATCTGTAAGAAGATTTCGAAGCCGTGCCAATTTTAGAATCATCTGATTTAGAGAAATAAAAAATAAAAAAAATGCAATAAAAAATACGCAATTTCCGAACTTATTTTGATAAAGAAAGGAAAAAAAAAAAAAAAAAAAAAGCGGCTAAAAGGCTAACATACTTTTTACAGAGACTGAAAACCAATTTTTCCTATATTTCATCAAATGAGGATAAGAATGATATTGTTCCAAGGAACCTACTCAATAAGTTCGCTATTTCCAGAATGAAATCTGTTTGATCGAAACATATTGTTCCTTAAAAATTAAAACGAGAAAAAAATTAACTTTTATTATTTATCTAAGCTTATTCCATATATTTAATGATAGCGGTATCAAGGTTAAGGATATGCGATGGAAGCCCCGTTTATTATTATACTATAAATGCATTAAATCATATAGCTTGAATAATTTATTTTAAGCAAATTATTTTATAATTTTAAGCAAATAATGGTGTAAAAAAAAAAAAAAAAAAAAAAAACACGCGATCGAAATACTCCGAAAGTATACCCTAAAATATATGTAGAATAAACTTCAGAATCGATATATAAAAAATATCTTTTAAAACAACTTCGAGTAGAACGGAAACGCTAACTTGTTTGAAATAGCTGTCCTTATAACTATTTAATTTCGGTCTCTGGTGCTAGGGGACATTCCATTATCACATTCGACTTTTGAAATTTCAATTGTAAACGGAATATTTTGATGTCCTTAAAAATGTTAAGGCTTGCAGCAAAAAAGGAAAAAATTTGCTCTGCATTGATTTATTTACAAAGTAGTGAACTATTATTTTTTTCAATCTGAAAACCTGCGCCTATAACTTATGTAAAACTTATTTTGATATCGAGTGAAATAATTTAATATGTTGTGTTACTCAATGGATAATGCCAAGAAACTGAATCGAAAATATAAAAACTTCATTGATTTAAAAATTCATAGATAATTATAATAAAAAAAGACATGCTTTTAGCATCCAATAATTAAAGTCACAAGTTATTCAAGCCTGACAAGTCTTGAGAATGGGCGCTTATATTTGAAAGCTCAAAACATGTCGACTTTTACTTCCCTCTTCATATTTTTTTAAGCCAGTTGAGTTATTATCATCAATTATACTGTTTTACATATGGGTCTTGATCATTATTTTAATAAGGATTTTACACTCGTTAAAGTAAACATATACATTTTAATATTTTAAAGGGATTCATGTGGTCTTTAAAAACGTAAGAGCATCAATTTTGTAAAAGTTATAATTGACTTTAAAATTAAAATTTTGAGACCAGATATTTTGAGTTAATGAAATTAAATATTTTATCTTTTAAGTTTCTGTGCCCCTATTTCAGTAACTTAAGGACCTTACGAGCTCTGTTTAAAAAGAGTATCATATCAGTTATATATAAGATAACAAAAATAATCATAGTAGCAGTATTTGGTGGTAAATGTAGCTTATCGTAATTGAAGAATATGCTGTGCGACATTTTATGGTGAATTTGCGAATGTAAGTTTCAGAATGTTTCGAAACATGAGGATGCTATTTGCAAATCATCTTTATCCAAAGAAAACCATGTAACCTAAATATCTATCATAATGAAGCGATTTTTTTAAACAATGAATCATACAATATGCAACATATTATTTGAATTTCTTATTCTTAAACATAACATATTTCAATGTTTTTAAAATGCCACTGAACATTCAGCAATTCCTTCATTTATAGACAAAAGAAATATCGCAAATTATAGAAAATCTTGTGAATGTGTATTAGAATTTGCTATACAATTTACATTTTATTTTTCAAGCACTTTTTTTTCCTTCAAACTTTCTTGCCTAGAAGACTCGATTAAAGCTGTAAAAATGATTATCCCTAAAATTGTATTATAGCTATAATAAGTTAAGTTAATTTCAGCAAGAAATCCTCGAATAAATATAGCAAAAACAACATAATCTAAATAATGTCAGATAAAAAGTTCATGTTTTTATTTTCAAAGGAGATTAAAATAAAATAAAAAATTGCTTTTTGGACAGAATATTGCTAAAAATTGCCTATTGCATAGAAACTTCGAGATATTTTCTATTAACTATTAATTAAACCTCTATGAGCAATCACAGAACATTATTTCATTTTTATTTTTTTTTACAGTCAGAGCATGGTTGCTTAGCAACCTAGTAAAATTAAGTAATCCTCCTTAGAATCAGTCTATGGGTTATCTTAAAATATTCATTTGCGCTGGCGACTTTCCTGGGCTGTTTTTTGGACTATTGCCAAATATATTAACCTTTATTGCGACCAAATTTTTTTAAAATTTTGTCTACCCCCCTATTTCAAGGGTCAGGATTCCAAATATATATATAAAAAAATGTTTATTCAGAGAAAATACGTTTTTGTTTCTGATTTCGTAACCTAATTAATAGTTAGAACTAATTAATTAGCATATTTGAGGTCACCCTCAGGAACCATTAAGATTGACACTTAGTACGTGAAAATCCGATCATTAGAACGAAAGTTATTCAGGGTGATTTTTTATTTATTTATTTATTTATTTTTTTGCAAACTGTACATTAATCTACAAAAACTAAGTAGCATATAAAATTAATATTTAAAACAAAGTATTTATGCGCATCTATGCATTTCTTTTTCTTTACTTAGATTTCAGCCAAAAAAAAAACAATCTTTTTAAATATATATTTTTTTTTCTGTTGTTTAAGTTAGTTTTGTTTAATTAAAAAATCATAATAAGAAAATCTATTTTTTAAAAATCATAATAAGAAAATCTGTTTTTTAAAAATCATAATAAAAAATCTGCTTTTTGAAAACCATAATAAGAAAAGTCAGCTTACAACTAGTATCTTAAAATAATAATTATTAGAAATGCTTTAAAAAATCGTTTTCTTTTCTGTATTCTGTTCAAAATTTTAGTAAGATTCTTGGTTAAAAAGAATAATCGCATTTTGTTTTCTTTAACGCCAATACTGGCCACTTTCTCTACTTTTTTTGCTACCTCCCCCAACCGACTTAAAGATTAACCCAGTTTCCATGACAACGGCTGTAATCCGGTCTGCCTCAGGGCTAAAGAGAAGAGAAGGGCTAATAGACAGGGTTAGTCCTACGTCATCAACGACGTCACTAGCTCTCCTCGTTCCAAACTTTCTTCTGAACGTAGCAAACACTATGGCGTTTCTCATGTAGTTAAAAGTGGGTCAACTATATCTTTGAATATATTAATATAGAGTCGAATTTAACCACTGAAATGGCAAGAAAAAGTGTAATTAAACTCTTCCCTATCGTAAAGTTTTTCTCTGATAAACCTAAATTGATTGAAAGAGGAGAGAATGCTGTAGAAGCTAACTTTTTGTATATATGATTGGGAGAATGTGTATTTAATATTTACCATATAAATTCTAT
Source organism: Parasteatoda lunata (assembly GCA_949128135.1). Taxonomy (NCBI): domain Eukaryota; kingdom Metazoa; phylum Arthropoda; class Arachnida; order Araneae; family Theridiidae; genus Parasteatoda; species Parasteatoda lunata. The sequence continues at coordinate 99,718,087 of OX421980.1, read as the reverse complement.
TTATAATCTGGAAATCGGAAATTTGTGAATTTTATTATTTGGAAAATGTTATTTCTAATTTATGTTTAATTTTTCTTAAAATATGTATATTAAATAAAAATTTTTTTTATAATATTGAGACAACTTATTAATTGTAAATAATTATGAAAATTTTAAAACAAAATCAAAAGTTATGTAAGGAGCATGAATAAAGTCAGATAAATTAGTGAAAATTATAAAACATTTAAGATACACGTTTTTAAAATAGCTCAAATTTATTGGTAAATTTACTAAAATGATAGGAAGTAGAAAAAAAATTATATAAATCTTAAACAAAAGTTTGAGAGTTGGCAGGTCTTAAAACACATTTACTACAAATTAAACTGTAGGTATTATGAAATTAAAAATAAATTTGGATAATGGTGACTTGAATGTTACGTTCAACATAAGCACTGTAACAAATAAAATATTACTATGAAGGTAATTTAAAAATTTTTGATTTAGACTGTCAAATGCAAATTTTATTCCATAAAAAGTGATAACAGTAACATTTGCCAAATATAAAAGCTGTATAACTAAATATGTATACATACATTAATTAAAAAAGAGTTAAGTTACTAAATAAAAAAATTTCTTAAAAATTTGAATTATATTTATTTGAAATCCATGTGAAATTAATATTATTAAATAAGTAAAATTTAAACACCTATCTGAATACATAGATTAATAAATATGAATGTTAAATAAAAGAGTATGTATGGGATAAGTATGTTTTAAAAATTCTAAAATAATTCATGTTGCACTTTCTTATCGAATAAAATAGGAATCTGAGATTTTAAGATAAATTGATGATAAATTAGCTTATTGATGGCTCAATATCTTGTCGTCTAAACAAAATATAGAACTTGAAATTAGAACAAAAATATAGGAAATGTAAAGCTTTTTAATGCTTTTCTTTAATTAAAAATCTTAATTAAATAAAATAAATTCTCATAAATTCTTAAATTTGCTTTAACTTAGCTATTCTATATATTAAAATTCTGGAAACTAAGCATAGTATTGACCCTTTAAACATAACACTACACTGCACTATCATATCACTACACATTAACATAGCACTACACTAGTTACGTTAAGAAATAATCTAATATTAATTATCTAATAATAATGTATCTTAATTTTCTCAAAAAATTAATGCATAAAACTACTGTTAAAAACTAATTAATGATGATGTTGACAAATATAAACAAGAAAAAATCTCAAGTCAAAATAAAGTTTAAACTAAAACTCTGTGCAGATTTAACCATATGTATACATATTAAATAAGTTAGTTACATAATTTATTCCTATTTAGTAGTTAAAAACTAAAGCTTATGAGAATTAGCAGCAATATTCATAAAATCTTAAGCAAACAAAGTTTACAATATTTACAAATTTAATCATCAGACATAATTAAATAAACAGACATTAGTATTGATAAATACAATCTAATTATAGATTAAAAATTAATTTCAGAACGTTGTAAAACAATGCATGCCTTTCCATAACTAAAGAAAAAAATTAGATGTAGGTCAAGAATATGTAACAAATTCTAAGTAAAATAAGACATTATTATAAACATGAAACAAGAGTTAAAAATATTGACGCAAAGCAAATATTGAAGCTAATATTAAGCTTCAATATAAAGCAAATATTGAAGCTAATAGCATTTAATGCACTTAACTCGTAAAATCTACTGATACCCCGTATAAAGAAAACTACTTAAATTAGGAATAAGTCCCTTATAAGCGCTATATAAATTTATTTATTTCAATAATAAACTAAATATCTTGCCGTCTTAAATTCACAAAGGAAATGCCATTTAAATGGTTCGTTCGAAAAAATATTTGGAACGAGTTTGAAAGGAGGCGGGGTTTGACGTCATGAAATACGTCATCACTGTCCCTGTCTATTCACTCCGCTCTCAGAACTGAAGATACGATTTTTCTCCTCATGACGTCACTGTGTCTACAGATCTCGGAGGTCGCTAGCAAAGATATTATGATAACTTTGCATCTTTCTCTCTATAAAAATAAGTTAGACTTTTTCTGGTTCTTAGCTTTCAAACTTTACACAATATTTCCGTTCATAAACATAGTTCAAAAAAATTTTCTTGGCCATAATATTAAAATAAATACCATTTAAACTCTTAAAAATATTTTACTAGTTGTAGTAAATGAAGCTATAAATACTTTATTTTAACATTTTCAGTTTTAACTCTTACTGTTACAAAGAAATAAAGCATATATCAATACTTTTTCAGCTACATATTGTTCGATAACAATAATTTGTAAAGTTTTGTTAAATTTAGAATCCTGATTTTAAAATAAGCTGTTAATGGTAATTTGTTTATACTTAATCATTAGGAAACTACAACCTTAAACGCTAATTACTGAAATAAAATAATAATTTATTTTCATAATAACATTAGAAATTTTACAATTGCTTATAGATGTTTAAATTTTAGAGAATATAATTTTAAAAAAAATCATAAATATGTAGAATAACTGCATTCAAAACTTATTTATCTGTTATGAAATTAGAAGAAATTTAACTATTAATAATTTTACTTTTCGCTTTTCATTTAAGTTTTACTTTTCTTTGAACTTATCCATTTTTTATTCTTTTCACTTGCCTTTCTTTTTGAAGTAACGGGTCGGTTTCTGTTTAGATGGCGAATTCTTATAAAAGTTCTTAGACGACTGTCACAGTGTTGGGTGACATTTTTTTAATTTTCAATAATTTAATTTAGTCTTTCTTTCATTTCTGATTTTTTTTTCCTTTTCCGAATTTATTCCTCAAAGGAATTGCTTTTTTTCTTTCGCGTTAAGAACAATTTTGTTCTTTGTCACTTTTTTTTCACCTCTTTGTGATTCAAGGTCGTTTGACCGCTTCGTCCTTCTCAAGGACGACATTCTTTTCCCTCACTGTCTAATTTACGTCACCACTTCCCCTCTTTTCCCATCACTTTCCTGTAACCTTCATATTTGCACGTGGTGTTTCCGGTTCCAGCCGAAATTTTTCAAGTTTCCCAGAAATTGGTGTGGTCACACCTTCGTTGAGACATCTTCCCGTTGGTACCATATTTGGTATGTTGTGGGAGTACTCATTTACACTGATTGGTGTTGGCGTAATCATGCGATGAATCCCCCATCCAATGACAGTCGTCCTCTCTCCTTTTGTACCACTCGTTCTTTCCCGCGCCGAGGGACGCCTTACTGTCTCTTCTTTTGGATCCTCGCTCCAGAACTGTGAAGCATGATGTAATTGTGCTTGATTGAATATTCTTCCCTTTTTTTGGCGTCATCGTCGGAGCCATCTTGAATGGATGGTTCCCCTTTTTTTTTTTAACTTTTGTCTCTTTTCTTCGTGAAAGGTATACGGCCATGTGCGGATGATGTTTCCTTTAATTATTGAAGTCTAAAGACTTCCGATATGTGAATGAATATATTTTTTTTGTATGTCTTATCCTCATAAGAATACATGGTAGTAGTCCCGCAGATCCTGTTTGTACAATTGATCCTGAAATCTTAACCTGAAAGGCAGCCGATCTTTCCCTTTCATCCTGGTCACGGCACCATTTGTACCAAAGTGGTTTTACTGTGTACCAGAGTTTTAAATTGTGTAGTACACTAAAAAGAATACTGAGATAATGATGTACGAATGGTGAAAGGAAGCATATGGAAATACTAGTGAATGTAAAGAAATATTAGTGAACACCATATTGTACAAATTATGTATCAAAGTTATTACTGTAATGAGTACCAGTGTAAAATGCTACTTTAACACAAATTTAAGGGGTATGCCATTATATATATTTTTTATTTTTATTGATCCAAAATAATGAGAAATATATATCAATATATGAAATAATTTGGTTGAATTTGATTAGATAAAGTGTATAACCCAAAATAACTAGAGGAATACCTAGAGGCCAAAATGATCTACTAGCGGCATCAACAACATATGCGAGTGTTTGATCCACAACTACCCAATCTAAACATTTTGGCCTCTAGGTATTCCTCTAGTTATTTTGGGTTATTATATCAATATTGTTATTATATCAATATTGAAGTTGAGTAATCAAAATAATAAAATAGGATTGACTATATCCGAATTCTAAAAGCAAAAAAATTAACGCAATCTTTGTTTCAATTTTTTCTATATGAAAACAATTACAAATTAATTAAATTCGATTAATATTGTGCTGACTTATTGAAAGATTTTTTTTTTTTAAAGCAGGTAAATTAAACTTTTTTCTTGATCAGATTAAGTTCAGAACGAAAAAAATACACAGCGCTTGTGATTTGTAACAGAAGTCGCACTGTATTGTGTACATATATAGCATTGATTTCCCACGAAGTACGCAGACGCGGTTTACGCCTTAATACGCTCAAGTCTATTCAACATTTCGAAACGAAATCGTCTTCATCAGTACTGAAACATCGGTATTAGAGCCATACTCATTGGATGCGATTTTTTTCGAATGCGTATAGAAACTTGTTTGATTCGTCTGTAAATATTTTCCACCAATCTGGTTTTCATTCGCATGCCGCAATCGTAGATAGTGAGATATCTATCAGGCTTTATTTTATTTATCGTCAGATTGCGAGTGTATTTTTATATCGACGACTTAATTCAAAGGATATAGGCATTTTATCTTTAAAAAATATATATATAATTATTTTTTACCTTTGACTGCTTCTAAAATTTCTTGATTTGTTGGAGATGCTGTTTCATCCTTACTATCGACATCGCTACTAGTAAGAATATTTGGTTCGAATCTAGAACGTTTTTTTTTTTTTTTTTAATTTTTTAATATTAGTAGCGGGGGAAGCTTCTTCTTTTTTCCTGTCGCTTTCCAGAAAAAATATCTCTGACATCGCTGGATGTTGTCGACTTCCATCTTATTTGTTCTTCGGAATGCCGTCTTGAAAAATGAGTTTTCAAATTTTTTTTAATTATTATTGCTTCACAAGAGCAACAAATAACCTTTTCGCTAGACATGATTTTTTTTAAAAAAAGATAAAATAATCTTTTTACGCATGAAATTTTCCACATAAGTGCAAAAAGAAAACTCAAAGCAAATTACTGCGCCAGCGATAGAGGTCGAAGTCGGCAAATTTCCAAAAATAGCTTAATACAGGGGGAAAAATTTCTCCCCTTTTTATCCAGTAACTGTTTGTGTTGGAGATTAACGGAAGATTACGAGCGCTTTCCCCTTCCGCGGTACGCTAGAAAAACAATTATTTAAAAACTATTCAGTAAGAAAAAAAATTTGCAGAACCATTATTGCTTCTGCAGAAGTTTCTGTGTAAAAATTATTCTTTTGTAAAACAGCTTCTGTTTCTGCAGAATCTTTTTTGAGAACTTTTATTTCTGCCAAACCAAAAATTTTTTTTTCCCAAATAAAAAAATCTTTCTGCAAGAACTCTGTTGCTTTCTGCGACAATGTCGCCCTGTTTCTGCCACGGGGCTTCTAATAATGAAGATATTGAGATAATAATTCCTTTTTGAAATGGAAGTAGATATTTTTTACCCCGCACTCTCATTTTGCTTATAGCTTCTCGGACTTCATTTAGAACAAGTGATTGAGATTGAAAATAATTTGAATTTCCGAAAGCAGCTTTCATACTTTTTGCTGGAGGGGGCTCTAAACTCTTGCTGTTCATCACATCAAAAAAATCATCGATTAATTTAAAAAAATCATGTGCCTTTTTGTTTCCTGTAAACTTTAATATTCCCTTTGCTGTAGTGGCAGAGAATAACACCTTCGCTGGTGTAACTTTTTGTCTATCATTACCTTTGACTAATAGATATGACTCTTTTAGTTTGTGGCACAATTTTATTTCTCCGGTATCTTTTCTCAATACTTCTTCAACAATTCCAGAGTTGATAAAAGTTCCATCCTCTAAAATTAATTCAGAGTCCAAAAAATGATTCCGCAGTAACTTTACGTAATGAGGCATATCAGCAAAAACAAAAATTTTTGACGATGGTCGGGAAGGATTCAAAAAATAAACTGATTCAATTGTTATTTGGAGATTCTTCCAGAGTGTCCCACATCTTCCTAAATCTGAAACAATTGCTTTTACATCGATTTCAATTATTTCCAAGCTTTCTATGACTTTGAAAAGTAAGACTTTATTCATTGTAACTTCGAAATCGTAAAAAATTGGTTGTTTCCAATTTGAAAATAGTCCTCTATTCAAAACCAGTTGAACTTTTTTGAAAGGACCTAGGATTTGATCAAGTCCAGCATTATAGCAAATATCTGAGGAGACATGCATTTCATCAAAACTAAGGACACATATTTTTTTTTAATCCACATACATTTTCTGCACAATTTTTAATCAAATTTAAAACATCTTTCTGTAAGCCTGGAGCACAAGATAATTTTGCGCACCATCGCTTTAACGTACTTGCACTTTGTAGAGATAGGCCAATTTTGAATTTCCAAAAATCATACGCTTTTGAAGAAAGAGAACGTATAATAATACATCGGGAAATGTCCTCTGTTGTCCATTTGACATTTGAAGTACCCTTCATTAAAGATTGTATTTGACCTCTTGTAAATACTTTTTTTACACTGTTTTCTAAATTATGCATTTTCTTTAAAGCTTGTTCCAATTTCAACAATTCCCTTCTTTGCTCATAATGTTTTTTCAGAATTCTTTTTCTAGATGCGTTCCACCGTTTCATACGCTAAACTGATATTTTTTTTAACTTTATTTCTTCATTATTTTTATTTTTCAAATCCTTTTCTAAAGTTTCAATTCTCTCTTTCAGTACTTTAACTTCTGCTTCTAATTTAAAGCATTTATCACAATTTGTTGTACTTAAAAAATTTTCATTCCTTGTATTTAAATTGCTTTTCTTTGTGCTTAGAGTTTTTAATCTGTCCATTGCACGAACCAACACTTTGCGTTTGTTCAATCTTTCTTGCCGAGAAGAAATTGTTTGCAAAGAAGAAAATGGCAAATTTACTCTTGGTATTGCAGAAGATTTTAAAATCACTCTAATCGGCAATCCAAGCAAACGATTTCTCATATCATCTTCTTTCAAGAAATGCTTACTGCATATTCGTGCATGTTTTATATTAACTGGGTCATTTCGTTTGCAACGTTGAAGCCATTCTTTACATAGTTGCACATTTACTTTAGGGAAAGCATGGAAAATTATATTTTTTCCTTTTGTATTTCTATCAGAGTTTTTGCAAGTTGCAATCGCACAAACTGGCATTTCGTTAATAATTTTAAATTTTTATAATTCACTTTAAAAAACTGAGGAAAATCATTATAGAAAACAACGAAAGTCTTGGAATATGTCTCAAAAAAGGAATGCTCCAATTTTAGTGAAGAGTTGGTTAGACCGAACGCTCCGTTCTTGAAGTAAAAGTTCAAGCTTTGCGCCAAAGTGTCGTCACAGGAGAAAATCGGAGGTTTGGCGCGGCGAGAGTTTCTTCAAAGGAGTGAACCAGCCCTTCTATTCTCTTTAGCCCTCGGTCTGCCTACCCTTCTCTGCAGTGCCAAGGTAGAATGAATTGTGGGTTGCCACAGGCGACTAAAATGCAACTATTTTTGGCATGAGGCGACTATGGCAAATTTTTTTTGCTGAAAAAAAAAAGCAACTATTTTCAGGAAGAGGAGACTATTGGGAGACTTTTCTGTACTACTAGCGATGTATTTTTTAGCATAAATTGGGTTCAAAATCTGCGGCCCACGATAGCTTTTGAACACACTGAACTGTTTTTTTCTTAAAAAATAAAAAATAATTTAATTGCAAATTTGAGTCTTTATTTTTTAATTCGTTCAATCTGCAGATTCCTTTGTAAGTCTATTTCGTTTCTCGGCCGTCTTTTCAATGGTTATTGCTTTGAAATTCCGCATTATTTTAAAAAAATAATAATAAGTTTTAATACGTTATTACGATGCGTGAATTTCGAATTTGAATAATCACTTTTCACAATACATATGTTTGTATATTTCCTGGATAAATTATTGATAAAAGGGAAAATTGTGCTAGAACATTAACGTTTATATAAAAATTATCATATTTGCCACCAACTTGACTAAATGGATCATGGTATATGACAATTAAGTCATTAACAGAATTTTAGTCTTATTTTTGTTCTTATTTAGGCAACTATTTTCACAGTTTTCGGCAACTATTTTCATGCTTTAGGCTACTAAAAGCATCTATTTCGTTCATTTTTTTCTGTGGCAACCCTGTCTATTCACTCTTAGCCCTGGCAATTTATGACTGTAAATCAAAATCGTATAAACGATCGTCCAAGTCCTTGGATGATAGTAGAGCATGTTCTATTTTCCATCCAAGTTTTTACTCCCTAACCAATCAGCTTCTAAAGTTTTGTGGCCTCAACAAGCAGGCATCAGATTTTGTCATTTTGGTGTCCGTTTTCATACGTTTTAATCCAAATAAATTAATCTTTTAGAGTCTATTTGTGTTATTATGATTTTATATGAATTTATTTAGTATTTATTTTGAATTCGTGTAAGTATGATTTTATAATGTTGAATATGAACAATGCGCATGCGCAGGTTTTTTATCCGATCAATCAGTGACATTCAATAACTTGGATAGTGACCACGTATAATCCAATTTCTTAGATGGAGAAATTCCTCCATGTTCTCGGTCTCGGGAACTTAGACCAAAGAATATATAAGGGGGAAGAAGACCAGCTCTCATAGGCCCCCATGTAAACCTGTTCCGGAGGCAACGGTTACCTCAATCAAAACAACCTGCCTCCTTACAGAGGGTCCCTCCGTCCTTACCCCGTAAGCAACCCCATTCCTCTCCGCTCCCAACAAACACCTTTCTCCTTGTCTCTCCCCACTCATGTAAACAGCTAATGAAAAGTGACTCAAACTCCGTCTGCTTTTGTTCTTTACAGACTTATATGGTTGTGAAAAAGGTTTACTTATTAAACAAGGAAAATATTCACTTGTGACGAATTCATTAAAAAATATATATAATTTATTATTTTAACATAGGTGTATAATTTAAAGAGGACGCAATACCTACCCTCTCAATGCCAGCAGCTAATGCTTTTTCTATGGGAGCTTCATTTACCAATAACTTTTTTGCATTTTGATATTTTGAAAAAATTCTTTCAGCATTTGAAACTTCATAGTTTACACTAAGCTTCTGCTTTTTCACCTTTTTTTTAAACTATAAATTTTAAATTATTAATTGAGTTGAAACATCGGTAATCGAGTTATCTTCTAGAAATCCGTTTTTTATCAAAATTTATTCAGTAATTCCTTAATTTTAAAGAAAGCGTACTCGTACTATACATTTCAAGCTTCCAAAAGAGATAATTCGTAATTATTTTCTTCAATTATTAAATGTGTTATTATGAAAGAAAGATGAAAAAATTCTTAAGAGGACGCAGTACCCAGATAAAAAACCTGAATTGGCAAAATCAGTTGTAAGTCTCGCACTTGGGGACGTCGCTTTGAGGGAGGAGTGAATTGGTACAGTGACAGTGATATATGATAGAGGGTCAGTTACACTATGCCATCCTTCCCCTAGCAAAACTGGACAATGTAAGTATTAGTTTCGAAAAGTGATTCTGGGTTCGAGGTCTTTTATTTTTAAACCCTTTCTTAGTTTCGTTCTAAATATCCAGAAAAAACATTCTAGCTATTTATTTGCATGTAAATATTTAATAGGTGTTTACAAGATAATGGGGATTAACTTATTTCTTACAATTAATTCGTTTCAAATTAGAACACCAAGAAGAATATAAATTTTTATGTGTGTGGAATTAATATAATTAATTAAAGTAACTTAGTTTTAATAATCGGCGAATCAATAACTGCAAGTATATTGAGCTGTAAATATATGAAGAAATATAGTTATAAAAATTCTGAGAAAAATATAATTTTTAAAAACGTAGGCAATTTATAAAGTCATAATACAGAATTAAAAAAATGATTAAAACTTATACTATTATATTTTTGTTTTGATGTATCTTTTTAAATCTTATATTCACCATCCGGGAAGTTTTAATTTTCTGTAAATAAGGATAATAATTTCTCAATAAATTTTATAATTTATTTCTATTGCTTTGTAATTTTGCTGAAGTTTATGTTTTGCATTTGTCTGAGAATTTTACTCCTTTCATTTTTAATAGTTTGAGACACATACGTACATGTGAATATGAGTGTGTGTATGTGTGTTAAAGCAAAGGAAAATGAAAATAAAAAATATTATTTTTACACAAAAGTAATTTTATGTTTTTTTCCGTTTCAATAATTTTATATTTGTTTTCTGTTCCATACATTTCAATCTCTATTTGAATTATTAAATTTTCTGTTTGAGTATTATTTATTTTTGAATGTTTGTATTATTTATTTTTGTTCATTTTCTCTCCTTTTTAAAAGTGAATTTTCACCACATGTTCCATATTACTTCAGCTTTAGAAAGATGGAATTCAGATGAAACATCTGTTAGTGTGTAGTTTGATAATCAGCGAATTAACTTTTTTTTAAATTTTTATTTGTTATTGTACTCTGTCTACAGTTTTAAAATTTTGTTCACATCTTGAATTCTCTACTTTCATTTTAATTGTGTATCTATGAACACGCACCTGTTCATACAGATACATATAAAAGCTAAGAGACATTATATTTCAAACAAAAAATGGTCACTAGTGTGTCATTTTGGGGGTCTAAATTTAGTGAAAAAAATGTTCTCGAACTACTTTTTTGATGTATTTCTTATTTACCTAATGAAATATAAACTTATTTATAACGCAGATAAGTTTGTAGACATATGTCAGAACTTCGCACACACAAAAATAAATCAGAAATAGAGAAAATGACTGGGTAATATTACAAAATATTCCATTTTTGTGGGCAAAGCATGCAATTAAAAATATTCTCGAATTAAAAGCATACAAAATCTTTATTTATAACGATCATGATCTTTTACTTCTGTATAATCAAGATAAAAACATAAAAAGGTGGAAAAAAATATAAATAACAAAAATACAAAATAGAGCAAATATAAATAGTTTACATGTGTATGTGCATTACAAACAGTATAACTTGAGTCACAAGAAATGTACAATATTCCATTATGTTTACAAATGGTGACAAAATAAGGGCTAAAAACAAGAGCAAAACTCTTATTTTATCATGGATGGAAAAAAGGAATGTAATATCAAAAAGGTAATTAAAGGTAACATTGGCATAGTAAATAATACTAAATGAATAAAATAAAAACTAAAATGAAGAGAAACAGGAATTCGAAAAGCAATAGTCGTTGAATAGTCCCTTTTGAGAGAATATATATATATATATATATATATATATATATATATATATATATTTAGGGGTTTGTGCAGCATGAGGGTAAAATAACGACGATATAACATTGAAACTTAACATTTAATAGAAATAAAAGGAAATAAGTGTTTAACGGTGAATGATATGATACGGGAGGGCTGCCTTCACGCAGTGGTCTCCGAATCGCATGTGAATAAGATATTAAAATGTTCTATGGATAAAGTTCAGAGTTAATTATAAATTCGGGAGTTTCCCATCGGGACTTCCCCGTAGGTCTCGCTGGCGCCTCTCAACGACAAAGAGGATGATGCAATATTCGCAGCTATTACACTATGGTGTTGAAACAACAGCTCTACATAATTCGGCCATCCTGCAGCAAAATGTCCGCATTTTATTGGAACACCTTCAGACACAGTTACCTGTAAAAAAAAAAAGCGAAAAAAAAAACGAGAAAGCAAACTATAAAAATATAAAACATTTTTTTAATTTACTGACCACGGTTTCATGTGGTCAGCTGAAGATGAAGTGTTTATTGGTCCATCATGATTCCCCACTTTTAGCACATCGTATCGGTCATTCTTCTCCACTTTTGTGATTTGGTATGGAGCGAAGAACTTGGGTCTTAATTTGAGACCAGATCCAAACTGAGTTCTTTGGATTGCGACTAAGTCTCCTTTTCGATATTCATTGGCTTTCTTTCTTCTTTTATTGTACTGCCTGCGGTTCTCTTCTTGGATCTTCAAAATGTTCTTTTTAGCTTCTTCTCGAATGTTCTCTCTATCTTGGATAAAGGATTCTATGTGTTCTTTCTCCAACATTTGCAGAATTTGTAAGTCCTCTTTTGTTCTCATTTTTACTCCAGTTAAAAGTTGAAATGGTGTCATCTGAGTGCTCCGAGAAACTGTAGAATTAATGGTACGCCGTACTGCTGGAACAAATTTGTACCACTTAGTAGGATCTTTTATCGTAAGTTTTGCTAGTATAGGTATAAGGATCTTATGCATTATTTCCACTTGTCCGTTACCACGAGGAATGCCTGTTGTTATTTTCACATGTTCGATACCTTCATCTTGGCAATAAGTCTCAAAATCTGTTGAAGTAAATGCAGTACCTCTGTCAGTAATTATTCGTGAAGGATTCCCAAAAGTTATTTGTTGAGCTTTTAATTTATCAATTGCATCTTGACTCGACGTTGATTTGGTTGGGTAGAACCAAACAAACTTGGTAAACGCATCTACCACGGTGAAAATATGTTTATAGTTCTTATTAGTTGAAGGCATAGGACCAATGAAATCAATATGGTAAGTATCTAAAGGAATATTATTTTTAGGAATCGGGTTCAAAAACCCTTCTTTTTTTCCTGCCTTCCTATTTACTAATATACATTCTACACAATTATTTACAACATTTTCAACACATTTTTTCATATCTGGAAAATAATAGTTTTATTTAAGTACATCAAGACTTTTAGCAATACCAAAATGACCAGTAGAATGTGTAGATTTGATAACGTCAGTTTGCATTTGTTGTGGAACCACTAACAAGTAATTATCATTCTCAAGTTTATATAAAACATTATTTTTTACCACAAAATCATCGATTGATTTATTTTCCAAAAGTTGTTTAATAGAGTTAATGTATTCATCATTTACCTGGTTAGTAACAATTTTAGAGGTTAGTTCGTCACAAGTAATATGCATAATAGGATATCTACTTAAACAATCAACATGTTTTATTTGTTTACCTGGGCGATGTACAATTTCATAGTCAAAGTCTTCCAAAAATAAAGCCCACCTAGCAATTTTAGGAGTTAATTGTTTTTTACTCATAGTCTTTTGGAAAGCAGAACAGTCTGTTACAAGTTTAAATTTATTTCCTACCAAATAATTTCGAAATTTTTTCAAAGCCTCAATTATAGCCAATACTTCAAGCTCATAACTTGAATAATTCTCCTCTTGAGGAGTCGTTTTTTTACTCATATAGTGTATTGGGTGTAATTTGTTATCATCAGATTGTTGAAAAAGAATAGAACCATACCCAAATTTACTTGCATCGGTATGCAATTCAAGCTGTGCTCCTTGTTTAAAAATGTGTAGTAATGGATTTTCAGAAAGTTTTTGTTTTAAAGTTTGAAATGCTGTTTGTTGTTCTGGGCCAAAATAAAATACACTGTTATCTCGAAGTAAATCACTTAATGGTTTAGCAATTGAAGCATAGTTAAGAATAAACTTCCTAAAATATCCGGTTAATCGAAGAAAACTCTGCACCTGTTTAGTAGATTTAGGTACAGGAAAATTTTGAACAGCTAATGTTTTTTCGGAAGAGGGTTTAATGGTAGGTACCGTTCTCAATAATGTAACCCAAAAAGTTAATTTTAGACATCAAAAATTGGCATTTCTTTAAATTAAGTTCTAGTCCATATTCGGATGCAGTTTGTTCAGTGCGTCGATTTCACTTTCTGCAGGTATAAAAATATCATCCATGAAGATGACAACAACACCTTCTCTTAGAAGATCACGAAACACATAATTAATATACCTCTGGAATGTACTAGGGCTATTACACAACCCAAATGGCACTTTATTAAACTCATACTGCCCATCAGGTGTCACAAATGAGGTGTACTTTTTACTATCCTCGTCTACGTCTATATGAAAAAACCCATTTCGGAGATCAATTTTGCTACAAATTTTAGAACCTTGTAATTGGTCTAACACATCTTCAATAAGTGGTAAGGGGTATCTATTCTTAATTGTTTTTGAATTTAACTTTCGGTAATCTATGCATAATCTTAAGCTATTGTCTTTCTTTTTGCAAAGAACTATTGGGGAACAATAATCAGAGCAACTCTCTCTAATTATATCTGTTTTTAACCATTCTGATATTTGATCATTTACTTTTTGTTTCTCAGAAAAAGATAAACGTCTAGCCCTTTGACATACTGGTATTTCATCTTTTAAAATAATTTTCATGTTTAACTTAGTGTCTTTAATTTTGTTTGGTTTGTAATTATTAATCAACACTGACAATTCATTTCTAATACGAGAGTCATTAACATGTGATAAATCAAGTTCATCATTACTATACACATTGTTGATATTAAATAAAAAACATTCACAGGAGCAAAAGTCATTAATATAGAAACAAGAACACTTATAAAAATCTTCTCTCTCAAAAGTTAAGATTTGAGTATTTACACTTGAAGAAAGCTGACCTAGATTTATTAATTGCTCGTAAATCGTTGGGTTTAGGATTGCTTCTACTTCAAGATTATCCGAAACAGCGACGTTGACCTTCAACCCTGACTCATTAGGATTTATAGCCATTTCCATTTCAACAAGTTTCGCTTTTTGCCTATCCCCAAAACATGATGTTAATATTATATTAGAAAATGGCAGATTTCTTATTTTTATTTTATTTGAATTAATCACCGATATTTGAGCCCCAGAATCTATAACTGCATTCAACGGGATCTTTTTATTCAAATAAATCTGAGCATACTTCAACTCGTGTTTAAAATTATTTTCTCCAGATGGTTTGCAGGAATTAACACTGAAGTTTTTATTGTTTAAGTTTTCTAAAGGAGGGGTATTTTTTCTTTCTGATTTATCGCTTCTGGAATCATATGCTTTATTCGATCTTTTTGGACAGTGGCGCGCAAAATGATTAATTTCCCCACACACATAACAATGTCTCTCCTCTCTATTTTGTTTATTTATCGTTTGAGAAAAACGATCCGGGTGATTTTTTCTGAAACTTCTGTTTTCGCTTCGAAGAAAGTGCTGTCCCCATATTCTCTGTGTGGCATATTTTTCGACGTAATGTAAATGTCTAACTCTCGAGCTAACTCGACGGGACTAAACCAATTTTCTCCCTGGCGGATTAAAATATGACTCGTTATCTCTTTATTTAATGTCTCAATTATTTTATCGGATATAATTAAGTTGCATAATGATTTAAATGTTTCAACTTTACGTAATTTGCAATAATACTCGAAGTGTGAATTTAAGCGAGTAGCAAATTGAATATATGTTTCTTCTTTAAATTTTAAGGCATTTTTAAAGTTATTCAAACATTCTTGGGGAGTTTGTTGAAAATCGCGCAATATTAAAGCTTTTAATTTTTCATAGTTTTTTAAATCATTATCTTCAATGTATAACAAGACACTGTTTGCTTTTTCACCTAGTATATTGATTAAGATTTCGGCTTTAAGCCCCTCATTTATGTTTTTTGTAGCAAAAGCTCTTTCCAACGATGAAGAAAATTGATTAAAATTTTCAGGTTTTGATGGAACTGGCAGAGATAGAGTTTTAATGCTATGAATTAGATTCTCAATGTTTGTTTCGGTCGTATCATTTATTGTTTTGGGAGGGTTAATTTCAAATGCTTTGTTTTTCGCCTCTAATAAAAGCATTTCTTTCTCTAGTCTTTTTAATTTTAATTTTTCTAACTCTACTTGAATCTCGCTTTGTTTAAGTTCCCTGTCAGCTATTTGTACTCTTTCTTCCACGGCGTTAGTTATTAAATTTTTGACAAATTCTGAATCATTTTTAAATATTTCGGTACATTCAATTTTTTCTTTTAATTTAACGATATTATCGCTGCTGTCTGCGATGCCTCCTATTTCCTCTAATACTTTTACTAGGTCTTCTTTCTTTGAATTTTTATACATTTTTAAAATTGAAAATTTCCTACCTTGATTGAAGAAACTCTGTGTCCAATGGTAATCCAATGTTTCATTGATTCAAACCAGATTCGTATCCCTTTCGTATCCAAGGATTTCACAACTGCACTTCTCCGCTCCTGATCACTACTGCCCTTCTGATTTGCAGAGAATAATCCGATTATTTCGGTGATGTATCCAGGTGATTCAGATTTCAGAAAGTTTCAGGATCTTTCAGGATGATTCGAAAGTTTCAGGAAAGTTTTCTGCACTTCGCGGAAAAGTTGACTGCCCTTCTCGACAGATTCAGTTGTTGCTGCTTTCGGAATGTTAACAGGTCTCTGCTGCTGCTTTTCACCACTCGCTGATTTTTTGCTGCACTTTTCGGAAAATTCGTGGATTCCAACTGCCCTGCACGGCAGATTCAAGACGGGATTTGAAACAGGAACAAAATCTACAGCTCCTGCTCGAGCGTAGAATTTCACTTTTTTTTTTTTTTTCGTAGCTGCACAATTCGATGATTATCCCCTTCGCGGGATTTCAAAAGTTATTTAGATCATAAGTTTATCCCCTACTCGGGATTTCAAATTTAAGGTCAGAAATTTTTTCCACATCCCCTACTCGGGATTTCAAAGTTTAAAAATAGTTATAGCTCGGTATTCATATCTCGGACGCAAGCCCACATAATTTGTAGGGGTTTGTGCAGCATAAGGGTAAAATAACGACGATGATATAACATTGAAACTTAACATTTAATATAAATAAAAGGAAATAAGTGTTTAACGGTGAATGACATGATACGGGAGGGCTGCCTTCCCGCAGTGGTCTCCGAATCGCATGTGAATAAGATAAAATGTTCTATGGATAAAGTTCAGAGTTAATTATAAATTCGGGAGTTTCCCATCGGGACTTCCCCGTCAGGTCAAGCTGGCGCCTTTCAACGACAAAGAGGATGATGCAATGTTCGCAGCTATTACACTATGGTGTTGAAACAACAGCTCTACATATATATATATATATATATATATATATATATATATATATATATATATATATATATACATACATATATATATATGTAATAACAGAGCTTCATCCCTGTTATCAGTGGTGTATTTAGCTTTAATAATGCAGTCGTAAGCCATTTACACTCAAAAACATCTTTATTAATGGTAGTAGACTGGTATCGATAACAGTCCACATCCACACTCCGCAAGGGAGGGGGTGGACAAGTCTTTGGACAATTCTGGAACAAATTACCAGGATCACAACATGATGGAAAAGCCATGCGAAAAGCATTGCTCTCGCTTTTATACTAACACAGATTTGAGTAAACAGGCACAGTCGTTGACATTCTTGTATCCTTACGCATTAAGGAAAATCATTCCATGCTTCCTTATATGGAAGTGAAAGGGGGAGAGATTCTATAAATAACTCAATCGTATGTTTATCAGCCTTGACTTCCCAAAATAGAATCTCTCTACGCTTATTCTTTAACAAAGACATTTTATTAAAACGAAAGAGATTTAATTCTTTTATTAATACAAAAGTATTATAATTTTTGTATTACATCCCCCCCAAAAAAGATTTTTGGCAAGCCAAAAAGAAATCATAATAAAATTTAGAATTCTCTGAACTTTTAAAATTTATGTTGGTACGACTGTTCCTTTTCACTACTACAAATAACATTTTTTCAATTATCTGTAAAAAAAAAAACAACTATATACAATGACAATAATAAAAACATGATAATACACTTTATCTGTTTAGGCAACTAAACAGAAAGAAAAATGAAACATATTTTTATAACTAATCTACTAAAATTTTCACAAAAAAAAAAATGTTTTTTTTTTTTTTTTTTTTTCACACAAAAATATACATAATTTTTATGGAAACGACTGGACAACAAGTGTCTTTAATCAGAATTTAAGATTCTGTCTGGTTAAAGGGGTTATTTACTTTATGAAAATTTGTATTCCCCGTTAAAATGGAGGAAAACAGAATTTCATGAAGCACAGTGATATTGAGAGATCCAGACGGGTCAATCCAAAAATATTTTATAATACTTTTCTCAACTTGCTGAGAAAAAAAAAATTCAACTTTCATCGCCCTCACATCCAATTGATGTTGAGGTAAATATCTCCACACGCGATTCGGATCTCCCAAAAAAAATATAGGGTGTACTTCTTCCATTGAAGAAAGTAACATATTTTGTTTTGTTTTGGACACTATTCATGATTTAATTTCAACATTTGTGGGTTGTGATATTTCCTAAGATTTGATACATGAACTATTTCAAAATTTTGTTTACTTCAATTTTTCTTTCTATTTCCTATTTTGTCGTCGATGTTAACCTGATAATGTATGCACCCATTACCTAGTTCTATCTTCGAATCATTTGAAATGTTTGGCTTTTCTTTCTTTTTCCTGTACTTTTTGTTATTAACTTCTTGGTCATTCTTTCTTTTTCCTATTTTTCCTGTTCTTTTTATTTTTGTTACCCCTCACATTATTTTTTTTTTCATAATGTTTACTTTTACTGAAACATCTTAAACTTCCATTTTTTCAAAATGTTTACTTTTGTTGAAACATCTTAAACTTTCATTTTTTTTCACAATTTTTGACCTTAACATGATGAGAATTCTGTTGTCTAATGTGCAAGGATAAGTTGTCATTGTTAGATTTAGCAGAGATGATCAGTCTCTTACCAACTTGAGTAACAACTGGCCCAACACAATTAATAAACAAACAAAAATCTTCGCAAGTTTGCAACCCTACTAAAGCATATGATAAATCAGTATCAAGTATAAAAACTTAGCTGAATTAACAATTTCGCCTATCGTAATAAGGGAAAACTCACAAATTTTGTTAAGTGTGAAATGTCTTTTTGTTTGGGTAACATTTAATTTTTCACATTTTTAATAGGAATATTTAGTTTTGACCAAGTCCGAAAAAGAAAAAGCATTACAAATTTCTTTTAGTTTTGTTTTTTGTTTGAAAAGCTGAAAAATTTTGAATTTTGTTTGCCGTCACAAATTTAATTGACGTTTGAAACACATTTATTTCCCTCAAAAACATTTTAAATGCATAAAAATACACTATTATATAATAATTTAAAAAAAAAAGCAATATAAACACAAGAAATGCAATCAACTATTCATAATATAATATACTCAGTTATTCATACTTTATAAAGAAAAAGCAATATAAAAACAAGAAATGCACTTTAACTCTTAATAAAATTCTATTGATTAAATTTCATTATAAAAAGTTTAGAGCACTTTCATATCCAATATCAATAAACTATTTAATCATGCTAGTGAGAAAAAAAAATAAGAGGATAAAAAAAAATATATATCTACAGTATTTTCTTTTGGCCTTCACGACTTTTTGTTTTTCGTTGAAGAGAAAGAAAAAATATTATCCTTTTTTTGTTTTTAACGCGTACATTCACTTTTGTTTTCTTTTTTCATTTGCCAAATTTTTCTCCCACTTTCATGATAAAGGAACTTTTAAGAAAGAAGCAAAAAGCTTCTCTCTAAATTTAATATAAATCGCGCACATTCACTTTTGTTTTCACAATTTGAGCACTACGGAATTGTAGGGTCATCGGTCATTTCCAGATTGGACACTGTAGGGTCATCTCGATCAACACTATGGGTTTCAGAGAGGCATGTGACGAGCTCGAGCCAACGTCAGCATTCTCACAGCGATGAAGGTACGGGTAGTTAAAGATGGAGTGGTGAAAACAGACCTTCCTTCATTGGTTTTTCACCGCGGACTAGGCACTTCTTTCTTTCGTCCTTCGTCCCCTGGGATGAGGTTTTATCAACGTTGTAGTCAGCCGGAAAATAGATAACAATGGTTTCCTCAGCAAGTAAACATCCTGGTGTCTTGTAATAACAGAGCTTCATCCCTGTTATCAGTGGTGTATTTAGCTTTAATAATGCAGTCGTAAGCCATTTACACTCAAAAACATCTTTATTAATGGTAGTAGACTGGTATCGATAACAGTCCACATCCACACTCCGCAAGGGAGGGGGTGGACAAGTCTTTGGACAATTCTGGAACAAATTACCAGGATCACAACATGATGGAAAAGCCATGCGAAAAGCATTGCTCTCGCTTTTATACTAACACAGATTTGAGTAAACAGGCACAGTCGTTGACATTCTTGTATCCTTACGCATTAAGGAAAATCATTTCATGCTTCCTTATATGGAAGTGAAAGGGGGAGAGATTCTATAAATAACTCAATCGTATGTTTATCAGCCTTGACTTCCCAAAATAGAATCTCTCTACGCTTATTCTTTAACAAAGACATTTTATTAAAACGAAAGAGATTTAATTCTTTTATTAATACAAAAGTATTATAATTTTTGTATTACATATATATATTCTCTCAGTGAAATAACCCCTCTATAATGAACCCGGGATATAGTGAACAGTCATTTAAAATGAAACGTATGACATTTGAATCTATGTCATACGTATAAAAGTATATAATTATAACTTTTAATTAAAAATGGAGTAATACACTTTTTAAAGCAGTGTTTAAAATAAATTTATTTCGCTAAAATGAATAACTTGTGTGGTCCAAAGCTAGACACATGGCAGAACAAATCGGTTGCACAGAAATTCAAACTTGAAATGCGCGTATTAATTTTTCTTCAAAAATGACGCAAATAAAAGCGATAAACATCTAAAAAATTTAAAAAAAAAAAAAAAGACAACTACTTCACTGTGTTGAGAGTATTTTGAATGTTATTTAGCATTTTCATTAAAAATTTCATTAAAGGAAATAATTAGTTGAAAGGAAACTATTGTAGAGAGACTTTGTATACTTATCTACTTTATGACTTCTGAGACAAATTATGTGCCATTGCAGTCCCTATTTCCCACAATACTTGAGGAATATGGTAAAAAAATATTTGTTCCTAATTTTTTGATATACTGAACCACCATATAGAGTGAACTTATCACTGGGTGTGCCTACGATTTATTATAGTGACATATAATAAACTTATACTTGACTTTATATATATATATAAATTAAGCAGCTGCAAAAAAATTTTGTAATTACCCCCAAAGACAGAGCTAACAATAACTATGCTATCTTCTATAAAAAATTCTATGTAGAACTTTTAAATACGAAGTTAAAAAATATCAAAAATTGTAAACTTCGTAATTTAAATAATAATATTGTCATTAAAAAAATCATAGTAATGGGAAATTCCAATTAGTTTTTGTATTTTTAATAAATATCTTTGAAATGAAAAAGATATTTTTCTTTAAATTGATGGAATACCAGAAGAATCTAATTTTTCATCTCTCTTAGATAATTTATTTTTGCACTAAACAAAATTATACTCTTAATGTTGATAATTTAATTATCTTCAATTTTCATGAATATACTTTTTTATTAAATAATATTTACCCCGAGGACTTTAACCTCTACGAGGATTACGGCTTTTATATGAATCTGTATGAACAGGTGTGTGTTCATAGATACACAATTAAAATGAAAGTAGAGAATTCAAGATGTGATCAAAACAAAATTTTAAAACTGTAGACAGAGTAGAATGACAAAAAAAAAAAAAAAAAAAAAAAAAACGAAGTTAGTTTGCTGATTATCAAACTACACGCTACCAGATGTTTCATCTGAATTCCATCTTTATAAAGCTGAAGTAATATGAAACATGTGGTGAAAATTCACTTTAAAAAATAATAGTAAATAAATAAAAATAAATAATACTAACATACAAAAATAAATAATAATCAAACAGAAAATTTAATAATTCGAATAGAGATTGAAATGTATGAAACAGAAAAAAATATAAAATTATTGAAACAGAAAAAAAATATATAATTATTTTTCTGTTAAAATATTTTTGGTTTTTTATTTTCTTTTTCCTTTGCTTTAACACACATACACTCACCCATATTCACATGTACGTATGTGTCTTAAACTGTTAAAAATAAAAGAAGAAAAATTCTCAGACAAATACACTTCAGCAAAATTACAAAGCAATAGAAATAAATTATAAAATTTATCGAGAAATTATTATCCTTATTTACAGAAAATAAAAACTTCCCGGATGGTGAATGTAAGATTGAAAAAGATACGTCAAAACAAAAATTTTCTTTGATGCAACCTAAAAAGCGTTTGATTTTAATTTTATCATTTTTTGTTATTATTATTTTTTATTTTTATAACTTTTTATTATATTGGTATAACTTTTAATCATTTTCTTTAACTCTGTATTATAACTTTATAAACTGCCTACGATTTTAGAAATTATATTTTTCTCAGAATTTTTATATTTATATTTCTTCATATATTTACAGCTCAATATACTTAGCAGTTCTAGCGCCGATTATTAAAACTAAGTTACTTTAATTAATTATATTAATTCCACACACATAAATAAAAATTTATATTCTTCTTGGTGTTCTAATTTGAAACGAATTAATTGTAAGATATAAGTTAATCCCATTATCTTTTAAACACCTATTAATTATTTACATTTTTAGTTAATGTAAATAAATAGTTAGAATGTTTAATCTGGATATTTCACAATGAAACTAAGAAGGTGTTTAAAAATAAAAGACCGCGAACCCAGAATCACTTTAGGAAGCTAATGCTTACATTGTTCAGTTTTTCTTAAGAGGACGCCATACCCAGATAGAAAACCGGAATTGGCAAAATCAGAGTTGTAAGTGTCACCCTTTGGGGGCGTCGCTTTGAGCAACTTTGAGGGAGGAGTGAATTGGTACAGTAACAGTGATATATGATTGAGGGTCAGTTACACTATGCCATCTTTCCCCTAGCAAAACTGGACAATGTAAGCATTAGTTTCGAAAAGTGATTCTGGGTTCGCGGTCTTTTATTTTTAAACCCATTCTTAGATATCCAGAATAAACATTCTAGCTATTTATTTGCATGTAAATATTTAATAAGTGTTTACAAGATAATGGGGATTAACTTACATCTTACAATTAATTCGTTTCAAATTAGAACACGAAGAAGAATATAAATTTTTATTTATGTGTGTGGAATTAATATAATTAATTAAAGTAACTTAGTTTTAATAATCGGCGCTAGAACTGCAAGTATATTGAGCTGTAAATATATGAAGAAATATAATTATAAAAATTCTGAGAAAAATATAATTTCTAAAATCGTAGGCAATTTATAAAGTCCTAATACAGAACGCTAACAGATAACAGATGTTTCTGTTAGATAACAGATAACAGATGTTTCTGTTAAAAAATGATTAAAACTTATACTAATATAAAAAAAAATAATAATAATTAATTATAAAATATGATAAAAGAAAAATCAAACGTTTTACAAGTGGCATCAAAGAAAATTTTTGTTTTGATGTATCTTTTTCAATCTAACATTCACCATCCGGGAAGTTTTAATTTTCTGTAAATAAGGATAATAATTAAATAAATTTTAAATAATTAACTAATAATTAATTAATAATAATTAATTAATTAATAATTAATAATTTTAAATAATAACTCCATAAATTTTATAATATATTTCTATTGCTTTGTAATTTTGCTGAAGTTTATGTTTTGCATTTGTCTGAGATTTTTTCTCCTTTCATTTTTAATAGTTTAAGACACATACGTACATGTGAATATGGGTGTGTGTATGTGTGTTAAAGAAAAGGAAAAAGAAAATAAAAAAAATTATTTTTAAACTAAAGTAATTTTATATTTTTTTCCGTTTCAATAATTTTATATTTGTTTTTTGTTCCATACATTTCAATCTCTATTTGAATTATTAAATTTTCTGTTTGAGTATTATTTATTTTTGAATTTTGGTATTATTTATTTTTATTCATTTTCTCCCTTTTTTTAAAGTGAATTTTCACCACATGTTCCATATTACTTCAGCTTTAGAAAGGTGGAATTTAGATGAAACATCTGTTAGCGTGTAGTTTGATAATCAGCGAATTAACTTTTTTTAAAAAAATTTTTTAATTTTTTTATTTTTTTTTTTTTATTTGTTATTGTACTCTGTCTACACTTTTAAAATTTTGTTCACATCTTGAATTCTCTACTTTCATTTTAATTGCGTATCTATGAACACGCACCTGTTCATACAGATACATATAAAAGTTAAGAGACATTATATTTCAAACAAAAAATGGTCTCTAGTGTGTCATTTTGGGGGTCTAAATTTAGTGAAAAAAATGTTTTCGAACTATTTTTTTGATATATTTCTTATTTACGTAATGAAATATAAACTTATTTATAACGCAGATAAGTTTGTAGACATATGTCAGAACTTCGCACACACAAAAATAGAGAAAATGACTGTGTAATATTACAAAATATTCCATTTTTGTATGCAATTAAAAATATTCTCGAATTAAAAGCATAAAAAATCTTTATTTATAACGATCCTGATCTTTTACTTCTGTATAATTAAGATAAAAATATAAAAAGGAGGAAAAAAATATAAATAACAAAAATACGAAATCGAGCAAATATAAATAGTTTACATGTGTATGTGCATTACAAACAGTATAACTTGAGTCACAAGAAATGTACAATATTTCATTATGTTTACATATGGTAATAAAATAAGGGCTAAAAACAAGAGCAAAACTTTTATTTTATCACGGATGGAAAAAAGGAATGTAATATCAAAAAGGTAATTAAAGGTAACATTGGCATAGTAAATAATACAATGGTAATTAATTATGGGCATTTTGTAGTAGTTAAAAGTTGAAATAAACATTTATTTTCTTAAAGTGAACATTTTACCGTCATTTTTAAATATCTATCGAAATTTCCCGCAAGATATAAAAAAGAGTTTCTCAACAAAAGATACGCGGGTTTATTTAAAAAAAAATTTTTTTTAAGATAAAACCTATTTTGTAATAAAATACTAAAAATAAACGTATTAATGATGACAGATAATTATAGTATAAATATCTAAGGTAACCCACACGTATTATTCATTTCAACGAAATAACTCATTTTAAACACGCCTTTAAATGTGTATTACTCCATTTTTAATAAAAAGTTATAATTATATACTTTTAAAAGTATGACATAGATTGAAACATTTAAAAAAATTTTAATACCTGTTAAAAAGGAATTTGAGTTTACTTTACGGACTACTAATTCTTTAGCTACTCACTATATCTCGGGTTCTACTTATTTTTACAGAATAGCGATCCTGATTCATTAACTGCGAATAATTCAGACTGAAAACATAATAAAAGGAGAAAATTATACTAAAAAAAAAAACTAAAGTATAATTTCGGACAAGAATAAATACAGCATACATGCATTTCAGAAAATTAATTTGCAACAATAGTGAAAATATAGCGAGAAAATTTATTTATATCGGGTCGCACCGTGAAAAAAACATTTTTTACAATTAAACATAAAGCATAACAGCTGCGAAAAGTTGCAACTATAAAAATAATATAACCTATTATTGCTTCTACTAAAATAACGTTTTTTGGAAAATACATATGATGCTAAAAAATAAGAAAAACTGGCAAATATACAGTTAACATATGAACTATAAATCAGTTGACACTGTGAAAGCAACATTTCTTTAAAACACCATAATACTAAAAAATAATTAGAATTTGCAAACGTGGAAGTACTACAAGGATAATAAAATTTATTGACACAGTCAAAAAGTATCTTTTCGAATAAACACATAATGCTAAATAGTGGCAGAGATTTGAAAATGGGAAAATAAAACGTGAATAATTAAAACAAATTATACAGTGAAAAAAATTTTCCTTTTCAAGAATATACATGACGCTGCACAGTAATAAAAATTAGATTTGCAAATACTAAAATAAAATATGTTCATTTAACTCTGTTAACACTGTAAAGAAAATGAAACGTATTTTCAGAAAAATGCATTATTATTGAACAGTTATGAAATGGGAAAATATAATATCCTTATTTAAAACTAGCAATCTTTTATATGAACATAAAAATCTGAGCAACATTATATGATGCATAGAAATAGTTAGCATTTGCTAGTGAAGAAATTAAAATATAAATCACATATCGGTTGACGCTGTAAATGTAATGTGGAAGTACAACATGAAAATTCAAATTTATTTAGACAGTCAAAATGAAAAATAAAATATAAAATAATAATAAAAATCCGGAAAATAAAAGATATAATTTTTTAATCTGCTCAGTCCATTATATCCGTAAAAAGGAATGCTTTCTAATATTGAATCAATATGGTAAAGCAAAATATATTAATACAATATATTGTGTGAAGAGCACTCGAAAAATTTTTTGAAACAAAAAGAATACAACACATTAGGTAAAAGTATCACGCAAAAGCAGACGATAAAATGTAATGCGAAACAGAACAAAACAGAAAACGAAATCTATAAAGCGAGCTGCGAATTTAAATGAACTTCCATGAATGGGAAATTTTTCAAGAATGATTTAAAATATTTTCGTAACATGATTACCAGATTATAAAATATGAAAACAGAAGCGCAAATTCAGGTAAAAGCGTAAATAGAGGATTTTTGTTTCATAGTGCGTTCTTACTGAAGTGCGTTTGATTTGTTAGTCACCGAGGATGGGCCTGAAAATGGATGTGTGCAAGGTAATATTATACTGGATAATTTAAAGAAGTTGCCAATTAATAATTTTAGAAAATGAACTTTTATTTAAGAAAAAACGAAATAAAACAGAAAAGAGAGAGAAGGAAATATGAATTGCCTGTTATGCACATAATTTCAGCCAAAGGTTTGCCCGAAGTGGATTTGCACACGGTAAAAATTTTATAAATTAACGAAGACGTTTTTAAAAAAATTTATTTACATACAATTAACTTAATGTTTTTATATAGCATTTAATTACTTTATTTGGGTAACCATTGTTTTTTTATCAAATTTTGTCTATTTGTTTCTTGGATAACTAAAAATTACTACGTAATCTTTTAATTCTATACATTTGATTAAAAATGGTATTTAAATAGATGTTTTTAGGAACATTAGAATTCCAAGTAATTAGTTTATTTGCCTTAAAATAAAAATAATTTCTTTTATCGAATAGACCAACAAAGCAGATATTTTCTTCTTTTATTATACCCAAATCCAAAAAAATTAAAATTATCATCATGATTACGAAGCGAGGTTAATTCCTAGGGGTAAATATTATTTAATAAAGAAGTATATTCATGAAAATTGAAGATAATTAAATCATCAATAAATCTAAAAACAAATTTAATATTAAGAGTACAATTTTTTTTTAGTGCAAAAATAAATTAGCTAAGAGAGATGAAAAATTAGATCCTTCCAGTATTCCATCAATTAGAAAAAAAAATATTTTCCATTTTAAAGATAATTATTAAAAAGACAAAAGTTTATTGGTTATATCCTAAAATGTTTTGATAAGTTGTTATTGCCAAAATTAAGAAGAAAAAATAATAATAAAAAACATAGAAAATTCGAAAGAAAGTCTTCCATCCTAAATCATTTTGAAGAAAGTGAATGAAATAAAAACTATTTTCAACCACAATAGAAGACCCCAAGGCTATCTTACCCCTCAACTATTCAAAGAAAGTAAAGAGGCTTTTCTCCTAACCCCCCAAAAGATCCCCCCTTCTAGAACTTATACTCGTATTGGTAAATGAAGAGAGGACAGATGGGAGGCGTAGTTTAGGCTCTTTTCGCAAATTTTTTAAGAATTTTTTCATCTTTCTTTCATAATAACACATTTCATAATTAAAGAAAATAATTGCGAATTATTTCTTTTCGAAGCTTGAAATGTATAGTTCGTGGATGTGAACTCAAAAATAAAGATTTACTGAATGAATTTTGATAAAAAACGGATTTCTAGAAGATAACTCTATAACCGATGTTTCAACTCCATTAATAATTAAAATTTTATAGTAAAACAAAAAGTGATTTCACAAAAACTTAGAGTAAACTATGAAGTTTCAAATGCTGAAAGAATTTTTTAAAAATATCAAAATGCAAAAAAGTTATTACTAAATGAAGCTCCCATAGAAAAAGCATTAGCTGCTGGCATTGAGAGGGTAGGTATTGCGTCCTCTTATAGAAATTGGGATAGTGTAACTGACCCTCTATCATATATCACTGTCACTGTACCAATTCACTCAACTCTATGTTCACTCCTCCCTCAAAGCGACGCCCCCATAGTGCGAGACTTTTACAACTGATTTTGCCAATTCAGGTTTTTTATCTGGGTACTGCGTCCTCTTAAAGATGTCACTTTAAACAGTCCCTTTCTAGATGGCGAAAAATTTGTTGCTGAACATGTTTAGAGACGCTATGATGGATGAAAGATGTGCTCATGCGTCGACTCAAAAACCTTAGGCGCTTTTCTTGTCATAAAGAGGGACCTTGCTGGCCCCTGCTACGTATCGGAAAAGCTAGACTTCTCACATTATATATTCTTCGCTCAGACTGTGTAAACAGGCTTTAAGATATCCGATATTTTGAAACGTTCTAGGTGGGTAGGCCTGAATTGCATAGAAAAATCTATTCCCCTCATCAGCGATATCAATTATCGAACTCCTATCATTTACGAAATTTGTTCACGGGAGAGGAAAGAAAGCATGATGACAATTCTTAGGATGTTAATTAATAAAAAATAACTTATAGTTTTCATTTAAATATTTTTAATTGGTTTTTTAGTGTTTAATTTTTTTGAGACTATGTTTTACATTAAAGTCTTATTTTTTTTTCATTCATTCTTAACTTTTAACAACTTCTGCGAGAAATTATTATTCGACTTTTATTTAAACCATTTTTATACACATTATAACTTAGTTAAATATTTCTGCCTGCAGCAGAGTCCCGCATTGGACTGATCGTAAAGACACGGTTCCCAGTAGAACACCGAAGTCAAGCATCACTGGCTACTGTCAATAAGTGACCACTTTGATCAGCCTACGTAGGAACCGAGGGTGTGCGGTATCGGTCCTCATTAAACTGTTCCACCGTAAAGCGCTCGACTTCACGCGCAGTCCGTTAGGCTACCAAAGCCATCCCTTCTGCAGGGATCAAAATTGTGATGGCATGTCTTTGGATCATTCTCAGGGATGTTTCCCAGACAGTCGCCAATAGCCCATTGTACAGCTCTAGTGCGACCTAAATATTTACTATAACTGATCAATTACTTTTTGATTTGCATTATTAGTTTCATGTGTGTTCCAATGATTCTTTGTAACAATGTAACCACGTATTTTTTAAATTTTTTTTTTAAATTCAACATTTAATTTAGGCATGAAATTCAACGAAATTTAATTGTTCAAGCAAAATTTTTCTGTATTTTAGTTTAGTTCAAAACTGTTTAGTTCTGTTTAGCACAAAATATTTCTATTTTTAGATCAAAAGCTATTCAGGATTAAACGTATTGTACATCTCTTTGTTTTTATAGATTTATCCATAGGCTAATAAATGAGATTTTTTTAATATTTTTTTTTTTTAAAGAACGAAAAGTATAACTTGGACGAAAATATATTAAAGAAAAGAAAAGCTGTAATGCCGTTAAGAAAGCAGTTTTACTTATTCAAGGACTAAAGAAAAAATCACTCTTAATTATCACCACTTAAACCTAACACAATCATTGACAAACAATCTCTCTCTCTCATTTTCTTTTTTAGAAATGTCTTCTACTTTTTCACTAAAATTCCAGTGTTTCTAAATTTTCTATAGAGTTAACGTGTGTATCCCAACTTCAAAATTAAAATAAAGCACTGAGAAATTAAATTATAATTACTTTGTTTAACTTGTTTTTCGGGAGCTAGTATGATGCATCTCTATTGTAAAAGAAAAAAAAACTTTTGAATTGATAAAATAAATTATTAACCTTATACATTAACTTCAGGTTGACAAATATTTCAACATATATTAACTTAACCATTTATGAGGAGAAAAAAAATCATCTTTAGGAAAAAACAATCTAAATTTAACTTTAAACAGTTTTTATTTTTTTTTAAATTTTTTATGCCAAAATAATTTTCTTTTATTATTGTTCATACCATAAGATTTAGAAACATATTTGTAACATTGAAATAAAATTTTGTTTTGAGATAGCGTTTTCTGGGTTTTCAGCCAAATGATAATGTAATCAGTTCAAATGATAATATAAATTCTAACAATTCCTTGTTTAAACCAGGAATTGTTAGGATTTACATTATAATTTTTTTCCGAAAATATTCAGTTACTAATTTTTACAGGTGTATAAGTATATATATATTTAAAAAAACTTCATTAATTTTTTACTTTGGTTTTCATTTGCATTCTAAAAAAATCGAAAAGATTTTCTAAATGTCATTTTAAAAAACGCTGTAATTTTTTAACCACAAAGTGCTAATATAATTTTGCTAATTGAAATAAATTAACAGAGCAAAATATTTACAATAAATTTTAAAACTGAAAATAAAGAAAAAAATTAATTAAAATAATGTTAAAAATCTATAAATTTTTTAATTGATTATTTCTTTTTAAAGGAAATCAGTTGTTTTGAATCATGATTTAAAATCAATGAACCATTATTTCTATCTGTTTAAAGTTAGAAAAGAGATTCTCATGCAAAATAAAGGCCCAAAATTTAAAAATACAGAATATAGTCAATTTCTGTTGTTAATAAACAAAAATCTAAAAACTCTTTCAATTAAATAGGTTAAATTTTATGACCAGTTTTATTTCTGTTTAAATACTTTACAGAATTTTAATAATATCAAATTGGATCTTTAAATTACGATTCCAAACTGTGTTATACAAGAAATAAAGTAGGCAGTATAAATATATTTCATTTACACATTCACAGACATGTAGCGCAGCTGTTTTCTGTTGATTCATATGTTTTTTGTGTGTTAGGTGTTCGATGTAAATTTGACGTGTATTACTTACATTTCTGAAGTCTTTATTGAATAATTGATATCCTGTATTTTTCTGCTATTCTTTTGTGTATATTAATGTTGCAAATAGATAGTTTGGATATTTTAAATATTAATTTCATATTAGTTATGTGGACATATCCATTTTTATCGAGAAAAAAAAGTGGATACATTGGACTCCTTAACAAGTCTGTTATATGACAGTTCTCAGCATCAGACATAATTGTCTTTATTGTGATCATAATGCTCACATTTGATGTTAAAATAGTAGGAATAAAAAAAACTAAAAAAAAAAAAGTGAAATGGACACATTGTCGTTCAAAAACAGACTATAAAGTTAAATCGATTTTAATCTTAGAAGAGGGGAGATATTCCATTGTTCTCTTTTTGGTATTAACAAGCGATTTTGTGTTCAGTTAAAATGCTTTGAAAACAAACATTTCCTCCTAATTTGAAATATTTTCTAATGTTGCACTGACTGTATTTTTTACTGTAACTTTTTCAACAAAATAAAAGTTCATTTGAAATATACATATAGAAATTGAGAGTTAAATTGGTGCGTTTTATCTGAGCGATCAAACTATATTCAATTAGAATGTTTCCCAAGTTTCTAAAAATCTTGACTTGTATTTTATTATTCTTTAACATTTTTTTTTTATTTTTTATATTGTAGATAATTTTTTGATAGAATTATTTAAAATATTGATAAAAGAAGTATTTAACAAAGAATGATGACGCCACAGTTAAACTATGGACTAGGTTGTTCGGAAAGTAGACCATCAAACGATTTACTACTCAAAAGTTGGAGGGAGCTTCAAAATCCTTATCAAGGAACTCCCCCATTTTACCTCTTTTAATTTGAAAGACTATTTTGATTGGTATCGGGATTTTTGAATTGCAGAATCCTGAATTTTAACACTTATGTCCAAATATTTGGGAAATGAAACAGGTTTGAAATTATAGTTCTCTTTAGCAACCCTTGAAGATAATACCACCACATGTAGTTAATATTAAAAAAAAAAAAAAAAAAAAAGAAAGAAAGAAAGATATTACCCTGAATAATGTTCTAATGATTGGATTTTCACACACTAAGTGTCAATCTTAATGGCTCCTGGGGGGGACCTCAAATATGCTAATTATATAATGCTAAGTATTAAGTTAGGAAATCGGACACAAAAACGTACTTTCTCTGAATAAACATATATATATATTTACATATTTGGATTCTTAACCTTCAAAATATAGGGGGTAGCCTCAATCTGGGAAATATGGTCTCCATAGTTAGGTCAGGAGAGCGATTCACCCCTCGGACCCCTTAATGTTAATTTCAATTTTTGACGTTTTTATTCATATTTTTAAAACTAATTAAACCCCACTTAATAGTTAAAATGCACCTACTCATAAAACCTTTATCCGAAGATAATTTCATGCAAAAAATAATTTTTAATAATTATTTTTAATTAGTTAATTTAATTAAGGAGGAAATAAAATTTGAATTATGAGGTATGAATTTTTTTTATACCATATTATTCTACATATTTTTCTATTGTTAACTCTATAGTTTCAACTGTTTTTATTCAGTAGAAGTGGGGGAAAATTAAAATAAATTATTTTTAAAAAATAATTTGGCGACAATGAGGAAATATTTAAATTGTGCGTTTAATATTTAAATGTCGTTAACTTACAAGGTAGTGTTATATTTTTTTTCGCTAATAACAGATTGCTAATTTTTTTTTTAAAATTATAAAATGCGATGTATCTTTTTTGTCATCTAAAAATGTATTCGTAATTTCGTAACGAAATTTGATTAAAACATTTTATTGAATAAAAAATTTTATTAAATAAAAACCTTTTATTCAATGAATATCGATTTATATAAAAGTATGTTTCTTTTAGAATGAGATTATACATCAGATTGTGATTATATTTTATGTGATATTTAGTTTTTTACTTTGTTTTATAATAATTGATATAATTTCAGTAATATGTATGCGTATGCATAGTTTTGAAATTATATATTTATCAATATCTTCCATATATATTTTACTAACTATTTAGTTAAATTTCAACATAAAATTTATTCTTTACGCTACTACGTATAAAATGTTTTTATTAATATACTAATAAATTTTTTTAGTATTTTAATTTAGGTTTTCCTTTAAAGTAAAATTCCCTTTTAAATTATTGTCAAGTTTTTATTAAAAAACTTAGAATTATTGTCTGCCAGCCGAGAATAAAATATTGTTATAAAATTAAAAACATTCTGCTATTTAAAATTATTCGATGCAAAACTGCTCACTATTTATTACTAGGCATACAATTTTACTGTGATTGTGTCTTATGACTTCAACATAGATGATCTAAAATAGTGATGTTTTATAAATCACTACAAGGAGTATAAAGATACCGAATAAAAGATACCGAGAGTATAAAGATACTGTTGAATACGTAGCCAAAATTTTTAAGCGTCTTGAAATATCTCAGTATCTTATAAGTCGTCCTAACATCTTGATTTTTAAATAAAATTTTTTATTACCTGGCCACGTGTGATTTACTCAAGAACTATTCAACTAATTATTTTATTATATTTTTTATTCTTTCTTTATGCTACCACGTAGATTTTTTCCTATAATATACCAAACTATTTTGTTTTAATTTTTATTGGTACTTTAAGTTTTGCTTTAAATTAGCACTAATTGCTAAGTTTTTTATCGAGTCGCAGAACTATAGCCAGTTAGCTGATAAGATGATGCAAAACGTTTGACTGATCATTGTAAATTAGTGTACCCTTTTCTTTGAGATTGAACAAACAAAATTATTTATTTACTTTATTGTTTCTTATTTGTCTGATTTGAGAAAAGTAAATACACATTTGTGCAACTCAAAAGACCACAACTGTTTTTTAAATGAACAAATTCGAATAGCAATTTTATTTTGGACGTTTAAATTTATATATTACACCGTTAATTTTAAAAAAGCAGCTCTTTTAAAAAAAGATGCCGAAAAAATTTACTTTTGTTAAAGTTATTTTTCAACTTTAGCACAATTCCCAATATATATATATATATATATATTGGGAATTGTGCTATGTATATATATATATATATATATATATATATATAGGTATAGGTCAAAATAATAGGAACACCTGTGATAGTGATAATATCACAGGTGCTCCTATTATTTTGTCCTATATATATATATATAATAAGATATAAGATAAATATAAGATATATTATAGCATAATTTGTTATTAGCAAAAGGCCTTATTTTGTTAAACAGCAAATACTAAAAATTGAAACTTGTATAAAGATTCCGATCCGAATCCATGCCAATTTTAGAATCATCATCTGATTTGAAAAATGTAGTAAAAAATACGCAATTTTCGAACTTACTTTGATTATAAAAAAAAAAAAAAAAAAAAAAAAAAAAAAAAAAAAAACGTAACGAGAAGGCTAACATACTTTTTACACAAACTGTTTCTTATATTTTCTTATATTTCGTCATAAGAAGAAAAGAATGATATTTCTCCAAGAAATCTACGCAATAATACGTTATTTCCAGAATTGAAATCTGTTTGAACGAAACATATTATTCCTTGAAAGCTAAAACGAAAAAAAGTTTTACTCTTTTTATTTATTTAAGCTTATTCCATTAATTTAATGATAGCGGTATCAAGGTTAAGGATATGCGATGGAAGTCCCGTTTATTATTATACTATAAATATATTAAATCATATAGCTTGAATAATTTTTTTTAAGCTAATTATTTAATAATTTCTATTTATAGCGCTATTCTATTTATAGATCAGTACCATAATCTTTGAATTTGACTCAGGGGACCATTCAGGAGTTACGTATTTTCATGTGGGTCAATAGAGCAGTCAAGCATCACAAAGCTTCATCTCCTTAAGCGTTCCATCTCCCTTTTATTCATTTACTTTAATAAAGATACAAATTGAGATTTTTAAAAGTAAGATTTTTTACCTAAGGGACCGTCCACTAATTGCATAATTTTTTAAAAATTTTATTGTACTTTATTATGAATTTTTTTAACTAATTGCTTTTTATTATTGTATTACTACTTTTGAAATTCTCTTAATTTGTTTTTTGAAAAAACTTATTAATATTTAGAGGCAAGATTTTAAAAGTATGAAGCTAGGGGTTTTCAATATTTTAAACAGAGCAAAAAATCTAATGTTATTCAGATTTGTCTTTCCAAAAAACTTTAATTCATCTCTTAGTTATTTGATTTAAAAACAATTGAATTAAAGAATTCAATTATCTCAGATTGGTTAAATATTATGAGTATAAGGAACTTATAATAATTTACTTCTGACAAAAATGTTTAGCTATAATCATTTCAAAATTATTTAAACTTTGTTTTTAACATTTCACTAAAGAAATACTGAACCAAGTAATTTATTAGGGGCCATTCACTAATTTACATTTGTAATATAAATTTATTAAAGTTTTTTAAGTTTGCTTAATTCTTTACATACCTTTATAAATTCAGCTTGATTAATATTTATTTTCTTAATGTTTTGTTAAATATGCTTTTATAAATAACTTTTATCTAAAAATATACATTCGATAAAGTTTTTAAATAACAGTTAAATTAATTAGAATTTTGAATTAAATTTGAATTTTGAATTAAATTTGAATTTTTTTACATAATTAAAGCAATTATTATTAAAAGAAATAGAATACGCAGGCTGATCCAAGTGGTCACTCACCCACTTACTGACCGCAACCTGTGATGCATGACTTTGGTGTTCTACTGGGACCACTATTTTATCATGATCATGTAAAATCTTTGAAAATTATCTTGCATTTTGTTAGTTATAAGAAGAACTTTCAACAATAGGAAGGAAATTTTTTGATTACTGCAAATATCCTAATTATTATATTTTTTTGTAGTGCTTATAAATATGTTTTGAGTGCTTTAAAAGTGCTTTTTTTTTAAAAAAAATTTTGCTATGCAACATGCAAAGAAATATAACAGCTTGCTTGCTCTACTTTTATTGCAGCTCCTTGGGTGAACATGATTCTTTTGCAATTTGATTTGTAGTCCTTCATATAGTTCTAACCTTGCACCATCATATTATCTTTTATTTCAGAGTTAACAAAGTTTTTTTAATGGTAATTATTTCCGTAGTAATAATGATTTTAAAACATACTTAAGTTTTTTGTTAATAAGGACCACAAGTTACCAGAAAGATCAAAAGAATACCAAACAGAATGGAAGATAATTGACAGATTAAAGTTCATTTTTTGTGTAGAAAAAAATGTGGTCAATATCACTCTAACAATCTGAAATTCCTTTCTTGCCAACTAATTCGAATCATTTAAAAATATTTGCATTTAAACCATCACTGCGCTGCAGTCAGATATACAGCTATCGTTTCAACTAGACACCAAGAATTATTTGAACAAAAATTATTAAAACTGCTTGATTTTTTAAAAATTGAGTTGTATGCTTTTAAAGACAGTAAATATGACATTCTTAAATGGTGGATTTGCCTTTTATTAATTTATTTCTATCAAAAAGTTATCTTAGAATTCAAATGTCAACCAAAAAATAGTATATTCTTGGTTTCTTTTAATGTTTCTCAATTGTTTTAGGTGTATCATGCCAGTTATCAACATCAATGAGCCCCGATGGGATCAAAATACTTATTGGGGAAGAGCTAAACATTTTTTCACCACTACTAACCCCTGCAATTTGCTATATTCTTCCTCAGAATTAGACAAGGCAAAGGAAATTGTTACCAAATATAGGTTTGTATATTCTTTCATTCCTTCTATGCTCTTTCAGACTGCCCCCCTCTTTGTAAAGTTAAAAATTGTCCTTTGTAATTATCTTTCAGATAACTGTTTAAGCCGTTTCATATATAGACGAAAATATCTATTCCTTCTAGAAACTTTTTAATTACATCAAAAGTTATCAATGTTACAAATTAATTCATTTCGGCAGAGCCAATCCGTCCCCAATCAAAAATATTGTAAGTCAGTTGTTCTCGATACACTTACGCCAGAAGGAGCACATCTCGAAAGCTCCTGTTTTTATTGCTCATGAATATTATTTTCGTTTTCAATTATTTCAGTCTAATTCTAATTGTTGTGTTGTTATGTTTCGTTATTATGTTTTGAATAAAATATAAAAAGCACATATTGACTGTTTTGATACTAACCAGGGCATCAAATGGTAGAAATATATTGCGTAAATCTTGGCAGTACGCATACCCGAATCTCGAATTAAGTTTTCTGTCATTTCTTGGACCTCGAAACCCGAGAGTTAATTTGGATTTTAATATGTGCTTTATTTTGGATTAATTAAAAAAGTACTTAACGTGCTTTACTTGGGATTCACGAAAGGATTACTTGAAATTTCGAAATACTTGTTACAGAAAGCTTGAACTTAACAAGTACTGTACTTTTTATTATTTACATCTCGAAAATTGAAACTATTGATAAATTTAAAGCAAAACGAAAGCTTGCTAGATCTAATTGTACTAAGTCAATTACAAAAATAGACACATTTGTACAGAATCTCAATTTTAAAGATGAAATTCATCAGAAACAATTATTAGAATATTTGATTGAACTCGAAGAAAAACGAACTGAGCTAAAAAACCTTAATGAATCAATTGAGGAACTAATCATGGATAATGCTGTTTTTGAAACAGAAATTAAAAACTCTATGGAATATGATGAAAACATAGGTGACTCCAAAATGAAAATTAAAATGATGTTAACTAAGTTTAAAATAAAAGAATCAGTTTCCACTAATATTGTTAATGTTTCGAATGTTAATGATAGGAAAAACATTCCGATTTCTATTAATTTGCCTAAACTTAACATTCCAACTTTTAATGGTGATTCAACTACATTTTTAGAATTTTTTAATAGTTTCAATAGTGCTATAGATTCTAATGAATCATTAAGTAATGTTGATAAATTTATTTATTTAAAATCTTTTCTTTCTGGGGATGCTTATAAAATAGTAGCAGGTTTTGCTTTAACAGAAAAAAATTATAAATCATGTTTAACCTTACTAAAAGATAGATATGGAAAATCGGAACATTTAATTAATTGTTTTGTAAATAAACTCTTGGAAATCGAACCAGTTAAATCTTTTTCAAATATTCAGGGGCTTAGGCACTTATATGATGAAAATGAAATCAGTATAAGAAATTTACAATCTATGGGTGTAGCATCAGATAAATTTGGTCATTTATTAATTCCAATTTTATTAAAACAATTGCCTCATAACTTAATAATAGAATATCATCGTAAAAGAGATCATAATAAATTGGGCAATATCAGTGAATTAATGAAATTCATAAAATTTGAAATTCAATCTTGAGAAGCAGCTAACGCAGTTTCTGCGATTTCTATGAAGACTCGCGAACCAGCTAAATCAAACTCACGAACCAGCTACGAAACTAGATATCCTAAAAACAAAAATATTCCTACATCAGCCGCTTTAAATACAATTGTTAAAAATTCTTGCATTTTTTGTAATTCATACTCGCATACAGGGTTAAAATGCAAAACCTTTACTGATGAACAGAAACGTTTTAAATTAAAAAGGGAAGGGCGCTGTTACAAATGTTTTAATAAAAACCATTTGCTAAATCAGTGTAAAGTTAAAATCAAACCTTGTGAAATATGTCAAAGTTTTCAACATAATTTATTGTTTTGCCCAAAGTTAAGAAACAAGAATTTATTACAAACTTCTCCCTCAGATAAAACCGAAACTATTCAAATTCAAGAGAATCAAGAGGTAATGTCTTCTGTTTTTAAACCTAATCAATCATTAAATAATACAGTTCAAGTCGAAAATGGATCTAAAAATTTAATAGCTCGAATACTTTATGATTCTGCTTCTCAAAAATCTTTTATTCGAAAGGATTTGGCTAAAGCATTAAACGCGAAAAGTTTAAGAAAGGAAAAACTTTTTGTTTACACATTTTCAAATCAAAATCCTTCCGAAAAGGAATATGAGTGTGTTAATATCACATTACGCAGCAGGTTTCCCCCCTACTCAAGTATAAATATTGAAGCCTTAATTACCGAGGAAATATGCGCTGCTCAATTATGTTCAGAATTTGATCCCGAATTAATAGAAACTTTACTTTCGCAAGGATTTAAAATCGCTGATTCATGGGATGATAAGAAACCCATTCAAGTATTGTTAGGTGCAGATTTCTTATACTCCACTTTAAAGGGTGAGTTATTGAAAATAGGCAATAAATTATTCCTTCAGCCGACATTGTTTGGAGATTCTTTAGTAGGACAGGTGCCAGATGGTCCTCACAAGGATGCGGCTTCTTGTTTTAACATTTCTTCCTCTTCAGCTGATTCAGCTGCAAATGATTTGTCATGTTTATGGAATATTGAATCATTGCTCACTACTAAAGAGTTAGGAAATAAAATGAACTCGGATCATCTTATTAATTTTGAAAGCAAGTTGTGGTTTGAAAATGGAAG
The DNA here is from genome assembly GCA_949128135.1 of Parasteatoda lunata. Taxonomy (NCBI): domain Eukaryota; kingdom Metazoa; phylum Arthropoda; class Arachnida; order Araneae; family Theridiidae; genus Parasteatoda; species Parasteatoda lunata. The sequence continues at coordinate 99,678,703 of OX421980.1, read as the reverse complement.
ATATGAGGCGCCGCTTTTGTGGAAATCTGAGACTGCTCGTGAAAATTTATGCGATAATTTTGAGATCGCGGAAAATAGATTTTGTTTACTGAAAAGGAGATTTAACGCTGACGAATCTTTATTTGAAAGATATAATGATGTTGTGAAAGAACAATTAAAAGAAGGGATTATCGAAACTTGTAATTCTAATTGTTTTGTGAGCTACATGATGCCGCATACGGATGTTTTTAAAGAAATTTCTTCCAGTACAAAAACAAGAATAGTTTATGATGCCAGTAGTAAACGCGGAAATAATTTAAGTCTTAACGAATGTCTTGTTTCCGGCGATAATTTAAATGCTAATCTTGTAGATATAATCTTAAAATTTCGGGAACATAAAATCGGATTTTGCGGAGATATTGCTCGAGCGTTTTTACAAATACAAGTTTCGGAATTCGATAGAAATTATTTATGTTTTCTCTATTATAAGGATTGCAATAAAAATCAACACCCTACAATGTTTCATTTTAATAGACACTGTTTTGGAGTCACCTATTCACCTTCTGTTTTGGCAGCAACTATCAAAACTCATATTAAAGCTTATAAAAATGCGCATCCTATTGCATATGAAATACTGAATAATTTTCTTTATGTTGATGACCTCTTTTATGGAAGTTCTTCTGTAGAAGAAGCCTTTCAGTTATCAGCAGATGCTGTTTCTATTTTAAAGGATGCAAATATGACAATGAGAAAATTTGACACTAACTCGAAAGAACTTAATTTATGGAAAAACTCTAATTACAAAATAGAAATTAATGAAGATCCTGATTCTCATTTAAAAGTTTTAAGACTTAAATGGAATAATGAAAGTGATATTCTCGAACTTGATTTAAGGTTTTGATTGTCAAATTTAAATGCAAATAAATGCACTAAACGGAATGTTCTTCATATTGCTGCCAAAATATTTGATCCATCCAGATTTATTTCCCCCATTTTGATTTGTGTTAAATGCATTTTACAAAAATTATGGCAACTTGGAATTGATTGGGACGATGAATTTAGTGGGGAATTAAAAGACAAATGGGTAATATGGTGCAATGAAATTAATAAACTTCAGAACTTCAATATTCCTCGATATTATTTTCCCGATTTAAATTTAGTGGACAAAGACCTGCAACTGCACGTGTTTTCCGATGCTTCACTAAAGTCTTTTAGAGCTGTAGCATACTTCAGGTGCAAAACATCTGGAAATACTTTTAGTACTAGTTTTGTAATTTCTAAGTCCAGAGTAGCACCCCTTATGAAGTTAACCCAGATTGGAGCTAATGGGAGCTATCATAGCCGCAAGAATGGTGAAACATCTTAAGGAACTATTTAAAAATCTTGATAAAATATTTTTGTGGTCTGACTCTACGATTGTGCTGCACTGGATTAAAGGCTCAGCGTCCAAATGGAAGCAATTTGTGTCTAATAGGGTCACAGAAATCCAAGCAATCACAGATCCTAGTGTTTGGAGACATTGCACAGGCAAGGATAACCCAGCAGATCTCTTAACCAGGGGAATTTCTTGCAAGGACTTGATCTCTTCAAGAAAATGGTTCCATGGCCCTGAATGGTTAAGTAACTTTGAAGACACATGGTTATGTACTCAAAGGTCTGAAATTGAAGCTGACATTGAAGAGTTGGAATCCAAATACAGACCAAAAGTTTTGGTTTCGTCAACGATTGTTTGTGCCAACTTAATAGATCCTGATAGATATAGCAGTTTAAGAAAACTATTAAGAGTAACTGCTTGGGTACTCCGTTTCGCCCACCTGTTAAAAACAAAACTTAGACCGAAGGGTCCCCTTACTTCCGATGAACTTAACAGAGCGGAACTATTTTGGATAAAATTTGTTCAAAATGAAGCGTTCCATGAAGATAAAAATAACTTGATTGCAAAGAAACCTCTTTCAAAACACTCAAAACTGCTTTGCGTAAATCCATTTCTTGATTAAGAAGGTGTCTTACGTGTCACTGGACGCTTAGGCAAGACTAATTTATCAATGAATGAAAAACATCCTGTGATACTTCCAGCTATATCCAAATTAACAGAGCTGTTAATTTGGGATTCCCATGAAAGAGTCTTCCATTCAAGTGTCTCTCACACATTAGTGCAAGTGAGAGAAAAATACTGGATTTTAAAGGCTAGACAAACAGTAAAATTGCTACTCAGGAAATGTGCAATCTGTAGAAGATTCAATTCTTCTCCTGGAGACCATGTTGTAGCACCACTGCCAGCTGAACGAGTGGAGCAATCTTCTCCGTTTTCGGTCATTGGAGTGGACTTTGCTGGTCCTCTTTTTGTTAAAAATAATGAAAGTAAACAATACATCCTATTGATTACACGTGCAGTGACAAGAAGTGTTCATCTTGAGCTAGTGGGAAATTTATCAACAGATACTTTTCTCCTAGCCTTTCGTCGTTTAATTGCTCGACGTGGTTTACCATCGATAGTGTTTTCTGATAATGCGCGTACCTTCAAACGTGTTGAATTGGAAATAAAATTGATGTGGTCAATTTTGAATGATACAAAGATAAAAGAATTTTGTGCCTATAATTGTATTAAATAGAAATACATCGTCGAGAGAGCTGCCTGGTGGGGCGGTTTTTACAAACGCATGGTAAGATCTGTGAAAGTTGCTCTTCGGAAAATCCTAGGTAAATCCTCCCTAACTATTGAACAATTGCTAACTGTTCTTTTTGAAATTGAGGCGATGATTAACTCTCGCCCTATAACGTATGTTGGAAGTGATGCAGAAGAGCCAAATGCCTTAACACCGGCTCACTTTCTTTTAGGTAAAAGAATAACATCTTTACCCCCGGTAAGACTTCACCTTGATTCAAACCTCTCTTCTAGAAAAAACCTAATTAGATCTTACAATTATAGAGAAAAATTAATGAGGAATTTTTGGTCTTGTTGGAAAAATGAATATCTTCTAAATTTAAGATTGATCAATTCAAATTTAGTTAAGGGTAATATCCCTCCATTTAAGATTAACGATATTGTTCTAATTAAAGAAGATCATTTACCTAGAAATTTTTGGAAATTAGGTAGAATAATTGAATTATTTCCTGGGAGAGATGGCAAGGTGAGAGCTTGCAAGGTAAAAACTGAATCTTCAGTTATTAAACGCCCTGTACAATTATTGTATAATTTAGAAATTGCTAACTGAAGTTTAAACTAATTAATCATCATTTGAAATAATCAATCGGCATATCAAAATGTTATTGATGCCTATTCAGAAAAGAAAAAAATTAAAAATTATATAAATAAATATCTCGAATTGCATTTTTTGATTCTCTATAATATTTAGTGAATGCAAATGTTTTAACTAATAATTTCTTGATTTAGTGTATTAAATGTTGTTTGTTAAACAATATTTTTCTTGATAATTACATTGAATTTACTGGTTATATTTCTGAACTGAATATGCAGTGAAATTTAGATATTTGATTACTTTATTCTTTATATATTCTTATTCTCGTATTTGTATATAAAAAAAAGTGTTTAATTATCTTGAATGTTCAATATTGTTCTCCAGAATTTTTGTGCGAAATTTATTACCTATAAATTCTTCTTATTTTTTTTATTTTTTATAATAGTTTTATGTTCAATTAGAGCATGAAATTCAGATTTGTTTTGTTGTATTTTTTTAAGATCTAAAATTTGAATGTTGATGTTACAAAACTTTTGAATATTATAGTCTGAATTGATTAATTGTGTGAGTATAATGAATAATTGAATAATTTGCTTTATAATTAATTAGGGCTTAGTTTTTCTATATTTAATAGAATTTATTTGAAATTTTGCAATTGAAAATTATCTTTAATCGAACTTTATTTAATGGTATATTGTATTTTTAACAATTTTGATGAGCCCCCATGGTTCATGGGGGTTTGTTACAAATGGTTACATGGTTCGTGTGTTACAAATTAATTCATTTCGGCGGAGCCAATTCGTCGCCAATCAAAAATATTGTAAGTCAGTTGTTCTCGATACACTCACGCCGGAAGGAGCACATCTCAAAAGCTCCTGTTTTTATTGCTCATGAATATTATTTTCGTTTTCAATTATTTCAGTCTAATTCTAATTGTTGTGTTGTTATGTTTCGTTATTATGTTTTGTCAATAAAATATAAAAAGCACATATTGACTGTTTTGATACTAACCAGGGCATCAAATGGTAGAAATATATTGTGTAAATCTTGGCAGTACGCATACCCGAATCTCGAATTAAGTTTTCTATAAATCAACATTATTGTTCACAAAATATTCTGTAAATTTAATAAAATAAAATTTTACGTTATAAAATCATGATACATCTAATTTAAGACACTGTTAAACCTATTTTTGTGAAATCTAGTCCTTACTTAGATGAAATTCTGCATCAAAAATTTTTTTATCATATTTTTAATTATTAAAACATGTCATTGTTTTATTTATAATTAAATGATTATTTTGTAAACTACTGTTTGAAATCAAAGGAGAATAATTAATCCAGTTTGTTCTTGCGCTGCATCTTCCAGATGCTGGGTGCATTGGAAATAAAACGAATCATAGTCCTTTTAAACACAAAGAAACATTTATTCAGCGAAATAAACAGTTCCAAAATCAGAGCTTACTTCTCCGCAATAAAAACATTCAATAACAAATGTCTGACATCAAGAACCAAGGCATACAGCGCCAGCTCTTTCATCACTTCACTTCTTTTGCAACATCCTCCCCCCTAATGAGTCTCAAGCTCATAAAAACTTTATTATTAAACAGATCAAGTCTTTTGGAAGTTCTTACACAACTTCCAGAGGAAGTATATCACTGCATTATTGCCTTGTCAGGTGCTGAGTCATCTTCAATTTTACATTCAGGGCCAGAATTAGATTTCTCTACACCAACTTTCTTATCCCCAATTATGCTCTTTTTATCCACCTGAATTTCTAATGAGAAGATATGTTGTATTGGATGTAAAACTAAGCCAGGCTGGGTGTTAAGTTTAACAGTGTGAATCATCCCATCCCATTCTAGAATCAACTCAGTAATTTTAGCCAAGAAAGTTTCTTATCTCCTATCGAGACTTTTTCTCCTACACTTGGCCCACAAGATCGTTTTTCATTATGTTTCTGCTACAGCTGTCCATGTAATTCATCACTCAACATTGGAACTCTGGTTCTCGATGAGAAACTTGGCAAGAGTGAGAGGGATCAACTCATACGGATCTTCTGATACATAACAAGGTTGTCTCTCCACAAGGAGAATGGAAGACCTGGAAAATTCAGGGAATTTAAAAATCACCTAAAATAACAGGTATAATGCAGGGAGTTTTGAGTTTCTCCTTACAGACTGGGAAAATACAGGTAATTTCCCAGTCTGTATACAGGGTTAAACGTCTCACCGTTTAACATAAAGAATTCCATTTTAAAACTATTTGAAAGAAATGTAGAAGTATGTTTGTTCTGTTATTTATTTATTATTTTTTTTTATTTGCTCTCAAATAGTGTACAGTGCAACGTCCCATATCGGGACGTCCCTTTCCCGGAAGGGTGAATTTCCCGGACCCTTTTTAACAATCAAAATAAAAAAAGCATCTCTTCATCTTCCCCTCTCTTAAAAAAAAAAAAAAAAAGTCTTTGGACCGGTTTTTTCCTTTTCTAGCTTCTAGTGATTCATGCATTGAACCCATAAATCAACAGAAAGGGGAAGAAAAGACCTTTCAAGACCATTGAGTGACCCTAAGTAATGCTCCTCCTCAGGAATAAGGAGAGATTTGTTTTCAAAAGAGTGCAACTGAGTGCCTCCCCCCCCCCTTCTTTCCTATGCAGCTGGTTAGTAAAAGAGGCATTTCCTGGAACCGTTTTATTAGAGTGTCAGGGAAAGAAGAAATACTGTGAAAAAGGGTAAACACAACAAACATTAACCTGGAGGGAGTCACTTTCAGTCACACAAGAAAAAATAAAGAGAACCCAATTAGCATGCCGCGCCTTTATGCTTGATTGATAGCCAATGATGGGAGAGAAAATAAGAATTTGTCACTGCTCTGCCCTCCACTTGAATGACAAATAAGGAGGAAATGAATTTTCTTCTCTACCTACCCACCTTAATGAATGACAGGAATTTCCCCTTCTTGCTTGAATCATTCTAGTTCAAAATGGCAGAGAGAAAGAGCAATTAATATTTTCATAACTGTCAATGTTTTTTTTTTTCGTTTTCTATATTTTAAGCAATAATTATTTTTTCTAATATTTTGTTTTTGATTGATTAGATATCATTCTAATACTAAAACATTATTGCCCAAAAAAAAATGTTTATTTATTTTTTGCTTATTAGATTCAGATCGTTTTAAGCTTTGTTTACCTTGGGGGTCAATTATACAGAAAAATCTAATATCCGGACTTCCAAAAGTCCCACTGATCCCGGATACGCGACTTTCCACTGTATATATTAATATATGCTAATAAATTGTATCATAATTGCTCATATATGAGTTAAAATAATAAAATAGACATGTAATACCTATATTTATCATGTTGTCTTCTACAATAAAGGTTCTCTTTATTGTCAATGAGGTTCTCTTTATTGTCAATGGGGTCCTCTTTATTGTCAACTACAATAAAGAGGACCTCAGCTATCCTTTAGTTAAAATGCACTTGATATTTCATCAGAAATAGCTTCTATACTTATCAAGAAAATACATATTTTTTGGTGATATAATAAAAAAAACTATGATTAACAGAATGGACCTACAGATCACGATTGTAAGCTCTGCTCTCATCAGAAAATATCCTTTGGTCCAGAAAGTGTTTTAAAAAAATCATACAAAAATAAGAATTTATTCTATTATGCTGAGTTTTATTTATTTGTTTGTTTGTTTTTTGTATTATTATAGACACTGCTTTCTCCAAAATTGTGAAATGGAGAAATGGCAAAACTGCTCATTAACTCTTTTGATTAGCATATAATATATTAACATTATAACAAAATTTATAATACTGCATTTAAATTTTTTCATTGCTTTTTATAGCTTAAATAATAAATGTTATAGAGCCGAATTGGCTTATATTATAAGTGATTTAGCGCTCACTTCCCACTGATAAGACCCCCATCCCCATCTAAATTCGTACACTGCTCTCGATTTGCACTGACAATAATTCTGACATACATCCAGTGGCAGAGGAATCATGTCATCTGTAAGAATAATCTTGTCCTTGAGCTAACCATGGAATATACATTTAAACTGAAGCAATTTATTTAATTTAGAAATTTTGGTTTAGCCAATTTTTTTGGTTATCGGTGTTAGTCTAGATCCATGTTAACTCGGATAATCAGGACTCTACTACATTTTATTTAACAAGCAAGGTTATAAAAAGCTTTCAATTACTTAAATTATGTAATCTAATATGCAAATTCCACATTATGAAATATATCAGTAAATTGTTTATGAAACACTTAATATGTTTATTTTAATAAAAAGTAACCTTTTATAAAAAAAAAAAATTGAGAAATATTAAATTATTCAAGTGTGGCAGTTAGGTTTAAGCTATTAGGAAATTTCATAGTAATTTAAAATTTCATTTTTTTTCCATATCCTTATACAGGTAAACTTTCTTTCTAAAATTAATGTCTCCTGTTGTATGAAAAAAATCTTTCTTCAACACTTAAAAAGGTATGAAAATGATATTTTTGTGAAATATATAAATATATGTCAAAAATATTCTTATTTTATTGTCAAATCTTGTAGAAATTAACATTAATGTGGTAAATAAATTGTCCAATTCTGTTGAACGACTAATTTTGGTTGTCCTATAATTGACTGATGATATGAAAATTCAATAAAGAAAAACACAAGATAGAAATCTGTAAACTGCTGCAGTGTGCTCTAGAAAATGAGGATTGAGATGCACAATGATCACTGAGTTTTAATAAGTGCATCAATTGATGGTTGACTTTGGACAATCTATAAGACAATTATTTTCTACCCCATCACAGAACATTCCATTTAAAATATTTTATTTGTATCTATACTGATTTTTGAATTTTATGACAAAGCACGGTTCATTCCACAAGGGGATTTGAATTTTCTTTCACAAATGCACTAGTATGAATTTGCTAGCAGATCTCATTATCTAGCTGAACTGGTTGAACATCTGTCCTGGTTTTCAAGTCAGTGTAAAATGTTTACGCCGAAATACAATGAGTGAAAAGGTGATGTAAACAAGTTGTTGTAAACTCTGTCTATCTAATAATGCTTATTTTGTTCTCAGATTGCATCTGAATTTTACTGCTGGTAGTTTATTTTTAAAAAACCTTTCAATATTTTTTTTGGGCAAGATATTGGCGAAGGATGTAGCAGATTGAGCGTTACCCAGGGTGCACCCCGAGAAGGCATGCCACACTACCCCTCAAATACAGGCTGACATGTTGGCTAGAGAGGCTTCAGCATTGCATCCACCCTCTCATCCAGTTCCTCTTAGAAATGCAAGGCGACTTCTTAAGAGCAAATTCAGACACAGAGCAATATCTGCTCTTAGGGACTTAGCTGATGGAAAATCCTGAGCTAGCCTTCTTGATGGCCTGCAGCGCTCTCATCTTTCTCTCCTTCACAGGGCCAAAGGAGTTGCTTGTCTTAGAATAATTACTGGACATGACTACTTGCAGTCCCATCTATGTAAAATTAACCTGGTCAATTCACCTCTTTGTGTGCTCTGTAACACTTCGCTTATGACTGGGGAGCATCTATTTGATTGCCCCTCTCTTATTGACATTTGTTACTGTGACGATTTTCGTGCCCTCTCACCTTCTGGAGCTACTTCACTATTGTATTCGACTGCAAGGCGCCTTATGTCTGATAAGAGGATGGCGGGCGTAATTTTTTTAAAAAAGACTTTTTTATTTATTTAGTTATTATTTATTTAGCTTATTACTTTATATGCAGCCATATTTTGACAAACTTAGTAACTAACTTTTAGATTTTGTGTGAAATGGTCTTGTTTCCTAAGCAAAACAGAGTAAGTCATACATTTCTCTATTTGTTTTTTTCCCATTGATTTTTTTCAGCTTTTTGAAAAGCGTTTTATGCTTAAAAATATTTTTTTACATCATTATGGCGCCTCAATTTTAGCAATGGGTATTTCTATCTTTTTGTAATATGTGTGGAAAAACGATTCCCTTTTTTCACTCTTTTTCTTTCAGTATATTTTTTATATTATTAAAAGTATTATTACATGCCATTTAGCAATTGAGTAAATTGTCTTGTATTTTATTAGAAAAGGAGAATCTTTGAATCTCACAGAAGACGAAATCTGGCATGCAAAACATTTATATGATTCTGCTTTCCATCCTGATACTGGTGAGAAAATGATTTTAATTGGTCGAATGTCTGCTCAAGTTCCAATGAACATGACAATCACAGGATGTATGCTTGCATTTTATAAGTGAGATTTTATTTTATCATTTAGTTTCTGTTTGATCATCACATTTTTTATTTTTCATATACGTACACATCATTAAGGTAGTAAAACAAACTTTTCTGAACAAGTTATGGTATTTAGCCATTTTTATGATATGATTTTTAGGGTTGAAGGGTTTTTATGATGTGATTTTTATCCCTAAAAAATCGTATCTTGTTAAAAGGCTGAATAATGTAATTTCTTGGAAAAAAAAGTGAAAAGTTTAAATTTTTAATAATATATTGTGTTTCAATGCTAATGAAAAATATGATGGATTGTTCTTGGACTATGTTGTGTTCATACCTTTTAGAGAAATTGATGTTAATTTTGTAACTCATTTTGTGCATAATTTGTACTTTTTGAAATCTTGGACTTTTTTTATTTTTTGAAAAATCTAAACAGTTGCTAGTTACTGTTGAATTTGTTAATAATTTTAAGAAAAGTTTGTAATTGTTTTCAATGCTTTGGTTTAGGCCTAATATGGATATTTTTCACCTCCTTCCATCTCCTATGGATATTTTCCCCATTCATTTGCTAATGATTGCAAATTATTTGATGATGGTTGCTAATGATTAGCAAATGATTTGATAATCATTTGCTAATTTTTTCTAAGTAAAGATAGTTCAGCTTCTGTCTTTCCTTAACATGTCATGCTTTTAAACAAATCCACGATAATTTTTTCATGCCATAGCTGAGATGTGGCTGGTTTACCATTTTATTTTATTTTATAACCGTTGAACAGCCAACCCAATTTTTTGAGTTTACGACTACTGATGTTCAACTCCGTAGCCTTGTAATTTTGAACCCCATCCAGAAAGTGTGAATTATATTTTCATTCTGTCTATAGTGCCGTAGTTTTAAAAATAAAAATGTCAATTTAATGTTAACCCATTTGTGCCTAGTGTCCTTTTAAAAGGACGCTTGCATATTTAGCTGTAAATTTACTAAATTTATTTTAATCCAAATAGCAAGATATCATGATAAAGTGTTCTCTTTATTATTGGGAGTACAAATTAGTTCAGTCCGTTTTCAAAACATGGCTCTGGCTTCATAGTGACAGCTGGCTTTGATGGTTTCAAAGAGGTTAGACATCTGTCAATAATATTCAGTTTATATCTCTTTGAGTTTCATACAAAAATCCTGTTTTTTACTTTGTTGAATATGTCAAATTTTGTGGTAACTAAGCAGCATTTGCAGGAGGTTTTATATTTCTGCTTTAATTGGAAGAATTGTGCAGCTGAAGCGCATCGAATGCTTGTAGAAGTTTATGGTGACAATGCTCCAACTGATAAATCATGTAGGGAATGGTTTCAACGTTTCAAGAATGGTGTTGTATACTATGAGCTGCTACCACCTGGCGATTCCATTATAGGCGATCGGTATCGGCTACAATTGATTCGTTTGAGCCGTGCATTACAAGAAAAGGGCCGGAATACGAGCAAGAGCATGGCAAAGTTATTCTTTGGCATGATAATGATCGGCCTCATGTTGCAAAAGTCGTAAAAAATTATTTGGAAATGCTCGGGTGGGATATTTTATCGCACCCGCCGTATTTGCTGGACATTGCTCCTTCTGATTATTGGTTGCTCTGATGATAGATGCAGCACAATTTGGCAGGTCACCGGTTCACTTCTTTTGCAGAAATCAAAAATTGGCTCCTAACTTGGATCACCTCAAAAGACAAGACATTTTTTCGAGATGGAATTCGAAAACTACCTGTGAGGTGGGAAAAAGAAGCCAGCGATGGACGATACTTTGATTAATCAGTTCATTCATTTTGTTCTGAAATAAATGCATTTTTGACCACAAAAAAACGGACCGAACTAATTTGTACTCTCAATATAAATGAGATGGCAGCACTGCATTTTTTATTTCTGTTTTAAGGGGAAAAATTAATTGTTAGGTGCTTTTTATCTTTTAAAAATGGCAAATGCAAGAAATTATTTTTCAGGGTTGCCACTTTTCCGGGAGAATAAGGAAAATACAGGGAATTTAAAAATCACCTAAAATAACAGAGAAATTGCAGGGAATTTTGATTTTTTCTTTACAAACTGGGAAAATGCTGGTAATTTTGTTTCTTATTTTTGTCTTTTAAAAATGATGACCACCCAAAGCGTAATCTATGGGATATTTAAGCATGATATTTCAGCTATACTAAACTATTTAATTTACTGTGTCATTATTTAAGTATCTTCAACTGTTCCTTTTTTTTCTCTAAGTTTTTCTAACAGTTAAAGTTAATATAGTTAGCCCAATACACCTCACACAAGAGCACATTAATTGTTGTGTTTCCTCTTAATATATTGTGTATTATATGTACAGGGAAAACACAGGGATTTTTTTTTCCAGATTTGAGTTTCAACCCTGTTTTTTTCCATTATATTTTCTTTATTATTGCTATTATTATTGTTGCTGGAAATATTTTTATTATTTTAGTTAGTGTTTTTTTTTTTTTAAATATGTATCTTTCAAAAATTTTATAATAATATTTTACATTTGTGATATCCTCTTTTTAGTAGTGTTCTATATATAGGACGTTTGGCAGGGATGAAGACAGTTCTTCCAACCTGTTCTTCTTATAAAGCATATCTATTTTCAGACTTTTTAGTGTTTTTCTGTCATATTATGGATAAAAAATTTTTTATTTTAGATAATCATTGAAATATTAAAATGTTGATATTTAGTATTGAACGTAATTAATAAATTAGTTACATAATTGGAGCTACTTAAGGTATTAAAACTTTTTCTTTTTTTATCGTTCTTTAAAGTTTGGCGAGTGGCATTATGACAGAGTTACCTGATGATGACTCATTTTATGATGCTGATTTTTATTTGGATCCTCCATCTAAGGAAATTACTGATGAAGATTGTTGAAAGGAGGATTTGACAGATATGGTTAATTAAACTGGGGGAGGGAGACAGTTATGAGCAAAAGCAGTCATCAAAAAAAGACAAATTATTGGTGAATCAGACGAATTATTGGTGAAGATGGTTTTATAACTGAAACTCTTCCTTTTTCCAAAAAGTGCATAAAGAAATAAATGATTCAACAGAACAATTGAAACTGATCCAAAATGGAATTTTCTGAAAATGAAACCCTTCAGTAGCATGAAATTATTGGCGTCGTCAGATAACATTTATTGGAGGGGGACCATACTTAGACTTTTATTTTCCAAGTTTATAGTTCATTTTTTAGTTCATATACCGTATTTTTCGGCGAAAGCGCCGCTTCGTCGCAAGCGCCGCACATCGATGAAAATGAAATTTTTTAAAAAAAAGTTATAGTAAGCGCCGCAATGGCACTACACCGCGCATATCAGCATCCTTATGCAAGAGACCTTTAAATTACCATTTAGAATATCTGTATAATAAAAAATAAAAATTTTTTATACATTTCATAAAGTAAGGTTTTAATTTCTAAATTATAATGAAAAATTTATTTTTCAGCAGGGAAAAAAAAAAAAAAAAAAGTAAGCAACAAAACGATATAAAATAAAATTGTTCTTATCTGTTGGCACCACACCAAAAAATAAACTTAAGTACAACAAATAATTCTGAAAATAATGTTAAGTGCAACAAAATATTTTTTAATACATCAAATAACGTAATTTCTAAATTATTTGGGGGGTGGGGAGAGAATATCCTAAACTGCGTTAACAAAGAGTTGACGTGAAAAAAGTTTTCTCCTTCAGCAAAAAAAAAAATAAAATAAAATAAAAAAACGATATAAAATAAAGTTGTTCTTACCAGTTGGCACCGCGCCAAAAAAACATTATAGCAAATAATTAACAGCAAAAAAATATTTCTATGCTCAGCAGCTGAATTAATGCTGGACTAATTACAGAAATCCGTAAAACAATGTAATAAGAAAAATAAAATGAAAAATTTATTAAAAAAAAGATTTTAAAATAAAAAGATTTTAAAAAATTTATTACAGTTAACAAACTAAGGAAAAACTAATAATAACGAAATAACTAATAATAACAAGAATAAGAAATAACTAAGAGCGCCCCAAAAAAATTCTGATGAAAAATTCCTCTGCTTGTCATTTCTACTGGAGCTGTTTAGGAGGAATCAATCAGTTATTTTTAAAGGGGTTGGGGAAAAGAAAAGGGCATACAGTATTGGACCCCTAATCAGGCACTTAATCTGATCTAATTTTTTTTTTTTTTTTTTTTAAGAAATATATATTGATGAGAAAAAAAAATCAGCTATATTCTCTTTTTATTTGGAATTTTATTTTGTTGAAGTAAGTAACTTTATTTTATCTTTTTAAAAAAAAAAGCTTGAAAAAAATATATAATAAATCTGTGTCAAAGGAAACATCTGTTTCTAAAGCAGTTTCAAATAAAGTGAAAAGTAAAAACACCTTCTTTTCCAATGAACAAAATAAAGAAATGCAAGTTGGAAGAAACTGATCAATCAACCTTGACAGCTGAGCTTGTGCATTACTGGTTTGTCCCCACATTTCCCTCTTCTGTTTGACCATAAATTGGCCACACCCAGTTGACATTGAAACTACCACGTGGAGTACAAAATGAATTCTATCCCTTTTGCGGTTTTTTATTTGATTCATTTATTTTTTATTTTGGGGCTTTTTTATTAGTTGTTAACTGTTAATTTTTTGTTTTGTTAGTTAGCTTGTTTTTTTTTCTTGTTGTTAGTTGTTTCTTTTATTATTATTTTTTTTTATCGTTATTAGTTTTTAGCTTGTTTTTTGCTGTTATCGTTAGTTCCTTAGCATAAATTGTTACTTTTTTTTGTAGTTCTTTGTTAGCTTTTTTTTTCTTGTGAGGTGAGCGTCTTTTGTTAAAACAAAATGTTATCTAAAAGAAAAAAACAAGAACTATGATCTCGCTCCGAAGAAGAAACGATTATTTCTTCTTCATCGGAGGATTCGGATTACTTCTTGAATTATTTCTCCTTCGGATTATTTCTTCTTGATTATATTATATAGATGATTATTTTAATTAATAAAATTTCTTAAGATGGACCAGTTTTAAATTCACCCCATCATAATCTACGATCGAAACTTGACTAATTTTATTGGTTTTTCTAAAATTGAATTATAGTAATATTTGAGCGCCATATTGGAATTTCCGAAAGAGATCCGAAGTTCGGCATTTCGTCGGTTCCGTGAGGGCGGGTTTGGGGTCCTATTACTTCCTTTTCTGTCCGCTCCAAATACAATTGCCAAGGCGCTAAGTAGATTTCTAGCTTTCGATTTTTCTTTAAGCTGGGGGTGGATACAAGATGCTTACCTTTTAAATTTTCTCCTTACGCGATGCTTTTTTAAAATTATTATTTCGTTTATTTATTTTCTTGCAGGCTGCTGCCGAAAGTTTGCTAAGAATTGGCAATTGTTCTGCAGCAGATCGCGATACGTACAAATATTTCGTCAACTTCGTTATTAATTTTATTTAATAGTCTTTCTCTCAGAAAATTATTTCATCTTAAATAAATTTACTTGAGAAATTTTTTTGCTGCTAAAAATTATTTCCTCGGAAGCGCCGCTGCATCGGAAGCGCCGCATGTAGGAAAAAAACAACTTTTTTTTCGATAGCGCCGCGGCGCTACCGCCGAAAAATACGGTATATATAAATATATTTATATATATATATATATATATATATATATATATATATATATATAATGAAATTGATAAAAGTAACTTTTTCTTAATGTAGACAAAAACATGACATAAAACAGAAAAATATTATCTTTCACAATCCTATCAATATCTTTTACTACAATTACTGAAATTCTATGCAATGCATAATTATAAAAACTGAAACATCTTGATTCTATGATGTTGAGTGCTCCGTACTGTACGTCCTTATATATAATTTGGAATCATCTTTAAGAATGCAGTTTAAAAAATAAATACAAATTAGGGATCGCAAACTACCATTTAAGAGCGAGAAAGAACAATATGAAAATCTTAAGAATCACTATTAAGAGGTACAGAATTAAAGCTTAAAAACCAGTTTGATTGCCGAATTAAGTTTAAAGTGTCTTTAATTTCCTCTATGTTTTTTCAGCAACTACACGTATATTTCCAATCTCATCTTCTCTATTGCTGATTGATCATGTTTTGATTTTCTTATTCTCAACTTAAGTATTAATTTGGGATCCTTTTTTTTTCCACTTCATTTGTGACAAGAACTCAAGAAATTTATCTAAGGAATAGTCTTTTCGGAACATCCTATACACCTTTCTATTAAAAAGTACTATTAAGTGAGCAGAGAATTACAAATCAATTGCAGTATCTCTAATATAATAGAACATGAAGTACCGACTGAGTAAACACTTTCAGACTAGAGAAAACATATAAGATTTACAATTTAAATTCATTTTATTTCATTCTTAAAGTATATTATTAAGAAATAACTCGTCAAATAAGATTTATAATTTTATAGTTCTCAGGAAAAAAAATTATGCTCACAATTAGTATTTTAGTCTGAGACCCTGAGTAAAAACTTTAAGATCTAGTAGTTTTTAGAAGTAAATACAGTGATCTCTCACTTATGCACACGCTCTTTTATACGCGTTTCTCACTTATGCGCGCTTTTCTAACAGTCCTGGCTGGGATTATAGGAAAACAATGATAACTTTTATTCATTTATGCGCTGCTCTGAAAAACCACCTCTCACTTATGTGCAGGGCAAAAACTTTCGCACTTTGAAAAAGAGGGTCTCAAGTTTGTAGCATATATTGCTTATCACAAGAATTTTCATCCTTTTGTCATGTTTATCTTGGAATGCTCTCGTTTTTCTTATCTTTGTGTAGTCAACCCTCATTTTATGGCCTTAGATGACTCCCTACTGCCTACCTCTTTTATCTCTTACCTCTATAGTTCAAATTCCAGGAACACATTTCAAGGAGGGGTAGCTCTTGTGATTGAGGTAGGTAACACTGACAGCCAATTAAAGATGTTAGTGCAAAAACCACGTGACATTGTCGACTAACTAAAGATAATTCGTCAGTGTTTAGTTAGATGCTTGCTTTTCAACATGGTGAAGAGAACAAAATTGTCGCTTTCATTTAAAATGGATGTAATAAAAAAATTTGAAGAAAATTCTTTCACCTCAAAAAAAGCTTTGGCGGAGTCTTTCTAAGTCCCCGAATCAACGTTAAAAGGGATTTTAAAAAATCGAGAAGCGATTTTAATAACTAATCGAGAATGTGGTTGTGCAATCCAAAAAAGGAAGCAGGATTCAATGTGGGAAGTACGAGGAATTTGAAAAAGTTTTTTTGACATGGTTTAAAGAAGCTTATGCTTCAAACATTCCCGTCAATGTTGAACTCTTAAGAGAGAAAGCAGTAGAGTTGTCCAAGAGTTTTGATATGCAAAACTTTTCAGCATCTCACGGATGGGTTCAAAAATTTAAAAACAGACATGGTTTTGTCCTTTCTGGAGAAAGTGGAAGTGTCAATGAAGAAACTGTTGAACAGTGGAAAGAGCAATTGGCAACTTTAATAAAAGGATATGAATTAAAAAAACATCTACAATTGTGACGAAACAGGACTTTTTTTTAAAATGATGCCTGACAAAACTCTATCATTTAAAGGAGAATCATGCCATGGTGGGGAGAAAAGTAAAGAAAGGTTAACTGTCTTGTTATGTTGCAACGGTGATGGCTCAGAAAAATTCACACCATTAGTCATTGAAAGATCGAGCAAACCAGGATGTTTTAAGAATGTGAAAAGCTCCCATGCGACTAAAGTAGCAATAAAACGGCATGGATGACATCGCACATTTTTTTGGATTTCCTTCATAAGTTTGACAGAAAAATGGAAAAAGAAAATGAAAAGTTCTTTTATTCATGGATCAATGCCCTGCTCATCCACAAGATTTACTGAATTTCAACAACACAAAAGTTTTTTTCATTCCTGCAAATTGCACGAGCAAAATTCAACTATTGGATCTATGCATCGTCCGTTGTGTAAAAGTACACTATAGAAAAACTTTAATTCGTCGTCTTTTGGCTGCCATGGAGACAAAACTTCAGGCAAAAGACGAGCTAAAGCAAATCACTGTCCTTGATGCAATACACATGTTGTGCTCATCATGGAGAAGCATCACAGACAAGTGTATTCAAAACTGCTTTAAAATAGCGGGATTTCTGCTTCCAGAAGAATCTGAATGTGAAAAGCCGGAGCCAGAAAATGAAATTGAAAACGACATTGTGAAGAGGATTGGAATACTGTGTCTGGTGGAATGGGTAATTGTACTTTCAACGAATTTGTTGACGTAGATGAACATTTAATTACAGCTCAATTGCAAGATATTGGAAAAATTGCAGCTGAAATAAATGGTGGCGACAAGGATAAAGAGATCGGCGAGAATAATGAAGAAGATACCGCAAAAGTTCCCTCAACTCACACAGCCGCTTTAGAGGCACTAGAAACTCTGCGTGATTATTTTCAATTTCATTCTGGAAGTGAAAGAACTTTTTCAAGACTTGATGGACTTGAAAAGGCTCTTTTTGAGAACTCCCGAAAACAAAAACAAAACTCGATTGTAAATTATTTTGTGAAAAATTCATAAGTGGAATAAAAATGCAATTTGGGTATGTAAGCATTTTAATTTTCTTTAACTAATTTATTTATAGTTAAATCTATTGAAATTTGAATCTTATTTTATTTAAATTGTTCAGTTAAGTAATGTTCAGTTAAGTATGCATAGTATTAATTCGATAAATAATGTAATAAAATGTATTAATGTTCTATTTTTAAGCTCTTTATCGTGGCTTTTCACTTATGCGTGTGTCTCACTTATATGCGCTTTTCCTGTGGCCCCTCGCCCTCGCGCCTAAAGGAGAGGTCACTGTATAATAAAAAAAGAATACTATGACAACTACGAAGATTGTAAGAACACTTCTATTTGTAAATTTGCCATACATTTTTGCTATGTATTTTTCGCATTTTTTATTGTATTTCAAAGTTTTAGTGCTTTTTGTGAAAATTGCCAAAGGCAAAGAGGTTAATTGATCATGAAAAACAGATAAGATCTTTTTCTTCAATAAATATTTGTGCTATTGCGATGATAAAGAAAGGTAGTTCAAGTTCAAAGACTCTAGCCCAGTGTTTCCCAACGCAGGGCCCACGCCCCACCGGGGGGCAATTTGATTGTTAAGGGGGGCAATTCGAAAATGGACTCTACACCAGTTTAACCCTTTTGCTTCGGGCCATTTAAATGCAATGCTAGATTTCGGTGCCAAAATTGAAAGAACAAAGCAAATTCTTAAATAATTGCGGCCAAATAATATTATAAATTCGCTTGACAAGACCAAAATACCTACTGAGTTTTTGGCGTCGTCAAGTTAACCTCTCTGCGGTAGATGGCAGGCTTCGCGTGGACCCCAGAAAAAAAAAAAATAATATAGGAGAGAATTTAATAAAACCGTCAATATCAGCATTTCTTAAAATGGTTCTTGAGAAAGATGCGAAAGCTATGCCACTCAGTAACAATACTGTTAGCTGAAGAATAGACGAAATGAGTGAAGATATTGAAAAACATCTTGTTGAAAAGCTGAAAACAAGAAAATTATCAGTGCAAATGGATGAATCAACTTTGATAGACAGTGTGACAGTATTGATAACTTACGTAAGATATATGGATAAAGGGCATTTTGCTGAAGAAATGTTGTTCTGTAAAAGATTAGAAAGTAACACTACCTCCAAAGATATATACAATAAGCTAAAAAACTACTTAGATGTCAATAATATACAAATGAAAAATATAGCATCTTGTGCTGCAGATGGTGATCCTAATATAATGGGCAAGGAAAATGGCTGTTAAAAATTGATGAAAGATGATAATCCAGGAATGATTTTTGTGCATTGTGTTATTCATAGGGAAAATTTGGTAGCTAAAAACAGCTCGCCTGTTCTAAATGAAGTACTACATTCAGTGTATCAATGCTATTAAAAGTAATGCCAAATGAGAGCGTCTCTTCAAGCTATTTTGTGAAGAAAAAACTGCAGACCCTATGAGACTTTTACTTCACACTGAAGTAAGATGGCTCTTTAAAGGGCTTGAAAAGATTTAGGAAACTGTTTGATACTCTTAGTGATTTTTTAAACGACAAACCTGAAATGAAGTATCTGTTAGCAGTCGATGATAATGCATTTATGAGTTATTTAGTCGATATCTTTGAATAACTAAATATATTAAATAAGCAACTTCAAGGAACAAATAAAACTCTTGTTGATGCCAAAGCGAAGATATTGGGTTTCATTACCCTTATTGAATTATGTCAGAAATATATTAACAACAAAATTCATTGGTTCCAAAAGTGTGAAGTAAATGGTTCTGCTTTACTTGTTATTGCCAATCATCTGAAAATTCTATCGCCTGATTAAAAAGAAAGATTTTCTAGTTTAAAACAAATTGATTTTCCTATATGGATGATACAGCCAATGTTAGCGAATTTGTCTGATATATCAAATATGCAGGATCAAGACGAACTCGCAGAAATGCAAAATAATGAGTCAGTTAAAATTTTATTTAATATAAATGGAGAGATGCATGGCTTTGTGAGGAAACAGAAATCAAATACCCAAATTCAACCAAATGTGCAAGAAAACTATTGTTAACGTTTACATCTTCATGTTTAGCTGATTGTGAATTTAGTGCTGTAAATGATTTACTGGTAAAAATAAAGAAATCGTCTGGATAGAACACAACTGGGAGACTTGAAACTGAAGCTAATCAAATCGAAACCTAACATAAAATCACTGTGCACCAAGCACAAGGATCACAATAAATTAAAATATTAAAGGATAATAGAAAAATCATTATTAAAATTATTTTTAATTTGAATTTTAGTTTTTCATTATATGTTTTGAAAATTTACTGTGTTTCGTTAACAATTTCCTAGGGATTTCTTCCTAAAACCTATCATTTAAGTTTCTTAAGCGAACCATTCAATTTTTTTAGTATTTAAAATTCTGTATATGGTACATAGGGGGGCATAAGAATTTTAGAAAGGCTTAGGTGGGGCATGGCACAAAAAAGGTTGGGAAAGGTTGCTCTAGTCGGTAAGTTCTTAAAATTGAAAGACAATAATGGTAAAAAAGGATGCTGCGAGAAGATACCCCGTCCTCGTGTGATGAAAAATGAGATTACAATGGTATAAAACCGACATCTAACTTTGTCAGAAACGTCTAACCTTTACATAGTTTCTTCTATGAAAACTAAAATATTAAAAGTAATTCAGAAAAACGACTCTTACACAAGCTTCTAAATTTTTTATATTTTTTTACATAATTTTTTTTTTATATTGACATCAGTTGAAATACTAATTTTGTACCGTACCACTTTTTTTCTGATAATTATAAAATTACAAATCCTGTTTGTTGCGTTACTTCTTAACAATTTTAAAATTTATTGTACAATAATATTCAAATCCTTTTTTTTTTTCACATTTTTTTCACTGGCCAAAATTTTTATTCAAATTATAATTGTGCAAAAATTATACTCTTAACACCTCCACTATGCAATTTTAAAAGACAGAAGAATAAGACTGGGGACCAAATTTTTTGTTATATTTATACCAGTGCTTAATCTTACCAAATTCGGATAAGAGAATTTCCTATCTGAAATTAGCTATGTTAGAAAAGTTAGAATTTTTTCCCCCGAACCGGTATTTTTGGTATTGTTTATTTATTTATTTATTTTGTCGGGATGTACAAGTTTATGAAGAACGATTAGGGGTTTATATATATACTAGGAGGCTTCGCCCACTGCTCGATAGCGCTCGCCAACCCCCAGAACTGCTTTCGCAGTTCATTTCGGATTGCTTTGCAATCCGAAGCTCGCTTTGCTCGCTCATTGGATACGTTCTTAACGTCTAGCTTTTGTTTACTTTTTTGAACACTGAAGTTCCGAAAACTTTTCGCTGTAGAATATTCTAAACCTGTACATTTCATTATTAATTTGAAATTGCAAACAGTTCACATATTTTTCTTAATCACACTATTCTAAATTTCAGTTGTTGAGAAAAGTAACTGTTGTAACTTTTGTTTTAAAGTCTTTCCCACCAGAGGGCTAAAGCCATGTGTTGTAAAACAATATGAAATAGTAGTCTGACATTGAACGCCGGATGTAAAGCATCGGCTTCGTTGAAGATAATTTTGCATTTTTAATTCTCTGAAGGGCGCCATGTCAGTTTTCAGACACACAACAGAAGTTTAATATGAAGTTGTAAAATGCAAATATATATATATATATATATATATATATATATATATATGTATGTATATATATATATATATATATATATATATGTATATATATATATATATATATATATATATGTATGTATGTATATATATATATATATATATATATATATATATATATATATATATATATATATATATATATATATATATATATATTTATATATATATATTTATATTTATATATATATATATATATATATATATATATATATATATATATATATATATATATATATATATATATATATTTGAGCCTTTTATTGCTTATTGAAGGAAAGGGTGACAGTGACAATTCTTGTAGTTTTCTAAACACCTGTTTTATTTTCTTTATACAGAGCATTTTTTTGTATATTTTATTTGTTACTAATTTTCCTTAAATTGTGTAATATAAAAAGTTGCACTATGTAAAAAAAAAAGAGCGTAAATATTATGGAAGCAAAACAGAAATATTTTCTCAAAATAATGGAACCTGGCTTCCCTATTATTGGGGGGGGGGGGTCCGGACCCCTATGGTTCCGACGCCAGTGCATAAAATTGTGCTAGTTTTTGATTATCTATTGGTATCCTACATATTTTTCAGACTATTTCTAAATTCTGAAGTAATAGAACACATTTTGGAACAATTGATTTTGTATGCTGGTAAAAATTGTGCTCATGATTTTTTTTCTTTGATGCAGATGAACTAACATAATTTTTTGCTGTTCTTTTGATTAGGAGATATAATGTACTCCCAAGAAGAGGGGTGTATTGGAAAAACGTAAAGAAGTGCTGTGATTTCAGAAGCAGTGCCATGATGTCACTTTGAAAAAATTATGCAGTACTTAAGTTTCTTTGTCAACAGCTATTTATATAAAAGTGACAAAGAACAATAAACTGCATCCATTCTTTAATTTTAAAATGAAAGATTTCTTATGTGCAGTAGTTATTTGTTGATGAAAAGATGCTGTGGACATCACGGTTGCAAGCAGTTTATCAAGGGTTAGGTTTGGATGCAGAGTTTGATATTTGAGCACTTAATTTGGCTATTTAATACAATCTGAGCCTTAGAGAGATGCAGGAGCTGGATTATAGAATTGGAATGGGAGGTGCGGTAGTAATGAACTTTGTTTCAGAGAATAAACATTATGACCTGTTTTTTGATCACATCACCTGCATTAATTAATCTATTCTAACTAGCAGATAACCGAATGGGTGTAACTATCACTGTATGCGATAACTGGGCTGAAAATTGCCCTCTTGAAGACATTTAAAGTTATTACTTATATTTTTTTTAAGTTATAATCTGCAGTGCTTATAAATTAATTTTAAACCAAACACATTTTTTAAGTTTGATCATGAACATTTATTTGCAAAAATATTGTTGGTTTATGCTTCTTAAGCGCTTAATATTAGTGTTACACTATCTGAAAATTATCAAAATCCATTTTAAACTTATTTTGTATTCAGTATTGTTTGAAGCATTTAAACTGTCTTTTGAGGACAATTTTATTAATGTTAAATATAAAAAAAAAATTCAATGTTGGAATTTTTTTAGTGTTTCTCCGGTTCATTTTGAGCCTTTACATAAGTAGTAAGTTAGAATTTTTAGAGAAAATTATTGTTGATTATTAATGACCTGTCACATGTATGAAACTGCTTAGTTATATTAATATAATCATTATTTTGTTAAAAAAAATTTGATACAATTTATTTATGATGCGATACAAATGAATGTTTTGTTTTTACCAAAGCGACAATAAAATGTTATACTTTTTTTTATGTAAATAAGATAGTTTTTCTCTTATAGAAGTGTTTAAAGTATAAAATAAATATCTATAATAAAACTTTTAACTCTTTATAAATGCTGCAAATTTCATTAGTTTTGAAGCATTAATTTTTTTATCTTCCAGGACAGTTCCTCAAGTTGTGTTTTGGCAATGGATTAATCAGTCTTTTAATGCTGTTGTAAACTACACAAACCGTAGTGGCGACTCTCCAATCCCTGTAAAGTTAGTTTCCATTCATATATTTTACAAAATATGAATATATTTTACAAATATATTCATATTGTTTTTTACAATATGGTTTTAAATGCTATTTCTCTGTGTTTAAATTAAGAATTTTATGACTCATATAGAGCTAAAGACAAATTAATAAATTTTAATTGGCAAGTCTGAAAATTTTATCATTTTACTTATTTTTAATTTAGATTTTTTTAAAATTTCATTAATTACAACAAAAGCTTTTCTATTGAAATGGAAATAAGGGGTGAGGGGATACATTTCAACATGGGGCACCTTTCAACAATTAGAATTTCTGGCTACGAATATTGCTTAAAGGATTGGCTAATATGTCAAATAATAAGCTTTAATTATGCACAACTGTTGACATTTAGTTTTAGGCACTTTCTTTTTACCACTGTTCTGTTACTCTGCGGAACAAGTTTTAACATTCCAAAAGTAAAATGACTGTTCTGATTTTAAAACTGTTTATCTACCAGTAATCTTTTAATAAGTGATATTTATTCATCTACTAGTTTATTTAATTCTCCTTCTAACTGTATCATTTATTAGCAATAAGTCTTTTTCCAAGGTGGTTGATAATACTTTAGCCAAAATATGTGTACCAGGGGCAGATATCAACAGAGCTTAGGAGGCACATTTCAACAGTGTTGAAAGGTTGTTGAAAATAGAATTTATTAACAAGGAATTCATTTAAAGAGTCAATAAATTAATTATTTTAAAATTTTATAAAAATATTCAAGAAAATTTTATTTAGAATAAAAAAATAATTTATTCTTAAGAAAATTGAAAAGTTTACAGTGTAATATTATTTTTAATAAAATGCTCAATCCTGTTATTTTAGCTACAGTTTATAAAAATGGCGCAAACATAAAAAAAAGTGCACTAAACGAGAAGTTAGTGAAGAAAACATTGAAAAAGAAATGGTGCATCTTTAAGAGCAGCAGACTTATTTGGAAAGGACTTTTCAGCTTTATTTTTTAAATTAAAAAGAAGTCAAATAATTGTTTTATTGATGAAACCAAGCAATGTTCAACTAACACAAAATGCTATAGTTCTAAATGCACAAGCCAACAAGTTTTTAATGTCCAGCAAGAAACCCTGCTTTGTGAATACATTTTTAATTCTCAATTATGTTTAATTACATGTTTAATTCTCAATTATGGTCTAACTTACAGACAAGTTTGACAACTTACCTATGATTACGCTAAGCGTCTCAACTCTAAAATTCCAAGTAGCTGGGACAAAAATAAAACGCCTGGAACTGGCTAGGTTAACTCTTTAACTACCGAGGGCTCTAAACCACAACATGCCCAGAATACCGCAAACGCCCGAAGTAGGAAAACAGGTA
Organism: Parasteatoda lunata; assembly: GCA_949128135.1. Lineage (NCBI taxonomy): Eukaryota > Metazoa > Arthropoda > Arachnida > Araneae > Theridiidae > Parasteatoda > Parasteatoda lunata. The sequence goes on along the minus strand of OX421980.1, from coordinate 99,653,639 downwards.
GCAAAAAGTTCCTACCCCCAGCTTTACTCTGGAATGACAAAATGACTGATCATCTCTTTATTCACCTGGGAAAATATCCCCAAAATAGTTGTTCAAAGGGAAAAAAGACATAATTTGAAGCAAGAATATCGCTAACGTAACAAGAGTTATAAAATGTTAATAAATGCTTTCATTTTTTTTTTATTTTTTTTTTTTATTTTATTATTTATATTGAAAATTAAGTATGTAATTTCATGCAATCCAGTTATAAAATTTTCTGAATAAAACATTTAACTTGAAAATAATATTCTCGCGCAAATAAAATTCGTTTTTTCGTTGTAAAACAAGAACTAATATAATTTAATAACTGAAATGATTGAAAAATAAATTTTAAATTTCTCAGAAACCTTACATTTAAAATTAACTTCAGTCATTAAGGAGAAATTAATTTGGTGATAGTATTAAAATATTATTCAACCTAAATGTGTGTCTTATTTTATATCATTTTACAATTTGAAATAAGAGAAACTTTTCTTATTATTTAACAAAGCTCTGAAACTATTATCCCCAGAAACTATTCATTTCACCGCAAGGTATAAAAAATATATTTTTCCCTTTAGCCTGCATTAAATTCATTTCAATGAAATTTTCATTTGTAAATAATATTCCTTCTAACGCTGCACCATAAAAGAGTTTGTAAACTTGTAGAAAAAAAATTAAAAAATGCTAAAGAACTATTTTAACAATAATATTTTAAGTGCAATATTTCTATATAAATTTTAAAAGATCAAAAAGTTTAATTTTTTTTTAAAATGAATTATTTTATCTATAAACTATATTTTTGTGTGAATTTCAGTTTGGTGAGTCTGGAAAAAATATTAAATTTGAAAATTAAAAAGGATAATAATAAATAAATTTATTTGTTGTAAGGGTCTTGCAAATAATCTAAATTGTTTAACTAATTTTTAATTATTTAAAAGTAAACGATTCGAAATGGATGCTGAATTTTGTATAGGTCTTTCCCTAATTTATATAAAAATATTTTAGTTTTTGCATTCCGAGTATGCTTTTTAATACGCTCTGATTATATGTAGTTTGAGCAAAGATTAAGTCATATAAATTTCATAGTGCAATATTTCTATATAGCTTCTAAAATTAATGAATTTATTGTAACTTCAAATTATTGAGATATAAAAATTTTAAGTTTTAATGTGGTGACTCCCGATGTCGACTCAGAGGTTTTATCGGAGAGTAAAAGATTAAAATTTCAATAAGTATTTTAATTTATAGCTGAAATTTACTATTTTTTCTTTTAAATAATGTTTTTACTGTGAAATGCTTATTTTGTTATGTTTATTTGCTTGAAAAATTTTCTCGCTTATACATTTTTTACTTGTTTGTTTGATATGGTATGAGGAAAAAGACCAACGAAAAAAAAATCAACTACGAAATGTTTATCTGTAAGTAAATTAGTACTTTCTTTATTTTAATTTGTAGAAATAAAAACACTTTATTGAATAAAATAAAAGTATTGCCAGAATACTTTTATAGTATTTTAGAAAGATTCTTTAAGTTATAATATTTATATTTATTAAAATCTGATGTTCAATATTTTTTCAATGAATATTTTTTCTATCTTCTTTTTGGAAGCATTCATTTTTGCTGAAATTTTTCCAAGTGTCCTCTTCATATTTGATCATTTTTCTCACAAAGTTTTAAAATATTGTCGTTAAAAATAGAAATTAAAATGCAATAAATATGGGTAATTAAGTAAATTGGTCTGAAAAAATTTTATTCATAATAAAAACAATAAAACTGCATCTGAATTTCAATAAATCATTGACAATTATTAAGTAAAAGTAAGTTTATGTGTAATTTAATAAGAATCTAATCATTGAAAATATAATATATATATATATATATATATATATATATATATATATATATATATATATATATATATATATATATATATATATATATATACATATATATATATATATATATATATATATATATATACAATGTCTAAATTTTTATTTACTTATTATTATTATTTTTTAATTTCATTTTTAAAAAATTTTAATTACTATATTTAATAATCTATATTTTACTACTATATTTAATGCATAATTTTTTAACCTCCGATCTCATCGTTAATCTGCCAGACAGCTATTCTTTACGTATGCTAGGAAAAACACAATTACTTCCGATTTCAACCAATACCTCCTAGGTGTTGTTTCAACACTGCCCTCTAGACTCAGATTTATCTTTCTGTCACATTTTACTTGTAATTATTTCTTTTTGAGTATGCGACTAAATTGTTCTGCATTTTACTGAAGAGTCGGAAATTGGCATCTGTTTATCGACGTATAGTGCAGTATACATGGGTGTGGTGACAAGGAATTTCTTTGAAAGAAAATGAGAATATAGAAGACATATAGAAGTTCTAACACTACTGCACCATAATTTTGTTGACAAAGATATCAGTCCCAACTTCTGGTAGAAATGGAGAAAATCTACAATATGACTTGTTATTTTTCATTTAACAATAGCCTTTAGAAGCTGTGCTGATAACGCTTATCTTCTACAGAAATGAATGAGTAACTTGTAATATAATGATATGGGTGGTCTGACAGCTGAATATAGAACATTCATTATGAGGGAAAGAATAAGTTTATGAGAAATTACAGTTGACTAATGATTATACTCCAGCAAAAAATCCCTTTCGTTGGAAAATAAATAAATTCAAAGAGATTTAACTATTTTAAGAGGCTTGACATCAACAGCATTCTCAACTAGTAAACATTCGTGTTCTTAGAACATGTGTTAACAATTAATAATAAAAAAAAATGGGTCGTTGCAGCTTCAAGTGCAATACCAAAGTAATAACAAGCATTGAAAAGGTGAGAATAGCGAGGCATTTATAAACAGCAAGACAACGTGAATTATATTTACAGCTGTCAAACTACAAATGCAGAATAAAGTTCAAATTTCAAAGAATAGTTTCGGTACCCTTCAAAGCAGTTTTTTCTCCTTGATCCTATTGTTATAAATATAAAAACAATTTTTTAAGGCATCAAAGCCTACAATCTAATTTTAAAAAAATAATGTTTACCTATTTGTTTTATATTTAAAAATAGATTTATAATTAATTGTATTTAGTAATCTTACAGTCTTGTAGAAGTTCTAATAACATATTTTTAAATTACTGTTATTTATTTTTTCTAAAAACACTGCAAATTTCTAGCAGTTTATTATTTTGAGCAATTGATATATTTTTAGAGACAAAATAACTAAATAATTAATTGTTTAAAAAAAAAAAAAAAAAAAAAACTTTGACACCATTACTCTAGTATTTTCTTTTCAACGTAAGTAACCAAAAAAGTTCTGATAAAAGAAAGTAGACAGCTTCATAATTTAGGTTAATTAATTTTGAGTTTATGTTTGTTTCTATATCTCTCTCTCTCTGTCTTTCTGCAAAGTTAAAAAACACTATATTTCTTAACTATAAATTTTAAGCTTACGAGAATTTTATTTTATTTTTACCGTAAAAGATTTTATTTAATTTTTTCTCGAGAAGTATTGTCTGAAAAAGTTCAATTAATTATCTTTAAAACCATTTTGCAATTAGCCTCAGAATATAAAGCTATCCAAATAGGCTACACTAAGAGTATCTCTATTCATATAGATGAATTTGAAGCTGATTTTATTTTTGAGGAGGTGCATTGAATTTAAAATGTTAAAAACAATAGTTTAAAAAAAATAATTTCACGTTAAATGAATTAAAAGCAATCCTGGTTTTAATTTAGCTGATAAATAATATGGACTTTTTAACCTCTAAAGAAATAATTTTCAATCAAAAAATTCATTACAAAAATTGGCGCGAAAATCAAAATAGAGAAAAATAAGGAGACATTTTAAATTTAAATACAAGTATTAATTATTAAAAACGTTTAAATAACTTATATAAAAAAAGCAAGAGAAAACAACTTTACAAGCAGAATGATATGAAACAAACTTTTGTTGAAAAATCCCTGTTTTTTCTCCCCTATTCGTAAATTTCCTTCAAGGACGATTACTGCCACACCTCCCTCATTGTGTGTCATTTTTCGAAAAGGGGGAAGAATCTCTAACTAGTTTCACGGGCACTTCGGGCGTTTTCGGTAGTCTAGCTTACGAGGCGTCTCGGGCGTTCCGGTAGCCAAAGTGTTAAAGGTTTTATGACGTGTCACCCACAGCTTACTTTAAGAAAGCTGGAAAACACCAGCTTCGCAAAAGCTACAGCTTTTAATAAAGAAAATTTTGAAGAATTTTTCAACAATTATGAGAGAGCTCTTACTTTTGGTCATTTTACAGTTGATCAAATATATAACTTGTATGAAGCTGGAGTTTTAACAGTTGTTCCAGCTTCAAATGTTGTTGTCAAGCTAGGAGCTCGTCAAGTGTGGCAGGTAGTTTCTGAAGAGCGAGGAAGCATGATTACCATGTGCATGATAATCGATGCTTTAGGAAATACTGTTCCTCCTGTATTCGTTTTCCAAGAGCAAGGTTCCATGACTCTATGTTATTTGGGGCACCACCAGGGAGCTTAAGCTGAGTCAACAGTCCTATAAGTGGATACATGACTAGTACACTGGATGCTGAGCTGCCTGCTAAGGATAATGGTATTATGCTAGTTACCCTTTCTCCGCATTGTTCTCATCGTCTCCAGCCTTTGGATGTTAGAGTCATAGGGCCATTCAAATTTAAATTGAGAGTAGCACAAAATGATTGGATGGTATTGAAACCAGGTAAAACTATTAGCATACATAACTTGGCTGCAATAGCAAATACTGCATATACTTTAACATTTACAAACAAAATCTTCACTGGAGGTTTCCAAAAACTGGAATCTGGCCCTTTTCACGTTCCATTTTTACTGATGAAGACTTTGAACCTTCTTCTGTAACAGTTTCGCAAGCTTCTATTAATTCTAGTGAAATTCTTTGTGAGTATCAAATCGTTGAAGAAAGGTGTAAAATAGATAGTCTCCCAAGTACTAGTTAAAAAAAAAAATCATAATTTTTGTATATCAATAAGTTCAACCAAAAGTAAACCTGTGGATGTGAGACCTTCCGCTAAGTCAATAACCATGGCTAAAAAAAGAGGTAGGAAAAAGGGAAATCCCAAAATATTGACTGAAACACCCGAGTAAAACCGCATTCAAGAAGAAATTATTCGAAGATTGGAAAAGAAGGGGAAATCAATCTCAAATGAAATTTAAGCTCAAGTTAAAACCATCAAAAAAATTATTATTTGTTGAATCTACTGGAAGTGAGTGTGCAGATGACATTTCTTTACACACTGAATCAGAATGTGAAGATTTTTTGATGCCTTCCACTGCAGATATTGAGGAACAGATGTATTTTGAGATAACTGATGATACAATAATTAAGGTTAATGACTTTGTTCTTGTTGAGTTTTGTGGAAAGAAAAAAAAAGTTCTATTTGTAGGAAAAATTGAAGAGATAGAAGAAGACAGCTATAAAGTAAATTTGACGAGAAAGAAGGAAGATTCTTGGAAATTTTATTTTCCAGAAAAAGAGGATAGTAGTAGTATAGAAAGAAAGGACATTAAAATGAAACTGCCTCAACCAAGTTTAAGTGGTGGAACAGCTGGAGGTGTATTTTTCATGACATTCTCGGTAAACTTTGATTTAATTAAAGACAAAATAATGTAGAAAAAACCTAAATCTATCCATTATGTTCATGCATTATTTTTATTATTGTATGAATAAAGTTAATTTTCTCAAATGTCTGATATTGTTACATTCTCTTTGATTGTTAAAGTGTGCCCCACCACCCGTTGAAAACTGTCCCCCAGGAGGGGTAGATTTCAACAAATTACATGGTTCACTAAATATGTAAAATTAGGTATTTTGTCTTTGGCTTAGACCTTTGGAAAAAATTGAGAGGTTACCTCAAATATCAATCTAGTAAATAAAAATTAGAACTTAGATTTTGAAAGTAATATAACTTCCCAAATAATTCTTTAGCAAAAAATTTTGAAAGGCATTCCCCTCTCCCCTACATAGAAATGTAAGCTTTTTGTTTTAATTTATTTTTTATATTTTAGACAGTTAGGAACATCATATGTTTTAGCAACCTCAGGTGCACTTATTACTGCTCTGGGACTTAATAGCCTAGTAAAAGTAAGTAATTTCTTTCCTCAAAGATATAAATATTATTTTAATTTTATATTATTGTTATTAAGGAAGACAATTTTACACTAAACTTGTACGAGAATCGAGGAATTAACGTTGTTTTTTTTTTTTTAAATTGATTTTTGCAATGAAACAGATCTTTGATTTAATGCCAATATCATTATAATTAGAAGAATTAACTACTTGACTTGTGACTTTTAATTGCAAAGTTTCTCTTAAGGTAGAGCTGTTGGCTACTTACAAGTCTTCCCACAATCAATTTATTCTCCTGTAAAATTTTGCTTTTGTCACTAAACATCTTTTTAATTTTAACTCTGTAATCTATGAATTATTTTTTGGGAGGGTTGACATCATTTAAATCTTTTGATTTCTTTTTAAAAAATTCAACTATAAAAGGAAATCCTTGATTTAGCCAAAAATAATTTTTATTTAAAATAAATTAAAAATATATTCTTAAAGTTGTGATTTGTTTTCAAAGTCTAATTTTAATTAATATTGAAGATTTTATCTAAAGAATTAAGAAGAGGGTAATGTATAAAATAAAAATTGAAAAAGATCAGTGAATAAAAGTTAAACTTATAAATCATAACTTTTTAATAGCTCTTTGTAAAGTAATTTGCTATTAAATGATAAACATATTTCGATTATACCAATTTAGTTTTATGTTTATTCAAATAATAAATGCTTTTAAAACTTTATAAGCATGTAATTTGTGTATACAAATAAAGAGACTAGTAAATAAATAATGAAAGACTAGACTAGTTCCAAAAATAATTTAGAATAATTGGTTTTTAATTTTGTTTCCTGATATATTTTGATTTATTCTTTATTTGATATCTGACAAATTGGGCCATTGTATTTACTAATTCATAAAAGTTTTGCTTTTTAGTGAAAACAATTATGACTTTTATTTTTCAGTTATTAGTTTGTAACAATCAGGGGTTTGTTTAGAAGAAATTTTGGTCTATTAACGAGTCCTTCACAAAATATTTTTTCATTAAAATGGACTCTTCACATAATATTTTAACTTAAAAACAAACCTTTCACAAAATATTTTATCTTATATTTAGACCGTTTTCAAATTTGTTTATCTTCATAATTAACGTTTTGTAAATCGAAATAACCTTTCTCGGGATAAAAAAAAAAAGACAGACAGATCTTAAAAAAACCGCAAGCTTTTTGTGCAGTCTTCGCCAGCGTCCTTCTTTCCAGCTTTCCAAATCTGCTATCCTTTCCTCCCCACTGTTTCTCTTCCTCTGCTGTCCTTTCTTCTCTTCCAAAGCTGATGATTTTAGTGATTACTGCTCTGACTTAGCGCGTAGCATGAGAACAGAATACTTTGCAAATAGACAGCGCTGGTCGTGTCATGTTTTATTTATATCTTTGATTTTGCAAATTTATCTCTCTTGCTATTATCTTATTTTATTTATATTTTGTAGCTTAACCCCTTAGAAATCAAATATAAAATTTATAAATTCCAAATGTAGTATTTTCAAAAATTGTTTCTACTTCTACAAGCTTCATATGTGGGCAGTCAACAAAAAAGAGACAACCCTGAATAATCTAATGTTCAAATCTTCATGTTCTAGTACTCTATCTTAATAGTTTGAGGGGGTGACCTCAAATATGCTAATTAATAAGTGCAGACGTTATTTTAAGTTACAAAGTCAGGTACAAAAATTTACTTCCTCTGAATAAACATACCCTTTTTTTGATGAATTCAGATTTCTGACCCCCAAAGAACAAGCCTTTATCTGGAATATGGTCCCAATAGTTTGGTTAGGAGAGCATTTTAAATCTTGAATCCCTTAATGTTAATTTTACTTTTGAGTACTTCACAGTATCTTGAGAACTTTTCAGGCCAGTAGAAAATTTTTTGCTCACAATTCTAAAATTCGTTTATCTAAAAATAATTCCAAACAAAAAATAACTTTTAGTAAATATTTATTATTTTATTTAATGGTAAAAAAAAAAATTTGAATTATAAGGTATAAAAATTTTTTCTTCATTTTAAAGAATATAATTTTACATTGCTAAGTACAAAATTTGAGGATGTGTCAAGGAAATTCATCTGAGTTTTCACTAGATATTTCTACATACTTATGAAAGTTTTTCACAAATGTCATCCAATACAAACAAGTTGGAAATTCCAAGGAGTAGAATTTCCTTTAACCACCATGTGTTTCGGAAAAACTTTTGTACCTCTACAACATGAATATCAAATCAGAACATTCTTATTTAATATTTCTTCTTCTAAGAGATTTAAATAGTGAGTAGAACACCCATATGACACCAGATTTCTCTTATGTCTTTACCATTTTCTTTTCATTGTCCGTGCACATAGCAAAGACTTCCAAGAATTTGGTTGCAATGCTGTATTGCTTCAGTTACAACGTGTGCACATTATTCAGTAGTCTTTTCATCATTTCCACAATTTCCTACATTTAAAAAAAAGAAGTTTGACCTGTATGTATGCATGTTGCAATCACAGGGTCATTCTTAACATTTGTCCAACCATCCAATAATAAAGTTCAAAGCAAGCAAAATTTCTACCAGAATGTTTTTTTTTTTTTTTTTGCACTTATTTAAATGATTTCTTATTTTTTCAATTTTTGCACTTATTTCTGTACATTAAAAATGTGAGTTTCTGTAAATTAAGTTACACTAGTTTATAATCGTTATATTAATTGCTAAGAAATAAAGCTATAAGTTAATGTTATTTGAAATAGAGAATTGTTAACTAATATTTTAGCAGCAAAATAGGATGTGTACTAATGTTTCTGAAATACTTCTGATATACCTCTTTTTTTTTTTTGCAGAGTGCTCCTCCACTGATTGGTCGCTTTGTGCCATTTTGTGCAGTAGCAGCTGCAAATTGTGTTAATATTCCCATGATGCGTCTTAAGTAAATTTTCCCATTTATGTATTCACCTTTTTAAATATTGATTGAGAATGTTTAATTTGTTATTTCAGCTTATGTTGTTATATATTTGGGGGCTATAATAATTCGTTAATTTTTTTGTCAATTGAACCAGTTTTTCATGCATATATTTTAAATTCATGGTAATTTAAATTGAATATAGCGATTAAAAACAGCTGTAACTATTTAATGGAAAATAATTTATTGATAAGAGTAGCATAGAATGTAGATGGATCTTCAAAATTTCTTTACGTAAGGTGCAATGAAGCGGAATCCTGCTTGTGCACATCACAACCAATGCTTTCTGAAATTGAAAAATTGATTTTTTTGATCCACTCTAATACATATATTAAAATATTCATAATAATTATATGAAGATGTGTTGAAGCTCTGGAACGCCCGGTGGCATTTCGCTTTCCTGTGCCACAGGTCCTGATTCGATCCTCGGGCCAGGCAAGGTTCACTCAGCCTTTCATCCCTTCATACTTAGTTTAAACCTAGTACCTTCCTTAATTTTTTTTTCATGTTTGAGCTATGAACTAGAACTTATGGCCAATATTTAATGGTATTTTTTTAACAAAAAAAGAAGAAAAAACTGTTTATCTGCTTTGTAACCTTATACCTTGTAAATTAGAAAATCTTTTATAGCTACATTTATTATTTCAACATGTTTTTGTGTAACTCCTTAACTTAAAAGAGGGAGATAACTTGGGCTAAGATTACAAAAAGTGAGATAATTGTTAAATTAAGGGGTTAATATTTAAGAAGTAAAATATTGTGTTAAAATGCCCCTACTAATAGACTTACATTCTTTCCATGCTTTTCTTAATTAATAAGCATAGTAAAAGTTTAACATCTTTTTATGCATCAAAATTTTAAATATTGCATGGGTGTTTTCTTCTGTAATTTTAGCTCTAATTACTTTTTACTACATCTTTGTGATAAGTAATTCCTTTTATTTGTTCATTTTTTGAAGAAAAAAAAACTAAAAGTGCTGATGTTGGTGTTTGCTTTATTTATTTGTGTTTGCTAATAAAAATATGCATTAAAATGTAAAAATAAATGTATTAATTTTGCTGGTCACAGAAAATTATGATTTTTTTTCTAAATTTTTAAGCCTAAGGAAATTCTTCTCTGTCATAAAAAGTATATAAATTTATGAATTTTTTTTTCTTTTAATCTTCTAGATTTGTTCTCTAGTTGTTTACAAACTGTAAAAGTTTACAAATTACTACTTTACAAAATGATTCTGCTATCATTTACTTTTAAATATTAATATACATTTATCACTTTATTTTCAGCTTTAATTTTAATAGAATATTTTATAATTAAAATAATTGGAAAATGTTAAGTTAGAAAATTTTCTATTTTTTTTTATAAGCAATAAAAAAACATTTTTACACTAAAACACACATCCTGTAAAATAAGCAAGTAAATAGTATTTTTTAAATTTTTTTTAAAGAAATTATTTTTGATCTTTTAAAGATGGGCTTGTATTAAAATTTATCAATCTAGATTTAAGCTGTTCATAATTATATTATTTTAAATTTATTTGAAAACAAAACTTTAAGAAATTGAACTTTGAAATTTTTTTTAGGAGTTTGATGTGCTATTTAATTTTCAACAGTTTTAAAATTAATTGTTTTGCATATTTAATGACAAAATTCTTTTAAAGAGTATACTTTTGCAAAAAATTAATCTGAAAATTTATTTTTCATAAAACTTAGAATAGTACTAAAATGTTTTTCAGAAATTCAAAAGCCATTCACAAAACCTTTGTTATCTGTAGCATAAATATTTACAAATAACTTTTCATTTTATTTTAGATTAAATAAAACTAAAGGAACTACAATAAAAATTCATTTGCATTTATTAAATCTGTTTTAAATACTTTTTAGCTATGTATTGATTTTAGACAGAAAAATGAACATGAGTTTAAAAATTTAACTATTTTAGCTAAAGTTTAATTTGAACTAAAAAAAAGACTGATTTGAATGGTCTTGAAAAATTTAAACACGCCTAGAAATGAAATCCATAAATTTAAATATAGGTTTGGCTTGAAAACCTTGTAATTTGTAAATCATACATTTAAAAAGAAAGTTGCAAAATTTAGCTATGCATTAGAAATATTTTTTAAAAGGCATCTGTTTTTTTATCACACCCTGTTGATACGTTTCGGTTAGGCTTCATTGCTCCTTTTCTTGCATTAAATGCTCTATCTTTTACGTTGTTGGCACTTAGTTAAGATGAATGAAATAAAATTATATCTGAATTATTAATGTTTTTGAACTGAAAAGTAGACTACAATATGAGTCACAAGCCTTAGGCTTATTTTGCAGAGAGCCATTATATCTATTTATACACTACCCTACAATAATGGAAGAGACACTTTCAGTTTTTTAAATTCCTCCCTAAATACTAACAGGATTGTTTTGAAAATTTAGAGTTGTTTAGAGCATGTGCTTTTTCTTATTTAACTAAGGTTTAAAGCTTTCAAAGGTTTGAGGGACCGACAATAAATTACGGAAGAAAACAAGTATTTTTAAACACCCTGTGCCAGAAATTTAAGTAAAAAACTTGTAACTTGATTTAATTATTTTGTTGTTAATTGCAATAACTGCACAAAATTTCGTAAGCCTAGCTTAAACATTTATGGGGATATGAACCTTCTTATAGAAAACTATTATTTTTTTTTTTTTTTTTTTACACTGCAACTTTCAAAAATATTAATTAAAATTATAAAAAAAATTCTACTCATGTTAAAAAGTGTCATTGGCAGTAATATTTGTTACAAAAAAGTTTTTCTTAATAAGAATAAATGACTTCTGTTTAAGCAAAATAATTAGGAATGCTATAAATAAAATAAAAAAATCTACTGAACCAAAGGCAAAAACTGGGTATTTAAATAAATAATAATGACTTACTGATGTTATTTTTTGTTGATATACTTTAAATTACATTCAAAAAACAAGAAATTCAGAAAATAGTGTGTATAAATTTGAGTTCAAAAAATAAGAAATCTTATGTTAATACTCTAAGTTAAAACTAACAGTTATTGTATTATTAAGCATATTTTATTTATTTATTCATTTTTTTAACACAGTCAGTTTTATTATGCAGAAATTGAAATACAAACAAAAGTAAACATTTCATTTTCTTTCACTTTTAAAACTAAATATAATTTTTTTTGAGTTCTTAATTAAGCACATTATTCTTAACCTAGCAAATGCACAAGGAAAAACTCTCAGCATTGCAATCAGATACAAAAAGTATTTCTAAAAATATACTTTGAGCTGTGTAATATTTTAAAATTTCTAGAACAGTTTTAATTCATAAGATAGTACTATTATTTTACTAATACTCACTTTAAAAAATTAGAACCTGCCATTATTGATGCATCAGAGATATTTAAAACCTAAAATAATACTTATTGATAGAATTACAATATTTTTTATGACTCAAGAATAATTTTGACACCACAATTTCAATGACTCTCAGGAAAATGTAATAAATGTATGCACAAACATAGGATGTTGAGGTCACTTGTTGCACATGAGCAGAAAAAGCTTACAAGAAAGTGGTAGCAAAAATCTATTTGTGAGTACCTGTTTTGAAATATTTCAAAAGGGATGTCGCAGAAATCTTTTTGTAGGAACTTTTTTATAACATTTTAATTGGATTTCTGTATTACATTCCAGAAACAGAATGATAGTTTCACCAATTTGAATTTAAAAATAAGAAATCTTAAGTTACAATTCTGAGTTCAAACTAATATTAGTTTAAATTATTAAACATGCAAAAAAAATTAGAATCTTTTTTATATTCCAGAAATATGTTTGTTATCACTAGAAGAATTTTGTTACATTTCTTCTGAATTGTTAAGTCTTTGCAATAACACTGTGATTTTATGTGCTGCAGGGGTATGTGTTTGCTTACAAAATGGGATTATACTTAAAATAATATAAAAATATAAGTGGATATAAGGGTGTTTTTACAATGAAAAACGAAAAATTCTTAATATTTTATCAAAATTCTAGATATAATCTGGGTTTTTTTTCCTTCATTTACTTATTAATTATTAATTTATCAAAAAAGAAATTAAATGTTTTTAAAGTGTTTAAGTGAAGGGACAGCAATCATTTTATTCCATGCAATTACAATTTAAAACTGTCTCTAAATTTTTATTTTTAAAATTCAAGTTATTTTTATTTCTAAAATTCCCAGTTTTTTCCTTGCTGGTCATTTGGTCATTTATCTGTATACTGAAATGTGTGGTCTTAATGTAAAAATTATCAACATTAAGATAATTGAGATAAACTTGACATTTTCAGAAAATCCCCCATATATATATATATATATATATATATATATATATATATATATATATATATATAACGTCGTTGCCGAGTGGAAGGATTAAAACAAGTCTTAGACCGGGAAGGAGGGTACAGAATTTATTTATTAATTATTAGACAGGAGCAGTCATGAGAGTGAGTACGAAAAGTTGCGCTCCTCGGTTATATGTTAGGGAAAATCTTGCAAAGTAAATCCGTAAAATGTTTCAATTTAGGGAAAGAGGGAAATCTTAGAAATTACTATTGGTTAATTAAATAGATCACGCGATTTCCACAAAGCTTAAAGGGATAAATGTCTTTATTTAAACTTATGCATAGTTGGGCCAAAAATAGATTTAGAAACTGGGTGTGGCTTTTTAAAAGTATGATAAAGTGTTTCGATTTGAAATTAATTAGTAATAAATAAGGAGTTGTTTTATAACGAATAAACTAACATAAAAAGATTAATAGAAGCTTTTTATGTTACATATATATATATATATATATATATATATATATATTCCTCCTAAAAATGTAAAACTTCACTCAACTTTTAGTCTGGTATTAATAGGATGATTAAATTGACAAAAAAAAGTTGCAGTTTACTAAGAATATTACTCCACTTACTTTTTAAATTCAAATTCAAAGTTAATACCTAAAAAATTCAACATAAAAACACACATGATGCTTAATTAATGCACATGAGAAATAGCTCCCCAGTGTTGGCTTCTCTTCATCACGCTAACTCTTACTGTTACCCACATTTATGTAAACAAAGACATTTTTTTGTATTTTCTAAAGTTATTAGCAAATAACTGCAGGAGTTATTGGGGAAAAAATAGCTCTCTATTGAAATTTAAAAATTAATAAAGTTGATAAGTATATTTCCTATAATAGGTAAGGTCAAACCTCTATATCAGTAAATTTAGAATAAACAAAAAGATTATATACATTTAAAATTCATTTAATCAAAATTGCTGTACAATCAGGAACCAACTATCTGGAATGCTGAGGACCATTGCTATCCCTGATGTCTGAATTTCCCGAATTTCTTAATTGTTAAAATGGTTCAATAGAGCTTAACTATATTCCTACTTTAATATTAAATTCTCAAACATAGCTGTTTTAGGCATTCTAACTAAAAATTTGCATTTTTTATCACTGTTTTTACTTTATTATTTTTATATAAATGAGCTTAGCAATGTATTTTTCTTCGAATTTATTTAAATAATAATTATATAATTTAAATACTTTGTAAAATAAAAATGAAAACACTTTTAATAAATTCTGTAATTTTTGACTATATTCCGTCTTAATTCTGTGGTGAGGAAAGGGTTGAAACTAAATTGAAGAGTCAATAATTTGTTTGCAAAAAGATTTTTAATTGGGAATTGGATTTCACGTCATTTTATCTAAGTCTGCTATCCTTTAAGTTTGAATGAAGGAATTAAATTTGAATGAATAATCACACAACATTTCCTTCTACTCAGCTTCAAGGTTAACACAGTCATTCTAGTTGGCGATAAAGCGAACAAAGTATTCACCAGTTTTCTAGAAACCAGATAAAAAGTTTTATGCTGTTTATGCTAACTATAAGTTTTATGCTAACTATATTCCTACTAAATTATTTTACAAAAAAGTAGTTATATTTCAGCAATTTTCGTATTCCAATAAAAATTTGTATTTGCACTTTACTTTGTTTACTTTTTTTTTACATAAGGATGAATCTTTTTATCATCCTTCCTCCTTCTGTTTACTGATAAGCACATTTCAAATTTTTAAATCAAAGAGAAAACGACATAGGCATGTTGCACCTTTACATTTGATTGACTGTAGCCAATTCTTTCCCATACACGAGAAAATAAAGAATTTCTTCCTTCCTTCCCCATTTTCAACCAAACAATCTTCAAGGTTTAAAAAGAAACATTAAGTTTTATGTCAACACACCGGGAGAAAAAATCCCCTCACACTTTCCCTCTACTTAACTTCAAGGATGACTGGAATTTGCACATTTTACCTCTATACTTCTAGTTAAAAATGACAGGGAAACCGAGCAAAATTTCCCCCTGTTTTTTGATACCGGATAAATTTTTCTGTATTCTATTTTAGTTGTTTAAGTCTAAGTAACGGATATGTTTAAATACAGTGCTGGCCATTTAATGTGAGCGCATTGGTACCTGAAGGTTTGGATTCCAATGAAATGTTAAATCCACTAATAGAATCTGCTTTCTATAAGAAGATGAATAGTATTTTTTCAGTTCTGCACAGCATAAAGAGAATAAATATGCTGTCCAAAATGAAATAATAAGGTTAAATTTTCATAATTTCTTAAAATTTAGTTTTTAATCAAAACTTTTATTTTAGTATGTGAAACTATTTAATATGATGGTTAAAGTTACTCAAATTAAAGTTGCTTCTGTTCTTTAATTATAATGAAAGTAGAAAAAAACTCTCTTCTAGTAATTAGCTTATAGAGAGAACTAAATAAAGTAAACACTTCTTATTTTTGTGCTTAGGAAATATTCTCTCTGTGCACCTCATACTTCTGTATTCTAACAAATCCTATTTCCTTTTCTCTATAGTAAGGAAATATTATTAGTAATTAAAGTAAATATTAAGTAGCACCTTGTATTGTTACCTGACATCTTCTCTGATTGGTATTGGGCATTTCTGATCCTTGGACTTGACTGCCTCTCTCACACTTTTTATAACTTTTGATGAGTGATCTAGTTTTGACTCAGATAATTGGTTGTTGCAATAGCTGAAGAAATTTCAATATTATCATATTGGAGCAATTCGGTTTCTGGTAGTTTGACAGCAATAATTTTTTGATTTCTGTAATCAGTTAGTTTACAAACTGGCTGTATATATATGATTTAAATTATATTATTGTTTATCAATTCAGATAAAAGATTTTGCTTGCTGTTTGTTTGCATTTTTAGAATAGAATATTGTTATTTTTGCAGGTTTTTCTCAGTTTAGTTACAGTTTCCAAATTTGATGTAGCTTTAAATGTTACATGTTTTATTTCAGCTTTAAGTTCGATAAATTTTGTTACAATATGTTCATAGTGGAAATAGAGTTATTCTTATTAAAGTTGCATAAAATAATTTTTAAAATCAACGAAAAAAAATTTTTTTTGGGGGTATTTCAAAATCTTTAGACATTATCATTCAGAATTTTATTTCTAGTTCAAGGTCTTGCTAGTATGCTCTAATTTTTTAGCCATTGTATTATTTGCATAGTACATAACAACTTATATTTAAATAAATAGTGAGATTCAATATTATTTTACCAAAACTTCTTAGTAGCAATCTTTACAACTACAATAATTTAAAAATATTAAAATGTGAATGAGTAAAAAAAACTTGCCCTAGAAGAGATTTAATTTGCGATAAGCTATACTAGCGTTAATGATTTTCATTTCATGACAAACTTTCTTTGTTCAAATTTTAAATTATTTTTTTCCAAGAAGTCTTTTTTAAATTCATATATTCTAAATACTATTCTATATTCATATATTCAACATTTTGACATCTATGGAGTCCTGGGGATGCAGTTATTTAAATTTCCACTCTAAAGATGTTTGAAATGAAATTCACGTCAGCTTTAATTGTTATCAAATTTTTGATTAATGAAACTCTTCATTTGTAAAACAATATCAATGTGGTAAGTTAAAATCCGAAGTGAAACTTTTAAAATACGAACTGAAACTTTGATGATAGCGCATGGATAACCTCCCCCAAATACTTATATTTTCGGGGGCTTTGACGTACGAGATCTAGATTTAAGATTTTATGTTTGTCTGCTTGTTAATTGTATACCATTGTTGTCGTTGTTTTGCTAAATAAAATATGTTATTAAATAGTGCTGGCATTATCCTGGACCTCCTAAACAGTGACATCAAAATATTTTATTAAGGTTTTTGTTCAAAAAAGTTACAATTAAAAATAATATTTTATTTAAATAAATTTTTCTAACAAGTACATCTATCTGATGGTTAAACTTAATATTTTTTTATAAAATGTGTGACTCTCATATAATACAGTAAACCCCACTATAGTGAACTCCCGGATGTAGTGAACGAAATGCTTGCTCCTGTGCCCTGCTACCCACGTATAATGTTATTTTTCATGAATATAGTAAACCGAAAAAAAAAAGAGCAGGTTGGATGTTATGAACTTTTTTCTGTTTTCGACTGATTTATTTTCTCTTTTATTGAACAGCATTATTGAATTGGTTCAGCATTCTAAGAAGCTGCAATCTTCCAGTATCTGGACAAATGCTTCAAGTCAAAGCGAATGAATTTGCAAGCGATTTGTTGAGACAACTTTTATGTGCTTGAATGGCTAGGTTTAAAAAGCGGAATAACATATATTCAGGAAAAATTATCCTCTTCGGGAAGTTTTTCCATATCTGATGTTAAGGATTGCCCATCAGCTAAAGATTACAAATTTTTTTGTATGCAAGACGAAAAGTAATGAAAAATAAAAGTTAACACATTTTTGTTACTATATTATTTTTCAGTCATTTATTTTTATTCCACTTTATTGGTCATTTATTTAAATAATGTGTTATAAAAGGGGGGGAGTTAAGAACCATTAGTTGAAAATATTTGCGGAACGGATATAGTGAAGCCCCGGTTTTAGTGAATCGGAATTTCGGTCCCTTGATGGTTCAGTATAGCAGGGTTTGATTGTATAAAATCTAATTGAAACATTTTTTGTCTTTAAATGTGTACTATGTGTAGGAAATATTTTCAATTGTAATTATATGTTTTGAAACTTTCTTTTTTAGAGAAATTCGTGAAGGAATTCCAGTTGTAGATAAAAATGGAAATAGAGTTGGAAATTCACAGGTAGCTGCTAAATCAGCCATTACTCAAGTTACTATGTCTAGGATTGGAATGGCTATGCCTGGCATGTGTATGTTTTCCGCTTTTTTCCTATATAACCCAAGTAGCACATAATGTAGGACAGTGATTCTCAACCTTTTTTTGTGGCGGCACACCTTTAACGATTTCAAAATTTGACGGCACAAAATGAAAAAAATTAGTTTAAAAGTTGTTTACTTACCTATAATACACTGTGTTAAATATTTTGTGATATTTTTGAATGTGAAATAAAATAATATGAACTACAAAAGCACATTTATTAAGCGATTAATTATTTCTTTCGACTAATTTTTTATTAGTTAGTATCAGTTATTAATTTTTTTGCTAGTTATTAATTGCTAGCTTGTTTTCTTTAGTTATTATCTGTTAGTTTTTTTTACATTAATTCTTATTTTTTGTGATTTCTTGTTAACTAGTGTTTTTGCTAATTATTAATTGTTAGCTTATTTTTTGTTAGTTATCCTTTGTTAATTTGTTTTTATAACTATTTATTGCATAGCTTACTTTAATGATTAGTTTTTATTTCCGTTTGAAAGTTAATGTTTAGCTTGCTTTCCTTTGTTAATTAATAATTTTAATTGTCATTAAATTTCCTACTTATAATTTCAACATTTTTTAAAATGGTCAAAGACAATTTAAACACTTCTTCCTTATTCTAACTTATTTTAAGATTGTCTGAGACAAGACAATATATATATATATATATATATATATATATAATACACACTTTTTTTAAACTTTACTCGTAATAAAAAAAACATTATAATTTTTATTGTATTATTTCCAATATTTGGCGGCACATTTTAAGAATTTGGCGGCACACAAAAGTGCCACGGCACAGTTGTTGAGAATCACTGATGTAGGATAATATCAGAAAACCAGAAAAATCTAATGTAATTAACTTTTGAAAATTAGAAAGGTCACTGTTTTCTCTGCATTCTAAACAAACTAATATTATATTATTTTGCTTTGATTTTGTTGCTATAAAATATTAGATTTTATATTTTCTGTTATTATCTTGTGTTACTTTTTATTTTTGGAATTTATTTTGGAGGAAGATTTCGATAGCTGTACTATAAGTTCGTGATATAATTTTACTTAATTTTCTGTATTGTTGTGAAGCAGTAAATAAAAACAGAACAATAGTTTTATAATGTCATTCCATGCATTTTTACTTTGTTAGTAATACAGAAGTAAAAAATATATTACCAAAGTCTGCTACCATCCATTTCCCCCTCTCTTACTCCAAAATATATTTTGTGTCCAGCTGATTTTTATGAATTAAATTTTCAAATTTAACTAAGAAATATTACTTGTAGCTTAACTTTTGATAATTTTTTCATTTCTTAATAATAAAAAAAAGGTTTTCTGATACATTTTATATCATTAATCATTTTCAAGTGTTTATTTTTAATCTCAAATCTGTTCTTAATTTTTTTTTTTAACCCATGAGACAATTTTTATCAAAATCTCAATTAAACTTGTTAGTTTATACAATATTTTTTATAAAAGTCATTACTCTAGTGATCTCTTATTTTACTATAATCATTTGTGATTGGCTATTATTCCAAGGTAAGGTCAACTAAATAACCAAAATTTTGAAATTAATATTTTTAAGCAAACAAGAAATAATTTTTTAGGCAAAAAACTGAAGATATAGAAATAATAACTTTTAACTTTATCAGTTTTCAATTGGCTGTAGACTATTGAGTGAAGGGCTACATAATTTGAAATTTTTAATCACAGTAAATGAATTTCTAACCACAGTAAATGAATTTCTAACAAGTACAGTTTTTTTAAAAAACATTTTACACTTATGATAGAAAAATGGACTAAATAATAATGTAAGCAAACTGTATCAAGACAGGTTATCTGGTACAAATTTGTAAAAACATTTCACCCTTTCCTAAAAACTTCCGAAGATACACTTTTGATATTTTACATCCGGCACCAAATTGAATTATTTTTTTTCTTTCTGTTTTTTTTTTTTTTTTTTTAGTTAAGCAACTTAACTTAAAATTTTAGCTCGATCATTTTGTTAAGTAAAACTTGAAAAGTGCTTCTAGTTGAAGCAAAACATTTTTTTTTTTTTTAATATTCTGTATTTATTTATTGTTTTTGAGAAAAATGTCTGGACTGTATTCAGAAACAGTTCTTGAGATTAAGCACATGCTTATACTTAAGTTAGCATTAATACTTGCTTAAGGATTGCCAGCTATACACATTCAAATATCAGCATGAGACCTTGCTAATACAAGCAAAGGCTTAGTTTAGGTCTTACAGCACCAAAGACAGACTCAGTTTTTGTTCTCCTTGACATACATAATGTTCATAGATGATATTATGCCGGATTTAAGGGGACTGTTTAAGACTGTTATAAGTTTAGATTCTGTCAAATACAAGTAATAGGTACCTCCTTTAATATTGTCTGCTTTAATACATCAAATATCATAAATTGTAAAAACTGTATGAAGAGATTATTTAGTTTTATGCAGGCGATAAATAAATCAATAAAATTATCTTTTTTCAAGGGCAAAAGGATTTTTTTTCTTTTGTGGAAAAAATTGTTGTGGACAGATAATATTGAAAATTTTGTTTTTATGTTCAGTAACTTATTTTTCAATAAATTTTTTAAAATTATATTTAAGAATTATGAAAGTTTTTTATATTTTTCCCCATATTAAATTCCATTATTAAATAGAAATTTTTTTATCGACAGTTAGTTTCTTTTATTTAAGGATTTTTAAAATTAGTAGATTTAAGGAAATATTGCTTAAATATGAGTTGTATTTACATTGCTGTTAATATACAATGCACAATTAAAATTAAAACTTGTGGTTTTTTAACTAACTTTTACAAGATGGAAAAATTTTATAAAATACATTGATCCATCTATTCTAACAGGAAATAGAAAGCAATTTAAATTTTAAAAAAAAAAGCTTATTTAATAGAAAAAATAATGTTTATAGTATTAAGATAAAAATTAAAGTAATTGTTTGGATTTATAATTTTTATCACCAACTTAAATTTATGTCCAACTCCGAGAATTAACTCCAAAACCAAAGTAAAAAGCTTCAAATTAATTATGCATCATATTTTATGCTTTAAGAACTGCTTAAATTCTGTATTTAAATGATATCTATTAAATTCAGTCAAGTTTGCATTTGAATTCCAAACAAATTCACGGAGTTTGGACAATTTATTAGCAAGTAATAATTTTTTTCTTTCGTATAATATAAGTCCGACACCTGCAAATTAGTCCATTTAATTTGAACTTATTATTATCAGTTTTTTATAAAACAAACTGTTTTTTTTTATAGATCATGGTGTACCATATATTTGATATAAAATTTGATCGTTTTAAACTTAACTTATATTTTATGTGAATTTCTCCTCATTTTTTACGACCAATATAATGGAATTGCGCCCAATTTCACAATTATCATACATTATTCACATTATGGAATTGTATAATAAAAATGGCACTCTATAGTTGTGAAGTTATATTTTCATTTGAATTTTGTGGAAATTTTAGAAAACATTTTATTCTTACTGTCTGAAAATTAGCTATGTGTCATTATTTCTGTCTATAAAATAAAACTGTATTTAAAGATTTATTCAAGATTAATATAAAATTATTGTTAGAAATTTGTTGTAATAATTGCCATTTTTTGTAATAATTGTGTTGAGAAGGAAAAATAATTTGAATATAACCAAATTACTTACTTCCATAAATTTTCTTACACTTCTTTTTGCACTGAAATTAAATGGAGAAATACTAACGTAACTTTATTTTTTCAGTATTTGAAATTTTTTAGCAAAAGCCCTTAAACACACCCAGTAGACATTTTTTCAGGGGATGAAACCCAGAAAGCATTTAATATTTTAAAAATTGTCAATAATATTTTATGTTTTAAAAATAATTTTATGTGGACACATCAAAATTTTTTAACAATTCTGTACTGGGATGCCCTGGAGGGCAGTGTGTGCAACTATTAGGGGTGCCATGTGGTATATATACAAAGCAAATTTGAACATTTAATTTTTGAGTTCTTATAGTAATTATACTATTTCCCGTTGGCGAAAAAAGAGCAGTGTGGGAGGAAACATAACTAAGATTGAAGACTAAGTTTAAAATAGAAAACAAAATTTATTCATTTCAACAATTAATTAAAAATTTATTTGTGATATACTGGCTGATACTATCAACTACATATTTGTATGTATACATACATACAGTTAATGTACCGTAAAGTGTATGACCAGTCTAAAAAGAGAAAAAACCAAAGAGAAGATTGTTTGGAAAACATCTCCTTATTTACTGAGTAGCGAACCTCCCCTATGTTCTGGACAAGTATCGATCGCTGATAGGCTAAGAGTTGAATGACCGCCTCCGGCGTCGCAGCAATGTCAAGAGTTACGCCATTCCCTATCCATGTGGGTCGAAACGTAAACTAACATCCTTAGCATAAGGTGTTGAAATTAATTCAATATTCTATTGAAATTATCTTAAAATATTCCACGTAGGAAAATTACATAAATAATTGAGAATTATTTAATATAGGTGATGAGATTTCCATACTAATTGTCATCATATACAGTTTTTAAATTTATTTCAAATTTTGAAATAATTTAAATACAAATAAACAAATTGCAGATTAAAATTGAAATTATGACAAAAGAAGCAAAAATTCCTTAGAACAATTTTCGAATTTTTTTTCTTTCAAATGCACTCATAAATTTTCTTTAATAAGGGTCTGTAAAATTTTTACTAAACATTTATAAAAATTTTTTTTAAAGAAATTAAAAACATTAATAAGCATTAATACTACAATAGAGAACTGATTATCCAGAACGATTGGGACCATCGCTATTCCAGATTACTGATTTTTCCTGTTTTCTGAATCGCTACAAAACGCCATTTTTTTATTGTTTATGAAATTCAACTAAAAAATACTATTTAGAAATAGTCTTAAAAATAAGAAAAAACGATAAAGTAATACACATAAGTTTAATAAGATAAAAAGAATAAAAAATTAATGAAATAAAGAGTATATACAGGCTTAATATAAAATAAACAAAAAAGGCAAAATGAAAAAAAAAGTATGAACATTTTTTTTAAAAAAAAACTAATTCATTCTGTTGAAGGAAATTAGGTTTTTGTTGCATGAACAACAGCTGAATCTTATAAATTGACATAATGTTAGATTCGTTTACAAACGGGTTGCACTCTATCCCTTTAATCAGTTCTTTCTTGAACTCAATACATCTTTCGCTTGGAATTAAGGGGTGGGTTCCTTGGTTTTCATCTACCTTGTCGCTTTCTTATACTTCGTCGTTGTCAGCATCAGGATGCAAAACCATCCACTTCATTATTTTAATTATTAACAAAAGAAAATGGAAAAATTGCAAAAATTTCTCTTCCTTTCTGAGACATCTTTTGAATATAATTCTGGATGAAAAAGAGTCTTTCCAAAATTCTTGGAAAAAAGAAAAAAAATTTTTTTTACTTCATTATTCTCAAATGAGGAGAGAAAAATCACATGCATTTCTTTTCCATCGTATGCGCCAGAAAGACATCTTATGAATATTATTCTGGATGAAAAAAAAGTTCTTCAAAAACTTCTGGAGAAAAGAAAAACATTTTTTTTTACTTCATTATTCTCAAATGAGAAGAGAAAACTCACCAGCATTTCTTTTCCCTCCTATGTGTCCCTGCTAACGAGAAGACATTGTTTGAATATAATTCTGGATGGAAAAAAAAATCTTTTGATAATTCCTGGAGAAAAGAATTTTTTTTTACTTCATTATTCTTTATTTTTCATTATTCTCAAATGAGAAGAAAAGCTCACCAGCATTTCTTTTTTCTTCTATGCGTCCTTTCTAACAGGGAGACATCGTTTGAATATAATTCTTAACGGAAAAAAAAACTTCCCGAAGGAAACATCTTTATACAAAAACTCTCTAACGTTCTGCGACAATATTGCTATGATTCTGGCACATGAATAAGAAGAGTCTTAACTTGGGTCTCAACACTTCGCTAAAACATTAATTGAAATCAGAAGGAAAAACACCTGTATCGCAATCTTATTCCTCATTAAGCTAAGAGATTTTATTTCTCCTCCACTCCAGTTAAACATAAATTGGCAAGCAGACACAGAAGCTGACATAATAAAAAGAATTAATGTTCTACCAAGTTCTGCCCCCTCCTCACATACCATTAAAAATGATTGATTTGAAAAACAGGTGCAGTTGCAATACTTGACATAGAGTCATTATTCCTCTTCCTTGGCTGTCACTATGTTCAAAGAGGGGAATGGAATAGCAAAAATGACAGATAATTTTTAAAAAAATAAGAAAAAGTAGGAAAGAACAGGATAAAAAGAAGGGGTATAGAAATATTAAGAAAAATAGGAGTTCTGCAGTCCCTGTAGGGAGTACTTTAAGAGATTTCTAAGAATCAAAGAAGACAAATAAAATTATTTGTTTTAACTCTCCTGGACTTAGCAATCAACAGACATGAAGACTCCTACTGTGAGAAGCTGGTAGTAGTGACTCCCCCTGCTTAAGGGCCAGATGATACGAAAACAGGTGTTCAATGAGTCACCCTTTCTCACTGAGCTATGATTGAAAAGAAGCAACTAAGTAGGTGGTGAGGAAGGGAATGATTGATGATATTTAGTATGCAGTGACTAGTTGCGCCAGTATAGCGAGTTACGAACATTTTCTGGGAACCCGCTCTCCTGTTTGGCGAGTTCCTCTAGTAGTTATGACAACCCAAGGAGAACATTTTTTCTCTCCCCGCAGTACAGTGACAGTTTTTCCTCCAGTGCAGAATGTGCAGTGTTTTCTCTTCTCCTGGCATTTTCGACCAGGCTTTTTTTTATGTAGTGTTTATTTAATCTTCCTATTTTTTATTAAATATTGTTAATTGTTATTTTATGGCTGGCATTTTATTTTAATAATGTTTAATTTATTAATTAATTATTTCTTTTTTCTTTAGCAAAACATAAATTATTTTACTTTAAATTATCTCAGTGCATGTGGCCTAACCACGGGCACTGAAAGTACAAGACTCTTACTTCTCCTGACACTGTAGAAACTAATTATTATTTCTAAAATGATGGTAAACATCTTTTAAAAAAGAAAGAAAATCCTAAAATCTTACAAGGAAATTTTATTTTTTTAAAAATGTATCGAATTTTTGGGAAAATTTATCGAATTTCTTTCGGTTTATCAGGTTTTTCTGATTTTTAGATAAGAAGTTCTCTACTGTGCAGTATTTATTTTTAAAGATTTTTTTGCAGGTTTAAATAATATTTCTAGAGAACTAAGACTGCTGTTTTTAAAAAGGCAAAAGACTTCTTATTTTAGAACAAAATTTATAGTAATAGACACACTAAAGAACTCCTCTACCAGAATTATATCTGTGATAGAATTTGATGAACGGATACCACTAGTTGATTGATTGATTGCTGTTTTGTGAGAAACCAAGAGAGCTGTATTAAGATCACTGTGCTTTTTAAATGCTGAACGTGAGAGCTGTATTTAGTTCACAGTCGTGGTCGCTTTCTGTGCTTCCATTAGCAGTTGTGAGTATATACAGGCCTGCGACATTATCCAGGAGGTAGATAATGTCACAGTCACAAGTAACAAGTCTACTGTTCAATGGGGAATTCATCGAAGTGGGTGTTTTAGTCAAGGTAGGCATGTTCACATCACGTTCGAAGGTCACTAATGTGGAAATAGTTGTAATTGACAATGTCAACCTCCATCTATGAAAAGGTACCCATACATAGAATCAAGTTAACATGTCTTTATATACTAGTGAATTGGAATTGTATTTTTGTAGTGGTAGACCCACTGCAGTTCTTTTTATATATCTACTACACATTAAGTCTGATTTTTTTGGGTGAAATGACGTTTGTCTAAATCTTAGTGTTGCTCAGATACACTCATCTTTAGATTCATTATCACATGTTTTATTTGAAGCCTCTGTTACACACCGTTCTACAGGATGATAAGGAAACTTTTCTCTAATGTGCAAGAATTGGTGAGAGATTTAATATTTTTTTTCCTTCAGTGTACTAGGGTAAGATGTACCTCATAAGAATTCCAATTAGTGATATCATTGGTATTTGGTTTTTGTTCAACAAATTGTGATCCTGTTCCTTTGTCTCATTCCAGAACCCATTTCAGGCCAAGCATGGAAATTTTACAAAATGTGGTATTATTTTCATTGAAATATGCTTACATTGTATTCATTAGGACACAAAAAATTTTGAGCATGAAAAATTATATTTAAGAAATAAAGTAATGTGTATAGTCCATTCTCCATATAAATGAACAAACCATTCAGTTGAATGCTTGTTTTTTTATGAAATTTGTTTTGTTTATTTTTTTATTTACTGGACTTGCAACTTTAATTCAATATAAAAAAAAATGATAAATCTCAAAAGGAATAATTATACATTTTCTCAAAATTTCATTTGTCAATAACCGTTTTAAGTTAAAAAATACTTAAATAGTTTAAAAATTTCTCAACAGAAAGTGTTTATTCCAATTGAATCACTAATAATTTATAGATGTCTTCAGAACCCTTGACAATAGCAGAAAAATAAAACTAGTGAAAAATATACGCCACTTTATTAATAAATGTTTTTTTTTATGGAAGTGGTGTGTTTGCATGCCTTTGGCCAAAAATGGATTACCGCTTGTCAACTGGGTTCTTAGGGTGTATATAAGAAGGATCTTAAAAGCCAGACAAACCATCTAAAAATGGCTTAGAAATTCCGTACTACTTTAGATAAACTTTCAACCTTCAGATTACTTTGATATCATTAATTTGAATTATTTTGTGATATATTCATCTCCAATGCTGCTGGACTTATTGTGAAGAGGACAGTGATTCACACATTAATTCTGACACAATATGCGTTAGAGAAACAGCAAAATTTCTCTATCAGCTCCAGGCTGTGGAAAGATGTGTCAAATTTGTGGCTGCAAATAAGATATGCGAACATGAAGCTAGGAATGAATAGATGCGAGCAAGACTTAAGTCTGGATCAGTTATGTTTCATTTTTCCAAAAAAAAATTTTACTTTAGATAGGTAGTAGATATAAAAAAGGAACCTTAACAATGCAGTAAAGCAAAAAATATTTTTCCACTGAGAATCTTTATATATAGATATAAACATAATATAAATGCCCCATCAAAAAGTTGGGTTGTTAGGTAAGTTGTAGGTGGAACTTGGTGTGCCACCATTTCACTTAGTGAATTTCTGGGCTGTTCTCATGTTTTTCCAAAATGTTGTGCAAGTGTTAAAAATTAATTTGTTGGTTAAAATTGAATTTATTTAGGATGTTCAAGCCATCAAACAAGCATAAAAAACTGACGCATGTTTATTTAAAACTTTTTAGCAAACTTAAATTTTTTTAAAAAAGGTGCGATTTTTTCAAGTTTTTGCTAATTTAAAGTAGGATACACAAATGGTTGATATTTAACCGATTTTTTTAAAAAAAGGTATGCTGTTTCTATTCTTATTACAGTAAGCAACTTTTCTGCACTGAAGCGTCCTGATATTTAAAACTTTAGTTTTTCCGATCCACTCTAATGGTCATTATCAATTTTGTGAGTTAGTTCAAAGTCAAACCATCTTGTTTTGTTTTTTTTTTCATTGATATTTTTGTGCATCGTTAATTAATGCAATTCTTTATGTATGTTTATTTATGTCTCTCTCTGTTCTCTGTGATAATTAATAAAGAAAACTTCAAATTCCTTTTAGGTTATTTGTTCCTTATTTCCATGTGCGTACATTTTTCTTTTGTATGACTAGTAAAATCTTTAACAGGATTGCCACACCACAGGGAGAACAGAGTAAACCTGGAAAGTATATGGAATTTAAAAAATAACCAAATTTAACAGGGAATTGAGAGTTTTTCTTTACAAACTGTGAAAACACAGGAAATTTGTTTTTATTTTTCTCTTTTAAAAAATGGTGTCCACTCAAAGCGCAATCTATGGGATATTTAAGAAAGATATTTCAGCTATACTAAACTATTTAATTTACTATAGCATTATTTAAGTTTGTTCGGCTGTGTGTGTTTTTCTAGCAATTAAAACTAGTATAGTTAGACCAATATAGCTCATACAACAGCAGATTGATTGTGTTTTCTCTTAATACAGTCAGACCTCGATATAAGGTCACTCTAAGGAACATCGCAAAAGTGACCTTATAAGCAGGTTCATCTTTTAACCAATTCAATAGCAGTTCGTAACTAAGCATGCAAATAGTACACATTATGATTTATTAAAAATGGTAATACAAGCGAAAACGATTGGTCATAAATTAAATATTTAAGTCAATAAATTTTAACAGAATTAGTAAAGAATTAAAGAAAGTTAGATTTTTAAAAAAAAAAATTTTTTTTTTAAATAAAGCTGTTTACAAATTTCCTCAAAGTGTACATACATACATTACATCTTACCTTATTTAAAATAATCATTTATGCAGGTCTTTCTCGCTTTTGGTTTCATTTTTCGAACAATGTTTTTTAGATTTTGTAACTTCTCAAAATGTTTCTCAGCTCCCTCATAGTTTGTAAAAAAGTTTCGTATGACATTTATTGCATTGAAGGCTTCCGCTTGGGTTATAGCTACAGTCTCAGGATCACTGTCATTGTCCTCACTGTCCACAGCTTCTGAAACAATTTCAGAAATTGTAGCTTCAGAAGTGGTGGCAATTTCCTCATCAATCATACGATATTCAGCCTCACCTTCAATGGCATGGCCAAGATTTTTCAGATCTTCCATCAGAACAGATAGAGGAATATCGTCTTCTTCTTCAGTTTCATCATCCACGATATTCAAAGAACTCACAAAACCAGCATGACGAAAACAATTTACTATACATTTGGTGGACACTATGTTCAAACTTTTGTACACATAGAAAATGGCATCCAAGACAGTAACGTGAAACTCCTTTTTTTGATCGATGACAGCGATGAGAAGTCCTTCAGGAGGAGCTTACAATAGTTCACTTTTAAGTTTTGAATAACTCCTTGTTCCAATAGTTGGAAAATGCTGATCACATTGAGAGGCAAGAAAACAAGCTCAATTGAGGCTAACTGTGTGATGTTTTTATGAGCTGTGCAATTGTCTTCTATGAAAACAACTTTTCACTTCTTCACAAACTGCCTGTCTAAATGCCATATTGTTTTCTCCCGGATGGTGACAGTCATCCAAGCTTTTTTGTTAGCATCGTAATCCAGGGGTAAAGATGTCACGTTTTTAAAGCAACGTGGCTTTCGGAATTTACCAATAACAAGAGGTCTCAATTTTTCAGAGCCACACATATTGGCCCCTAAAAATACTGTAAGTCTTTCTTTACTTTTTTTGCCACCTACAGATTTTTCATTGTTTAACACTAGAGTTTTTTTGAGGTAAGACTTGGGGTGGGGGGGGGAAAGACCACATTTGTCGAGATTGAGTACATCGCATGGCTTATACCGCTTCAAAATGTCATCTAACGCAGATTTCTTCCAGTCATTCGAAACATTTTAGTCAGCACCCCCAGCTTCACTGCATACTGTCTTGAAAATTAAATCATGTCTTACTTTAAATCTCTGAATCCATCCTTTGCTCGCCATAAAATTAGGTTCTCTGAATTCCGCAACTATTTGCAGCTTTTTCTTTCAGTACTGAACATGATATCGGCACATTTTGTGCTCTAGCCATTTTTATCTATTGGAGAATGGCTTCTTCAATTTTTTCATAAGTGGAAAAATGCATCCTTTTTCTTTTCCCATTTTCATTGCTATGAGAAGACAGAATATTGTTTAAGGTAGTGCGTGGTATATTACATTCTTCCGCAAAACGTGCTTTTGATAATTTAGAATTTTCAAAATCTTCAGCGATTTTTTCTTTCTCTGATTGAGTCAACGTCTTTCCCTTTGCGAACATGATGTGAGTGAAAACTCTCTCCAGGTCCAGGTGTGTTCGTTAGCTGCAACATTTTTCTAGAACTCGAGATGGGTAATTGCCTTGTAAGGAAGTTAAATAGGCTTTGTTAGAAAAGAGCTCCCCTTGCCTCAGATAAAACTGACCTTATAAGCGATAACGATTTTTAAAATTTGACCACATGTCCGATAATCTGTAACAAAGAATTCCTTTTCAGTGAGCCAGGACTTTGGAAAAGTGACCTTATATGTGGATGACTTTATATAGAGGTCTGACTGTATATTATGTATAACACGTGCAGGGGAAACACAGGGAATTTTTTTCTAAATTTGAGTAGCGTCCCTGTTTAAAATAAAATTATCATTCCATTCCCCACAAAGCAAAACATTTACTTATAAATTGTTTGATATTTTCTTTATTTAATATTTCTAATAATGTCATTTTGTAATGATTTCATTTTTAATTATATGTAAACAAAGCCATTTATTTATTTTTACTTAGTGATTCCACCATTGATTATGAATTATCTTGATAGAAAAGGTGTTCTCAAGGTATGTATGGAAAGATTTCTTTATTTTAATATTTTTTTTTACAATATTGTATTTAAGGAAGCAAATAATATTTAAGTTATTTAAAAGTAAATAACATGAGTGACTGTTCATCAATATTTTATCAAGATATTCATTTGAGTTCAAATCTGATTTCATTTTTTTGTGATTTTGTACAAAATTAGTTACTAAAGATAAAATAATTATAATCTATCTTTAATAATAATGCAACTAATTATATTGCATGAACTTCTTTAAAATCAAGTTTATTAGCATTTCTCTTTCAAAATTGCAACAATGGTTAATGTCTTAAACATGATTTTAAAGAAAGAAATACTCAGGTGAAATTTTTTTTAAAGAAAAATATATAATTTTTAAGTTTTTTTTAAAAGCAAATATTCATTATTTTAACTTCAATGTAAATGTATCTTTAATTTTTTTTCAAAAATAAAATCTTCGCAAATAAAAATGAAAAATGTTAAACTTGGATTGAATACATGCTAATAATCTGAAATCACTTAACACTACCGTTAATCAATGTCAATACATTCCCTTATCCTTACATTTTTTTTTTTTGTAATATAGACAGGAATATAATTTTTATTCTTGCAAAGAGCATTCTATTGGTTAATTTGCTAAAACTGATTTCAATTGCATTGAATCACTTCTCACGGATTACTTTGGCTCATAATATTTATATCTCAAGATAGCTCAATAAGTTTGCTATCTGAACTCTGAGAGAAACAAATAATTTTTTGGAGCACTTGTTGACATATTTCCTATACAGATTTGAAGTATGTCTTGATATGTTAGCTTGTAGCAGCGCTGCCAACTTTCCAAACTAGCTATCATTACTCAGAGATACAATAACACAGATACAGTTAGCTTTTTACTTTTAGCTTTTTACGCTACATTTTTATTGGCCAGAAAATCATGTGGTAGGATCCAGTTTTCCCTCATTCATTTCCATATTGTTTTGGTTCTCACTAGCATAAAAGTCATAAAAGTATTGTTTTTCTATAAATATTTTTGCATCCCTAATTTAATGTTATTTTCCTGTACCGCTATTATTACGCTTTTAATTCAAGAGTTTAAAACTAAGATAATTGTTTTTTTATTATTATTATTGTAATGTAATTCTGCGCTACATTTTAAAATAAAGTCATGTAGATAGGTGGTTGTAAGCAATGTTAATAAAGTTTGTCTTAAAGAAACGATATGATTTCACTAAACATCGATTTCTACCCCTTCCTATTTTCATTTCCACATTACAAAGTTTCACTTCTTCCGTGCGGAAGGACTCCACGTACTATTTTTTTATTTATCTTGGTCATTGTTGCAGAAAAATCTTTTTCTCCAACTAACTGAACATTATTTTATAAGCATATCTTAAACTCCCTTTAAACAAACTTCTATGCTTACTATTTATAATTTGATGACACGTTTTAACACGTAAGTGTACTATGCATGAAATACTCATTGTCATAAAGAACACTATTTTTAATGTTTACTAAGTTCATTAGAGACATGATCATTAAATCAGTACTCAATGTTTTGATTAATACATAGGTCTAAATTATTGAGTACAGTAAATATTTTTACAACATAATCTCTAAAACATCACGTTTTGATTCCTTTTCTAGCTGATTTATAACTGAAGAAAAAACTCAATCTATGATATTTATTTAATATTTTATGTAACTATGTATTACTAATTTTTTTGTTTTATAAAAACTGATTTTTGTTTTATACAAAATTATAAATATATTTGAAGTGACTACAACGCTCATTCTAGTAGCTGCCTAACACAATGAAATTGATATAATCTGAAATGGTGTGTTATCATAAAGAAACGTGAAGAAGTTGAAGATGCTTCTCAACAGTTGAAAAAGTTTTTTCAGCCTATCGTTTGTGAATCAAATTAACTGCAGAAAGTTAGCAATTCTTACTGGCACATAGCATGCCATGCTATTTCTGCTTAAGATGTCTACCTCTCCATGCTTTGGACTAATAATCATTGAGTATATCCAGTAAACTATTTTGGGGGATAATCCCCAGGTTCTACCAATAGCATTTCTGCAAGACCAGAAAATCTTTCTGGCCCTACTGATACAGTATTCAATATGATAACCCCAATTAAGTTTGGAGAAAAAATAAACCCCGAGAAACTTAACTTTCTCTGTGAGTTGCAATTTATAGTCCAGGTGGTATACATTACCTAGATCAAAATGCCTTTTTCTTGTGAAGGCTACATAACTTATCTTGGATGGATTGACAGATAAGCCAGAGTCAGAGCTCCATCTACTACTTCTAGAAGTGCATTATTCATGATATCAGAGATTGCTTTACCATGCTTGCCTCTGACAACAATAACACCGTCATCAGCGTACCCGATATAGGGAATGCCAAGATCAGTTGACCGAACTAACAAAGAGTCCATTACCATACACCATAGAATAGGGGACAAAACCCCTCCCTGAGGGCACCCTGCGGTTGCATGCACCCAATAAAGAGGAACAAACAAACCTAGAGGATAGCAAATTGGCTATCCACCTGGTAATGATTGAATTTATGCCTCTGTTCCTAAGTGCATTGATGATAGTCTCAACAGGGACTTTATCAAAGGCACCTTCAATGTCAATAAATACCGCAAGAGCAACTTCCTTATCTGTGATAGTTTTCCATTGACTTGCTGTGTGGAGGACAGTGGCTTATCTATGAGCACAGGGTCTCTAAAGTATCTGTCAATTAGCTTTTGGATAGGTTTCAACAGATAAGAAGTGAGGCTAATTGGTCTGAATGGTGTAGCCTCAAAGTAATTTTCCTTACCTGGTTTTGGTATGAAAATTACCCAGGTATTCCTCCAAGAGTAAAGTATATACCCAAACGCTATACAGGATCGAAAAATCCTACATAGAATATACATAGGATAAATGATCTCAAGAAACTGAACCGTCCCGCAGTGGACTGATCGTTAAGACACGGTTCCCAGCAGATCAACGAAGTCAAGCATCACTGGTTGCGGTCAGTGTGCGGGTGGGTGACCACTTGGATCAGTCTGCGTAGGGACCAAGGGTGTGCGGTATTGGTCCTCGTTAAACTGTTGTACCGTAAAGTGCTCGACTTCGCGTGCAGGTCGTCGGGCTACCGAAGCGGGGCAGGGCCGGCCCTAGACATTTTGACGCTCCGGGCAAAACCTTAATTTTGCGACCCCCCCCCGTTTTTTTTTTTTTTTTTTAAAGTAAATCTCATGCGACCATGTCAGAAAGTCAAGAAAACATTGAAAAAAAATATTAAAAAAAAACTTTTATTAAAAACTCAATCATCAGATAACAAGATAAGCAATTTAGCACTTAAAGCAAAATAACACAAATTAAAGTGTAGTAAGGCTAACTAAACTAATATCCCATATTATAAATAAATTCTAACTAACCAAAGTAATTAAAATGCCCTTTTTCTAACTTTTCTTTCGGCAAACTCACAAACCAGTGATTTCAAGTCTAATTTGTCACTAATTTGGTGTTCTATAGCTATCATTGCCAATCCATTGAGATGATTTTGCGTCTGCATCGTTCTGAGATAATTTTTTATTACTTTTTGTTTTGAAAAGCTTCTTTCCCCTGAAGCCACAGTGACTGGCAATGTAAGTAGGATTCTTAATTCTATGCTAAGGTTTGGTGCGAATTTAAGTGTAGCGATAAACTTGAGAACTTCAACAGGGGTTTCCTTTTTTGTTAATAATGACGAAACAATGCTTATTTCATCGGCTAGTTCCAGGGCGTTAAGATAGCTTGAATTTCCATCAGTTAAAACTACTTCCAAATTTTTGTAATGAGCCAGTAGCTCATTTCTGGGCATGTCTTTTAGACCAAAAATATTATACAAAAAGCTGAAATAATTACTGTGAGTATTTAGCAAATTATATCTGGTTTCCAAGGCATTTATTGCTTGATCTATGGAGTGAAAAAAAAATCTATTTTATATTTTTGTTTGAGGTCTTGAATGGGTTCATCCGGGCCCTCATACAAAAACGTTCTTATTTTGCTTCTGACACAATGACGTGGTGTGGTGGTTTCGAAATTAGCTTCCACGTCAATCTCTGAAGCAAACTCGGTTGCTTCTAAAATGATGCTTTCAAAAGTTTCATCTGATCTCAGGTTTTCAAAGAAGAGTTTGCAGTTGCTAAGCATATCAATAGCTTGTGACATATCAAAATTTTCAGTTTGCTGATGAGGTTAATATGACTCAAAATTTTGTACCAGGTCACAACAGAGCATATAAATTTGAACTGCTTCAAATTATTTAATAATCCGCTAGCCTCGTCTCTGATCATATTATCGATTTCTGAATCTTCATATATGCTGTACAAAGCATTGTGAATTGGACCAATTTGAAACCGCAGAGATTTTAATGAGTTGACTCGACTTTCCCATCACGTATCACTCAATGGTTTTAGGGTGTAAGTATCAATATATTTCCGTAATATTGCTAAACGAAAAGAAGAGGAAGAAAAAAATTTATATAATTTTTGAACAATATTGAAGAAGTTGGCTGCCTCAAACGAGGATTTTGCCATATCGTTTACAACCAAATTTAGCGAATGGCTGCTGCATGGAACATAAAATGCTCTGGGGTTTATATTTCTGATTCTTGTTTGTACTCCCGATTTTTCTCCTCTCATATTGGAACCATTGTCATAACCTTGACCGCGCATGTTTTCTACTTTAAGCCTATTTTTCTCTAGCTCTTCTAGTAAAACCTCTGACAATTCCTTAGCTGTTGATCTCTCAATGAGTAGAAAACCCAAAAAATGTTCATTGATATTAACTTGAACTTCAGACTCTGATTCCTGTATTGAGACAAATCTTACCATAAATGTCATCTGTTCTACTTTACTTGCATCGGGAATACAGTCAAGAATCACGGAATAATACTTGGCCTTTTGAACTTGCTCATTGATGTGGTGCTTTATGTTGTCATGCAATAATTCAATCATTTCATTTTGTATAGTTTTCCTTAGATATGTAGCCTTGATTTCTTCTTAGAGTTACTTCTTATTCTTCAGTTAAAAAGGGCTGTTAGATCTTGTTTCGCTTGGTTTCAAAATTGTTGTTTCCTGTACAGTCGTGTTGCCACGTGCCGAAAAACTTATCAATTCTTGAAAGGCAGTGGTTGAGTGATTTTGTCATGTTGAATTGAATTCAACTAGATTTTGCCTTAATGTTTAAATATATTATATTATTTAAATTATGTGCTTAGAAATAAAAATGATAAATTCCGCCTGCCGCCTCTCAATCTTGTGTTGAAAAATAGGAGCCATTATTATTTGAGTTTCTGATATTGAAAATAATCTATTATAAATAAAGAATTCACTTCATAGAAAACTATATTTATTGAAGACAAAACTTTAAATATAACTACTCTTAATTAAACTAAACATAACTCTTTAACATAACTTTCTCTCTAAACATGACATAAGAGAAGGAACATACTCTATACCAAGCAAAACACCAACTAACTAAAAAACAAAAACACCCACTTCCTTCTAGATGAGATAACAGGAAGTCACCCAACTTCCCACAGGAAGTGACCCAACTTCTCACAGGAAGTGACACAGCAAAGAGGAAAACACTGCCCATCTATTTATTTACATTTCCAACATTCAGCCCCCTTTTCCCTTTTGCTGTGCTACAAAGTTAAAAACTCAATTATAAGCTTGAGCTATTAAGTCCTTAAATATATTTTATTACAAAAAGATCTAATGTGCTCTTTAACCGCAGGTTTTGTGAATAAGTCCGCTGTATTGTTCAAAGTTCTAACGTATTTCAGTTCAAAGAATTTGTCATTAACATATTGTCTCACAAAATGGTAACGTACATCAATGTGTTTACTTTGAGAGTTCTCAACTTCAGATTTAGAAAAAACAATAGCAGCACTGTTATCACAAAACAATTCACAGCTTGGTATGTCCAATTTGAGTTTCTTATCAGTTAGCACATTTTTTAACCACACTAACTCCTTGGCTGTTTCCGATAAAGAGATATACTCAGCCTCCATGGTAGAAATTGAAACACTTTTCTGTTTAAAGGTTTTCCACAAGATAGGAATATCACCTACATATACAATAGTTCCTCCTATTGACACTCTGTCATCTCTGTTTGATGCATGATCAGCATCAGTATAGCACTTTATTGACAAATCTGAGATTTTTGACAAATCTAGCATATTTTCCTTTGTATATTGCAGATACCCTAATAGTTTCAGAAGAGCTTGCCAATGTTTGATACCAGGATTTTCTTGATATTGTGATAAAATGTTAACAGCATAAGATATTTCAGGCCTTGTCCTACTTGCTATAGAAGATACACATCCAAGAACACTTCGGTATGGAATATTTTCCATTTCAGCTTTCTCTATCTCTGTTAGTGGGCAATCCTGCATTGACAAATTTAATCCTTTAGCTATTGGCAATGAAACTATAGGTATATTGTACCACTTGCTAAAATGCTTCACTGTATTCTCTATATATTCTTTCTGATGGATTACTAAATGACCATTAATTTTCTCAAATTCTATACCTAAAAGTTTCCTTGTTTCTCCCAAAATCTTTAATTCAAAAATTTCATTCAACTGTTTTAAAATTAGATCTATGTTCTTTTGACTTTTTCCAAATATCATGATATCATCTACATATAACAATAGCAGCACATTATCTCCTGTGAATATTCCGTTGCACCAATCTAATTTTTCAAGTTTTAATTCGTATAACACACTAGTTACTTCAGTGTACCACTCACGTCCTGATTGATGTAATCCATATATTGCCTTTTTTAATTTACACACTTTTGATGGATCTACTACAAAACCATCAGGTTGTGCCATATAAATTTCTTCTGTAAGTCTGCATATAAATATGCACTTTTTACATCAACTTGACAGTGAACCCAGTTCATCAAACCTACAAAAATAGCAAAAAATAGTCTTATGAGAGAAAAACTTACCACAGGACTGTATACTTCGTAATAGTCAATACCCTGTTGTTGCTTAAATCCTTATGCAACAAGTCTGGCTTTATGCCTCACAATTTTATTCGATTCATCGGTTTTTAGGTTGTATACCCATCTACTACCTATCACTTTAGTATCTCCCGGCTTCTCCACCAATGACCACACTTCTCTTTTTTTCATCATTTCAATTTCCTCTTCCATTGCATTCTTCCGTTTTTCATAATTTCTTGACTCAACTGCTTCTTTGTAACTTTTTGGAATATTATACTCAATTAAATTTGCTTCATCTTTTTGTACTATACCGACTTCATTTCTGGTTACTTTACCAGAATATTCATTCCTACCACTAAAATCAAATATATTTTTTTCAAATTCAATTCCATGACTATTACAATATTTCTCAATGTCATTTGATGACCTAAATCGGTTTTTAGACCCTTCTATGTAATAATAAATATCATTTCTAGATCCATCTGATCGTTTAGTTGCTTTTCTTAACCAGTTTAAATCGGATACCTTCTTGATGCTTTCATGACTACAACTTGAGTCAAATTCTGGCCTAGGAACATAATCTTTATCATCTGATTCTTCTCTTTCATTCCATTCTGTTCTTCTTGGTGGTTTTCTACTTGGGGTCCAGGTTGACTTCCACTGCAAATTCATTTTCATTGAATTTAAAATTTTTTGTTTCTATAACTTTACGATCTTCAGGTAAGTAGATACGATAGCCCTTAGTTGAAAAAGCATAACCTAGCCCTATACTTTCTTTGGCACGCATTTGGAATTTATTTCTCTTTTCTTTAAGTACACCAACATAAGCCTTACATCCAAACACTTTAAAATACATTACTGGTGGTTTCTTTCCATACAACATCTCATACGGTGTTTTCTTTCCTTTTCTTGAAATTCTCTTTCATGTATGAACTAAACAACATACTGCTTCATCCCACCATTCTTCATTCATATTACTATCCTTCAACATAGATTTAATGGCATTCAGAGCAGTTCTATTAAATCTTTCACATACACCATTTTCTTCTGGCGTATAGTAATTAGTTCACTCAGCAGAAATTCCATGCTCTTCTAAGTATTGTTCAAATTGGTTATTGCAGAACTCACCGCCATTGTCACTCCTGATACACTTTAATTTTCTTCCAGTCAAGCGTTCCATCTTTGCATGATAATTTTTAAATTTCCTAAATACTTCACTTTAATTTCCTAAATCCTTCACTAAATCCTTAAATTTCCTAAATCCTTCACTCATAAGGTATAAAACTACTGCACGGCTGTAATCATCTATAATTGCCAAAAAATACCTATTTCCTTCTTTCGAAGTTTTCAGCATTGGACCACAGATATCCATACATACTACTTCTAGTGGCTGAGAAGTACGACTTGAAATTGACTTAAATGAGATTCTATTGGATTTGGCAAGGAGGCAAGTGTCACAATTTTCATCTGGTTTTTCTATATTAGGTAATCCCCTTACACTCTGGTTCTTGCTAGTTTCTCTAAGGTAGTAAAAATTAATATGACAATATCTCCTATGCCACAGTGTAGCTATATATTTTCCTGATTTACAGGTGCCAACATTAAATCCACTATCTTCAGCAATTGGAGTTCTATTCTTATATTTGTATGGCTTCAGGTAGTATAATCCATCTCTTCTAGTTGCATAAAATAATTTTAACCAATCATTTGAATATACCCACAATTTTCCCTTGGTTCCAACAAAATTAGCTCCTGCAGCTTCTAAGCGTGAAAGAGATATTAGGTTTCTGCGTATACTTGAGTTGTACAAGACATTTGTTAAAGTTATATTACTCATTTCTTCTACTTTAACTGAAAATTCAACAGTTCCTTTTCCTAGTATCTTACTGGAAGTATCCCCAACTGCCAAAGCCATGTTTACTTTATTTGTTTCTTCATAACTTGACATTAACATTTTGTTTTTACAGAAGTGTGTAGTTGCAGCAGAATCCAAAACCCAAATTTTATCATCATTTCTAATCGTGGTTTCACCAACTTCCACAGAGTCTGTTGTATAAGTCTCAACTAAAGCAGCTGACTGGTCATTGAAATTTCTTTTCTGTTTACTCCACTTTGACTTAACATTTCTGGCATATCTATCTTTACAATTTGCAATTAAATGTCCATACTTGTGGCAGTGATGACATGTACCAATGACTTTTCTATTATATTCTGCTAGTTTACTTTGAGATTTTCTTCTGTCTCCATATCTTTCTTCATCTTTACTTTTAGAAGAAATGTTAAAAGCACTAACCTCTGGACGAATATCAGCTTTCACTTGTGTAAGTCTGCTTTCTTCTCTTATCAGTTCCTCAGCAATTTTATCAATCGTGAAGTTTTCATCTTTCCAACGATATATTAACTGAACTATACTGGAGCATTCAGGTGGTAGATGCCTTATTGCTTGAAAGCCTTGAAACAACTGATTTAATTCATGACCTGCTTCACTAAGCCTTTTTACTGCTGTTTTAAGTCTAGCAATAAAAATGCCTATACTTTCATTAGCTTGATACTTTATGCTAAGAAACTCATCAAGTATCTGAATGAGTCTAGCTCTTCTCAAATTGCTGAACCAATTTCTCCCAAGCCCTTTTCCCATCTAAACAATCTTGGATAAGCGGTCTGAATTCTGGCTGAATTGCATAATAAAATGTTGAAAATGATCTATCTTTTCTTAATTCAAATTCCTGTTTTTCCCTTCTTGTAGCTGAAACTTCTAACTCTTGTTCTTTTCCTTCAATAAATTTCCAACAGCCTTTATCTAATAACAAAACTTTAATGTCTATTTTCCACCTGTCCCAGTTATCATGACTTTATAAGTTAAAGCCTTCTGGTAGCAAAGCCATTCTCTATTAAAGTTTTCCAAAGTATATTTCAAATTATCAATACTCACAGCCCCCTTCTAAAATGTCCTGGGCTATAACCAGTGTTGAAAAATAGGAGCTATTATTATTTGAGTTTCTGATATTGAAAATAATCTATTATAAATAAAGAATTCACTTCATAGAAAGCTATATTTATTGAAGACAAAACTTTAAATATAACTACTCTTAATTAAACTAAACATAACTCTTTAACATAACTTTCTCTCTAAACATAACATAAGAGAAAAAACATACTCTATACCAAACAAAACACCAACTCACTAAAAAACAAAAACACCCACTTCCTTCTAGATGAGATAACAGGAAGTGACCCAACTTCCCACAGGAAGTGACCCAACTTCTCACAGGAAGTGACACAGCAAAGAGGAAAACACTGCCCATCTAGAACTCGTCTTGGGGAGCTAGTAGACGAGGAACTCGTCTTGGGGAGCTAGTAGACGTAACATTACATGAAATATGATATGAATTGAGTATGATCTGTTGCACTTGATCAACAGTCCACTCCACATCATTAGCATTATTGTACTTATCAGAGAAGCTCCCAATCTTCCTCTCCAAAGCTGCTCTAAAGGAACCCCAATCAGCTGTTTTGGGGTTCTTCCTTATGACCATCAGTCCTGAGAAGCCTTTAATAGAAAAAGTAATTAGTTGGTGATCTGACTGCCTCAGATAACTGCCTCAGATACCTTCCAATCAGTTACATAATCTATAAAAATAGAGTTACATGAAGTAAGGTCAATGACTTCCCTTCTGTTACTTGTAACAAAGGTAGGTTCATTGCCTTTATTAAGGACATACAAAAAAAAATATAAGATATGTTCCATTAATACATCTCCTCGCTGGTTACAATCACTGCTACCCCACACTGTGTGGTGAGCATTTGCATCACAGCCGAAGATGAATCTACAGCTAGAACTACAGTGGCCAATTAAAGCCCTAGTAATATCAGCAAATCTCCTCATAGGGGAGATAGGCTGAAACTATGACAAAGTCAGAAATTGTCTCATTGTCATAAAATTTGAGCTTTACAGCGACTATATCCCTGTTAAGAAAGTTGACAAGATTAAGGGCATTTAGATAAGACCTAGCCTCTGACGTTGAGACCCATAACTCTACCCTTGCGGGTCCAAGGCTCTTGTATAAGAGCAATATCTAGTTCTCCATCATTTAACCTTTTGGCTAGAAGCAGCAATACTATGATGGAGATTGATCTGACCAACCTTAATTGTTGCCACAATTGGTTAGCAATATGAGTGAAATCAGAATGGCACCTATCCACCTTGGTTATCCTTAGAAGAAAGAGCTTCCTTTAACAGCTCTATTGCTTTGTTGATACCAAGCATAGAAGCTGGTGAGTCAGGTCGTAAGGTTGCGTCTGACCCTGAATCCAACCCTAGCTCTGAAAAATTAAGAGCCCCAATTGAACTTACCTTGGAATCAGGGGAATTAGCCTTCCACGGTTCATCCTCTTGATCGTCAGGTTCGACAGAGAGGACATTCGATGTTGTTGGAGCTTCTGCTGCCTTTTTTTTTGCTAGGATCATGGAAAATGTTAAAGACACCACAATCCACACCAGTGAGTGCACAAAAGTTGGCCCTCGCAATATCTTCCCTGTCTTCAGGCTCCACCTCAAAGATCCATCTAGAGGTGCCCGGTCCCTCAGTACTTTGCAGAACCCTCCACCACATAGACTTCAACCCTGAGTTTAGTCTCTAAAGATGCCACAAAAAGGTACCCTGATCAGAGAATTGTTCTCTGGTCTTAAAAGCCACCTTCACAGGCTTGGGTAGCTAATCAGCGCTTAAAACTTTAAGCATGAGGTCGTCCAAGGATCTATCATTAAAGTGGCCTCTAAACCTCTCAACCGTGTATTCATTACACTGTAATACCAACGCTCCTCTAAGAAGGTCTCAGGCATCCTACTATAGATCTCAGGCATCCTTTCGCCACCAGGGATGGCGTCAGTCTGCACTAAGATCTCCTTAAGGATGTCATTTGAGTCTTTCAGAGAAAGCTTGTCCAAAGGAAAGTCTTTCCGGACGATAGCAATCTTGTTCGACTTAGCAGCACATGCAAAAGAAACTCCAGATTGGAGGCTCCCAGTTGGATCCCCCTCTCCAGCTCGGCTATCCCCACTAGGGGGAACCACTCCCCTGGATTGGGCTTTCCTCCCAGGAACAACATCCTCCCTGGGCTTCTTTCCTCTATGGGTTGGCACATTGGGTAAGGGTGTTGCATCAGAAGACCTAGGTCTCTTAGCTCTGCCACTCGCTTCAATTGCCCTCAATTTTCTGTACTTTTTCCTCCGGCTCTTGGACATTCCAGTGGCACCAGACACACTGTCCTCTGAATGCCTCTGGGGACCAGAGACTCCTACAGAGGAAGGGCCTGTGCCTTTGGACGCCTCACCGGCTTTCAAAGTAGGCTGTGAAGCAGCGGTATTAACACTGGGCTCACCCGAGGGCTTACCTTGTGCTACTGGAGACTGTAGCAAACTTTTCGAACAGGAACCTTTGCCTAATTCCTGAACGCATCCCTTGTTAACCGGTGCGACGGATGATGCCGTATCAAAAGCTTTTCCTGTGCCTGCCATTTAGTTACCCAGTGAAGGGTATCCAGAGGGCACCACGTGGAGGCGGCAGACATTGCCCTCCTAGAGAATAATTTAGATTGGTAGTCAACTTATAACTTGACAGTTTCACTTTATGGATAATAAGACGCCTTTAGTGTGGCATTACGGTTTCAAACGGACTCTTCCAGGGAATTAATGCATGCATTTTCCTCTGGAGGGGAAGACAGTTGTTTTCTCTTTGCATTCTGAAATAAAATATTTTATAAAAATATTACAAAGTACCCTATAAATGTATGTAATAAAGAATTTCAGTAACAGTTAAGAGTCTATTATATTTTTCTTCATTTACATTAAAAAAAAAGCATGTTTAAATATCTTGATTTATTTAGAATCTTATTTTATAGAAATTTCCATGGATAAATGCCCCTTTGCAAGTTGGACTTTGCGGCTTATTGTAAGTATC
The DNA here is from genome assembly GCA_949128135.1 of Parasteatoda lunata. NCBI lineage: Eukaryota > Metazoa > Arthropoda > Arachnida > Araneae > Theridiidae > Parasteatoda > Parasteatoda lunata. The sequence continues at coordinate 99,609,841 of OX421980.1, read as the reverse complement.
ATATTTTGGCTATATAGTTTTATTAGGTTACATTTTTGTAATAAGCTTGTTCCTTGTAAACTGAAATCTAATTAAGCTCTAAGCATAATTTAGTTTCTACCAAAAATTTAAACTAAATTTGAAAAAATATATTAAGAAAAAATTAAAAAAATGTTTAAAAGAATTGGAATTGAAAAAAAAAAATTAAGAAATTTTAAAAAATAATATTGGACTTTTATTTGTGTACAAGTTATTCATCTGCAAATGTTTCCAATGTAATTATGACTGCATGATGACAATTAACAGACTTTGAAAGTTTAATGGAGCTATTCGCATGGGACATTCCATTTCGGGAATTTGACATTCCTTGATCTATTGTGCCAAGAATAAGTATTTTCAGGCATAACTTCCCACAACGTAGTGGTTGACTGTCTACGCTTGATGACTGAAACCATCAACTTGTGCATGGAATTGTCAGTGTTAACAAAGTAATATTGCATGAAATAACTGAAAGTATCAATGTGGGCCATGAAATGAACGAGTCTGTTAGGACTATGTGGCAAAATTTGGTTCTAATTTGATTCGGTAACAGAAAGCAGACTTAAGTGCTTTTACTAATATCATGACATCACGTCCAGCATCTTTCATGGGCTAATGACCTAATTCGTTGTACCATAGACGATTAAAAAACTGTGATCAGATGTGTTATGATTTCAGTTTATCAGAGCTTATGGGAGAGTTCGGGTGTGTCACACACCCCTCAAAGTCATAGACTAAAATTGTCAACAAAACTCTGTGCAATCTGTTGATGACTCCATAATGGTGTGGGAGGCTTCTTCATAGCATGGACTGGGCCTTATGGTCCGATCCTTGACTGAAAATGGGTACAGGGACTGCAGACCTCCTATTTTTCATACCCTCCTTTTTTTTCCCTATTATTTCCTACTTTTTCTTGTTGTTTTTTTTTTATGATCACCTGTCATTTCTTCTATTTCCCCTTTGAACATAGTGACAGCCTAGGATACCTAATTCTGACTCAAGGTCAAGTATTGCAACTGCACCTGTTTTTCAATTCATTCGTTTTGAATGGGGCGTGAGGAGGAGGCAGAGAGTGCTAGAACATGAATTCTTTTTAGTACGTCAACTTCTGTGTCTCCTTGCCAATTCATGTTCAAGAGGAGTGGAGGAGAAATAAAATCGCACAGCATAAACAAGAATAAGATTGTGATAACGTGTTTTTCCTTCTGATTTCAATAAATGTCTTTAGCAAAATGTTGAACCAAAGTTACTGTAGATGATATTAATAATCCTGTACCACAATCACAGCGACATTGTTGCAGAATGTTCGACATTTAAAGAAAGAGTTCTTTTTGGAGGGAACTAAAAAAATTTAAATAGCTTTTCCCGAGAAATTTTCAAAAGATTTTTTTTTTCTCACCAGAAATATGTTCAAAAGATATCTTATTCGCAATAGGAAAGAAATGCTAGTGATTTTTCTATTCTCATTTGAGAATAATGAAGTAAAAATTTTCTTTTTCTTTTCCCCAGAAATTTTTAGATTTTTTTTCCATCCAGAATTATATTCAAACAATGTATTTCCCGCACATAGGAAGGGGAAAGAAATTCCCCTGATTTTCTATTATTTTAAAATAAAAAAATTTGATAATGATAGGACAGGTCATCTAGAATTTCAATTAGGTAATATTTAAAAAAATATCTGAAATCATGAAATTTTAAATGATAATTTGCTCTAGAAATCATTTTCTTTCATTCTTTTTTTTTTTTTTTTTTTAGGAACTCCATTTTGTGCATTTTAATAAAATTTGACTGTTAGTGGGAATTTTGTAACAAATTCAGATTTGTAGCAAAATAATTAATTAATCCATGCAGTACATTTTTCCTTCCTTTTTTTAATTTAGTTCAATCCAATGTTTTTATATATTACGCACATGAAAATGTTCAATCAGACACTTGAGTCTTCATTTAATCGCTCACAACTCTGGCTTATTCCATCGTAAATATATGTAGTGTTTTGATAATTTTTTTTTTTTGGTAATTATTGTTAGGAATTTTTACTTGTTTTTATCTTCTTTTTTTCTAAATCTATTTTTTAAAATTAATCCTATTGTGATTTTAAAAAAAAATATTAATATTATTACGACACTCTAAGTTAAAGTAAGTAAAAGAATACAAAATATTTAATTCTATAATAACAGAACTTTCTTTGAAAAAAAACGCACAAAGCAACAGAATTTTCAAAAGAAAGAATAATTGAAGCAATAAAGAAAAAAGAAAACTATGGAAATAAAAATATGGCCACCGAAGCCGACTTCTTCTAATGTTGAATGTTTTCAGGAGGCTGCGAATAATTTTTTGAGAAATTTGGGAAATTTTCCTTATAATTATTGTATTGTTAAATTTTTGATAAGGAAAATGATTGAGAAATATTAGTTTATTATTTCTTTTAACAGGGCGAAATCAAAGTCTTGACTGAGCAGTCCCAGTTAAGCATTATATTAAACTGTTACACAATCTTTACCTTTCCTATCCTTTTTTTCTTCCTACAGGGTATCCGCACACCTGGAAAGTCATGAATTTCAGTATTGAACAAAATTTTTCATGAAATGTCATGATTTTTGCTATTTTTTAAATGAAATTCATGAAAAGGCATGGATTTAGGTCTCCGAAAAATCTAATTTTTAAAATGGAATCCCCCCTCCCAATTTCATCCTGTTCTGAATATCTGAATTCCTAACAAAATCACCACTCAGTCATATTTTATTAGAATATAAAATGATTTTATCATGTTCCTTAAAAATTATGGTGTTCTTTCAAAAAATGAAAGAAAAAACATTATTTCTAGAGCGAATCTTTTGAACTCCCTCTTCTGTGATTTAAGAATTTTTATTATTAATTTTTTTTAATTTTATCAATTTAAAATTCTAGTTGATGCAAACCAGTCAGTGACGAATTTTTTTAAATTCCGAAATGAGAACAGAAAAATCAGGAGTATTTCTTTCCTTTCTGATGAACAAGAAAAGTATCTTTATAATTCTATAGAAAAAAAATTTTTTGCTTTCGTATTTTTTTCAGCTATTTTATTGTTTCAACTCTTTCTTTACTCTGTTTTTTGAATTTAAAATCTATAAATATGAAGATGCAGAGTATAACAGTTTTAATTATACCTATCATTTTGAATAATGTTATTATAATGCTTTTTTAAATTTATTGTTGCGATTTTTGTTGGAGAAGATAGTCATGAAAAAGTCTTGGAATTAGTCATGGAAAATCATGAAAAGTCATGAATTTGAAAATTTAAAATGTAGCAGATACCATGTTCCTACTGCGCATTTTAATAGAGGGCGTTGTTTTCTTTTATTTCAAATGTTTCTTTTACATTAAGTTAGTTTCATGAAATTGCTGTTTGATCAGTTTACTGTGAGTTTTTGTATTGTTATTTTTGTATTATATTCTCAAGATTTTGTTTGAAATTTCTCTTTGATTTGATTTTATGTATTTCTTGTATTTTTCCTGGACTTTTGCAAAACCTTCAGGATACTGGGAGAGTAAATTATGACATTTGTCTGACTCTCTCAATAGAAAAGGTTTTGTTCTATGGCTTCCGGAGCTGGTATCCCCTGAAGATGGCGGTTTCGGTGGCCATATATTTATATTTTTATTTCCATTGTTTTCTTTTTTCTTCATTGCTTCAACTCTAAGTTAAAATCGCAGATTCAAGGAATCTGTCATTGACACACTCGGTTTGCGCCAATATCTGTACGTTTTTCAACAGTTCATTTTTTCAACAGTTATTGCTTGGAATTTTCCCTTTTTAAAAAAAGAAAAGAAACATGTTATTTTTATACAATTGGAAAAAAATAACTTGAATCACTTATCACAATCGCAAAACCCAAGTCATCTTTTTCAATTTTTTGGTATAGTTGTTTCGATTCTTTATTACTGATTTTATTGATTCCTACGAATTTTTAAAGTTCTGGTTATTTCTCAGTTAATATTATTTCTGCACGTGAAATTTTAATCTTGCATTGAAATAATCACTTTTTGATACGCTGAATTTATGCGGATCATATAATATAGCCATGTAGTGTTTAGATTGTGTTTTCGGCAATAATTTATATTGATTATTCAGGGGTTCTAAATATCCCGATATATATTTCTAATTTTTTTTTTTTAATTTTTAATAACGGCAGGCACTGAACTTTCGTTTCTTCGCCTTAGAAGATGCCAGAGGTGTTGCTCATTTAACGTTACCCAGTGGGCACCTGTGAACCTAAGTCAGGGAGGCGAGCAACATTACCCACGCCACACTGCCACAAACCCGTTTATAGGGTGGGCCACATTCACACCAGAAGACAACACAGAGAGAGAAACATTCATGCCCAGAGCGGGATTCGTACCCGCGGCCATTGACTTCGCAGTCAGACACGCTAACCACTCGGCCACCTGGCCGGCATTTCTAACAATAGGGTACATTCAAATCGCACGCTTGAATATTTAATTTTTATTGTCATGATTCTATATATATTTTTGTTGCAATTATTGCTATTGATTTCCACACAGTTTTTTGAAATCCGATATTTCTAATACAATATTATTTGTTACAACAACCGAATCTCAAAACAAAGCATGCATGTAGTAACACCTTTTTTATATGTCTGATTCGCGTAACTTCCCTGTCTGGTTATTTCTCGGTAGTTACTACTATGGAATTTAATATTTTTTTTAGTATGATGATAATTTACAAAATGCCAAAAAGGAAATAATTCATGTGTTTCCCCCTCTACAAATTGCGAGAACAAAGCCCATAATATTAGAATAAAAAATATATGTATTCTATTAAAAAATTATATACAGCTTTATATAATTCAAATATGTTTTTTTTTTTTTTCATTTATGTAAACACCACACTTCTATTACTTTAAATTATTAACTTGCATGTCTGTTATTAAAAGTATCTGGCAGAAAGCCAGAAAAAATTCTGCCACAGGGACAATAATATTGTAAATTAATCATTATTGTAAAATTCAATAAATGATAGAACATTAAATAAAATCTAAATTTTTGTTAACATAACAAAAAATTTCTTTGCCAAAATAACTTTTTTTAAAAAATAAATATTATATATGAAGTTAATGCATTTCTAAATTTTATAAAATAAAAGTTTTTAATATAAGAATCTTTTATTTATGAAATGCAAAATTTGTCAAAAACAATTGATTGATATATTTTAGCTCAATTTTATGTAATTATATTGTTTATGCAAATTGTATATTAATATAACTTATGCATCATAATTATATTGTTAAAGCCTAAATAAACATAAAATATCTGTCTTACTTAGAGAAATTTTGATCTTTTCAGCAATTTTATTTTTAATTACTATTTTTGAAATTTATATTGGTTATGTAGGTTTTATGATTAATATTCAAGAAAATTTATTAAGTTAACTTTAAAGTGAATTTTTTAACACTCCTATTTTTCTTTCTTTTTTAAAAAATCCTCTTATTTTTCTTAGTATTTTCTGAAAATTTTGTCTGCCATCCTTGTGGGTATTAGTTACTTAGAGACCATTTGTTGCATTTTTGGCGAGAAATCGGTTGCGTTTATTATAAGTCTGCATGTTTAGTTAAGTCTGTCGCCAAAGATAAATAAAAAGGAGAAATGCTAAATTTAAACATAACTTTTAATAAAAACTTAATAACAAAATTAAAGACATACAAGAATAATCGAGCAAGTAATAACTGAAGAAAAACGTAAAGCAGATTACCTAAGGAGAAAAGAAAAAGTATAGTAAAGAACAAAGTATCAAGATGGTTTCGATAGTAACGAAGTTTTTGCGATAATCACATTATTTAAATTCAGTTCAGTTCAAAGAGATTACAATAAATACTTTGAGCGTATGTTGAAATCTTTAGGTTCGCCAGAGCATGAACTTCTCGAATCAAGTACGATGATTACACCACAAAAACTCCCCCTCCAAATACCTAGGTATAGGTATAATAATAGGTATGGAACTAGGGAATTCTAAATTTTACACGTCTCCCACTTCTGGTAAACACTTGAGGTTGTGATTCGGATTTTGAAGAATTCAAAGGAATGGAAGTTTCCAAAAAGGCAGGTTTGAGACGATCTATACTAATTGTAGCTGTGCGGGATCCAATTTTTAGAGTGAAATGCTTGCTTTTTCGAGAGAGTACCTGGAAAGGTCCGTCGTATGGAGGAGTCAATGGAGGTTTGACCCAATCTTTTCGAATGAAAACGTGAGTAGAATCCATTAAGGCAGGATGAACAAAACAGGTTCGACGAGAATGATCAGAAGCAGGAACGGGTGTAAGCTTTTCCATTGTCTCTCGCAAGTGTTCAATGAAAGTAGACTCTTCAATGGGTTTTGTGGAAGGGTTGAAAAATTGGCCAAGTAGGCGTAAACCAGTGCCGTAAACCATTTCAGAACAGGAACCTTTCAAGTCATCTTTGAATGCTGATCTGATTCCTAGTAAAACGATAGGAAAAGTCTCGGTCCATCGAAGTTTGTCGTGGCACATAATACCTTGCTTTAAGGTTCTATTCTATGCAGGCGCTCGATCATACCATTCGCCATAGCATGATACGGTGTAGTACGTATCCTTGTATAACATGGAAGACAGATTGGCAAACAATTTTGACATGAATTGCCTGCCTTGATCGCTTGTTATTACAGCTGGTACTCCGAACCGGGAAATCCAATTTGTAACGAAACATTTTGCAACAGTTTCAGCAGATATGTCAGAGATGGGTATGACTTCAGGTCATCGAGTATAGCGATCAATGCAGGTTAGTAAGTAACAATAGCCTTCTGAAGGCGGGAGAGGTCCAACCAAATCGATATGGATGTGTTCGAACCTATGATCATGCAACTTGAAATTCTGCAAAGGACTGTTAGTATGTCTTTGAACCTTCAATTTTTGACAGTTTATGCAAGAACGTGTCCAGTGTGCAATATCTCGGTTTATTGACAACTCTTGACAGATAAATCTCTGCTTGATCAGTGCTCTAGTGCTATTGATACCTGGATGTGAAAGACCGTGCATACTGTCAAAAATAATCTTTCGATGATTGACAGGCACGTATGGTTGTACATGGTCGTTTGACACGTCGCAGTAGGGGACAACGTTCGGCTGAACTTCCATTTTCTGTAACTGAAGGGACGAAGATGAATGTGTTAATAGGTTCTGTAGTTCCCGGTCATCCTGTTGAGCTTTAGCAATATCTTCTAGATTTGCATTAGCCAGGCAAATATCGTTTATCCTAGACAGGGTATCAGCTACCACATTGTCAGCTCCAGACACATGCTTAATGTCTGTGGTGTATTGGGAAATGTAGTCGAGTTGTCGTGACTGCCTTGGCGAACAAGTGTCATGTTTTTTCCTAAAAGCGTATACCAGTGGACGGCAATCCGTAAAGATAGAAAAAGATTTTCCTTCAACTGAATCTCTGAAGTGTCGTATGGCAGAGTAGATGGCTAATAATTCCCTATCGTAGGTACTATACTTCTTTTCAGCTGGAGTTAACTTCCGTGAAAAGAAAGCAATAGGTCGGGAACCATCTGGCGTGTGCACTTGTAAGACTGCGCCTAAAGAAACTTAGGAAGCATCGACTGTTATGGAGATTGGATGAGCTGAAGGAAAATATACCAACGTGGCTGAATTGGCGAGGTCACACTTACACTTTTCGTACGCAGATGTAGCTTCTTCAGTCCAATTTACCAACCTATTATCACTTTTCTTAGCATTTTTAAGATAATCATGAAGTATAGCTTGGGTTTGTGCAGCATTAGGAATGAAACGGCGATAGAAATTAAGCATTGCCAAGAATCTTCTCAACTTGGATATTGTTTTAGGTTTTGGCAGGTTTAAAATAGTCTCAACTTTGGCCGGGAGTGCTTTAACCCCTTCAGGTGTGATTAAGCATCCAAGAAAAGAAACAGAGTCTTGGCCTAAGATACATTTAGAAGCGTTTAAAGTTAAACCGTGTTCAACCAATCTTTGAAATACTAGTTTAAGGTGCACTTTGTGTTCTTTTTCATCTTTTGAGGCAACTATAATGTCATCAAAATAGGGTATACAGAAATTTAAACCCGATAATACTTGATTTATAAAGCGCTGGAAAGTTTGGCCCGCATTTCGTAATCCAAATGGCATAAATACATATTCGAATAAACCAAATGGAGTTGTTATTGCTGTCTTTGGTATATCCTCAGGGTTAACTGGAATTTGGTGATACGCTCTACATAAATCTAAACAAGAAAATATCTTCTTACCTTCCAGCAATTGAGTACAATCCTGAATGTAGAGTACGGGATATCTGTCCGGAATAGTAACTGCATTCAATCTGCGATAGTCGCCAATTATCTTTGGCGAGAAATCGGTTGCGTTTATTATAGGTCTGCATGTTTAGTTAAGTCTGTCGCCAAAGATAAATAAAAAGGAGAAATGCTGAATTTAAACATAACTTTTAATAAAAACTTAACAACAAAATTAAAGACATACAAGAATAATCGAGCAAGTAATAACTGAAGAAAAACGTAAAGCAGATTGCCTAAGGAGAAAAGAAAAAATATGGTAAAGAACAAAGTATCAAGATGGTTTCGATGGTAACGAAGTTTTTGCGATAATCACATTTGAATTCAGTTCAGTTCAAAGAGATTACAATAAATACTTTGAGCGTATGTTGAAATCTTTACGTTCGCCAGAGCATGAACTTCTCGAATCAAGTACGATGATTACACCACACATTCATGGATTTCATGTACAAAAACAATGATTGAATTTTTATGGATGATACTGTGCTGCCATGTCACAGGATCTAGTTCTTTCGTATACCTCTTAATATTGTGTTGGACCTCTAGCTTTACAAATTGCAGCAATTCGATGTGGTATGGACTCAACAGGTAGTTGGAGTCTTTTGCAGGAATATTCAGCCATGCAGCCTCAATAAATGTCCTTAATTGGAAAAGTGATGTGTGTGCAGGATTCTAATTTGTTAGGCCAGAAACTCCTAAAAAAACATTAAGAAAAAGAACACAATTTATTGCTGCCTACGCAAAATCTTGTTTGGAAATTATGCTCTTTAAATTTATAAATTGTGTTCTTTTTTTTTTTATGTTATTTTTATTTTATTTTTTTAAGGAGTTTCTGGCCTCCTAATGGTTTGTTTTAATGTCATATACTAATTGATTTCTTTTCAGGTTTATCTTATCTTAATATGAATAGTAAATAGTGTACCTTTTAGGTGTGATATTTTTTCAATTTTATAGTGCTTTTCAATTGTGGTAAAAGTTATTTTTTTGTCTTTTCATTAAGGGGCCTCGGGGGCACTGTTAGTTTTGGTTAAATCCACTAACAACAGAAAGGCTCCTGTGTGTTTGCAGGCAGTGTGTCCCCTGATGAATTACTGTACTGCAAACACATTTATTTTCATTATACACATTTATTTTCATTTTTATTTTAATTATAAAGATTTTATTTATGTCATATTTCTATTTTATATAAAAACAAATTGGGTTTCAGCTGCCTTGTGCACTTTTCCAATTTGATTTACTCTTTCAATGTGTTTTTTTACATCTTATGTATCAAAACTGAATTTTTAAATTGAATTGATTTTATGATTAGTTAATTCTATGTCAGTTTATTTGTAAATCATATAATTCCTAATTTATTACAGGTTTTCTGAATAATAGCTCTTAACAATGGAAATTTGAAATTAAAAAGAATTTTATATATTTAATTATGAGAGAGTAAATTACATTGTGAAGGCATGAATTTGCAAAAAAATTTCATGCATCTATTAAAGTTGGATGATACATCTATGTATCACAAATACAATAACTATCTAAATACAAAAATACCAACAAACAATTTAAAAGATTACCGACATTTGAGAATATCGTAACCAAATGAGTAAAGAACCGTCCATTAAGAAAAAAAAATTTCCTTAATTAATAATGTTTAACAGTTGTTGCTATTTCACTTGATAGAGTTGACAATAATTAAGTGTATTGGTGGATATATTTGTACATATCTTAAATTTTTTATATTCATATTTTTTTTCAAAATTTATTAATACTTTAACCTTGAATTTTAAAAAAAATTTATAACTTTATATTTGAAAAATCATATTACTTATTCCATAATTTATTTTTTTGTATTATAAGAAAGCTATTTAAAATTGATTAACATTTTTCTGATGCAATTGTATCAGAAATTTATATTTATTAGCAGCTAAATTCAAGATAAATTCAGTAAATTTCTTTTTGAATTTTAATTTCTTTAATCAATAATTTTACAAGTTTGATTAATTTGTGAAAAAGCAATATGTTGTTTTGTGTTGTTTTTATAAAAATTACATATTCATAAATATTCATTAAATTTTTCTTTAGATATTGTTCAAAATGTTAAGACATCGTTAGAATGTATATGAAATTTTTACATATTACTTTTTCATTAAATAAACTTGCTTCCTTCCATGCATATAATAATTGAAATTCCTTCTCGTTAAATCTTTCTTGTTTGTTCTTATAAATATAAATTTCTTGCATTGTCCCAGAAAAGTGTAAATCAGTTAACAGTTAGATACATTTCCTAAAGAAATTAAATTTTTATTTTAGTTCAGTATAGTTAGGTATTGCCTGTAATATTTATTTACTAGAAAATATTATTTCAAAATTTATTGCAACTTTTTATAACTATTCAATGTGTTACCAGATTTAGTATTTTGTAAAAACAAAGGATGCTCATTAGAAAGTTTTGAATCTTTAGCAAACTCAAAAAGAATGTTTCCATTCATAGACAAAATAATCTTTCCTAATTATTTCCTGTCTTCACTAAAATTGGTTCACCCCTTAAAATCTCTGACCTATGGGAGACTTTCTCCAACCAATAGTGAACACAACTGTGCACCTACTGGTTATGGTGTTGTCATTACAATTATAGCATTTACTTAGCTCCTTGCAAAGCACTCACCAACAGTTGTTATGATGATGGAAGCATCCTGTGTTTGAGATGCACTCTTCCATACACACATTGCATAGACAATGAAATGAGTGTTGGACTGGCCTTCTCCCAATCAGCCCATAGAACACCTATGGAACAGATTAACCATTCTTCACTCACTTCAGCTGTAATGGAAGTCTTATATTAATATGTACCTCAGGATGCTCATACTTTTGGCCCTTATGAGCCTGGAAGATTCATGTCTTGAATTAATTGAGGAGTGACAATTATAAAAAGCAGACTTGGGTATCAAGTTAATGAAGGTTGTTGTACACGATTGTACACAGTGTGCTGGTTCATTGAATACTAGAAGTTTAATAAGCAATACTTTATTTAACAATTGTAAATAATCAAACCAAAATCATTGCACTATTGCAATGGTAGCCACGACTGGCTCAAACAAGAGTTCAAAAGCAACTGACTAGTTCGAAACAATCACAACAGATGGCGTTTCGCTTAAGACCGAACGTGCCGGCCCCTTGAAATATTTAACATATTTCAACAATAACTAATATGCATTGAAACTACAAGAATCACAATAAAATTATTAGAAATATTTGATTTCAATTAATAGAATAAAATTATGGACTGTAGAAAACTATTTGTTTCAATATTAAATGAATGCACAATTCCAAATTTAACGGAAATTATTAAAATACAATGATACAATACAAATCTAAACTAAAATTAATTCAATGAGGTTTCAACTATTGCCAAACTATTTATTGTCCTCAATAGGTAAAATACTCAATTTATGAATTGGTCTTTTAAATAAACCTTTAGGAGTTAGTACTAAAACAACCCTAACCTTTTTATCTTTGTCAGCTATAGTTTCTTCAACTCTACCAATTATTCAATGACATACTGGAAGATTATCTTCCCTAACTAGAACCATTGTACTAGGGGTAACATTATCCTTCAAAAATTGCCACTTAGTTCGTTCGTGTAAATTAGACAAGTAATCTCTTTGTCACCTTTTCCAAATATTTTGAGTCAATTTTGTAACTCTTTCCCAACTAGACAATCTGGAATTTGAGTGATTTCGGGTTCTATTGGAGCAGTTATTGGACGCCCTATTAAAAAATGACCTGGCGTCAGAGCGTTCATATCATTTGCAGATAATGGGGTTATTGGTCTAGAGTTCAAAATTCCCTCTATCTGCGTAACAAGGGTAAAAAATTCCTCAAAGGTTAGTTTTCAAATTCCAACAGTCTTTTTAAAGTGGGTTTTAAAGGATTTCACTGCCGCTTCCCAAATACCACTGTAATGGGGTATTTGGGTTGCGGTATAAATTCCCAAGTAACCTCTTCTGTTAACAGATAATCAATTAATTCTTGTTCCGAGGATTGAGCCAAACTATATAACCCTTTTAACTCGTTCCGAGCTCCACAAAAATTACTTGCATTATCACTCATTAACATAGAACATTTTCCCCTTCTTACAAAAAACCTTTTTAATGTGGCAATTAAGGCCTCAGTTGTTAAGTCCGTGACAATTTCCAAATGTACTGCTTGTGTGCAAAGGCACACAAAAAGTGCTACATATATTTTTTTAAGACTTACTTTTCTTTGTTTCTTTTGCTTGACAAAAAACGGGCCGCAGAAATCTAAGCCTGATTTATTAAAGGTGACCTCAGGATTTAATCGATAAGATGGTACATTAACTGCTACATTAAAAATATATGTAGCAGTTTTTGTGTGCAAAGGCACACAAAAACTGCTACATATATTTTTTTAAGACTTACTTTTCTTTGATTCTTTTGCTTGACAAAAAACGGGCCGCAGAAATCTAAGCCTGATTTATTAAAGGTGACCTCAGGATTTAATCGATAAGATGGAAGGTTACCCATTAATTGATCAATAGCTACAGGTCTAAATTTAAAACAAGTAACACACTCGTGCACTATTTTTCTGGCAAGATTTCTTCCGTGAATTGGCCAAAACCTTTGGCGAACAGAATTAAGTAATGCCTGGGGACCCAAGATGCAAATCTTTTAAATGGAAATACAACATAATTAAATATGTAAGCTTATGTCCGGCAGGCAAAATAATGGGAAACTTAGCATCGAAACTTACTGCTAGTGGGCCAAACGACCACCCACCCTCAATATTCCATCTGCAACTAAAAAGGCGTTAAGTGATTTAGTCTTACTCTTAGAAGAAATTGTACTTTTCTAAATATCTGCAATATCAAAAGAAAATTCATCCCTCTGTACTTCTCTAATCAAAAACAATTCGGATAATTATAACTCATCCCGCGAAATCGGACCCGTAGTTTTCTTTGCTGAGTTTTTTGCATTTCTTACAAACCTGAAAATCAGGGTTGCCACAGGCGACTAAAATGCAACTATTTTAGGCCTAAGGCGACTTTTTTTGGCTGAAAAGGCTAAAAAAGCAACTAATTTCAGGAATAGGCGACTATTGGGAGACTTTTTTACTTTTGGGGAAGTGTTTTTGCAAAAATGAACGTTACTTTTCAGCCCCCTCGCTAACACGTACGTAATGCCGCCTACCACGTGCCTGTGCTCAGTGACGTCATCACGCTAATCCCTCCCTTGTTATTTCACCCCACTGAAGGAAAAAAAGAAAAACTGCGTTCCTTCATTATTCGTTCGTTCAAGTGGAAGCGTATTTTATTTTTAATTGTATATCTATGTGATGATTTGATTTTCTACCATACCAGTGTCCTCTTCATAACACATTTCAGGTAAGTGAGTTTTATGTAGATTTAGATTTTTCTTAATATTCAATTCTTGAATATTTCTTAATATTATATTCTATTACAGTTTATTTTTTGTTGCTGACATTTTAAAAAATGCATCAAAATAAAATCACATAGGGACGAATCGGTTTTATAACAAAATGACAATGCCTCTGTCAGGGTCGTCCTAATAGCAGGAAGTGCCCCTGGGCATATAAATGCTCTGGGCCCTTTAACATGTCTTACTGCTTAAGTTCGAGGTATAAAAATTTCACAAGCATTAAATATGAAATTAAAAATTTTTAAAACGTGCAATAATTTTGACAAATTTGAACACATTTTGAATTCTCTGAAATTTTAATATACATAAAATTAAGCATTTTTAAGATACTTATAATTTTAAACAATTTGAGATGGTAATCAGCCGTAATCTTCACATTCAAAATAATTTTCAAAAAGACAAAAGGTGATCGCAATAACTAAATGAACAAAAATAAAGATATAACCCCTTATCGAAATAAAAACCTTTAATTATTATTTTAAACAAATTTTGCGAACTTTTTTATTCGCAAATTCTTTGATTATTTCATCAAATTCGATAGTCATTAACACATAACTTTCAATGCACATCAAATGCTTTCATCGCCGTCAGGCTAACCCTGGGAGGTTCTCGTGGTCTTCCTCTCCATGTAACGCAAATGCGGGTTAGTTCCACCCAAAAGTCCTCCACGAAGGCAAAATTTCTCCCAATACTTTATCCAGGAGTTCCCTTGTCTTCTGGATTGGGTTCAAAATTACAAGGCTACGTAGATGAACATTATTTGTCGTAAACCCAAAAATTGGGTCAGCTGTTCAACGCCGGTTATAAAATAAAATAAAACTATTTTTATATAAAAATGTAATTTAAAAATAATGCAATGATAAAAAAAAAATTCGTCTATATGATGCAAATTTATTTATACTGTTGCAAATAAAAATTTAAAAGTAAATTGAAAAATAAACTTCAAGAATCTTTATCAAGAAGTCATCGTTAATATGTTTTTAAAAAATAAATAATTGATTTATTTAACTAATTTGAAAAATTAAACAGAATTGTTAATGATCTTTTTAGCATTAGTCAAGTTTTTTAGAGACAGTATGACTTAAGACTTGCTCACATTAATTTATTTTACATATATATTTTTTCAAAAACGCTAAGACGGTTAAATATTTAAAAATTACATACTTATATTTGTTTATAATAATGCGGATTCACTTTAACAATCAAATTAAAATAAAGAGTAAAAAGTTAATTTTTTCATTAAATTATTTTATAAAACACGGGTTGTATAAACTGTATTTACAAAGTCTTGTTTCGATAATATTACATAATATATTAAATAAGTTACATTTACATTAAATTAAATTTTATGTCACCCTGTATTCATTCAACCAACGTGAGCAATTAAAATAATAAGTACAAAAAATATTTACTATTCTAAAGCAGTATTTATAATTTACTTTTGAGCCAATTAAAACACACACACACATACATACATATATATATATATATGCTAAAATATTGAGAAAATATGCACTCAAAAAATTTGAAACGAAATTAAAACACATTAAGTAAAAAATAAACAAATATATCAAGCAAAAACAAGAAAAAATGAAAAGAGATTAGAGAACAGAACACGCAAGGAAATCTGCATAGTGAGAAGCGAATTAAAATGAACTTACGCGCACCGGAATCTTTCAAGAATGATTTAAAATATTTTCGTAATAAGATTACAAGATATAAAAACAGGAGCATAAATAAGGTGATATCTTATGGGACGTTCTTACTGCAATACTGAAGCGCGTCTAATTTGTTAGTTACCTTGGATGGGCCCGAAAATGGATGTGCGCAAGGTGTATATATATATACTATACTATAGATAATGCAAATAATAACTTACTTCAAATGTGTCGATCTGCGAAAAATGCGTTTTCTTCTCAGCCTTGTCAGTTAATGACATAAAATTATAATTATTAAAAGACTAAACAAATAATAAAGTGTTTGAATTATACAATTAAAAAAATAACAAAACGAAAACGCTAAAGAAAATTAAAATTACTATTTTTTTTTTTTTTTTTCCTTCAAAATTTATGTTTAAAGAAGGGTGAGAATGTTCTTTTAACTTAAAATCTCGTTAACGATGTGAAAACATGCCTTGCCAATCAACGTCTCCTTTTCTTAAAATTATCCCCCTTTTCTTTAAACGTCCACAGCGAATGAACATCAATTTCGCCGTGTCAAAAATTATCCCCCTTTTCTTTAAACGTCCACAGCGAATGAACATCAATTTCGCCGTGTCAAAAATTTATGGTATAGGATTTAGATAAGGAATTTATTTTCTTTAACTTGCAAACCGGTATAGAATGGGTGAAGTTACAAAGTTCATTCCCTATGGGGAAAGAATCCTTCTACAAGAAAGCAATGGTTTGGAGACTGGAAGCTAGCAGAACGAAGTTCTTTTCAATTTGTTACGCTATCATATAAATAGCCTCTTGGACTAGTATAATAAATGGTTTTGTTTCTCGGATTACTCGCCAAAAGGGATTCTCTGGGAGCGAGGACAATGTATGAAAGGACAAGGACAAACTGAAAAGGAAATGCAAGTTGATCACCTAAAAATTTTATGGAAATGTAGAACTTCGGGCGTCTTTTTAAGTTAAGTCATGATTATAAGCTATCCCAACTGATGGTGTTTTCACTGTAATGACTTTTTGTAGAAAGAAAAGCAAAGTATGCCCTTTAAAGTGTGTAATGAAGGAATTCTTTCATAATGTTTTTTTTTTTTTTTAAATGTATAATTTTTTAATTTATTTATCATGAGTTTTTTTTTTAATATAATCTATAAAGAATAAAATTCACAAGGGCCCCCGGGCTCTGTCCGATTGTGCCCATACGTAAAGACGGTACTGGCCTCTGTTAATAGGCGGTATATCGCAAAATATTGATTAAACGTGATCAGAGTGAGCTACTATATCTTCACGTCGATAGAGTAAGAAAGATGAAGTTAATAGCTAACGCAGTTACCGCGCTGAGAAAGACTAATTTCATTTCAGATTTGCTGCAAAGACAATGTTTGTTTCGGAATTGGTTTTGGGATGTTGAATGGCAAAGGACAATTTTAATCTTAGGTCGTGGTTTTGTGTGTTATTAACGTCAGAATGTAGAACCCAATAAATTCTTTTTTGCTTCCTTTTTTTCCCCTTGAAGATTACTTTTCAGAGGGACTTCGCATTTTATTTTGTTAATTATTTTCCGAGAGACTCCTGCTAATGTGAGATGGCTGGGTATCATTTCCTTCTGAATTCATCCATTTATGAAAAGAAAATCTATTTTAAGAAAAGATTTCACTAAATGTTTTATATTTTAAGCGATTCGATTTGATTGCGTTATTTCGTATTTAAATAATTATTGTTTAGTTCTGATAAATTTATCTTTTCTTTATTTCTTTTAGTGTACCTCACTAATTTGATTGAATTTAATTATTTTTAAACCAATAATTCTTTAGTTTTTGCTTTTACAAGTTAAAACAAAGCTTATATTTTATTTTATGTTTGGCCATCTGTCAATCCAACTTTATTTTTTTAAATCATCGAAATTGATAGCGATGTTTTTTCAAAAATCATTTAATACTTAAAGAATATTTTGTTAGTTTTCTCAACTATTTTTTTCTTAATTTATTAAAACTCTCTCAAAAAATATGAGCAAATTTAAAAAAAAAAAAAATTTTTTTAATTTTAAAATTAGTTTTTATGTTCAAAAAAAATTAAAACATAGTTTGCATTTTTATTTTTATAAAATTTCTTTTTTTTATTTTATTGATTTTATTAAAATAAAGCAAAATTTATTTTTACTTTTGGTACTGCGCGTATTTTTTCCCCCCTAATAAATACGAAAAAGGCTGACGTTTTTTAGATTTAGCTTATTAATTTAAAAAAAAAAAAAGAACACTATTTAAAATTAATACAAAGTTAAGGGATATTTTAAAAGTAGCGGTATTTAATAATCCAGAAAACCGGGTAGAATTTTGCTCGGTTTTCCCGCTATTTTGAAGTAAAAATATGAATAAATTTAAAAAAAAAAATTTCTTTTAAAATTAGTTTTTATGTTCAAAAAAAATTAAAACATAGTTTGCGTTTTTATTTTTATAAAATTTCCTTTTTTTATTTTATTGATTTTATTAAAATAAAGCAAAATTTATTTTTACTTTTGGTACTGCGCGTATTTTTTCCCCCCTAATAAATACGAAAAAGGCTGACGTTTTTTAGATTTAGCCTATTAATTAAAAAAAAAAAGAACACTATTTAAAATTAATACAAAGTTAAGGGATATTTTAAAAGTAGCGGTATTTAATAATCTAGAAAACCGGGAAGAATTTTGCTCGGTTTTCCCGCTATTTTGAAGTAAAAATATGAATAAATTTTAAAAAAAATATATATATAATTTTAAAATTAGTTTTTATGTTAAAAAAAATTAAAACATAGTTTGCGTTTTTTTTATAATTAAAATGATTAATTTATTTTCTTAAATTAATAAAAAAGTAAGCGATATTGTGTCGTTTTTTAAGTGGCGTTTTTTTTAATAATAATTTTTAATTTTGTTGTTTTCATTTTTTACAAAATTTCCTTTTTTTATTTTATCGATTTTTATTAAAATAAAGCAAAATTTATTTTTACTTTTGGTACTGCACGTATTTTTTTTTTCCCCTAATAAATACGAAAAAGGCTGACGTTTTTTAGATTTAGTCTATTAATTTAAAAAAAAAAAAAAAACTATTTAAAATTAATACAAAATTAAGGGATATTTTAAAAGTAGCGGTATTTAATAATCCAGAAAACCGGGAAGAATTTTGCTCGGTTTTCCTGCTATTTAGAAGTATAACGATTATAAAATATAAAAAAAAAGCGGAATTTGATCGAGAGGGGGGCAGGGAAGGGACATATGTTTTATTTTCTCCAGTGTGTTAGTTGTTTTTCTGATATGCTACCATTAGTCAAACTTAAGAGAGTGGCATGCTGATTTCGTTTTCTCTTTGATTTACGAGGGGGTGGGGAAAATGTATTGCACACGCATATCAATGAATGTCCGAATTAAGGAACCTTGAAACTTCTAGCTAAGAGTGTTGACATGTGAGATTTATTTTAAATCCACTTTAATTACTCAGTTTTTCTTATCCTTGATTTATTATGATGAATTGTTTTATTATTTCCGATAATGCATTATTTATTATGAGCAAAACGTTTTTTAATCACCAGTTATATTCATCTATTTGCCATCGATTAACAAAACCTTTTTTTTTTTTTTTTTTTTTTTAATAAATTCTGATTTTTTAGAAATGCGTTATCATTAGTAAGTTCTCTTGATGTGGAATCACATCTGCTTTCGTTAAAAATGGTCTTTTTATAAAAATAAAATAAAAGGAGAAGATTGTTGATTAATTTAAGCATATAATTATTTGTTAATAAAGGCAGACGATTATTTTCTGAAGCAGATAGCAGTTTTCTTTTTTTATAAAGTATATATTTTTTTTCTAATGTGAACATTTCTTTGATTTGTTTTCAACTTTCGCTTTTTTTTTTTTTTTTTCCTTTTAATGCATGTATGTGAAATATTTTGTTACATTATTATTATTTTAAACCAATAAATCTTAAATAATTTTTTTTTTAAGAAAAATGAAATAAAGCTTGGATTTGCTTTTACTTTGACTTCTTTATTATTTTGATTGAAAAAATTAAGCAATGATATTGATGTTATAGTAGAATATGTTTAGAATTAATATTTTCTTTTGTGATAGATTTATTCCTTTTTATTTATTTTTGATTGATGTAAAGATTTTCCACTGGTAATTTTTGAGCATATGCTAAATCGCGATACATCGCTATATCGCGACGTCTAAAGGACGATGTATCATGATTTAAAATTTCTGACATCACCCAGTCCTAATCGTGGTATTTGACTATTAAGCTATAGTTTTTGTTATTTGGCTACTAATTTTGATAAATTTTTGTTCCTGTTCAGGCGACTATTTTCATGCTTGAGGCTATTAAAAGCAACTATTTTTGATGATTTTTTACTGTGGCAACCCTGGAAAATAAAACTTAGGATTCTGATTAGTTTCATATAACTATTGTTTTTGTTCAAAAAATCAATTATAAATGTGTTTTTTTCAAAGACAGTAAAATTAAGGTCAGAATTTTTCAGAAAAAGTTCAACCAGTTTAGCCATATATTCATCGCTGAAGAAGGAGAATGTTCGAATTGCTTATTGTCTTCAGTCTTTATAAAAGAAGCGCCATGCCACCAAAGTTCAGAGTTTGAGATTTTGTCTGCAGTTACACCACACGAAATAAGGTCAGCAGGGTTGCTTTCAGAAGGCACGTGTCCCCATTTAAATAATCTAGTGATTTCTTGAATCTTGGTCACCCTATTCGATAAGAAAGTTTTTAACAAACATGGATCACTTCGTATCCACGCCAAAATTATGGTTGAATCCATTTGAAGAGCTCTTAACAGTTTCTGTAGAAGTTTGGACATTAGTTCAGCCACCAATAATTCTAAACGAGGAATCGTCAACTTTTTTATAGGCGCTATACGTGACTTGCTGCACAGTGAGTTAATAGTCACTTTATTCAATTCATTATTACATCATAAATAAATCGCTGCACCGTATGCATCTTGCGAAGCATCACAGAAGCCTCGGATTTCAAAGGAGGCAACAGTTTCATTGGCTACACAGCGGGCTATTTTAATGTCTTTCACACAGAGAAGAGAGGAAGCATACTTCTTCCACTCCTTAACCTTGCAGTCTGGCAGTGCCTGGTCCCAGTCGAGTTTTTGTAGCCAGAGCTTTTGCATAAAAATTTTGGCCTTCACTATCACCAGCCTCAAGAGACCTAATGGATCAAACAGTCTTGAAATGCACAATAAAACTGTTCTTTTAGTACAGTTCGTCAGATTAGTGCTATCTAAAACTGAAAATTCAAACAAATCTGCATTTGGGTTCCATATCACACCACACCGAGAGTCTTAACGTTGTTTTTAATATCGAAATAGTACTCTTGATCTTCATACGGTAAGTTTTCTAACAAGGACTGTACAATATATGACCATTTGTGTAAATCCATGCCACCCCGATGAAGAAGGTTTATTAACTGATTCTTTAACTCTAAAGCAGAAGAAATATCATTAGCCCCCCGAGCAGTACCGTCTTTACGCATGGGCACACCCGGGCATTGCCCAGGGGCCCCAGACACTTAGGGGGCCCTTGAAAATCTTACTTTTTATAAATTGTATTTAAAAAAGCAACTAAGAATAAACAACTTTGCATTACATAATTTTTAAAATAAATACCCAGGTAACAAAATAAGGTTTATTTTCCCTCAGCAAAATGTAAATCTAAAAAGGTTGGTTATGCGGCTTCTCACCTTAAAACGAGATCCCCTGACAGTCTGCTCTTAATTCAAAACCTTAGAAAACTACCTTCTATATAAAAACCTTAAATCGAGGTTGACTTAGGGTTTTCAAGCATGAAAAAATCCTTTAATGAAGCTAGTATCAAGGTGAAAATAATCTTAAATCTAGGTAATTATAAGGTTTCTTTTTCACAAAGTCTTGTATACTCAGCTACATTCCACATTCTCATGAAATTTTAATGGCAATTTGATCCCATCGTTAGTGTGACGTCAGCTAAAACGCCATTATGGATCTAAGTGACCATTTTACTTCAGTGGCAACACTTTTTAAAAAAGTTTTAAAAAATAATTTGTAATCCTTTTAGGATGAAAGGATTAAAAACTGCAATATTTTTGCCGTATTGAAAAACGTTTTTTAGTACAAACATTTTCGTGACAATAAAAAGAAAATTCCAAAGCAAGGTAGCCGTAAGGTTACATGCTTTCTAGGATATATTCTCGTGTAAAAAGTGTTCCTTTTTTTCTAAAAATAGGTATTGATTATCATGCAAACACCAATAGTTTGAATAGTTTATCACCAGAAAAACTTAAAAAAGTCAACCGAAATCTATTTTTCTTCGTTAAAATGTTTTAGGTACTCAACTCTCTAGGTCATAATGTCTCTAAATATGCTTGACAACCAACTCTGTTTAGTATTTATAGTTAATTAATGTAATAATTGAAAGTGTTTAGAATCACACGACAGCAACTTTTAAACTGGTTATGTCTGATATGCATTGAAAGATGTTTCAATATTAATATTATTATAACTGACTTTTTAATAGTTTGACGAAACAATTCATCCCATTTGAATTTTTTTAATTGTTATACCCTAGCCGCGATGGCTCAGGGGAAAGAACGTTCGTCTTCCAATGAGGTGAACCGGGTTCGAATCCAGAGATGGCTGGTCGATACGAATCCGCACCTGACTTGTACAGATCACAGTACTGACGGATCATGGGTTAGAGTCCCTTTGCCGTTAGGCTTACCGTGGGAGATTCTCGTGGTCTTCCTCTCCATTTAATGCAAATGCGGGTTAGTCCTCCACAAAGGCAAAATTTCTCTCGATACTTGATCCAGGAGTTCCCTTGTCTTCTGGATTAGGATCAAAATTACAAGGCTATACGGAGCTGAGCATTAGTAGTCGTTAACCCAAAAATTGGGTCGGCTGTTTAACGACGGCTATAAAATAAAATATTAAAAAAATTGTTAAACCCTCATGTTTTTTAATTTAATTATTTTAATTAGCTTCTCGGTTTTAGCATCTCATTTAAAAAAAATGTCTAGTTTAAAAATGCTTTATTTTATGCGCATTGAGTTTTTGGGGCGATAAAAATGTGTTTAAGTTTGTTAAAATTATAGCATATCTTAAAAATGCATTATTTTATGAATGTGAAGTTTTTTAGTTAAATTTTAAACAGTATGAAGTGTAATAGGGGCCCAAAACATTTCTGTGCCCAGGGGCCCTGCTTGCTATTAAGACGGCCCTGCCCCCGAGACTACATCGTCCATATAACAATCATTTTGGACGACACGATCTGCAATGGGAAAATCCTTCCCTTCATCAATCGAAATTTGTCTTAAGACACACGTTGCCAAAAATGGAGCAGAGGTAGTAACATAGGTAACAGTACAGAGCTTGTAAATTTTAGCTTCTTCATCGTTATTCAATTTCCACAATATTCTTTGTAAGTCTCGTTGATTTTCATCGATTAAGACAGTGCGAAACATACCTTTAATATCAGCCGTAAAGGCTACAGGATGTTTCCTAAATCTACACAGACATGCCAACTGCTCCGGAAAGATAACCAAAATTGATTGCTCCGATTGACCAAGCATTTTCTCCGGAAAGAGACGAAATTCCGGTTAAAAAAAATGTCTTAAAAAGTCCTTACACACGTCAGTCCAAATGTTCCAACGATATTCTTGCTTGTGATTAGTTGTTTGAATCTGACCAATCAGCTGTCTTTGCACATTTTCTACTCACAGAGAGCTATAAGCAAGACTTATTTATTATCAATCGCGGACTTTATTCGTTCGTAGCATTTGCGCGAGGAAGTTGTTTATGCATTGTTTTTATCAGTTAGATGTAGTTTTGAGGTTAAGAGGACGCAATGCCTAACCTCTCAATGCCAGCAGCTAATGCTTTTTCTATGGGAGCTTCATTTAGTAATAACTTTTTTGCATTTTGATACTTTTAAAAAATTCTTTCAGCATTTGAAACTTCATAGTTTACTCTAAGTTTTTGTGAAATCACTTTTTGTTTTACTATAAAATTTAAATTATTAATGTAGTTGAAACATCGGTTATAGAGTTATCTTCTAGAAATCCGTTTTTTATCGAAATTCATTCAGTAAATCTTTATTTTTGAGTTCACATACGCGAACTATACATACCAAGCTTCCAAAAGAAATAATTCGCAATTATTTTCTTTAATTATGAAATGTGTTATTATGAAAGAAAGATGAAAAAATTTGCGAAAAGAGCCTAAACCACGCCTCCCATCTGTCCTCTCTTCATTTACCAATACGAGTATAAGTTCTAGAAGGGGGGTAGGAGAAAAGCCTCTTTACTTTCTTTGAATAGTTGGGGGGTTAGATAGCCTAGGGGTCTTCTATTGTGGTTGAAAATAGTTTTTATTTCATTCACTTTCTTTAAAAGGGGGATGATTTCCGTATCGTGATCTAAGCCAAAATTTGGCGAGATCCCTACGAGTGCCTGCGGGGAGTTTTTTGAGGGGGCGTGGCCAAAAACGTCAAAAATGACGTTTTCGCAAATCG
This sequence comes from Parasteatoda lunata, assembly GCA_949128135.1. Taxonomy (NCBI): domain Eukaryota; kingdom Metazoa; phylum Arthropoda; class Arachnida; order Araneae; family Theridiidae; genus Parasteatoda; species Parasteatoda lunata. Next base: position 99,585,847 of record OX421980.1, on the reverse strand, counting down.
TCGGGAGTGGGATGGGCTTCATGATGTAGGAGCTGTTTGAATTACGAAACTGGAAATTACTGGAAGTGGAAACTATACAAATATAAAAACAAAGAGACTTAGTTTAAATTTAGGAAAAGAACAATCTTTTAAATGAATATATAAGTTGCTAATTATTGATTATCAAAATACGTTTAAAACAAAACATTTATTCTAACTCATGCAACACTGTTCTGACAAAAAATTATTGTAATTAAACATTAAAGAAGAAGTAATTATTATTTTTAAAATAAATTCTTGTTAAATATTATTCTAAAATGGAGAAATTTTTTCTAAAATAGGAAATAGACTGAAAAAAACAAATCACGAGTTAATTGAACAAAAAAATACTTAATGTCATTATTAATTACTTATTGTAAAATTACTTACCAGCTCTTTCAATGAAATTATCCTTAGATATATAAATAAATCACGGAAACTGGAGGAAATACAAATAAAAATATCCCGGGGGAAGTAGGCATTCTTGATTTTCGATTATCGGATCACAAATTAAGTTGATTATAAATAATTTATAAAATATTTGAAGAATCCAGTTTTTAAAAAAACTGTTAATCCTTTGCTCGGCATTGATTTCATTTAAAAAAATAATAATTATGCTTTTATTTGAGCAGTAGGGTTATTTCTAAAACATGAGATTAAAATTATTAGCACTGTCGAAATTAAAATTCGAAAATTGAATTAATAAAATGTATTTAAAAATGCCAAACGTTATGACATGGGGTAAAGTGAACATGCCTTGTCAACATTAAAGCAAAACTGAATTGCACGCTCTAAATTGCCCGCCAAATTGTTGAACAAGATGACGGTCGTTCACGTGTCTCCATATGCGTAGCGTGAGGGAGGGGGGCATTTTTTTTTTCATAGAAAACTGTTTTTTTATTTTAATTTTTTGTAGATATGCATATTAATTATTTATATGAATGTATATCTATTAATAAATGCATATATATATATATATCTTAAAATAAAGGAACAGTTTTCAAAAAACAAAGAGCGTGCTCCCCCCTCACGCTACACCTTTGTTTTTCGTATATCATATTATATACGAAAAAAGAAGGTACCGTGTGCAAAAAAATGCCGCGAAATTGAATTTAAACATGGCTGATGTTTTGATTATTTTTTTTTTTTAGATTTTCATTTCAAATTCTATTCTTACTATACTATTAACACTAATACAGGAATTGATAATTTTTATTCATGCATAATTATTCACGTCTAGTTTAAAAAGTTCAAATAAATTTAGTTAATATTTTTTAGCATTTTAGTAATGCTAATGGTATCTATAAATTAATTCCAAATATTTTCGTGCTAATTAATTAAGTTAATTTTTAATATTTTTTATTATATATATATATATATATATATATATATATATATATATATATATATATATACATATATTATATAAATACATATATTATATATATACATACATTATGTATATACATATATTATATATATATACATTATATATATACATATATTATATACATATATGATATATATACATATTGGTGAAATAAACAGAGCATTTGAATATTTCTTGAAATTTGCGTTACACGGAGAGGAAGACCACGAAAACCTCCACTGAATGATGCTCATTTGCGTGGTAGAAGAAAAAAAACTAGTGTTCGAGGTTGTTTCCAAAATCGACATGGTCTACAAGTCGAAGCAATTTTACAGTGAATCGATTATAGAATTAAGGAATCACTGAACTAATCGATAAATGTTGAATCAACAAAGTGAAAGAAAAAAATCAACGAATCAGATAAATTAATAAATCAGCGAAACAAGAATTCAAAATATCAGTGATCATTTAAACCAAAGAACAGCGAATTTATTAATTAGCCACTCAATACATTAGCAAATCAATGTATGAGTGAATAAAGGAATCAGTGAATTATAAATTAGAGAATCGGTAAATTAAAGAAACAATGAGAGATTCAGCTTTTTAACAACTGAGCGAATTTGTCAATGAGGGAATCGATCAAACATCTATGTTGAATTGAATCTATCAATTAATAACAGATTAGTTAATGATCAATTAATTCATAAATGAGAGAATTAATGAGTTATTAAATTAATAAAAATTAAAGAATATTGGATTAATGAATCATGAGAGAATTGATGATATAGTTAATTAAAATAACCAGAAAACCCATCATTTACTCATTTATTGACTTACAAAATAATTTATAAAGAGAATAATTCTTTGACCTGGTTATTTATTTATTTTTTTCAGTAATTTATCGTTGATTAAGTTAATTTCTTATTCATGTACCAGCTGATAATCATCGTGAAAACATACATAATAAGGGTGGTCATCATGAAACCCCTCTGTAATATTGTCAATTAATTTTAGTGATCTCAAGTTTCACTTTTTCCTCAGTACTATTTTCTTTTTTAATGCGCACTTGGTTCAGTAGGACGTTTTAAATATATAAATATTACATTTACAAATTATATTTTAATTCAATATTTAAATTAGTCCATAAATAAAATTAAAGATTAATTATAAATAGCCTTAATATAATTCCATTAAATTTTTAATAGCTTAAAAACAAAAAATAATAAATGTTTTAGTATAAAATTTATAAGTAATTTATAAATGTAAGAGCGAAAGAATTTTTTTATAAGAGAGATATCTAAAATAAATGAAAGGGAGGAAAAATAATGGACTGGTTAGTTGTTATAATTATGTATATATATTTATAACAATTAGTCCTAAGATTTAAATAATACTTGAATACTTACACATATACATACATGCACATATACATACATGCACATATACATACATGCACATATACATACATACAAATACATGCATAAACATCTACATACATACATAAAAATATAAATGCACACACACACATATATATAGGATAGATATATAATATGATATGTATATATATAATACCACTAGGCTAACTGTGGAGGTTCCCGTGGTCTTCCTCTCCATGTAACGCAAATTCTCTCTATTTATTTCACCTGTATGTATATATATATATATATATATATATATATATATAATGTGATATATATATATATATATATATATATATATTAAATATATATTTATATATATTATTTATATATATATATTAAAACGTCCTATTGAACAAAGTGCACATTAAAAAAGAAAATAGTACTGAGGAAAAAGTGAAACTTGAGATCACTAAAATTAATTGACAATATTACAGAGGGGTTTCATGATGAGCACCCTAATTATGTATGTTTTCACGATGATTATCAGCTGGTACATGAATAAGAAATTAACTTAATCAACGATAAATTACTGAAAAAAATAAATAAATAACCAGGTCAAAGAATTATTCTCTTTATAAATTATTTTGTTAGTCAATAAATGAGTAAATGATGGGTTTTCTGGTTATTTTAATTAACTATATCATCAATTCTCTCATAATTCATTAATCCTATATTCTTTAATTTTTATTAATTTAATAACTCATTATTTCTGTCATTTATGAATTAATTGATCATTAACTAATCTGTTATTAATTGATAGATTCAATTCAACATAGATGTTTGATTGATTCCCTCATTGACAAATTCGCTCAGTTGTTAAAAAGCTGAATCTCTCATTGTTTCTTCAATTTACCGATTCTCTAATTTATAATTCACTGATTCCTTTATTCACTCATACATTGATTTGCTAATGTATTGAGTGGCTAAATAATAAATTCGCTGTTCTTTGGTTTAAATGATCACTAATGTTTTGAATTCTTGTTTCGCTGATTTATTAATTTATCTGATTCGTTGATTTTTTTCTTTCACTTTGTTGATTCAACATTTATCCATTAGTTCAGTGATTCCTTAATTCTATAATCGATTCACTGTAAAATTGCTTCGACTTGTAGACCATGTCGGTTTTGGAAACAACCTCGAACACTAGCTGTTTTTCTTCTACCACGCAAATGAGCATCATTCAGTGGAGGTTTTCGTGGTCTTCCTCTCCATGTAACGCAAATTTCATGAAATATTCAAATGCTCTGTTTATTTCACCAATATGTATATATATCATATATGGATATATATATATGTATATATATATAATGTAAGTATATATATAATATATGTATATATATATAATATAAGTATATATATATACACCGCTAGGCTAACAGTGGAGGTTTTCGTGGTCTTCCTCTCCATGTAACGCAAATTTCAAGAAATATTCAAATGCTCTGTTTATTTCACCAATATGTATATATATCATATATGTATATCATATATGTATATCATATATGTATATAATATATGTATATAATATATGTATATATATAATGTATGTATATATATAATATATGTATAATGTAAGTATATATTTAATATATGTATATATATATAATCTAAGTATATATATATATACACCGCTAGGGTAACATTGGAGGTTTTCGTGGTCTTCCTCTCCATGTAACACAAATTTCATAAAATATTCAAATGTTCTCTTTATTTCACCTATATATATATATATATATATATATATATATATATATATATATATATATATATATATATATAATCTAAGTATATATATATAATATATGTATATACATAATGTATGTATATATATAATATATGTATATACATAATGTATGTATTTATATAATATATGTATATATATATATATATATATATATATATATATATATATATATACATATTGGTGAAATAAAGAGAGAGTTTGAATATTTTATGAAATTTACGTTACATCGAGAGGAAGACCACGAAAACCTTCACTGTTAGCCTAGCGGTGTATATATATATATACTTAGATTATATATATATATATACATATATATATACATGTATTATATATATATATATATATATATATATATATATATATATATATATATATATATATATATACACCGCTAGGCTAACAGTGGAGGTTTTCGTGGTCTTCCTCTCCATGTAACGTAAATTTCATAAAATATTCAATATCTCTCTTTATTTCACCAATATGTATATATATATATGTAATATATATATATATATATACATACATTATGTATATACATATATTATATATATATATTATATATATACATACATTAAGTATATACATATATGTTATATATATATATTTATATATATATATATATACATATTGGTGAAATAATGAGAGCATTTGAATATTTTATGAAATTTGTTTTACATGGAGAGGAAAACCACTAAAACCTCCACTGTTAGCCTAGCGGCATATTTACATGTATTATATATAAATATATATATATATATATATATATATTGGTGAAATAAAGAGAGGATTTGAATATTTTATGAAATTTGCGTTACATTAAGAGGAAGACCATGAAAACATCCACTGTTAGCCTAGCGGTATATTTACATATATATATACATATATTATATATATGCATACATTATGTATATACATATATTATATATATATACATATATGATATATATACATATTGGTGAAATAAAGAGAGCATTTGAATATTTTATGAAATTTGTGTTACATGGAGAGGAAAACCACTAAAACCTCCACTGTTAGCCTAGCGGTGTATTTACATGTATTATATATATATATATATATATATATATATATATATATATATATATATATATATATATATATATATATATATATATATATATTGGTGAAATAAAGAGAGCATTTGAATATTTTATGAAATTTGTGTTACATGGAGAGGAAGACCGCCACTGTTAGCCTAGCGGTGCATATATATATATTTAGATTATATATTTATGCATATATTATATATATACTTACATTATATATATATGCATATATTATATATATACATACATTATATATATATACATACATTATGTATATACATACATTATATATGTACATATATTATATATATATACATATATGATATATATTGATACATATTGGTGAAATAAAGAAAGAATTTGAATATTTTATGAAATTTGTGTTACATGGAGAGGAAGACCACGAAAACCTCCACTGTTAGCCTAGCGGTATATTTAGATATATTATATATATATATATATATTGGTGAAATAAAGAAAGAATTTGACTATTTTTTGAAATTTGCGTTACATGAAGAGGAAGACCATGAAAACATCCACTGTTAGCCTAGCGGTATATTTACATATATTATATACATACATATATTATATATATACATACATTATGTATATATATATATTATATATATATACATATATGATATATATACATATTGGTGAAATAAAGAGAGCATTTGAATATTTTATGAAATTTGTGTTACATGGAGAGGAAGACCGTGAAAACCTCCACTGTTAGCCTAGCGGTGCATATATATATATTTAGATTATATATTTATGCATATATTATATATATACTTACATTATATATATATATACATATATTATATATATACATACATTATATATATACATACATTATGTATATACATACATTATATATGTACATATATTATATATATACATATATAATATATATTGATACATATTGGTGAAATAAAGAAAGAATTTCAATATTTTATGAAATTTGTGTTACATGGAGAGGAAAACCACTAAAACCTCCACTGTTAGCCTAGCGGTGTATTTACATGTATTTTATATATATATATATATATATTGGTGAAATAAAGAGAGCATTTGAATATTTTATGAAATTTGTGTTACATGGAGAGGAAGACCGCGAAAACCTCCACTGTTAGCCTAGCGGTGCATATATATATATTTAGATTATATATTTATGCATATATTATATATATACTTACATTATATATATATATACATATATTATATATATACATACATTATATATATACATACATTATGTATATACATACATTATATATATGTACATATATTATATATATACATACATAATATATATTGATACATATTGGTGAAATAAAGAAAGAATTTCAATATTTTATGAAATTTGTGTTACATGGAGAGGAAGACCGCGAAAACCTCCACTGTTAGCCTAGCGGTATATTTAGATATATTATATATATATATATATATATATATATATATATATATATATATATATATATATATATTGGTGAAAAAAAGAAAGAATTTGACTATTTTTTGAAATTTGCGTTACATGGAGAGGAAGACCGCGAAAACCTCCACTGTTAGCCTAGCGGTGTATTTACATGTATTTTATATATATATATATATATTGGTGAAATAAAGAGAGCATTTGAATATTTTATGAAATTTGTGTTACATGGAGAGGAAGACCGCGAAAACCTCCACTGTTAGCCTAGCGGTGCATATATATATATTTAGATTATATATTTATGCATATATTATATATATACTTACATTATATATATATATACATATATTATATATATACATACATTATATATATACATACATTATGTATATACATACATTATATATATGTACATATATTATATATATACATACATAATATATATTGATACATATTGGTGAAATAAAGAAAGAATTTCAATATTTTATGAAATTTGTGTTACATGGAGAGGAAGACCGCGAAAACCTCCACTGTTAGCCTAGCGGTATATTTAGATATATTATATATATATATATATATATATATATATATATATATATATATATATATATATATATATATATATATATTGGTGAAATAAAGAAAGAATTTGACTATTTTTTGAAATTTGCGTTACATGGAGAGGAAGACCGCGAAAACCTCCACTGTTAGCCTAGCGGTGCATATATATATATATTTAGATTATATATGTATGCATATATTATATATATACTTACATTATATATATACATATATTATATATATACATACATTATATATATACATACATTATGTATATACATACATTATGTATATACATACATTATATATGTACATGTATTATATATATACATATATGATATATATTGATACATACTGGTGAAATAAAGAAAGAATTTGAATATTTTATGAAATTTGCGTTACATGGAGAGGAAGACCGCGAAAACCATCACTGTTAGCCTAGCGGTGTATATATATACTTAGATTATATATATATGCTTAGATTATATATATATATATACATATATTATATATATATATATACATATATTATATATATACATATATTATGTATATACATATATTATATATATATACATATATTATGTATATACATATATTATGTATATACATATATTATATATATACATACATTATATTATATATATATATAAATAGTTTTATTATTTTTTCGTTATTAAGAAATTGAAAAATTTAATGGAACATCATTAAGCTATTTATAATTAATTTAATTATGAATTTAAATATTTTTTGTAAGTAATTTAAAAATTTATTTGTTATAATTATTAAATGTATTCTTTATAAGAGCGATTTAAAAAGAAAATATTATTAAGAAAAATAAATAAATAAGTAATGAAATAAGTTTAATCCATTGTAAATGTAAAGTGTTATGTTAAGAGTCACGTGATATATGACGCTTGAGCAACGCCGTCAGAATTTAAAGTAGAATCATGTGACACGAGACTCTCGATCTGCCTCCTTTGTGAAGCTCCGCCTCATCCCTGTAGACAAATTTGTTTTTCTATGTGCTTCCCGCATCACCTGGGTTCAATCGCGCCTTGGCGAATCTTGTTGGCGTCACAGATCACGATACGGAAATATCCCCTTAAAAGGAGTTAGGATGGAAGACTTTCTTTCGAATTTTCAATGTTTTTTATTATTATTTTTTCTTCTTAATTTTGGCAATAACAACTTATCAAAACATTTTAGGATAAATATATTTAATTAGTTAATAATAATAATAAAACATTATATATATATCAATTAAGCAACTACAAAAAAATTTTGTAATTATATAGACATAGCTAACAATAATTATGCAATCTTCTGTAAAAAATTCTTTGTAGAACTTTTAAATACGGAGTTAAAAAATAGCAAAAATTTTAAACTTCGTAATTTAAATATTAATATTGTCATTAAAATTTTTTAGCTTTATATAAGAGGTTAAAATATTATTAACAATATTATTAAAGAAGGTTTTTCTTGGATTATCACTAATAATCCACCGATTTTAGAATTTATTAAACATAATAAAATTAATTCTATTGCCACTTATGATTTCCAAGATCTTTTCAATAGATCAAGATCTTTCTAAACTAAAAGATGTCCTTTTGAATTATTACTATGATTTGAAAAAATCTTTAATTGTGATTTTGATTATTGGGAAATTCCAATAAACTTTAGTCTTTTTAAAAATTATCTTTGAAATGGAAAATATTTTTACTTTCTAATTGATGAAATACCGGAAGGATCTAATTTTTCATCTCTCTTAGCTAAGTTATTTTTGCTCTAAAAAAAAATTGTACTCTTAATATTAAATTTGTTTTTAGATTTATTTATTATTTAATTATCTTCAATTTTCATGAATATACTTTTTTATTAAATAATATTTACCCCTAGGAATTAACCTCGCTTCGTAATCATGGTAATAATTTTAATTATTTTGGATTTGGGTATTATAAAAGAAGAAAATATCTGCTTTGTTGGTCTATTCGATAAAAGAAATTTTTTTTATTTTAAGGCAAATATGCTAATTACTTGGAATTCTAATGTTCTTAAAAGCATCTATTTAAATACCATTTTTAATCAAATGAATAGAATTAAAAGAATATGTAGTAATGTTTAGTTATCCAAGAAACAAATAGACAAAATTTGATAAAAAAGCAATGGTTACCCAAATAAAGTAATTAAATTCTATATAAAAACATTAAGTTAATTGTATGTTATTGTTAATAAATTTACTAAAAAACTTCTTTGTTAATTTATACAACTTTTACCGTGTGCAAATCCACTTCGGGCAAATCCTTAGCTGAAATTATGAGCATAACAGGCAATTCATATTTCCTTCTCTCTCTTTTCTGTTTTATTTTTTTTTTCTTAAATAAAAGTTAATTTTGTAAAATTATTAATTGGCAACTTCTTTAAATTATCCAGTATAATATTACCTTGCACACATCCATTTTCAGGCCCATCCTTGGTGACTAACAAATCAAACACACTTCAGTAACAACGCACTATGAAACAAAAACCCTCTATTTACGTTTTTACCTCAATTTGCGCTTCTGTTTTAATATTTTATAAACTGGTAATCATGTTACGAAAATATTTTAAATAATTCTTGAAAAATTTCTCATTCATAGAAGTTCATTTAAATTCGCAACTCGCTTTATAGATTTCGTTTTCTGTTTTGTTCTGTTTCGCTTTACATGTTATTGTCTGATTTTGCGTGATACTTTTTCCTAATGTGTTGTATTCCTTTTGTTTCAAAAATTTTTTCGAGTGCTCCTCACACTATTGTATTAATATGTTTTGCTTTACTATATTGATTCAATATTAGAAAGCATTCCTTTTTACGGATATAATGGTGTGAGCTGATGAAAAAATTATATATTTTATTTTCCGGATTTTTATTATTATTATTTTTTTTTTTTTTTTTTTTCATTTTGACTGTCTAAATAAATTTGAATTTTCATGTTGTACTTCCACATTACATTTACAGTGTCAACCGATATGTGATTTATATTTTAATTTCTTCACTAGCAAATGCTAACTATTTCTATGCATGATATAATGTTGCTCAGATTTTTATGTTCATATATATAGATTGCTAATTTTAAATAAGGATATTATATTTTCCCATTTCGTAAATTTTCATAACTGTTCAATAATAATGCATTTTTCTGAAAATACGTTTCATTTTCTTTACAGTGCTAACAGAATTAAATGAACATATTTTATTTTAGTATTTGCAAATCTAATTTTTATTGCTGTGCAGCGTCGTGTATATTCTTGAAAAGGAAAATTTTTTTCACTGTATAATTTGTTTTAATTATTCACATTTTATTTTCCCATTTTCAAATCTCTGCCACTATTTAGCACTATGTGTTTATTCGAAAAGATACTTTTTGACTGTGTCAATCAATTTTATTATCCTTGTAGTACTTCCACATTTGCAAATTCTAATTATTTTTTAGTATTATGGTGTTCTAAAGAAATGTTGCTTTCACAGTGTCTACTGATTTATAGTTCATATGTTAACTGTATATCTGCCAGTTTTTCTTATTTTTTAGCATCATATATATTTTCCAAAAAACGTTATTTTAGTAGAAGCAATAATAGGTTTAACATATTATTTTTATAGTTGCAACTTTTTGTAGCTGTTTTGCTTTATGTTTAATTGTAAAAAAGGTTTTTTTTCACCGTGTGACCGGATATAAATAAATTTTCTCGCTATATTTTCACTATTGCTGCAAATTAATTTTCTGTAATGCATGTATGCTGTATTTATTCTTGTCCGAAATTATACTTTAGTTTTTTTATTTTAGTATAATTTTCTCCATTTATTATGTTTTCAGTCTGAATTATTCGCAGTTAATGAATCAGGATCGGTATTCTGTAAAAATAAGTAGAACCAGAGACACAGTGAGCAGCTAAAAAATTAGTAGTTCATAAAGTAAACTCAAATTCCTTTTTCGCAGGTATTTAAATTTTTTTAAATGTTTCAATCTATGTCATACTTTTAAAAGTATATAATTATAACTTTTTATTAAAAATTGAGCAATGCATATTTAAAGGCGTGTTTAAGATGAGTTATTTCGTTGAAATGAATAATACGTGTGGGTTACGTTAGATATTTATACTATAATTAGCTGTCATCTTTAATACGTTTATTTTTAGTATTTTATTAAAAAAAAAAAAAAACGCGTGTCTTTTGTTGAGAAACTCTTTTTTATATCTTGCGGGAAATTTCGATAGATATTTAAAAATGACGGTAAAATGTTCACTTTAAGAAAATAAATGTTTATTTCAACTTTTAACTACTACAAAATGCCCATAATTAATTACCATTGTATTATTTACTATGCCAATGTTACCTTGAATTACCTTTTTGATATTACATTCCTTTTTTCCATCCGTGATAAAATAAGAGTTTTGCTCTTGTTTTAAGCCCTTATTTTGTCACCATATGTAAACATAATGAAATATTGTACATTACTTGTGACTCAAGTTATACTGTTTGTAATGCACATACACATGTAAACTATTTATATATATTATAAAATAAGAGTTTTGAGTTTGATTTTTAGCCCTTTATTTTGCCACCATATGTAAACATAATAAATATATTGTAATGCACATATACATTATTTATATTTTCTCTATTTTGTATTTTTGTTATTTATATTTTCTCCTTTTTATGTTTTTATCTTGATTATACAGAACTAAAAGATCAGGATCGTTATAAATAAAGGTCTTATGCTTTTAATTAGATAATTTTTTTAATTGCATGCTTTGCCCACGAAAATGGAATTTTTTGTAATATTACAGTCATTTTCTCTATTTTTGATTTATTATTATTATTATTTTTTTTTTTTTTGTGTGCGAAGTTCTGACATATGTTTACAAACTTATCTGCATTATAAATAAGTTTATACTTCATTACGTAAATAAGAAATATCTCAAAAAAAGTAGCTCCAGAACATTTTTTTCACTCAATTTAGACCCCCAAAATTTCACACTAGTGGCCATTTTTTGTTTGAAATAAAGTGTCTCTTAGCTTTTACATGTATCTGTATGAACAGGTGTGTGTTCATAGATACACAATTTAAATGAAAGTAGAGAATTCAAAATGTGATCAAAACAAAATTTTAAAACTGTAGACAAAGTAGAATGACAAAAAAAAAACTAAGTTAGTTTGCTGATTATCAAACTACACGCTACCAGATGTTTCATCTGAATGCCATCTTTATAAAGCTGAAGTAATATGAAACATGTGGTGAAAATTCACTTTAAAAAAGAATAGTAAATAAATAAAAATAAATAATACTAAAATATAAAAATAAATAATAATCAAATAGAAAATTTAATAATTCGAATAGAGATTGAAATGTATGAAACAGAAAAAAATATAAAATTATTGAAACAGAAAAAAATATATAATTATTTTTCTGTTAAAATATTTTTGGTTTTTTAATTTCTTTTTCCTTTGCTTTAACACACATGCACTCACCCATATTCACATGTTCGTATGTGTCTTAAACTGTTAAAAATGAAAGAAGAAAAATTCTCAGACAAATACACTTCAGCAAAATTACAAAGCAATAGAAATAAATTATAAAATTTATCGAGAAATTATTATCCTTATTTACAGAAAATAAAAACTTTCCGGATGGTGAATGTAAGATTGAAAAAGATACCTCAAAACTAAAATTTTCTTTGATGCAACCTAAAAAGCGTTTGATTTTAATTTTATCATTTTTTATTATTATTATTTTTTATTTTTATAACTTTTTATTATATTGGTATAAGTTTTAATCATTTTCTTTAACTCTGTATTATAACTTTATAAACTGCCTACGTTTTTAGAAATTATATTTTTCTCAGAATTTTTATATTTCTTCATATATTTACAGCTCAATATACTTAGCAGTTCTAGCGCCGATTATTAAAACTAAGTTACTTTAATTAATTATATTAATTCCACACACATAAATGAAAATTTATATTCTTCTTGGTGTTCTATTTTGAAATGAATTAATTGTAAGATATAAGTTAATCCCCATTATCTTTTAAACACCTATTAATTATTCACATTTTTAGTTAATGTAAATAAATAGTTAGAATGTTTATTCTGGATATTTCACAATGAAACTAAGAAGGTGTTTAAAAATGAAAGACCGCGAACCCAGAATCACTTTACGAAGCTAATGCTTACATTGTTCAGTTTTAGGGAAATTGGGATAGTGTAACTGACCCTCTATCATATATCACTGTCACTGTACCAATTCACTCCTCCCTCAAAGCGATGCCCCCATAGTGCGAGACTTATACAACTGATTTTGCCAATTCAGGTTTTTTATCTGGGTACTGCGTCCTCTTAAGTTCATCTGAAATGGCTAATTTGGTAAAGCCAAAATATTATCAGCAGTATAAGGAAGCTTATTCTGAGGCATGGCCTATTTAAAAAAAAAAAAATCTAAAGTATCGTTAAATCACGTATTTTGCCAAGCATGTGATTTAGATTTTAATATATCGAATGGCGGTTAAGATGATTGCCGTTGACATATTGAAAAATGCAAAACAAAGGAGTCACATCGGGATATACGATCGCTTTTTATAAAGCGAGAGGACTTAAGTGTAATTAAAACTGAATTATTGTGTTCTTTACTTTACTTATTTAAAAAAAGTTTTTTTTTTTGAATGTTTGATTTACATTTTTAAAGGGATCAGTCTGCGTATGGTGTGCGGTATTGGTCCTCGTTAAACTGTTCTACCGTAAAGTGCTTAACTTCGCGTGCAGGTCGTTGGGCTACCGAAGCAGGGGTGCCATCCCCTCTGCAGAGGATCAAAATTGTGATGGCATGTCTTCGGATCATCCTCAGGGATGTTTCCCAGACCGTCGCCAATAGCCCATTGTGCAGCTCTAGTGTGACGTAAATTAACTACATCCACATTTTTAAAGAACTCAGTTTCAGTACCTAATATTTTGTTTGGCATTTCAGTTCCTCATAATTTTTTATTATTTTATTATCAACAAATCAGTTTAAGGGATTGTTAATTATTATTATTTATTTATGTTTTTTTTATTGTGCTGAAAACTCTCTGACAAGCAGCATTGTTGTGTTTCTTATTTTTATATTCTATAAATTATGTTCTTGTAATTTATCTTATCCATGCTTATAAGTTATTATTTTTCTTTGTCTTATTATTGTGTATTTTTTTTTTTTTTTCAATTCTTAAGGATTCTGTTTTAAATATATTTTGTTTGTTTCATTTTTTTCAAAATCCTAGATTTTTTTTTCTTTTTTTTAACTTACATACTGTCAATTCATAATTTTATAATTTCAATGTATACAAAGTTGAAGTTGATTAGTGAAGAGTTGGTTGTGATTAAATTATTAGACTTTTAAAAGCTTGATTTTATTTTATAATTTTCTTGGAGATGTGTAAGTTAAGTATCAGCATATGTAATTAAACAATTATATTGACCTTTTGAAATGTGATTTTTTTATTATTTTATCCATTTTAATTGTACTTTTAATTTATAAGATATTTAAAAATGTTTGCATATAAGATGTTTAAAAATGTTTGCATATAAGATGTTTAAAAATGTCTGCATTTAGTTTTAAAAGTACAAATTTAATCCTGGTAGTGGTGTATTGATTTATGGTGTAGTCTAATTGCGATAATTGCTCCTGACAAGCCTTCCTGGAAGTTGGCATGTCTGAATCTATACATAATAGAAAATAAATCATCCTGAAGCACGCCTCCCTTCATTTGTATAGAGTTATGTGATTCACCACTCGATGTTTGCGCACTAGCATAAAAAACGACACGCAATTTTGTGGTAGTTTTGTGAGGGCGATGTACGTCAAGATGGGGAATATAATTACTAGCATTTACATTAATATTGGTGTCAATTAGTTGCATATGTCCTGAATCTTGATATTCATGCATAAAGTCTTTATATAAGTTACAAAGTTCAGGATTAGAGTCTAACTTTCTATATATATTATTCAATCTCTTTAAAGCTAGTTTCTTTGAATCACTAAACATTGGTGATCCTTTTTGAGTGGCATTTGAACCACATATCTACCACATTCGCTGCGATAATGAGTTTTTAAAAAATGGTTTTTTACACAACAAACATTTCAAACTAGATTTTAGAATAAAGGATTTACTTTTATTTACGGTATGGAGTTACAATTTATTTGGCTGCACACCTTCTAAAGTCCAAAAACTTATCCCATTTGGACAAATTAGAAGTTGTTAGAGACATTTCAAATTCCTTACGTGTATTTTTATCTACTTTTTGTAGAATAATATTCATTAGCAATTGATAACATAATTCGTTACTTTCTAATTTCAAAAGTTTTAAACCTCTTAAATTACGGTTTAACACATCAATAAGTTTTCTTATGTCTTTAAAAGAATCATACGATAACTTTTCTAAGTTCAAAATATTAGAAATATAACTATTTACCACAATACGCTTATTCTCATATCTATCAGTTAAAACTTTCATTAAAGATTCAAATGAATCCTCACTAGTTTCTATATGATTAGCATCGCCCTTAAGCAATGATCTCAAATAAATCAAATTTTGTAAATCAGACAATGAAGAATTATTAGATGTTGGATTGTTGTTTAAAGCTTGACCAATGCTCAATTAAATGTAGGCAAATTAATATCTGGTAACTTCAAATTCATTTTAGTTACAATAGAATCATTGCCTCTAACTTCATTATGTTGAAACTTAAGTATAAAGGTTTGCATGCATACCTTTATATGATCTATAGATTCTTCTAAATTGTCCGTTTCAGCTTCAAAATTGGGCAAATCTTTTTGATCGAGGGTGGCGTAGAATCCAATTTTAATTTCTCTAGTTTATTACTAGTATCCAAAACGTTTTCTAATTTACATTGTAGCAATAATAGTCCAGCTGTTTTGGCTTTCTCGCGAACAAATGTCTCTAATTTGATTATTCGGCCTTTCAAATAACCCTTTCTGCGACTAAGCACAGTCTTTTTAGATTTCTTGTCTTCTTCACCACTACTGCTCATTATGAAGAAAATGAAATGAAACTACACAACAAGCCGAAGGTACGACGTCTCCGGCTCTACTAGGATCACTTTGCTATGTACACGATTGTACACAGTGTGCTGGTTCATTGAATATTAGAAGTTTAACAAACAATACTTTATTTAACATTTGTAGATAATCAAACCAAAATCATTGCACTATTGCAATGGTAGCTACGACTGGCTCAAACAAGAGTTCAAGAGCAACTGACTAGTTCGAAACAATTACAACAGATGGCGTTTCGCTTAAGACCGAACAGTTGTCAAGGAAGCCACTAAATTGAAACAAATTGATTATGAGACTCTGGGTGAAAAATCACAATTTAAAACATACATGAAGAAAATAACTTTTAATTGTTGGAATGATGACTAGAAGAGAGAGAGATGACAGGAAAAACACTTATAAATTTTTTAAAGACACTAGCCTAAAGCATGTGCAGGCTAATTTTTACTTGAATCAGCTTCTTACTGGTGATGGAGTGTTTGGGACCTACCAAACAAAGATTCTTTATAAAAACAGCAGCAAGGTAAGACATTGTGCACCTTGTTAAAGATTGTTCAAGATACCAGGCACTTCGTGGTCGCCATATGAACAACAATCAAGACGAGCATCAGTGGTACGCTATACTGGCCTGCTGGAAAATTGCGATCAACATCATTAAACATGCTCTTGAAGACATTTTAGCCCCTGATGCACTTACTCTAGTCATTACAACAAAATAAAACATGTCATCTCATTTTTTACCAAATAACCTTTAGCCTTTTCAACTGTTTTTGTCCACTAATTGGATTTTAGCTTTCAAGGACTTTTAACTTTTATTCAATTACTATATCTCACTATGTTTTTCTATCGGCTTTTTACACACTGTTGCTTTTAGCTTGCTTTGTTTTAATGTTTTTTATTAGCTGTTTTAACTTCTAAATTTTCCATGTGTTTTCATTTGCATTTGGTGTATGGGCCCTACGGCCTGTAACCATTAACTTACATACATAGACAAAAACAATATTTTCTTAATATATATTTTGCTAAATTCTTATTATTACTGTTATTTTTAAAATTATGAATAATAATAATATTGTTTCCCTCCCCCCCTTCATTTAAGTAACAAAATCATTATCCAAATGAAACATTGCAGTTCTTAGAAAAATATCACGACATATCCGGAAATATCAATATTTTTGATGATATACCATGATATTAAAAATTCCAATATTGCTAGTCTTTGCAATTAAAAAAACTCAAGCGATTTAAGAGTTTGTGCTTAGTCTTACAAAAACAATTAATGCTAGACATAGTAAAGGGAAAGATTTAAAACGATCCCAAAAGACACACAAAAAAGGCTGTTTACACCAGCATAAATTATTCCCTACTCCCATAAAGGAGCATTTTGGGATTGTTAACTGTAGAATTGGCTAGTTCCATAGCCTTAACTGAAATTAGAGAAATGGTTTAACCTGATGCTTTCACAAGACTGGTTGTAGGTCCTGAGTCAAAATTTATCAAGAGGTTCTGTCCCAAAAACACAAAAAATGTAATTTACATATTTATCGAAGCCTTTTTAGCAGATATATAAGTCTATGTAATTGAAACTAATGCCTTAAGTAAATGAAATAAGGAGAGTAAAAAACTTAACAACTTTAATATAACATTTAACAAGTAAATAACATTCGTGAAAATATTAGAACACAATTATAGACAAAGATCGCTGACGTTTTTTCTCCCGTAGAACACCAAAGCTAAACTATATCTTCTTTTCACAGAAAACTAAACTGAAACATTTTTTAGTTGCCAGATCACGAAAGTTCAAAGGTAATGCCGCCACACCATCCCCCTTCCTGAAAAAAAAAAATTTTTAAACAAAATTTTATGTAGAAAACTGTGCATATTTGGCGGGGAAGTGAACTCGTCTTCCAGAGCGAGTCCGAAATGGGTTGTTTTGATCTGGAGGAATTTCTTTTACAATTTGCTTTTGCGGCTGAGATGTCTCTTTAGATGTAGGTTCTGGCTGTGTTGATAGAGGGTGGGAAGTATCTTGATCAGGTAGTAGATGAGCAGGTTTAAGTCTATCGATGCTTACAGTACACTTTTTATTATTTAAGAGAATTGTGAAATTTTTGTCATTTCGAGAAATTACTTTATAAGGACCTGTATAAGGCGTTGCTAATGAAGGTCTCATAGCATCAACACGTAAAAAGACATGAGAGCATGTATCTAGGTCTCGGAAAGCAAATGTAGATGGAGAAGAATGGTAAGCTGTTTGCTTTGGTTTTAACTGTTGAACGTGTTTTTTTAATTTCTTGATAAAATCAGGTTCAGTCACATCTAATTCTTCGTCAGAAAAAAATTGACCTGGAAGATGAAGATTTTCTCCATAGACCATTTCTGCCGTGGAAGATTGTAGGTCTTCTCGAAAGACAGTTCTCAGTCCCAGTAGAACTAAAGGTAGGGCGAGAGTCCAATTTACTGATGTGTGACACATAATTGATGCTTTAAGAACACGGTGCCATCTTTCAATCAGGCCATTAGCCTGTGGATGATATGATGTAGTCCGTGACAGGTGTATGCCAAATGTATTTGCAAAGCATTTAAAAAGTTCACTAGTAAATTGAGTTCCTCTATCTGTTGTTACTCTTTGAGGTACTCCAAAACGTGCGATCCATCCACTGTAAAATCCCTGAGCAACAGTTTCAGCTTTTATATCTGTTAATGGTATTGCTTCAGGCCAACGAGTAAATCTGTCTATGCAAGTTAAACAATATGTAAATCCTTGCGAAGACGGCATAGGACCTACCAAATCAATGTTTATATGATTGAATCGTTTGTTGGGAACAGTAAATTTAGAGAGAGGAGAATGCACATGTCTCGTGATCTTGGAACGTTGGCATGATACACAACTCTTTGTCAAGAGGGAGACATCTTCTTTAATGTTTGGCCAAATGAATCTCTCACTTATAAGTTTGACTGTTGCTTTTATTCCAGGGTGAGCCAGATCGTGCAAGCAATGGAAAACTGCAGTGCGATGTGATTTTGGGATATATGGCCGGATCATCCCAGTAGAGGTATCACAATATAGGAAAGTTTTCGGATCAGAAATGCTAATCTTTTTCAACTGCAGACCAGTTTCACTGTTAAGTAAGGCTTCTAATTCTGGATCATTTGTTTGTTCTTGAGCAATCTCAGCATAATTTAAGTCTCTTGGAACTGCAATCTGTTGAATTCTGGAAAAGGCATCAGCAACTGCGTTTTTTAAGCCGCTGATGTGCCGGATGTCATTGGTGAACTCACTGATGAAATTTAGTTGATGAATTTGACGTGGTGAAAGATTGTCATATTTTTGAGTTAATGCATGAGTTAACGGTTTATGATCAGTAAACACTATAAAATTAGTTCCTTCCAACATGTAACGAAAGTATTTTATGGATGTAAAAATTGCAAGAAGTTCACGATCACATGCGCTATACTTTTTCTCTGCAGCACTCAATTTACGAGAAAAGAAACCTAAAGGCTGCCACTCCGCATCTTGATGACTTTTCTGATGAACGCATGCACCAACAGCAGTATCTGAAGCATCTGTCATCAAAGCCAGCACTGCAGATGAATTTGGATGAGCCAAATAAGAGATTTCTTTTAATTCTGCTCTGCAAGATTGGAATGAGTTTTCAGCTTCAATTGTCCATGAGAGAGGAGTTTTGTCATTTTTCTTGCAACGTCCCAGCATTTGATGTAATGGTAATTGCTTTTGAGCAGCATGCGGCAAGAATTTACGATAGAAATTTAGAATTCCTAAAAATCGTCTGAGTTCGCTTACTGTTGTTGGCTTTGGATAAGTAGAAATCGCTTCAACTTTGTCTGGTAATGGCATAATACCATGTTCATCAACCAGATGACCTAAAAATTTGACTTTTTCTGCAGCAAAAGTGCATTTTGAAAGGTTAACGATGAGGCCATATTGTCTCAAACGCTCGAAAACTTCCTTGACATGAAGGAGATGTTCTTGGATTGTGGACGAGGCAATCAAAATATCGTCAATGTAGACAAAACAGAAGTTTAACCCTTGCAGAACCTGGTCAACAAAACGCTGCATCGTCTGTGCAGCATTTCTCAACCCAAAAGTCATGAAATTAAATTCGAAAAGTCCAAATGGGGTGATGATGGCAGTTTTTGCAATGTCTTCCTTGCGCATGGGCACTTGATGGTAAGCTCAGCAGAGATCAAGCGTTGTGAAGACAGTTTTTCCGTGTAAATTAGTAGAAAAATCGTGTAAATGGCGAATGGGATACTTGTCAGGAAGTGTATTGGCGTTTAACGCACGGCAGTCTCCACATGGTCGCCAAGAACAATCCGATTTTTTTACCATGTGCAATGGGCTTGACCAGCAACTTTTGGATGGACTACATATTCCTTGTTGTACTAGGTAATTAAATTCTGCTTTTGCCGCTTCCAATTTATCAGCAGATAGTCTTCTCGCCTTTGCAACCACTGATCGACCCTTTGTTTCAATGACATGACTGACATAATGAGGTATAGTCTTTTTTTCTAGTTTTCTCTCCTCGAAAATGTCTTGGTATTCACTAAGTAAAGAATGAAATTCCGCAGACGTTTTCAACACAGTTATTTTAGGCGTTGATTCATAAGAAATTTTTCCTCGAAATGCTACATTAGTTAGCTTATCAATTAACGACTTGGATTTTAGATCCACTAAAATGTCATAATGTGATAAAAAATCAGCTCCAAGAATGGGTCGTGATACATCAGCAATAGTAAATGTCCAGGGAAAGATGCGACGCAGTCCAATATCAAGATTCAATTTTCGTGTTCCATAAACTGGAATTTGAGAACCATTAGCAGCAACGAGTTTCAAGATGGACGGAGTCTTATTGCGTTCATTCTGAAAAGGTGGCAAAACGGAAATATCAGCGCTAGTGTCTACTAATAATTTAAGACCTAATGTCCTATCAATAACTATAAGGCGACAATTTGCATGGCCGTTGGCGTTCGCCGCCAGTAACGCATGGCCGTCTAGTTTCCCTGCTTGAAACTGCAGGGTTGGGTACATTTGTTAGCTCTTTCCCGAAAACGATAATGTTACCAGCAAAGTCTATTTTTGCTTGTGGAGCGATTACGGTGTTTATTCATATTTTTATCATGGCTTCTACCTCGGAAACGCAACACTTTATCAAGTTTTTTATTTAATTCACACACTTGAGCTTGTAGCGATTCAATAGTATTTGAATAATCGCCATCGTTTGGCACTTTTTGTTTCGTTTCTGAACTAGCAGTGAAGATTTCGTTTGAAAAAGTAACATCAGCAATCTTATCTGCCATTATTGCTAATTTATTAAGAGTATCTGATGAAGTACTCAAAATAGCTTGCATTTGTGTGGGAAGTCTTTGAAGCCATAATGATTTTAGCAATGAGTCGCCAACACAATCACCAGCCAAATTTTGCATTTGTCGCAGCAATGCAGACGGTCGTCTATCACCTAATGCGATATCTTGTAAGAGTTTTTTTAAACGACGTTCTTCAGAAATACTGAATATTTCAATCAATCTTTGCTTTAAAGAATCATACATGTTTGTAACTGGAGGTGAAGTGATAATGTCACTGACCTGCGATAAAATGTCCGTCTCGTTTGAAGCGACGATCGTATGATATTTTGTGTTATCTTGAGTAATTCCAGAAGTGATAAATTGAGATTCAACCTGTGAAAACCATATTGCAGGATTTTCTTTCCAAAATTGGGGAACTTTAACAGCTACACGCGAAAGTTCTGGCATTGCAGGCTCCGTTTTAGAACTGTTTCCATTTTCGCCATCCATCACGTCCGTTGTCACCAGT
Organism: Parasteatoda lunata; assembly: GCA_949128135.1. NCBI lineage: Eukaryota > Metazoa > Arthropoda > Arachnida > Araneae > Theridiidae > Parasteatoda > Parasteatoda lunata. The sequence goes on along the minus strand of OX421980.1, from coordinate 99,563,318 downwards.
TTAGCAGATATATAAGTCTATGTAATTGAAACTAATGCCTTAAGTAAATGAAATAAGGAGAGTAAAAAACTTAACAACTTTAATATAACATTTAACAAGTAAATAACATTAGTGGAAATATTAGAACACAATTATAGACAAAGATCGCTGACGTTTTTTCTCCCGTAGAACACCAAAGCTAAACTATATCTTCTTTTCACAGAAAACTAAACTGAAACATTTTTTAGTTGCCAGATCACGAACACACCTGCCGCCACACCTTTTATAATTCACCCTTTGGTTCTCAAAATTTTTTCTAAGCATGTTATTGGTGATCAAAATGGGCTACAGGTGGTGTAAAGCTCTCTACATATGGCAAAACTTTGCATGTTTTCACCATTACCATCACCTTATGGAGAGTCATAGGAGAGGGGAGTACATTACTTTCAGTCTCAATTTTCAAGTGGATAAAAACTCTTTAAGTTGCAAAACTATGTGGAACTGAAAGCTATATTGTATTTAGTTCTAGAAGAAAGCATTTAAATAAATATTTTGATAATTAAATATGAAAAATATTAAGAAAGAGGAAAATATCGTATTACATTACTATACAACTGAGAAGGATTAAGACATGGAACCAGGCTTCTCTCCAGATGGTGTATTTGAGCATTGCTATGGCGAATATTTATATTATACTTCATTTTACTTTTAGCACTGGAGAGAAAGCAGGTACACTGAATTGCAGCTGTTGTCATTGAAACTGGGTTGCTGTAAGATAGTTGGGGGCATGAGGCAGCAAGAAAAAGGAGAAAAAGTGGCTAATATTGGTGTTAAAGAATACAAAGCGCAGATTTTTAAAAAAAAATTTTTACCAAGAATCTTACTAAAATTTTGAGCAAAATACAGAAAAGAGCAAGTTTTTTTTTAGAGCATTTCTAATAATTGATATAAAATACTAATTGTAAGCTGATTTCTTACTATAATTTTTGAAAAACAGATTTTTCCTATTATGATTTTTAAAAAACAGATTTTTCCTGTTATGATTTTTAAAAAACAGATTTTTCCTATTGTGATTTTTAAAAAACAGATTTTTTCATTAATATTTTTTGACTAAACGAATTATTACTAACTGTTATATAACTAATTTTAAAGGAAATAAAATTATATTTAGAAAGATATATTTTTTTTATTTATTAAACCTAGCTAAAAAATACACAGAATTTCCGTATATACTTTACTTCAGATACTATTTTTTTTTTTTGTATCCTAAGTTTTTTTTATAGATTTATATATTTTAATTGGTGTTTGGTGGGGGAAGGAAGAGTCAACATAGGCATGAAATCATGAATAAGATCACACGTATGTTTTATAATATTTATTGTTCTTTTTTTTTCTATAAAGAAATCACATTTTTTTCTGTTAAGTTTTTTTTATTATAAAAGTAATTTTAATTCTGAAATATATTTGCTTCCATAAAACAAATGAACTTACCTAAAAAACCTCTCTATACGGAAAGATTGCCTTTTTCTTTTCTTGAAAGAAATTCCCAAGTCTTTAAAAATCCAATATAAAGCTTAATTAATAGCTACTAAAACAAACTAACAGAAAACCAGCTAAAATTTAGTAAATAGCAAAAAAAAAAAAAAAAAAACAAGCTAACATTAGTTAAATACCAAAAAAAACAAAAAATTAACGGTTACTAACTATTAAAAACAAAAGAACAATTAAGCGACGCGGGTCAAAGAAATTTATGTAAAGCGCAAAGGCTAGGAGACTCGAGAGAGCTGGCTGACCAGTGCAAAAACATAGCCAACGCCCCTGGTCCTCAGAAACTAATTTATCGCCAAATTAAAACACCTCTTTCTTTGTACATTCGCTTTCCTGAGAAGGTATTATTAAGTTAAGTACATTTAAACATGATGAAACTAAAACATGTTTCAAAATACATATTTTTTATAATATAATATTTATTTATGTTTGTATGCACATTTAAACTGTTATTAATTCCGAAATAGCAAAGAACTACTTTTCAAAGGTGTAGTATTACATTTCCTACCTTTCCCTGCAGTGCCAACTTGAGGTGAAACGAAGTATCGGACATATTTTTGGATTTTGGAAAAATTAAGAATATTTCAAATGTATATATACTTTTAAAAAAATTCTCTGCAAATTTTTTTTTATAAAGCATTGTGTTCAGTCACGCCCTCTGCTGATCTGAGCCCGAGGACAATTACCCCTATTTTTCTCTCTTTGAATACAGTTTTGCACTTGCACTGTCTAGAAAATTAAAATAAAATAATATATTAAACCTGGAGGAAGCATTTTTGAGATCTTTCATCATTCGCTGTACCCTATTATATGTATAAATTTTAATCAAAAGACTGATATTACTTTGTAGGTAAGCCTTTTACACAAAGTGTAAAATTTCGATTTTTAAGGCATCCTATATGGTTCCCAGATTAATTCTTCATATATCCTTAATAATTTTTCTTTCTTTTTCAGTCTGGTCTTTGCTACCCCATTATGCTGTGCATTATTTCCACAACAAAGGTAACACTTTTTCTATCAGAAATATAACTCTATGGTGAATAAATGTGGTTCAATTTCTACTAAATAAGTTCAATTTTTTTTGTCTGTTTACAAAATGGTTCAAATATTTAGTTAAAGTACATTATTTGAACAGCTAGTGTCTTGGTCTAAATATCACGACAAGACTCTTAAGGATAGAGATTTTAGAAAACTATGTAATTGTCAGAGAATTTGGTTTTGGCTTCTCTCTCTCTCTCCTTTTTTTCTGAAAAATATGGATGGAAAATTTGTATATTTTCATCAGAACCCACGGGTCGTTCTACACGTAAAAAGTCATATACAGTGGAAAGTCGCGTATCCGGAATCAGTGGGACTTCCCAAGTCCGTATATTCGATTTTTCCGTATAATAGACCCCCAAGGTAAACAAAACTTAAAATGATCTGAATCTAAGAAGCAAAAAATTAAACATTATTTTTCGGGCAATAATGTTTTAGTATTAGAATGATATCTAATCAATCAAAAACAAAATATTAGAAAATAAATAATTATTGCTATTATAAAAATAAATATAGAAAACGAAAAATATTAGTTGCTCTCTCCGCCATTTTGAACTAGAACGATTCAAGCAAGAAGGGGAAATTCCCGTCATTCACTAAGGTGGGTAAGTGGAAAAGAAAATTCATTTCCTCCTTATTTCTCATTCAAGTTGAGGGCTGGGCAGTGACAAATTCTTATTTTCTCTCCCATCAGTGGCTATCAATCAAGCATAAAGGCGTGGCATGCTGATTGGGTTCTCTATTTTTTCTTGTGTTACTAAAGGGGATTACCATTCCACTTTAATGTTTGTTGTGTTTACACTTTTTCACAGTACTTTTTCTTTCCCTAACTCTAATAAAAAGGTTCCAGGAAATGCCTCTTTTACTAGCCAGCTGCATAGGAAAGGAGAGGTGGAGGGGACTCTGTAGTGCTCCTTTGAAAAATAATCTCCCCCCCCCCTTTCCTGCATTCCAAAGGAGGAGCCTCACTAGTGGTATGGTCTTGGTAGATCTTCTGTTCCCCTTTTTTGTTGATTTATGGGTTCAATGCATAAATCACTAGAAGCTAAGAAAGGAAAAAACCTGTCAAAAGACCTTTTTATCTTTTTTCCCCCCTTTTTAAGAGAGGGGAAGGTGAAGAAATGTTTGTTTATTTTGATTGTTAAAAAGTGTCCCGGAAATTGACTCTTCCTGAAATGGGACGTTACACTGTATTAACCTGCAGTCTTCGCATAGCAAAACCAATTTTTCTATGTTATTAGGTAAGAAAATAATGCATTGGGCGAAAACATACTCCCAATTTTGCCCATTGGCTAACCATCAGTGGGTTAATAAAACAGGAAATTGACACATAATTGAATAAGTGGTAACATTAAAAGATTTTTTACATCTATTACAGTTGAATTTAGTGAAAAAGGTTCTGAGCGACATTTTAGTGAATTTGAACAGGGTCGCCACTCCACAAGGAGAACAGGGAAGACCTAGAAATTACAGGGAATTTAAAAATCACCTAAAATAACAGGAAAAATGTAGGGAATTTTTAGTTTTTCATTACAAACTGGAACAATACAGGGAATTTTGTTTCTTATTTTTGTATTTAAAAGAAAGTGGTAACCACTCGAATCTTAATCTATGGGATATTTAAGAAAGATATTTCAGCTATTAAACTATTTACTATAGCATTATTTAAGAATGTTCAGCTGTGTATGTTTTTTCAGCAATTAAAATTAGTATAGTTAGGCCAATATAGCTCACACAAGAGCATAGTGATTGTGTGTTTCCTCTTAATATATTGTGTATAATATGTACAAAGAAAACATAGGGAAATTTTTTTTCCAGATTGGAGTGGCAACCCTGTTGAATTATTTAGCCTTAAAGTTCATATGTTGCAATTTTTTGTTTCTTCTTGTCATGTGTCTTTAGTTTCAATAAAATTTTGATGATAAAGTATCACCTGAAAGCACAATACCTTCAAAAAAAGGGGAGAATAAAAACTTCACTAAAAAAATACAAAGGTGCCGATCATTATGACATATCCCTAATTATTATGGTTTTGTTGTTAAGCTGATGGTCTTACAGTTGATTAATAAAAATGACACTTTATGAGAATTTTTCTAATAATCTCTTAAAAGTATTTTTTTTTTCCCTTGATTTCTAAGAGTTAGGAAATTTTTCCCTTTACAGCGAAAATTTAAAAAAAAAAAAGCAACACTTAAGTGTTAATTTTTTTTCTTAAAATCAAATTTATGCATAATATTATTAATATTAGGTATATGCCTATCTATAGTTAAGTAGTAAAACCTCTTGAAATCGTTCTAATTTGAATTTTGCTAAGGTTATAAATTTTATTGTACTTCTGATTATGGATTGCAATTTTTGAAAGGTGGCACCTTTTGAAAATAATGCTTATAACTTTTAACAGTAAATGATTTTTAAAACTTTTGTAGATTTTTACTCAAAAGCATGTTGTAATAAAATTACATGATAATTAATATTGGATATCCTATTGCACACTTTCTGTTTTTAACTTTTTTATACATTACTTTTATTTTTGTTTAGACTGAGGAAAACCCAATTTGAATGATGCTTAAAATTCTTTTAAAGTAAACAATTTTAAAACAAAGATATTTATGAAAACTTATAAAATAACATGCAACAAATAACCTTTTAGAAAATGCTTATCGAAAACATTACCCCTTTGTTTTTTCTTTTGTGATAATCTCAGAGGGGCTCTTAAGATTGAGTAACAGTTTTATTAACATTTATTTGTATTAAATGTAAAAATAAATTTGTGACAATACCATCTTCATTCGCCTAATAAATCTATATGTCCATTAAACAATTAAAAAAAAATTATGTAAAAAATGAAACTTTCATAAAATTCATATTTCTCATAAACATGGAATATGAAAGTTGATCGAGGAAATTAGTTTCATGAAAGCAGTTAGATGAAATTAGTAGCTTCATGAAAGTAGATATTTCATGTACCTATATGGTGTTTTCAATATAAATATAAACAACTACAATCTCGAGCTCTTGACCTGTTGTACTTCCAGTTAGAGAGTATACTGCTGCCTACCACAGCTTATTCTGCTAGGCCAGGGGTAGGCAACCTTTTGAAGTGAAAGAGCCAAAAGTTACAATTTTACAAAATTTCCCCGTTCTTAAAGAGCCACTAAATTTTTTGATTTAATATTATAGTAATTTCTTTTATAAATTTGATTTTTCATTAAAAAAAAATACGTTAATAATTTTTTTTAATTTATCTTTGTCATTAAAATTTGATGAAAATTGTAAATTTTCTTACTAATTCTTGTCAAACTTTCAATAGAAAACGCAGTTTTTTATTAAATGTGCAACGGAACACAATCTTACCAGATGGATTTTATAATAATTCTTTTTAATTTTTCATAGTGTTTCCGCAATAATATTAATTTATATTACATAGTTAATATTCATTTTATATAATATCAGTATTTTTTCACAATTTTCTTTTTTTAAGAAATATGTACCGTCTATTCTTGTTATTAAAAATTTTTTTAAAGCATTTAAGTAAATTTTACACTTTTTTGGCAAAGCAAACATTAAATTCACTTATGATGAAGTGCTAGAAGCGATGGTCACATACTTTTTATATTTATTGTAAAAAATTTCAAATTTTATAGAGCCTCGAACTTTCCAACTGAAATTACTTAACTTTTTTTTTTAATTAACTTAATAAAAATCACTGAATGTAACGATCTTCTATTATTTTAAATAGCTTTTATACGCAAAATTACAACATTAATGTATTTGATAACTTAATTGTAAATAACAAACAAATCACTGTTGAGGAAGGGGAGTATAAAAAGGCATCAAAACATGCATGATTAACGATTTTTTACCTAATTAAATAACTTTATAAATTAAAAACTTTAACTTTCACCTGGCAATCAAACAGGCCTATTATTATTATTGTGAAGATTATTATCAATATATTGTATTAAATATTTTTTAAATTCATAAGTTTGTTTTTTCCCTTTTAAATTAATAATTTACTACATCCACTGAAGTAGATTTTTATCTTTATTTTTGACAAGGTTTGTAAAAATTTGTATTAAGTGTGGTCTTTTCATAACATCATGTTTTACATAATAATTGCATGTGATACACATCAAGGGCTATTTAAAAAATGAAGATAAAAATTAACTAAGTATTTATTCATTAAACTGAAAAATTATCTGACATCAATTATGCCCTTCGTGCTTTTTTTAAAAAAAAAATCTTAATCAAGGTATGGTTGTTTTTGATGCATTTAAAATATTATATACATATTTATTTAATTTTGGTAATTTTATTTGCGAATAATTATTTATTTTTAATATGCTTATTTATTACTAAAATTTTATTTTTCATTTTTATTTAAAAATTTTATTCATTTTTATTATTTGTTATAATTTACATTGTTATTACTATAAGAACTGTGACTAAAATCTTGAATGGGGATACAGAAATAGTTTTTTTTTTTTTTTTTTTTTTTTTTTTTGAAAAAAAAAAATTAACAAGTTTTGGAAGCACAGATAAATTTTTTCACGCATTCTCGCCTTAAATAATTTGTAAAATGCAAAATTTTTTATATAAAAATAACACAATAAAAATAATAAATAAAACTTTTTAAAATTTAGCTATGTATTAAACATTATAGCATGATAAATCATAAATAAATATTTGTAAAATTTATATTTTGTAAATACCTAAAAATGTTTTACCAAAGAATGTTTAAGTCTTTTTTTGAAATATTTAAAAAAAAAAAAAAAAAAAAAACGTTACGATAAATAATAATAAAAATGAAGCAAGTAAATAAAGCGTTATTTCTTTTATATATCACTTTTATAGATTTTTATAAAAATACCCTGAAATCACAAAAAAAAAAATTTTCCAGTTAAGGCAGTTAAAGCACAATTTTGTTAATTATTTATTTTGTTAATTATTCAGCCTTTTTATATAGTACAAAACTGTGAATTGAATTTTTACATAATTGCAAAAATATTAAGTATCTTTTTACTAATATTTAACTTTAACAAATGGAAAACTGTTAACTTAAGTCTAAAAGATAATTTAAAAAACATTAAATACATATGAAATACATCAACATAGTAACAAAAAAGCTTAAAAAAAATTTTTTTTAACAAAAAAAAAAAAAAAACTTAATTTTTTCTCTTTTTAAACACATTACATTTTCAATAAAATAAGCATTAGTACAGTTTTGTTCATAAAGGATTGCAGTTTGAACTTATCATAAAAACAAATGCTACGAACAAATATAGAATTTGATTTTTGAAATTTCAATTAAATAATAATAATATCCCAATTAAATAATAGTAATTAAATAATTCAATTCAATTAAAAAATACAATTCAATTAAATAATAATATCCGGGCCCTCTAATTTATCTATTTCTATCTCAAGCTCCTACTAATGAATATAAATAACAAAATTTTTTTAATTGCTCTTTTTTCCTTCTTTCAATCATTTTACTCTACAAGAGAGATTTAAAAAATTTTATCTGCTTCATAAAAATCCATTTTTACTCATATATATTTTAAAAAACATTTTTTCTTCTTTTCTGAAGAAAAGTCTTATACAGTAAAACTTGTGTAAGTTGACCACTTGTGGTGCATTGTTTTAGTGGTCAACTTAGACAAGTGGGCAACTTATAGAGGGGGTGGGTCATTGTTTACTTTTTCGTTTCCTATATCATGTTGCTATATATTTAAAAAATTCTTTTACTTGACTTAAAAATTTTATTTAGCAAATAGCCAAATGAATATCTTAAGAAATGTGTTTAAACCTGAATGAACTTAAATTCGTTGCATATAATTCTAATATTTGACTATCTTTTTTTAAAAAATTATTTCGTTAGTTACGTATGTGAAGTGTTTAATAAAAATAATTTCTTGAAATATCTAAACACGAAAACATGTAATTTGAAAACTTTAACAAAACAAAATTATTTGAACACTTTAAAATTTATTCTGTTATTACTACACTTACAAACCTATTTGTTACAAAAATACTCACTCATTGTTGTTTGGCACTGCTGTTTAGACTTTCATCAGCCCAATGTTTTGAATGAAAGAAATGGTCAAAAGCTGACCCCTTACAGTTTCCCCAGATGGTCAACTCACAAAAGAATTAGATAAGCTTTTTACGCAATTTCACCAAACAAGTGAAATTTTAACATACATTGCAAAATGACAGAAAATTTTCTGATTTTTATTTTCTGGTCAACTTATGAGGGTTTTAGAATAGAATTTCATAATACTCCCAGACAATTGACTTATTTCAGTGGTCAACATACAAGATAGACAGGTGGTCAACATACAAGATAGACAGGTGGTCAAGTTACGAAGGTTTTGCTTCTTTATATTATATAGGAAAAATTCCGTTCTTGATAAATGAGGTCAACTTATGCAGGTGTCCAACTTACAAGGGTGGTCAACTTGGCAGGTTTCACTGTACCTAAATTTTGAAGCAATAATTGAGGAATTAATTTAATTGGAAAATAACATGTTTAATGCAATTTAATTAAACTTAATATTTAAACATTTAGACTGCAAATAGTAAATATTCATAAGAAATTTATACTTACATTCAAATTTAAGCTGCAGTTGATTGAATGATTCTTGGTTCGTGAGCGGATTTTTTATTTTATTCAATAATATTAATTTATAAAATACGGTTTGAGTAACTAAGAACTGGTACTGGACAGTTAAAGACAGGTCAGTGAAGTAACTGGTGAGATGAGTGTTGTTCATTTACGTCGCACTAGAGCTGCACAATGGGCTATAGGCGACAGTCTGGGAAACACCCCTGAGGATGATCCGAAGACATGCCATCACAATTTTGATTCTCTGCAGAGGGGATGGCACCACCGCTTCGGTAGCCCGACGACCTGCACGCGAAGGTGAGGTGAGTGAAAAGAAACTGGACAGTTATATAGAGAAAACCACAGCTAAATGTGCATTGAGCCCCTTCCTTCCCCTTCTTAATGAGATAGACAAAGTTATTGTCTTTATTCTTAGAAAGAGTAAGAGGAAATGTGAGAAAAAGGCATTTCTAGCTAACCACTTTTAAAACACCCTCGATTTTTCAAGTTGACAGAAATCTCCGGGGTTTTGTCTGCTGCATAAGAAGACCAAAGACGTTGGCACCATCCTTTTTTTGCGAATTTCCATAGTGTCGGTAACTGCATGCTCAAACAGACTTGCCACTTTTCTGTGTGAATACTGGGAATCGAGTCAGAATGAGACACCCCCCCCCCCCGTATACAAGAAATACTACTCTAGAGAGTCTCACAACACAATGATCACATTGTAAGCTAAATGGCTTCAAAATACAACAAAAACAGTAACCTGGAAGTATAAGCAGTCAAGAGCTTTCAGTACTTCCTAGTGTACAAAACACCATCCATATCCTTAATTTAAATATGTTTACTTGTGATGAAAAGTAAAGGCTATGAGATTTAGATTTTGAATTTCATATGGACTTTCATAATTTCTTTTTATCTAATTTTATAATTGGTAGCATTTTTGTTCAGCTCTACAAGATCAGTTTTGTGATTTTGAATTTTGTTTCAAATAGACATAAAGAAAAACTGAGAAATATACAGCAATATCACTATAAATACAATTCAAAACTCTCAAAAATAGAAATAACATCAGTAGTTTCATGATTTTAAATTACTTGAATATTTACTACCAAAAATATTAAATTGCTTTTTGAAAACCTAGACACGAGTATGAAAATCTGATTTTTCAAAAATGAGAGTATTTTGTACGAAACAAAAAATTTTTTCTATTTGTCATAGTACACTCATGTCCATAAATTAAGGATAATGAAGTTCAGGCACAGAAAGAGACTGAAGCCTAACAAATTTGACTTATTTGTAAAGTCTATGTATTAAACAAAAGGTAAAGAGCAAAAAAGATGCTATATGTTTGACATAATTAATAAAAATTGTGATTTTTACTCCCTGGAGCAAATTTCAAGAAAGAACCTATTTACAAAAAACAGTATAACATGGTTAGTATGATAGTTAATATGGAATATGTCTCCCGGACGATGCAGTACAGGCCGTACAACGCCTAGGCGTGCTGAGTATCAAATTATCAATCTGATCTTGGGGGACTATTACACCACTCATCAAGCAACTGTTACTAAAAATCTATTTAATAGCAAGCATAATAATTACAATAGTTGGTATTATTTAAAGAAAGTGTTAATTAAAAACTTTTATGTTAATATAAAATTAAATTAATTTAATATTATTTACTCATTACACACCGAGAAATAGGAATGAAGAAATAAGGGTAATTAATTATTTGGAAATTTTAAAAAGTAAAAATCAATATTAGTTACAAATCTAATAAAATCAACTTTTTATATTTATATGGAGAACATGATTTTGTTTTTTTAAATATTTTCTCTTCTTTATAACATATTCTTAACAAAGTAGTAAAAAGAAGAACAAAAATTTTAAATTTTGAATTCAAAACTACATTTTTCTAAATATTATATAACAGAAGAGTAATAATTAGTTTTATACTTATAATCACTTTAAGTATGAAGTAACTAAGTTGAAATTGGAGCCACAAGTTCATCAATAATAATTTGGATAAAAATGTAATACTTTTGTAGAAGAAAATATCTCATAAAAATTTTATGATTTTCTAGTATAATTACTGAATATTCTTGTCTCGCTGATTCCTTTTAGAAAATTTTCTCTTTTTCAGAAAAAAAATATCTTGCTCATTTTTCTGAGAAAACATGTTATGAATTGCTACATATGAGTTTTATGAAAAAGCTAGTGTTGCAATGAGGATTATCAAATGCTTTGCATGAAAGTTCAAAGAGAACAGTGCTGATAATACAAAAAATTTATATTTTTCTTTCGCAAAAATGTGCCTAACTATGTTAACCTATATATCCCTAGAAGAAGAAAAATTGGGTTAAATCCTGTTTTCCCTTCAAAATGATAGGGCTCCCACTGGCAGAGCTGTAAGTTTTGAACTGTGTGCTCTCCTAACATATAATTATAAAATTGAAAAATATATGTATATAAAAGGTCGTACTTTTTTTTTCCGAACCTAAACAATAAAGAATAAAAGGAAAATTAATATGTAATTGCTTTCCCATTGTTTGAAAAATTAATTAGAAAAAAAAACTTTGCAAATTAGAAAAGTTTCTCCCTTCCATAGTATGCCATCCTTTAAAAAGCCATCTTCCCTTGTTTTATTGGATTTAACAAAAATAATTTTGTTTTGTTGATGTTTTTTGTTCTTAACAAATTTTAAATGATATAGCATTATACACTTTTAAATGATTAAGGGGTTGGCATGGTGTTAAAAGATAGGAAAGAAAGGCTTTACTTAATGAAATTGAGAGAGTGCTTTAGAACTTTCAAAACCGTGCATTTGCCTGTTTACAGTTCTTTTAAGACTTACTTTTATTTTTGCTTAGTTTGAATGACATAGAAAAATTATTTTGATGTAAAGTACATAAAACAAAAGGAGTTTTTTAAAACCTAAATGCATTCAAACGTGTATTACTAAAATTATCCTTTTCAACATGTTGATCACAGAAATGTTTGAGTATAATTTTATTTTTTAAATAATCTAAATATTTTAATTGTGAGACAATCTTTAATTTTAAGTTTCAAGCAATTTTGCAAAGCTGCAAGTATATAAAACTTATAAAATAAGTTATCCACAAACGCACAATTGTTTTGATTTATTTTGCTTTGACTATATTGATACAATATTAAAAAGCTCTCCTTTTTGCGGATATAATTGTGTGAGCTGATGAAGAGATTACATCTTTCATTTTTTGCTTTTTAATATATATATATTTTTTAAATATTTTATTATAAGAATTTTTTTCTTCTCTTTTCATTAACTTTTTATATTTTTCATGTTTTCTCTTTATTTTTAACTTATATAAATATTTAAGAAAAAAACTAATATGTCAAACTGGTTTGATTGTTCAATTGACTATTTGCTGTACAATTATTAATTTGCTCTGAATTAAAAAGAACTGTTTCTTACATTTGATTACATAGAATTTGTTGAAACAGATACTAGCAATATTTGCAAATTTTTCATAATTTGTAATTTCGTTTAGCTTAGTTGATAATTTTTAATTTATTTCCTCTTTACTACTGATCTCGCTTATGTGATAAAGTATATAACAAACAAATTCTGATTGTTATAGCTGGTAAAATTTGGTACTTTTCATTAAGTATTGATAAGTTACTTTTGGTAAGTCTCCATAGTTATAGAATTACAGATAAAATATAAAACATATTAACTTCAGTTTCTCATTTCATTGTTTATTAATTTTTGTTTTTTATTATTTGTTACAGCTCCATTGATATTGACTCATTAGAGCCAGAAATTCGTGAATCTGTGAATAAGTTGAAATTGGAAGATAAATGTTTATACTACAACAAAGGTCTTTAATGTGTTCTTCGAAATACTGCATTTATAGTCTAAAAACGAAACTGTTGTATTTCTTTGTATTTTATGAATATATATTTTCCATAGTTCCTAATAAAAATATGTGATAAATTAATACACTTGAATGGTGATTAAAAGTAATTATACGTGTAATTTTATTCCTGTTGTAATCCTGTGTTATATTTGAATTTATATGAAAAGTAATGTCTTTTGCTATTAATTCATTGAAGGATTGTCCTGTTACTGTCTTACGTTACATTTTATTTATGAAGTTAATCTTTTAGAAACTAAGTTGTTTTAACAGACTCTGATTGAATGGTTATCATCTAACAAGGAAGTTTTTCTTAAGCACATATTTTTTTAAAAGCAAAAAATCGGAGGAAAAAAAAAAACTGCAACTAATTTTGATCACCAAAAGTGGAAATTACATGAACAGGTAATGACTCAATGCGTTTTTATTTTTTGTAAGAAAAAAAACGTTGAGTCATTTTCAATTGTCTTTTTCATTTTTTTAACATTAATTAACCAAATGGCACAAAAGTCGAATCTTGTAGTATGAAATTTGGAATAATTTTTATTTGGAAAAATAAGAACAGATTGTCAAATCAGTACAATGACTATTTGAAATCATAATGCAGAGGTAGATTTTAGCAGAGAAAGAGATAATAAAACGTCTAATAGATGCAAGGGGGTGCACTTGCACCCCCCTGGCTTTTTTTTTTTTTTAAACATTTAAAGAGTATAAATTTTTTTTATTAAAAATATTTTTGTTCAAAAACAAATAATTAAGTAATTATTGATATATAACAATTAAAAAATTGTTTAATCAAACAAGAATTTTAATCGTCTTGTTAGCTGTCCAAATCTGTTTGTTTATAACGGTTTCAATGAATTCTGAGTCATCTTTGATTCTTTTCTTATGCACACTGAGCATGCACAAACTACTTAGTCTCTTTTGAGACATTGTAGACTGATTCCATGTTTTCATGCTAAAACAGAATATTTTTAATTTTTTTTTTTTTGGGGGGGGGGGTAGTTTGTTTGAGGGTTGCACCCCCTTTCATATTATTCTGCCGGCGCCCTTGAATAGGTGGTTACAAATTTCTGCATCACAAATAGAGAGCGTTGTAATCAATCATAAAAAATATGAATATGTATCACTTCTGTGTCCAGGAAAGTGGTTGAAATGGAAGACTTGGGAACTTCATCACGTTGTTTTAATGTTCGTCTATTCCCAAGTCAAAAATTTTTATGGTTTTCCATTAATGGGCCAATATAATCTTGATGGTAACCATCATGAATCATCATCAAAATATTTTTTGACTATCACAGTTGTTTCATCCTTGGGTTCGGTTTTCATCTGCACTCCCCCTCTAGTCAAAGCCTCTTGTGATTCCTTAGTTCTTAGCCGGTAAACTAGCTTGGCGCCATTTATCATCAAAGGTTTATTGACAATGAAATATATAGAACAAAATGTAGAGAGATGAAGAGTCCTCATATTTGATAGGTTTGCTTGCAATCTTTTCAACAAATTTTTAGTTATAAACCATTCAACTTAGAATGGTGGAAGGATTTTAGAAAAAAGAGATTACAAGATCATACGCTTAGGATGTTTGAAACTGCATATTTTTGAATAATAAGTGGGTTTTTTTTAAAAAACATTTTTATTGGAATTTCTTGTTTTAAAAAACAGACGTATTCTTTTTAAAAAGGATTCTTATTTTAAATAACATTATTTATATTTTTAAAAAAATTCTTTTTTTCAAAAATAATATTTATTTAAGGAAGATTCAATTTTTAATATTGTTATTTTTTAAAAACAACTTATTTTTCAAACATTATTTACTATGTATTTTTAAAAACAAATTATTTGTTTCTTAAAGGGAATTCGTATTATAAAATAAATATATATTTGTAATCTCAAAAGTAAATCTAGTTTTTAAATACGTGATACATTTATATTTCAAAATTATTTTTTTAAACCTTATTTTACTCTTCTTACTAGTGATTTCTAATTAATTTTATTAAAACACTTATTATAGATGATTACCTCTTCCAGGGTTGCCACAGGCGACTATTTGCTACTATTTTCGGCCTTAGGCGACTTTTTTTGCCTGAAAAGGCTAAAAAAGCAACTATTTGTAGGAATAGGCGACTTTTTTTCGCAAAAATGAACGTTACTCTTCAGTCCCTCGCTAATACCTACGTAATGCCGCCTACCACGTGCCTGTGCTCAGTGACGTCATCACGCTAATCCCTCCCTCGTTATTTCTCCCCACTGAAGAAAAATAAATAAATCTGCGTTCCTTCATTATTCGTTCGTTCAAGTGGAAGTGTATTTTTATCTATGGATTGTATATCTGTGATGATTTGATTTTCTACCATACCAGTGTCCTCTTCATAACACATTTCAGGTAAGTGAGGTTTATGTTGATTTAGATTTTTCTTAATATTCAAGATATTTTTCTTAAAAAAAATTAGTAAAATTAAATTTTATTTTTTGTTGCTGATATTTTTAAAAATGCATCAAAATAAAATCGCATAGGGACGAATCGTTTTTATAACAAAATGGCAATGCCTCTGTTAATAGGCGATATATCGCTAAATATTGATTAAACGTGATCAGAGTGAGCTACTATATCTTCACGTCGATAGATTAATGGCTATATCACACGAGAGAAAAATAAGTGTAACTCTAAGCGCAATTCCTCCGTTCGGAGTTGCCGAAAGGGTTGCTTAATTGCCTGAACGGTTGCATGTAATTGGGTTACCATATTTTATTATTTATCTTTACTTTTGGCTCATATTTTATTTTATCGTATATATCATAGTTTCCCAACAATGTTCGTAAAGGTAGGAAAAAGAAATCACAGACGCTGTAGAATATTCATTAATTTTGGTCATTTTAAAGTGGTTTTTTTTTTTCAGCTGAAAAAAAAAATTTTGAGCACTTCATTTCCCCATTAATGAAGTAGCAGAGTATAAGAAGGATTATGATTTCTACCTCATAATATAAGATGATACTAAGATATCAATGAATTTCACGTTGCGTCCCTAAAAGGATTAGAGGGTAAAAGGGGGTTGGACTTGAATACGATCTAGAATTTTTACGTTGAATCGAGTGAGTAATGTATAAAGCATGGTGCGTAGTGTTTCTTAAAGGTGCTTATTTTCGATTTTTAAAAGCCCTTAAAGACGCTTTTCTTAATGGGTGTTTTTAAAAAGTGCTTAATTTTCCCTTTTCGAAAATGAGCTATTTGAAAGGGAATGTCTATTTTCACCACGTATTATGTAAAAACGTGATTTTTATATTTTTCTATTCAGCGTTTTCAGCATTCATTCAACCACGATCAATTTCAGCGTACCGTCAGTCCATAGCGTATGAAAGCACCAATTATTTTACAGGTTTGGGGAAATATTTGAGAGTCCGCATATGCGTCTAGTGAGCTGGGTTCGGTGAGATTCTTGTACTCCCATGTGCAACTCTGCTGCATTTTGCAAGATATTCTCAATTTCAGGCTTCATTTTCCACCCTCTGAAATCGAATCGAAAAATCTCTTGATCATTTTTTAATGGCTAATATAATCAAGAAAAGAGGTATTTGTCAAATTCTAGTTTTTTTATCATGATCATGTTAAGTCTTTGCATTTTGAAATTTATTTTGCATTTTGTCAATTTAAAAAGTGCTTAAAAATATTTTTTGAGTGCCTAAAAAGTTCTTAAAAGGTACTTATTTTTTGTTGAAAGATTTGGCTAAGCACCCTGTTAAAGCATAGTTTATTTATACATATTTAGTATCTAACATGCTAGCTAGGCAAGTGCGGTATCATTATCTATGTATACGCTAAATGGAATGAGAATAAAACCAAGCTGTCTGATTTAATAGTTTAGCAATTCGAAAATTTATAAAAGTTTCATGTGGAGAAAGTACATTTTAATGACTTATACCACTTCATGCAACTGACATTGCTATTTAAACAATTAAAGCATTTCTTCAAATTCAATTTTTCAAGCTTACTTAAAAAAGAAATAGTCCTTTGAAATAATTCTTAAGAAGAAATTAGGGTTTAATGTATGAAATATACAATTTTTGACTTACCTTTTACTCACAAAACTATTAGATCTATCAAATCAATTCTTTTTTTTTTTTATTTTAGTCTAAAAAATACATAATAAATAATGTCAGACTTGTCTATACTACAATGTGTCAGAATTTTATTGTCATAAAATTAATTTACATTAAGGGATCATCAATTTTATTCATCTACACATTGCATTTCAGGAAGATCACTTTTATGAAAATTATTTTTTCCAATTTCTTAGTAAAATTGCTTTTTAAATATAAGAGGATATTCAATGTCATACTTACAATTTACTATTGTAAAATTTAAAGCATTCATTATTGGTATAAGATAATTTAATTAAAAATTATAGGATTTATTTTAGGACAAATTTGTTGTAATATATACAATATATAAATTCAAATTTATTAATAACTAAGAAAAAAACAATATTTTATTAAGAGCATACTTTTTATGTATCATATTATTTTGATATGGCTTTTTACGTGTTTTGTTTTGCATTTTAAATAATACAAGAATCAATTTTTAAAAAAATAAAACATTTAATATCAAGTGAAACATTTAGAACATTATTCATTTACATTTCTTGTTTTTTAATTTCATTCATAAAAACAATATTACATCTCTTTCCTTCTTCACCGGACAAACCTTACAGGATTATACATAATATCTGAAATAAAAGAAAGAAATCACTATCATGATAAAATTTTACCAACATATTATTAGAATAAGGGAGATTAAATACCATTAATTTGAAATCATTTAAGTCTAGGTGTCCCTTTTTAACTTATTTTAAGTTTGACAGATATTTTGATTATACTTCTAAGATTATTCTATACACTAATGAAAGATGGCAGGTATCTTTGGTTTGGTTTTTATGTGTGGATTGAAATTTTTTTTTAGAAAAATAAATTGTATTTATAAACGAAGACTATTAAAAATGTAAGTATATTGAAAAATTAGTAAGGTACACTTATACTTATTGTCATTGTAGAAAAGTAAAGTATCAAAACATGAATGTAAAGTATAAATAAAAAGTACAATAGTTAACTTTGAATAATTATAAACAAAATATTATGTAAATCCTCATACTCCAAAAAAAAAAAAAAAAAAAAATGGAGGGGATGACTGTAGAAACAGACAAGGAGATTGGGAATTTACATTTTTAATAATTACTTCTTATATATAATATTACTACTTTTTTTTTAATACTTTTCAATAATTACTAAAAAATGGGGTAACTTTGTAAGAGGCAAGATAAATATTTGCCACACATATTTTTTAACTTGTTTTAAAATAAGCTTTTCAAAAATTAAAAGAATTCTTAGGGAAGAATAAAATAATTATTTCACAAATAATAAAAAAATCTCTTTTCATATAATCAGACATGCTTTTACAATCTACAGAAATAAAGATTAAAATTTAAAAAATAAAGAAATATAATCATTATTATATTTTATGTTATAATTGGGTATACTTTCGCCTACGTCACAGGTTGTAATATTCCTACTAAATTTAACCAGTGAACGGCATTTTCTGCGAGCCTGACTTCAAGCCACAAATAAACAAACGGAATGTTCGATCTTTTAAATAGCTGGTCGCCAGATTATATTGTATTATAAAGAAAAGTTCGTTTTGTAATAATTGATTTTGTTGTTTCATCTAAGTAAGTTAATGTTTTTAGTAAACATATTTAAAAGTCAGTTTATTAATTAAATTAAAAGTTTTTTCTTTCTCTTCTGACAACGTGAGACATCAAACCAATTAAACTTAACAGACATCATTCTATAGAATCCATCCCAGGTAGCAAAAAGATATGATATAATGCTGGCAAGATGCAATATAATACTGCCGTGCTAGAAAACGCAATACTCTTGAATCCTATCTTCTAGTATTAGAGCTATTATTATGTAAAATTAACCAGTATTCGATCTGATATTCGAACTTTAAAAATTATCATTTATTTCATTACTTTTGGTGCTGCGCTACTTTTTTGTGGCACGGCACATCAAATTATTAATAAATAAATATTTATTTCTAAAAGAAAACAATTATTTCAATTTTTCACGAAATATCTTGTTTACGAATGCAAAGTTTATGCTACCAAACGCAAAGGAGTATAAGTTTCGTTTTCGCGAATGATACAGTCGACTGTTGAGTTGTTCTCTTTTGCTGATGTTGTTTACAAGCCGTCCGCCATATTTGTGTTTTGTTATAAGTACATCTGCTCGACTACTACTTCTTATACTTCTCGTTTCTGTTTCAGAAATTTATTACCTAGGAAATGTCAGGTAAAAAGAAAAATCATTTATCTATTAAAAGGAAAGCCGAGAACCATGTGAAATTGGCTGAAAAATAGTTAATTTTAGACTCGCTTGTTAGTAAGGCCAGACGAAATTATTTACTATCTTCTTGCTCTTCGTCTGAAAGGTACATATATTCTGATCATTAAAATACTTTATGTTTTGATTTTCGATCTACATTTTCTTTCTTTTAAAATATTACTCTTGAAGTGTAATCTGTAAAATTATTTTAAAGATGAAAATGTTCATATTCAAATTTAAGCAATAGTTTTCCAACTCTTTTTATTTTTAATTTACGTTATTTAAGAGGCCAAGTGAAAGAAAATTAATCTGCCTTTTAACATTCTTTAAAGCTAGATTGCTATTTCGAGTTAATATGAATTGTGTTAATGTAACTAAATATTAAGAACAAATTACTTTTTGTCTTAAGAAAATGCCTAGCAATGTTAAAATTTTGCATTAGGATACTTAAAATCATTTGTTTTGATAAAAACAATTATTTCCAATTTTTGTTTTACTTTAGTTCAAGTATATATTAAATATCATCTAAATTTTAAGTATTTTTATTTTATCAAAGTAAATTATTTGCAGATTTAATTATTATTAAAGAAATTTTCCTTGTACCGGTAATTTTATAAATATATTTGCATATTTCTTGCACATTTAATAAAATTATTTTCATGTATTCATATTTGGTAAAAAATTAAATTATTCCTGGCCTAGATACATATTTTCCAAAAAATAAATAACTAAAAACAAATACAAAATATTTATATTTGCAAAACCATGGAATTACCTATATTGCTCAACTGTTTTTCACTTTTGAAATATTAAACTCTAAATATTTTACTATTTTTATATTGCCATACTATATTACTATACAATAGATTTTGAGAAAAGCGGTTTGACGATTATTCTCTTTCCTTGATAATGTTGACAAGGCTAAAATAAATTTTCGGAAAACTGATTAAAAAAAATTTAGTTGTAATTTTTTTTTTTTTTTTTTTTTTTGTAATATGTAGCTTTCTATATAAAAATATTAAATATGTAAAAATCTCATTTGCGTATTTCTTGTCGCTTGTGTTGATTTTTCTATTTCACGCCAGTATAATTCAAAATGATGTTGCCTCTTTGTTGATAGTAAAACAAGTAAATTATGTTTTACTTTTTAAATGTGCAGTTGAAAATTCAGTATAAGGTACAAAAAATTTAAAATTAGAATTTTTGTATGTATCTCATTTTTGTAAGATGTTTTGGTATAATAATAAATATAAATTTTTTATATTAATTTTTCAAATATAAATTTTTTTTAAATTGTTTTTTTTAAATTCTGTTTTAACGTTGAGAGTGTTAGCAACGGAAAGAGAATAGTCGTCATTCAGTTTTTTAAAAATCGATCGTGAAGGACATGTTTCATTTTTTCAATTGCATTGCAATTTCACTATTTACAAATTATTCTAAATGGAAAATTAATACTTGAATTATTGTTTATTTTTTATTTATTTTGAGTGATAAAATAACGACCTCTTTTCACTTTGACAGGCTATCCAAAACTTGTCTAAAATGTTTATAAATACATTTTTTGAGCTATAAAGTTATAATAAATGATAGTTTTTTTTTTTTTTTTTTTTTTTTCTCTTCAAAACCTTTATCCTTATTTTTACACACTTTCTAAACAATTTTGGGAAGAATGTCACCAATTTTTTTTCTTTTTGTCTTTGAACTTAACAGCTTGCAGAGCTGAAATTTTTAGAGAAATATTGTGCTGATTTGTTTCATCATGTAAATATGCTTATGCACTTAATTTGACATCTTGCATTATCAGGGGTCTGTCCAGACATTTTGTGAAAGGTCCGTTTTTGTAAAATTATAAAAAAATTACTCGTAATTTGTGAGTATAAAATAAACGTTAAGTCACATTCTTTCAACCAGGGTCCGCTTTTGTGAATTTGTGCAAATAGGGTCCGTTATTGCAAAAAAACGTTTTCAAGGAGTTTTTAAATTGTAAAGACATACAAGATTATGCTCAACACTAAAACTATAATTAAAAAAATTAAATTTTAAAAAATAAACAGCAATTGCAGCTACTAAATTAGCGATACAACATATAAATATTTGGTATTTAGCCTATACTGCTGAACGCAGAATATTCATTTCAGGCGAATAAAGGAAGAAGCGTCTCTGTCTAAGACAAAATTTAGTTCGTTTACATCTGTCTTCCCCCCCCCCCCCCCCTCCTGGGAAGGGTTTATTCGATTAGCAAAACCATAATGACGATAAACAAATTTGTGAAGGGTCCGATTAAAAGATAAATTATTTTGTGAAGGGTCCGTTTTCAAGTTAAAATATTTTGTGAAGGGTCCGTTTTCAAGTTAAAATATTTTGTGAAGGGTCCGTTAACGGACCCAAATTTCTTCTAAACAGACCCCTGATTATATGTATATTGTTACAACTTCATTCCTTCATCATAATTTTTGTACTGTGTATATAAATGTTTAATTTTATTGTATGTAAAAATCTATTTCAAAGGAAAAAAGTATGCTGTGTGAAAAGTATGCTGTTGTGAAGTCATACCGTCTAAGTGGTTACCTATTGAGCAAAGATGTGGCAAAGTGGCCCGGCAAGTTGCCCTTTTATCAAATTTTTTATTTATTATTATTTTTTTTTAATGTTTCATAAAATTATTGGCTAACTTTTTCACCTTGTTTTAAAGTATTATTAAATTTTTGCTTATTTCTAAGATTAGTTTGCTTTTTATCATTTATGTAGGGGTCCCATTAGTTCCCATTGTCTTTGATGAAGTTCCACAGACTTCCAGCAAAGTCCCAGAGATGTTTCCAGCTATGCCAGAGCTGAAAAATTTGTATCCAGAAACCTCTGTTACAGTTCCAGTGCCAGAAATTACCAATGTTGTTGAAGCCAATGCTGCCTCATTATTTGGAATGAGTGAGTTGTTATTAATTATTCCTATCATTATTTATTGATAATGATTTAATAAAAGTTGCTTTAATATATAGTCTTTTATAAACTTATAACATTTAAATCTTTTTTTGCATAATATTGAAAATTATTTTTTAACAAATTTTGCAAAACCATGTAACGTTTTGTAGATTGACCAACTGCACCAATTAACAAACGTTCTTAACTAAATTATGACGTTTGTTCACACCTATTTCGATGAACTCTCAGTTCGTCACTCAGGGGTAGAGCTCTCAGTTGATCCATCCTATCATGTCTTTTTATGTCATAATTATGGATTCTAATATATTTATATCATTTTTAGTGATTTCAATAGTTCATATTAGACATGTAGTTATTGGCATCCATAGAAAGTAAATTCTACGAGCATTAATGGAGCTCTCGTCTGCACCTCAATGCTCAGCAACAGAGGCGTATCTATGGAAAGAAGCGCCTATGGCAAATCTCGCACTGGCGCCCTTCCTTAAATATTAATAATCTCTTGTTTTTATGCGATGCGAAATGAAAGTATTGTTTGAAGTATTTAAGCCTTTTGGTACTATTGCAAAAAGAGCCGTGTGACTCAGGGGATAGAGCATTCGCCTTCCAACGAGGTGACCCGGGTTCGAATCCCAGAGATGACTGCTCGACACGATTTCCGTATCCGACTTGCACCTACCACGGTGTTGACGTAAAATATCCTCTTTGACGGATCATTGGTTACCTTTACCGTCAGACTAACCGCGGGAGGCTTTCGTGCTCCTCCTCTCCATGTAACGCAAATACGGATGAGTTCAATCAAAAAAGTTCTCAGCGAAGGCAATTTTCTACAAATTGCTCGATACAGGAGTTCCCTTGTCTTCTGAATTGGTTTCAAAATTACATGGGTACGAAGTTGAACAATAGCAGTCGCAAACTCAAACAATTGGATCGGCTGCTCAACAACGGTTATAAAATTTTCCAAAAATATTGCATTGCAATTTTTTTTAAATAGAGTAATAAATAAATAAAAATTAACTATAACAATAAAATTATTTTTTTTAATTGTAATGCATTCACGTGTGTTCGAAATCAGCATTAGTTAGAAATGAAAAAACTCTTGCGTTTCTTCAACTGCCAATAAAAATCCTAACAATTTGTTTAATTAAGCAACAAATATAATTAGGAAACAAAAATACGCACACGCAACAAATGTCTCTGGGTTAAAGTAGAACTATGACATAACCGGATGATTACCCATTATTTTCAAAATTTAAACTGAATAAAATTGCTTGCTTTTAAAAATAATCCTTTGCTAGTACCAAAACAATATAATCATTGCGATATAATAAATTCATTAAAGATCACAGTGTAAATAATTACGATTTGTTATGATAATTACAAATAAAATAGCTACAATTAAAAGTTATACTTTGGTTAGTTTTTTATTTACAAAAAAACGATGTTCTTAATATTATAATTAAGTTTTACAAACATTATAATATAATAACCGATAATAAGAAAAAATATACATATAATTAAATACAGAACTCTAGACCAAATAGCGGCAATAGTACATTCTTTAATGAGAAATAAATTAGAGGAAGTTGGCGTCTTAGTTTAAGAATATCTAGAAATAATTGATTTTTTAACAGTGAAAACAAAAAGGCAAAAAATTGAGAAATAGACCAACAAAAAAAAAAAAAAAAAAAAAAAAATCAAATTATGAAAAATTTTCTTCGCATCAGAATGGAACAAATTAGAGAAAAGGCAGAAAAAAATTAAACAGATTTGAATTATAAGTTTTTAGACGTTCAGTGCGCAAAAATAAATGAACGGACTACCCTCATAACTTTTGATATAATAATCAGATCTTCACGTTCAATGGTTCAAGGAGGTGACTTAAAATATGCTAATTAATAAGTGCAGGGGCAATATTTCAAGTTACGAAATCAGACACTAAAACTTACTTTCTCTGAATAAATATGCAATTTTTTCGACTGATTTGGATTTCTGTACCCCTAAGTATTGGGAGTAGCCGCAATATGAGAAGTAACTCCAGAGCTTTTCAATCGAATTTTAAAAAAAGTTTCCCTGAATTATAAAGGCCATTTGTTAAAAAATAACTTTTCGTAAATATTTATTATTTTATTTATAATAGTCGTAAAAAAACTCAATTGTAAGTCATAAATTTTTTACATCGTTTTAAAAGAAGGTAATTTAACAAGGAAAAATACTATATTTTCGCGAAATTGATCAAATAGTTCCTAAGAAATCAAATTTTAAATATCCGACTTTTTTGAAATTCTATTTCTCAGGAATCCTAACTCCATATTCGAACTACATGAATTTAGACCAACGTGTATAACAGGGAAGAAAAAAAAAGAAAAAAATAAAAATAATCAAAATTAATTAGTTTTAAAAGTTGCTTTTTAGGAAGAAGAGAAATATAAATGATTGGAATATTGGAGGAAAAGAGGGCTTTTTTTGTATCTTTATGAAAATACATTATAAGAATGCGCATACTTCATTATTAAACAAGATCTAATTTTTCAATACATAAAATGCTTATTATTTTTTTTATATTCTTAAAATAAAGGCAATTATTTAATGAAAAATAATTATTGTAATTGTTACTTTATTGATAATTTTTTTTCAAGTTACTAAACTCTTGTAGTGGTTGGCTTTAAACAACATATTATAGCCTTAATATTATTTTGTTACCATTTAACTTTGATTATAAGAAATAAATATATAAAGGACACTTTATGAACCCTTTTAAAAACAGTATAACAATTTTTTTCAAGTAATATAATATGTAGTGATATACTAATATGTAGTGATCAAGTAATATAATATGTAGTACTGTAAGTTATATGTATTGTAAAAGACTTATAAAATTTTAAAAAAAAGTAATTATTCAATCTAATATATATATATATATATATTTTTTTTTTTTTTGAAAAAAAAAAGGAAGAATATTGTCATCTGAAATAAAAGAAAAGATATAGGGGAAAGATTACAAAATTTTGTGCCCGAGAAGCTATGGAAGGGTGTTCCATAACTCAAAGAAAGGTTGATAAATATTAAATAAATGTAATTTAAAGTACAAAACAAACATGTCTTTATAAATTAAAAAAAATCTATTTTTAAGTAAAAGGATTATTGAAACTTACACTTAAAGCATTGTTACTTAATATAACCATTCAAAGGAAAGAAAAAAAAACAAGTGGTTAAACTCAAAATCTATCTATTTATGAATAGAAAGAAAAGCATTTATCGGTTGTTGGAAACTTATGTGCTGAACGTAATGAATGTTACGTACTAAACACAAAATTATTTACTTATCGCAATTATTTTTCAGGAAACTTGAAAAATTATGATCCCACTAACATTAGAAATTTCAACATTCGTTGTTTTTTTATTACGTATTAATTATAATGCATTAACGAGTATTTAATTATACAATATATAATTATTAATACAAAAAATCCATGTTCATATTAAATGTATTGTCATAAAACAGCAACAATAAAAACTAAAAATTATTATAAATTCTAATTTATAACATTAAAAGGAGGGAGAACCACTCGATCTACATATACAGAGAGATGCTAACTTGCAACTTAATGGGAAACTTTTTTCTAGTGGTAGCAAAATTTATGTTTTGATGTTTTATTCTTGGTTTATGTAAATTTGATTTAAAATTATATTTTCTGCCACTACGTATGTATAATTCGAAATTTTCCATGAAACACAATTCTACTCCTGTTATCTCGTGGTATTAAGAATTTTAAATTTCACCAAAAATATCTATAATTTTGAAAGATTTAGTTTTTAACTCTCTACCACTTAATAAAATATTTCGAAGAAATCTTAGCAGTTGACATCATTTCTAGAAAATATAACGAACGCATATAACGCTAACTAATAATTTAAGTATAATGCATTAGTTTAAATATTTAGGAAATGATTACTTACAATCAAAGAAAATCCTTGTAGTACACGTTGTTCACTTAAATCTATGAATCAACTATAAAAGCCCAGAAGCTGCATCAAAATATATTATAAAAATCTAAAGACTTTAAATATTTGATTTTCTTGACTTAAATTTTGAAACATTAACTAAAACGAGCAGAATTTTTTGTATGAGCACCTAACTATTTCTAACGCCTACCCTTTATTTTTCAAAATAGTGGGGTGTATTCATCATTAAATCGTTTCATTGGTTTAAATTATTTGTTGAGCGAGGCAGAGGAACCTCCTATTTTTATTATTTCACACTTTAGTGGAGGTGATTCCCACCATGGGTTGCAAAAATCTCCTGTTGTGGAAGGATTCACACTAATTTATAGAAGGGTTCTATTTGAAATCTATTCAGCAGTTGCGGAAAACGTTTTTCAAAGAGATTTTAACCCCTGATAAAATTGAAGATTTACAAGCATTTCACTACAGAATAATTAGTCTATGCTAGACTGAGACACCCCATGGTTTTCACATCTCTCTGTCCTTTGGTCATCACCATCTGGCCATCTGGTTTTTCTGCCTGAAGGGGTTCCATCCATTTCCTCCCTGGAAAATTGTTCTTTTAACTGGAGATCTCACTTTCCTTAAGATAAGGGGAGAAAAATTTCTTTACATTTCTCACCAACTTTTGAACTTCCAAAGTTTCTTTCGTTCGCCTTTCATTTTTTTAGTCTGTTGTTGTTGTACTACTAATTTTTTCATATAGATAAATATTTTAAATTTAAAGATTCAGCTTATATTACTATAATTTAATTTTAACATACAGCATTTTCAATTATACTTAAATAATATCAAATAATCAAAGTAGAAAAGCATTTTTTCAAGTAAATTATATTAAATTTAAATGAATGTCTGAGTAAACTATTTTAAATAAACGAAATCAATTAATATTATTTTTAGGATTTGTTTTCTGTTCTTATTGTAAAAAAGGACACGATTTTAAATAAATACGTTATGTATTGCCGTGGAAAAAGGCATTGACTTACATCTATATATTTGCTACTCAAGAGCTATAACATCATACATAGTGCTACAATACACATTCAATACAATTCTACATTATACATTCTTAAAGCTAGTACATATTCTATACTTTTGTAAAGTTAAGTTTCTGCTTTATTCTTCGTTTTTAGTAAAAAAAAAAAAAAGGAAATTCATAATACACTAAAAAGAAGAGAAAAAAAATTAAATTCCCTGTAATTTTCTATAATGAATAATGAGCTTACATTTTGTCTTTTCATTTTATCAGCGATAACTTAAATTCATTCTATTACAGCTTTGACGTATCGTGAAGCTACATTTTAGAAAGAAAAAAAATTAAATTCCTTTTAATTTAAATATGGGAGCCCCGATGGCTCAGGGGATGGAGCGTTCGCCTTTCAATGAGGCGAACCGGGTTCGAAATCCAGTTGATACGAATTCCGCATCCGGCTTGCACCGACCACAGTGCTGACGTGAAATACTCTCAGTTGTGGACGGATGATGAGTTAGAGTCCCCTTGCCGTCAGGCTAACAGTGGGAGGTTCTCGTGGTCTTCCTCTCCAATTAACGCAAATGCGGGTTAGCTCCACCAAAAAGTCCTCCACGAAGGCAAATTTCACCCATTACTCGATACAAGAGTTCCCTTGTCTTCTGGATTGGGTTCAAAATTGCAAGGCTTCGGAATTGGGTCGGCTGTCAACGACGGTTATAAAATTAAATATAGGGTTAAAAGTTTTTTTGTCAAAGGATTTTGATGGACATTAAATGTCAATTGTTTAGGAAATTCTCTGAAATTAAAAATATTTTATTGGAATGTATCGAAAAGTTAGTAAAGAGAATTATAATTATTAAAAACTCTGCATTTTTCTTTAAATTACGATATTATAATTAAAATTTAGTTTTTGCCGAAATCGTGGTAAATATAATAGTAGAAAAGAAAAAGCTACTTTTTATTACTGATTTATTTTAGTATTTATCGTGAATGTATTCATGAACATTAAAATTTTTCATTTATTTCGAATCCTCTGTTGCTTAACTTGAAATGAAAGAAAAAGTGTCTAGTGAATGAATGTAGAAACGTGTATGAATTGTTATCACACAGACGTCAAGTCGTTTAAAAAGAGTTGGTATGTGGAATGTTTTTTTTTTTTTTTTCTTATTTCCCCAATTTTTTTTAATGTTGAATATAATATAACAACCTAAGGAGACTTCCCGCGCTTTTGGAGTTAAGCAAAAGCGTTGGAAACCTTGGCCCTCCTATTATCCCTAACTGAGGTGGTCTATGAGTTTTCAAACGAAGTTATGAAAAACAGTGGGAGGTTTAAATTGTTTAACGCTCATCACCTACTTTGTTTTTATTGTTAGCGGTTCCCTTTCATACTTCACTCCCCCAGTTACAAAAAGAGTTCCTCAAAAGACCTCGATGTCTTCTTTTCGAGCCCACGAGGAAAGGTTAAATGTATGTTTTTTTTTTAATTCTGCCATAACTTGAAAAATTTTTTTTTGACATTTTTAATTAAAAAAATAATTGTTGATGTTGATTGATTTTGCGCCTTTTTGAAATAATGCGCCCATGGCATTCGCCATACTTGCCATACCCTAGATACGCCACTGCTCAGCAACCACTTATTATTCAGTGTTTATGTCCTATTGTTTAAGCTATCACAATGTAGCTAATGTATGTTTCTGTCACCATTTTGTCCATACATCATCACATTTATTTGCATCTTAAACTTATCTTTTTGATGTTACCATGATAGTTACGCACTGTGTTGAATCTACCATTAAAGTCATGGAATTAGCTTAAGTGCCCTGGTAATTATTATGTACATTTGTCACTCCAGTGAACGATGCAGTCCCTACAGTGCCGAGTATGGCAGAGAAAAGGTGTCTGTTTAAGATCCAATACAAATTATTTTAACATTTGAAGTCTTTATTTTGTTTACTGCAAGTGCAAATTATAAAATTTGATTTTATCTTTTATTTAGTGAAACGTTTGTTTTATGAATTGGAGCGGTTGAGTCAGCAGATAAAAAAATTGACACATGAGCATGCCCAAATGAATGCCTCATTAGTAGGGTTACAAATTGATGCTGGAAATTGATGCCACTCCCATTATTTCCAATCTTATTCCGGACCTTAATTTGCCAATCCAAACAGATGATGATTTTGTTTGTTTAAATCAAAAGTTAAAAGATACTACATTGTCTTCAATTTTGGTAATTATAACGTTTTTAAAATATTTTTTAATTCACTTATAAATAATCATTAAACTTATTTAACTCATTTAACTTATAAATAATCATTATTATTTGTGCAATATTTAATTCTTTGTAGACACTTTTAAAAGCAAATCAAATTATTGTAGCCACTTAAATTTAGAAAGCTACTAGCAGTTTCTTATTTATTTTTGACAAAATGTTGATTCCTTAATAAATCCTTTCTAAGTCATAAATCTTTTCTTTTTATGTCATTTAATGTTTCAAAATAATATATTCAGCATATATATTATCTAAAATTAATGAAATATAGAGTACAAAAGTGGTGTCAAAAGCTTATGTGCTGTTGGTCCAATAAGGGTTAAATCTCTTTTAAATATGTTCAAACATTTCTTAAATTTTAATCATTTCAGTGGCCCCCATCCTCTGTGGGACATGGGAGTGGCATCCCAAAAAAAATTCTCTACTCTAAATCCCCCCCCCCCAAACTATTCGTTTTATTTAGTGGAAATCCCCCCCCCAAGCTTTAAGTGGGCGCATCATGCGCCCACCTTACCCCCTGATGGGGGCCCCTGAATCATTTAGATATTTTTCGGTGCTGGACAAAGAAAAAAAAATTAATAAGCTTTTACCATTTAGATGTTTCTTTAAAATATAATCTTTTAGTTGAGGACTAAGACAAAACGCATTTCTAATTAAATTGTTTAAAAAAAAGAGAAATTAAAATAAATTATATAAAGTTCAGTTTCTTTTATTTTACTAATTCCAAAAATTTTGTAAAATAACCATCATATTAATTGTATGTTAATCATATAATGAAAAATATCTCAAATAAAAATTAATTTTTGGAAAGTTTACTTTAGTAAAATTTATTTGTGTATTTAGTTAGATTTGCTTTGTTCTTTTACTTTACATTTAATAGCAACTTGTCTTACAGCGATACTAAATTATGCTTCAACTGGTTCCTTTAATTTTTTGTCTATTTTGCTTCAATAATAATTTTTTTGCTTTTATTTTTTTAAGGTTAGCTACCTGTCAAATATATCTTATGGCAAACATTTGTCCTTCTTTACCACTAACTTATTAAAAAAATTTATTGTGAAAGATGTTGCTCTGCAATACAGTAGACTTGGGAGAAAGGGAAAGAAATCTCTTGAAGACTTTAGGGAAATATTCCATGTGCTTTTGGGTATGCATTTTTTATTTCTAAACTATGAATAACATGAATTTGAATTTTAACAAGCTTCATGACCTGGGTGTTTCATGGAAAATGAAGAGGCATTTGTTCTATGTTGGTGAAAAAGAGAATGAATATTTAAAGTTAATTGCTTAGGATTTTAGTCATTGAGTTGTTGAAACTATAGTTCATCATCAATTACTATAGAGCTTATTTGTGAAAAAAAAATTAATTAAAAAGCAATAATTACATTCTAAAGGAAAAGATAGATTTAAATTTAAGAGAATAGTTAAAAATTAAAAAAGTCTGCTTGAAAATAACATTTAAGTTAAAATGTTTGATATATATAAAAAAATAAAAAAACGCGATACTCATACATGCTCCACTGCTGTAAATTACATTGTTTGAAAATAGTCAAATTATAACAACATTAAGAATAACACATTTAAATATATGTGTCCGAGAATTGACAGAAATGAAATAGAATATCAAAACTTTTTTTTATTATAAAGAACTTTCTTCTAAGCCTGGCTTTTGCCTGCTGTCACCTTGCCTTAATGTGCTAGTCTGTTTGTCCTTCAATTTTTGTGTTTTAACCTGATCTCAAACTATTAATCGGTGAAGTAGTGCAAAATGAATATAGTCTATCTTAACCATTAAAATTCATTGAATCACCGAGTGGGGAAAATGTGTCAAATGTTTTTTTTTATTTGCAAAGTAAAATAAAAAGTAATTTTTTATTGCAAAATTTATATCAATTATTTATTTAAAAATAATTTTTTTATTTTTTTTAAATTGTTCACTTTTTTCCTCTTATTTTTATTAGCTACAATGTCACTCCGCTCTCCAGAAGTTAAACGTGAAGAGCTCACAGAAAGACTTGGCAAGGTCCTCTCTTGTGCCAAAGAATGGGGTAATTCAAGGAAAAGATCTTCCCTGGTGGAGTTAAACTACCTCAGTAATTCATTGGATTTAACGGATAACTTGTAAAAAGGAAAAAGAACATGATATATGATCTGTGATGTATTCGGATGTGATATTAATATTATAAGAAGTTTTTATTTTTTCTCTATTAATTCATTTTTATTTTTTTTTCATTTTTTTTCACTGTGATATAACCAAGAAATTGTAAAAAATCAATAAAGAATTTAGCTTAGTTATTTTTCCATTTATTGACTTAGCACAAATTTTTCTGTAATAATTTTCTTTGTAAACATTTTTCTTTTATCTTAATTTTGTCAACAAAACAATTACAAGTAATATTTAACAGTTTGTAGTTTTTCTTTATGTGATTGTAACTTTTTTACACAACCCAATTTTATAGAGATTTTTTAACTAAGGATTAAAAATTCAATCATATTTTTTAAAGTGGAGAAACATTTTAGATTGTTTCAGTAATAATAAACGTATAATGTCATTAAGCCTAAAAAAAAAAAAAAAAAAAGGAAATTATTTTTTATCAATAAGAGATAAGCTGCTCAAAATTTAGCATTTAATTTTTAGTATATTTTATTATATATTAGTGCAAATTTAATAAGATAAAACACAATATTACTTGGTTTTGAAATTTAAATGTCATGTAAATTTTTTGGATAAAATTGCTGGTTTTACATAGTAGCTTTAATTCAATTATAGAATTATTAAATTTTTCTGATGTGCCATGTATTTTTTTTTTTTATTTTTTAAATAAGAATTTAATAACTAATTTTAATATTAAATCCTTTTCTGGTTTTACTGTCTGAAAAAATATCTTCACATGTCTTTGGGTTTTGTTTAAGTTTTTCTGTTAGGTGAAATTTCAGGTACAGAAAAAACTAAGTTACGTAAGTATTTCTCCTTTCAATTTCAATAGAAGAAAAATATTTGGAAGTAAGTAATTTATTTATTTTTAAATTATTTAAAGAGATTATTATATTATTTTAAATTATTTATTAATTAATTTATCAAATTCAAGTGAGATTATGATAAACTTGGCCTAATTTTAAAAAAAAATTAAGAATATTTTTAAAATTAAAGATAAACACTTGAAATGATATAAAATTTATCACTTAAATCTTGATATAAAGAAAGGAGAAAGAAAATCAAAACTTAATATATTTAAGTATTATGTCTTAATAAAATTTGAAAATTTCATTCATAAAAATCAGTTGGATCCAAAATAATTTGGAGTAAGAGGAAGGAAAATAGTAGGTAGTCGAATTCGGTAATATAATTTTTTTAGTATTTATGTGTTGTTAAAGTAAATAATGCATGGAAAGACATTATTAAACTGTTGTTCCATGTTTTACAGCTTCACAGCAATGCATAAATTTAAGTAAAATTATATCACCGAATTAATCTACCATCCATATCTTCCTTTTGCTTACTCCAAAATATAAAAAGCAATGCAAGATATCAGAAAATACAAAATCTAATATTATATAGCATCAAAACTAATGCAAAACTATATCATGGTGAACGCTAGATAATATTAGTTTGCATTGAATCTAATATTATACGATGCTGAGCAAACAGCGACCTCTTGTATCTTTCTAATCTTAGAAGTTGTGCAGGATAATGTTAGAATTTGCCAATTTTCTGGTAATATCTAATATCAGGTGCTACTTGGGTATATTGAATGGTACAGGAAATGGTACAGGAATGGTACAGCTCATGGTACAGGAAATATTTTGTTAATTTAGATAGAAATGCAAATAAATTACCGGTACAAGGAAAATTTCTTTAATAATAATTAAATCTGCAAATAATTTACTTTGATAAAATAAAAATACTTAAAATTTAGATGATATTTAATATATACTTGAACTAAAGTAAAACAAAAATTGGAAATAATTGTTTTTATCAAAGCAAATGATTTTAAGTATCCTAATGCAAAATTTTAACATTGCTAGGCATTT
The DNA here is from genome assembly GCA_949128135.1 of Parasteatoda lunata. Lineage (NCBI taxonomy): Eukaryota > Metazoa > Arthropoda > Arachnida > Araneae > Theridiidae > Parasteatoda > Parasteatoda lunata. The sequence goes on along the minus strand of OX421980.1, from coordinate 99,529,656 downwards.
TCTTAAGACAAAAAGTAATTTGTTCTTAATATTTAGTTACATTAACACAATTCATATTAACTCGAAATAGCAATCTAGCTTTAAAGAATGTTAAAAGGCAGATTAATTTTCTTTCACTTGGCCTCTTAAATAACGTAAATTAAAAATAAAAAGAGTTGGAAAACTATTGCTTAAATTTGAATATGAACATTTTCATCTTTAAAATAATTTTACAGATTACACTTCAAGAGTAATATTTTAAAAGAAAGAAAATGTAGATCGAAAATCAAAACATAAAGTATTTTAATGATCAGAATATATGTAGACGAAGAGCAAGAAGATAGTAAATAATTTCGTCTGGCCTTACTAACAAGCGAGTCTAAAATTAACTATTTTTCAGCCAATTTCACATGGTTCTCGGCTTTCCTTTTAATAGATAAATGATTTTTCTTTTTACCTGACATTTCCTAGGTAATAAATTTCTGAAACAGAAACGAGAAGTATAAGAAGTAGTAGTCGAGCAGATGTACTTTACTTATAACAAAACACAAATATGGCGGACGGCTTGTAAACAACATCAGCAAAAGAGAACAACTCAACAGTCGACTGTATCATTCGCGAAATTAATTTTTCTATCCAAATTCGAAAATTTGAAATTATTTCTATCCAAAGTAATTAAAACTTTGATCGGAACAAATTATAAAAAGTTTTAATTTTATTAGTTTAAAATAAATAAATATTTTAAAAGAAAATTTATCTAAAAAATAGTGTACTTAACTCACCGATACTAAAATGATGTGCAGGTTCCTGTGATGGTAGTACATCAACTGCATTGAGATGGTCATCTCATCGTGTGAAAGTATTTTTAATACCTTATTTTTAAAGGAAATGTTTTTATTAAACTAAAAAACTGTTCCGTTTCATCTATAAAAAAATTTCCTCCGATCGTCCTCTTCACCAACATCGCCGCCATTTTTATTTACATTTGTATATGTCATCACATAAAATTGAAACGTCATAAGCTGCAGACGATCTGATTGGTTCATGAAAGAAATTGCCTGAACGGTTGGAGATATTTCGTGCAACCGTGATTTCTATATCATACGAGGATTTTTCGAGCAATTTTTGAAGAAATTGCCTTTAGAGTTGCAGTTACACTTGCAGTTGCACTTATTTCCTCTCGTGTGATATTGTCATAAGAAAGGTGAAGCTGTTACAGCGCTAACGCAGTTACAGCGCTGAGAAAGATTAATTTCAGTTTTGCTGCAAAGACAATGTTTGTTTCGGAATTGGTTTCGGGATGTTGAATGGCAAAGGACAATTTTAATCTTAGGTCGTGGTTTTGTGTGTTATTAGCGTCAGAATGTAGAACCCAATAAATTCTTTGCTTCCTTTTTTTTCCCTTGAAGATTACTTTTCAGTGGGACTTCGCATTTTATTTTGTTAATTATTTTCCGAGTGACACCTGCTAATCTGAGATGACTGGGTATCATTTCGTCCTGAATTCATCCATTTATGAAAAGAAAATCTATTTTAAGAAAAGATTTCACTAAATGTTTTATTATCTTTTAAGCGATTCGATTTGATTGCGGTATTTCGTTTTTAAATAATTACTGTTTAGTTCTGATGAATTTATCTTTTCTTTATTTTTTTCAATGTACCTCACTAATTTGATTGAATTTAATTATTTTTAAACCAATAATTCTTTAGTTTTTGCTTTTTCAAATTAAAACAAAGCTTATATTTTATTTTATATTTGGCCATCTGTCAATCCAACTTTATTATTTTAAATCATCGAAATTGATAGCGATGTTTTTTCAAAAATCATTTCATACTTAAAGTATATTTTGTTAGTTTTCTCAACTATTTTTTTCTTAATTTATTAAAAATCTTTCAAAAAATATGAGCAAATTTAAAAGAATAATTTTTTTTTTTAATTTTAAAATTAGTTTTTATGTTAAAAAAAAATTAAAACATAGTTTGCGTTTTTTTAATAATTAAAATGATTAATTTATTTTCTTAAATAAATAAAAAATTAAGCGATATTTTGTCGTTTTCAAAGCGGCGTTTTTTTTAATAATAATTTTTAGTTTTATTTTTTTTATTTTTTATAAAATTTCCTTTTTTTATTTTATCGATTTTATTAAAATAAGAATAAATAAAGCAGAATTTATTTTTACTTTCGGTACTGCACGCATTTTTTTTTCTAATAAATACGAAAATGGCTAACGTTTTTTTGATTTAGTCTATTAATTTTTAAAAAAAACACTATTAAAAATTTTTTAAAAATTAATACTAAGTTAAGGGATATTTTAAAAGTAGCGGTATTTAATAATCCAGAAAACCGGGAAGATTTTTGCTCGATTTTCCCGCCATTTTGAAGTATAAGGATTATAAAAAATAAAAGAAAGGGGAATTAAATCGAGAGGGGGCAGGGAAGGGACAAATGTTTTATTTTCTCCTGTATGTCGGTTGTTTTTCTGATAAGCTGCCGTCAAACAAACTTAAAGGAGCGGCATGCTGATTTCGTTTTCTCTTTGATTTACGAGGGGTTGAGGAAAATATATTGCCAAATTAAGGAACTTGAAACTTCTAGTTAAGAGTGTTGACATGTGAGATTTGTTTTAAATCCACTTTAGTTACTCAGTTTTTGTTATCCTTGATTTATTATGATGAATTGTTTTATTATTTCCGATAATGCATTATTTATTATGAGTAAAACGTTTTTTAATCACCAGTTATATTTATCTATTTGCCATCAGTTAACAAAACATTTTTTTTTTTTTTTTTTAATAAATTCTGATTTTTTAGAAATGCGTTATCGTTAGTAAGTTTTCTTGATGTGGAATCACATCTGCTTTCGTTAAAAATGGTCTTTTTATAAAAATAAAATAAAAGGAGAAGATTGTTGTTTAATTTAAGCATGTAATTATTTGTTAATAAAGGCAGACGATTATTTTCTGAAGCAGATAGCAGTTTTCTTTTTTTAAAAAGTACCCAGTAAACACACACCTCACGGCAAACGTAAGGCCGTAAGCTGGCATTCTAGGTAGGATAACGGCAAAAGGCAAGTACAATAGGGTCCTTTATCGTTTGTTTTGAGGCATTTCAGGAAGAGGCGGAATAACTCTTCACTTATACAGGCCCGAAAAATAAAACCGTTGTTTGGCCTCTTACACTTAATTAGTTACAGGACCTTTATTGTATACCGTTGTTTGGCCTCTTACACTTAATTAGTTACAGGACCTTTATTGTATACCGTTAATTAATTGTAATGTTACAATAGATTAATAATGAATAGATGGAGAGTTGGTAAAAAATGTGCTTTTAACTAAAAAATTTGAAAAAAATCAGGAGAGAAAGGAAAAAAATCCATAAAACATTAACCGTATTTTTCGAGAGGAAAATAGCAACTTTTATTATTCTTTGAAAATTGCTAATTTTTCACATAGAATATTAAAAACTAGAATTTTATTATTTTACTATAATCTAAATATACTTTCTGCGGCATTACCTATTATATTTAAAAATAATAATTTTATTAAAAAATAATCATTTTAAATTTTATTACAATTTTTAAATAAATAATTTTTTTTTTTTTATTTTTTCTTTTTGAAATCATTTTTTGAAGTATAATTTTTAACTTGAAATATAATATATTCTTACTTTCTAGAAAAATTTAATACATATTCCCTTAAAAATAAGAATACATATTAATACTTATAACTAGAACAATTCCTTTGTTCATTGAGAAAAAGTTTTCATTTTTTCCGATTGTTTATTATAAAATTCTGTTAAATTTATTGTACTAAACGTGTACTCAAGAAAGATTTATTGAATTGAATACTTATTGAAGACTTTTTCTTATTGAAGACTTAATATTATTTTTTTTATTGAATAAGGGACACATTTATTTTTAACGTTAAAGGATTCAGCAAAAAAACTATCATTTTTATAATTCATGGTAAAAAAAAAATCTAGTAGTAATTTTATATGATAGCAGTAAAAGGCTAAAGGTCCGTTATAGTTTGTATTTTGGCATTTTAGGAAGAAGCGATATGGAAACTTTTCCCATTGGTTATGTTTTGGTCGCTAAAAAATTATTACTTTAAGCCCCAAATGAAATTTACATAAATTTTTTCCAGACTATGATTTCTTTTTTAAACCTTCTTTAAAACAAAAATGAATCGGTAAGTTCAAAATTCATGTAAATAAAAAAATCTATTTATAGAAAATAAATAGAAAAAATTATTGTAAATTGCTTAAATCCTCCTTGAAATTATAAATATCTTGAATTTAGAGCAAGGATTTTTAATGAAATATGCTTTTTTATTACATTAATTTACTAACTTTTATTACAATTTAAGTATTTTGTAATAATGAATGTATACCATTTAAAATAGTAAACTTTTTATTTAAATAAATTGTTTTTTTTATTCTTTTATTTTAATGTTTATCTTACGCTTAATATCTTAGTTTAATCACTTACTGCTTCAAAACAGGATTCAAAATAGTTTAAATGGCTTTAAGAATTTTGAATTTTAAAAAATTGTGTTTAAATTTTCTGATTGGATATAGAAAATGTCTAGTCTAATAAAGTAAATAATTTTTTTCTAAACTTCTAAACAATATTTGAAAATAATAATTGTTTAAGAAATTTTATTCTTAAAAATATGTTTTTAGATAATAAAAATACATTTGGATATTTTTATTAATTAAACTTCAAAATATTAAGCAAATAAAATTTTTTTTTAAACTTATAATACAGAATATAAATAAAAATTATACTTTCAAAATGTTTAATATATTTATTTTTTATTTGCATAACAAAAATATTTTTTTCATGCAGCATTATATTTATTTTTAAAATAGTTTATTTCCATACAAAAAAAAAAAATTTATTGTTTTGAATGCAATACATAGAGGGCGCTGTTTTTTTATTTTTCAATTTAGACGTGTTTTCGAGTCCATCTGATAGATGGCAGAAAATATTAAGTGAAGATTTTAGTAGGGTTGCTTTGCTTTTAATCTTTCAGAATCACGCCAATTTACGCAGAATAACATAACGCTTTTGTCCAGAGAAAGAGTCGAGGACACTACGGGGAGTATCATTATTTCAATGTGGGAGGCAATACTCCCCCCCCCCCAGACACAACCCTCCAACCAAAATTTCTGCTCACTGTCGTCAAGCTGAAACAGCTACATTCCATCACCTACTCGTCCCCCTCAAAGCAAACTTCAATTTCTTAATTCTAAAATAAAGGTCTTTACTTCTTTTACCAACAAATATTTTATTATCATGAAGGGCTAGGGCACACAAATACACTTACAAACTCCTTTTTATTCCTGAAATTCTATTGCATAAAATTGACCATTAAAATTCTTATAATTCTCTTTTTGATATTGACTTTACATTTAATATATTATGCAGTAAAAAATCGCTAGTTCTTACCACGTACAAAAGTGTTTGCATTACAAACTACTAATTTTAGTGCAATCATTCCTAATAATAATTCAAATTATAATAATTTTATCAAGAACTCTTAAAAACAGCACTAATTCGAGGAATTAATTATTATGATGGGTCGCTCCTGGGAGAGAAACCCCCCTGTGTAAAAAAAGGACAGTGATTAAACTTTGTTTCGGTTCTTACGAAAATAATTCGAAATAATATTTTCATTTAAGGTTTATTATAGTAGTGTAAAGATTAAAGTGTTAAAATTCTGAGTAGGAAACTTAATTCCTTTAATTTTCTATTAAGATATGTTCACTGGACTGTTCTAAATTGGGGGGAATTTATTTGAGCTTAGTCAAATAAAGAATTAATAGGTCAATAGGGCAAAAGAATTACTCGGCGAAAATTACTCAACGTAATGTTGAATTGCAAGTTCTTCAAAATAAATATTCCACAAAAAATATGCATATAAAAATTTTTAATAGAGTAAAAATTAAACTTAACTATGTCGTATTTGTTAAATTTTGTCATTCCAACTATAATTGCGAATTTATTATATTTAACTGTAAATAAACTAAGAATAAGTTGCTAGATATCAGATATTATTTAAATAAAATAAAATTGAAAGGTTGATTTGAACTGTTTTTTAAAAACAGAATTAATAAAAAAAAAGATAATTATATTAGAGATAAAGATATTAAAAAAAAGTTATGTGTTAATTAAGAGAAAAAATATACTGTACAATTACAATTTTGTTCGTTAATAAAAAGATTAATGAAAGTTAAAAGAATTCTATTTGTTTAATAACGTAAGAGAATTGTGATTGCATTATTCTGATCACTGGATACCCATTGGTCATTTTTTTTCTTGGACTAATTTTTAATAAGGTCGTCATAAATTACAAAAGGTGTCTAATTTAATTTTTGTCATTTTGTCAGTCAATGGGCTAAATTGGTTTCTAATTCCAACCAATATAAGTTTCGTAGAACAATACAAAATTATTTTCTTTCTCCAGTATTAATATTTATATAAAAATTGCTGTCGAAAAGGAGAACAATAGTTATGTATAAGTTAACTATAAAAAGAATATAAAATTGCTTTAAAGTAATTTAATGTAAAACTATTAAAAATACACTCTGGTGAAAATAAAGAGAAAAAACTCAGTCTGTAAAATAATCAGTTCCAAGAATTTAAAAAATTATCTTCTTCATTTTTTATTATATCATTTCGAGATGCTTTTTTATTAATGCTTATGTTATCATGATTTTTTTCACGACTCTTAGAATTCTTTACTTAAGATAATAGTGTTGAAGTTAATTTAATCGATTAAGTTGGTCTAATCGAAAAGTGTGAACGTATAAAAACCTAGAATAATAACATTACCACTGACCAAACCTAAAAATTTCCCTTTATATGAAGTTGGAAAAATAAACTGCATTGTTAAATTAACATGAACCGAGCATATATTAATAAATTTCCTTCTCTGTCAAAAAATTGAGAGGGTCACTGACGCCGCCACTGTGTTGGGGTTTTCAACTTAAGGTTACATTTCGTCAAACACTGTAAGATTTAGAAACTTTAAATTACGAAGATATGTAGGAAATTGAACGGAGATTACAATGGAATTAAAAAATAATTCGATAGTTAATTCAAGATTTTTTTTACTGTTAAACTAGTTAGAAAAATAACATGTGGGCCGCTCTATGGCCGCAAAAATTCAGCTGTAGAAGTTAAATTTGGTATGCGGAAAGAGCCAAATTTGTTTATAAACGTAACATAGAGTCTTTTTTTCCTTTTAGAAATTCTTATTTGTTTGAAAGTTATTACAATTTAAAAGGTTCTTTTTCATTTTTTCTTGAACTAATAAATATTTATCGATTGTTGCAGAAAAATTTATCATTTACGCGATCTTCATAATATCCCTCTTGACTTAATATCAAAAATAGAAAAAAATAAAGAAAAAATATTATATAGAAAAAGATTGTGGTAGCGCTTCGCGCTAACATGCCACAAGTCCTGGGTTCGATACTCGGGCCGGGCAAGGTTGACTCAGCCTTTCATCCCTTCAGTGGGTCGATAAATAAGTACCAAACATGCTTGGGAACTAAACACTGGGGGTTCCGCGTTGGGCTGACCACCTGGCCGGAACATCTGCTCATACTCCCCAGAGCCCAAGGTCAAGAAAACTGAGATGGGCACAGTAAGCCTTGGCCCTCTATGGGCTGTCGCGCCACTGAGTTTATTTTAGAAAAAGATTAGGTGTTGCCAAATATAAAACTTCGACATTTCATATCGGCATTTGAAAATATATGTAGAATAAAGAGAAATAAGAATTGTTTCCAACACCATCTGTTAACAAGAAAAAATTACTTCTAATTTATTAATTTTTCTTATTGTGTCGCACATTCTGTCTTTCTGAGCGTAATTTTTTAAGCACAGTTATTTCGTATTCAAATCCAGCTATCCTTTTTATTTTGTTTTAATTAACAAATTAATATAATGTACCTAAATAAAAGTATAATAATTATATAAACAGATAAAATTTCGGTACTCTTACCGTTATTTTCATATTTTACCCATATTTCTGCTATCATTTCCTAAGATTTAAAACAAAGCCCAATTTTAAAAGTTGTTAACCCAAAATTCCTTGTGAGAAAAAACAATGTTTTTAATGCATGTATAGGAAACATTTTTGCAAATGACCTTTGAAAATAATTGAATGTTTGTTTTATTATTTTGTATTGTTATGTTTCTTTCATTTTTCTACTACTAGAATAAGTAGTGCAGACCCTTGCCACACACGAATGCTAGATTTCTCTAGTGTATGGTAAATTGAGAAGTTAACGATGTCCGGTTATGCTTTTCTGACATTCCACCCTGTTGGGGGTCAGAGGGGTCACGGTCAGAGTTCTTGAGGAACTTTAGACTTTTCCAATATTTTGTTTCTATTTTTTATGTTTTGAATCGATCTCCACTAACATCAATTTCAGTTTCTATTTCTTTCCTTATATTGCTGACGATTATTATTATTTAACATTTTCATAAAACCAATTTTGTTTTCAATTAATCGTAATAAGCTCTTCATTAAACTTTTTATTATTTTTTTTTCTAAAAAAATAAATAAGCAAAAATATAACAGAAAAACGCAAAATTCTCATATTTCGTAGATTGCAAAAAGCAATACACAGTAAAAATCTTTTACAGATCAAAATTCTATTCCTAATGTATCTAACAAAAATCTTTCAACCGTATGTGGGAAATTACAAAAGTAAATAAAAAGTAAATACGCAAATAAACTATAATTTTTTAAAAAATATTTTTTTATTTAATATCAAGGTCTTATTTGATTAGTAATATTACTTGTTAAAAATGTTCAGAAGGAAAAAATATTTAATGTACTCTGTTTTTATTTAATTATTAATTTATATAGAAAAAATTATAAACGGGCAATGCTTAGGGAGGAAAACTCTTTAATTCTTTGAGTAAAGAAGTAATAATACGTTACAATACCATACGTTTCTCTCTAAATTAAAAAGTCCTAAGGGCTTGACCAACGCCTCTACTTTAGGTGTTTAAATTAAGACCGTATGCACCATTGGCATTGCCAACTTCAATCTATGTTTTATTATCTGTCTTTTGTTTTGTAGAGCAAATACTATCAGATTTAAAAGAAACACTAAATTACAAAGGACTGTAGAGAAATGTACAGGGATTACGATGGAATAAAGAAAATGTATAATCGATGATTTGTTTGAGAATTATTAACTCTTACACTTGGTGTTAAAAAATATCGAATGAGCAACTCTAATCGACACAAAAATTCTTCTACAGAATTGAAATTTTGTTTTACTAACAAAAACAACAAGATTTAAAAATTTGAAATTACTATGGTTTATAGAAAAAAATACAGAGAAAATTTAACATTCGATAAGTTTAAGTATTATTAAAAGTACTTGTAAGAAAAAAAATTTTTTTTGATGATCTATAAGCTGAGAAAAAATATGATCGAAACTACCAAAATATTGCAAAATTTACCATTATTCTAGCTCTATGGAAACACAAAAAAACTCGGTAATTTTTACCAAAGTGTTTTGGTAATGTTTTAGGTTAACAATAAAATAAAATGTTATAATGTTTGTAAAATTTTGGTATAATATGGTAAATAATCATGTTAGCTAAAAGCATTTCTTTCTTATAAACCTTTATTTAGTAAAATTAACTGTTCAGTTTTGTATTTTTTACTGGCAATAAGAACTATAATTTTGAAAACCAGAAATTCTGGTAAACCCTTAATATTTGAATAGAAAATTAATCAAATAAATGGTTTAAATACAGGATACATTTTTATTTTATTACTCAAAAAAATTTTTTTTCTCCAAAAATGTCATTACCCTACAGTTCGATAATTTTACTGAATTTTTTTCTTCGTATTGTCCACTTAAATGTAATTAATTATGCAGTTAAAATTCGATGGGCTGAAAGAGCCATCTTTATATGTAAACTTTAAACGAATTTTCTTTTGAATTCCAGTTTGTTTGAAAGTTATTGCTCATTTAAGTGTTCATTCGGGTTTTTTTTTAGATATATTTTAAATATTGACTGTTTATCATTTTTGTAGAAAATTCATTTTTTCGTCAAGATATCTTCATTTTTTAATTTTGTAAGCTCGCGCTGAAGAAGTTGTCAATTAACAATAGCGAAAGAGAGAGAAAGGAATTTGCATGTTGCTAGATATAAATCTTAACAGTTATAATGACATTTTTAAAAATAAAGACGATAAAAAGTTAATAACGATTAAAAAAGTTAATAACGATAAATAATTAACGATAAAAAGTGTTCTCAGTTTGATCTGTTAAAATTCTCGTCAACAAATAAAATAACTTCTCAGCAATTTTTCTTGTTTTATTGTTGTAGTACACAATCTGTATTCCTTAGGATTAATTTTCTTTAAAGAGTGCAGATGATTATTTTAAAATTTAGGTAGTCCCCGATTTCGTTACGATTAGCATTTTAATGAAATATTCTTACATAACGCTACTACATTTGTACATTTTAAAAGCAAAATGTTCTGTGTTTCAGTTAAAAATATTGCTCTTTAAGGGAAGAAAAAATAAAACAAGGATTAAATAGAAGCAATTACGCAGGTATCGGAACAAGCGGGAGGGGGGAGGCAGAGACTCCCTGTTTTCTTTTTTCAAATTTTCGTATGGAACAATTCCTTAACAGAAAGAGTTAATAATATATATTAAGAATACATTTTTATCTTATAGAGAAACGAGATTTTAATTATCTGCAAAGCAAATCAAAACATTTATGCAAGCATTATTTCCGATATAAGTGTAAAAGTTTTTCTAAAAAAAGCACACAAATAAGTTTTGACTTAATACAACTATTTAATTTCGTGAGTTCGTTTATCATTGGTGGTTGACTAAAAGTTTTGGTCATTTAATTTATTTTTCCATTATAACCCAGAAATTGTTTTTAATAATTTAAAAATAAATATTGATCTTAATTTGAAAGCATCCTACTGCCTGAAATCACAGGACACGTTCTTTTTAAAAAGAATCCTTTAAGTACACATTCGTGACCTTGTTTGGATTCCCTCAAGTTAAGGGAAAAAGAGTGGGGATAGTGAACACTTAGCGTTTTAAACCCCTTCCCGATTCTAAGAAATATTATCTTTAACCAGGTGGTCGGACCGGCCAAATGATTCAATGGTCGCCAAGAAATTTGGGAAAAAAGGGGATAAAGCATGTAAAAATGGTCCCCAGCTTCAAAAGAGGAAAGAGGTTTTGCAAGAATGCCCCTTCCACATCAGGACAAGTATGAAACTTTTATTCTTTAGCTCATGTTATATTTCTATTTATTTAGCTAATGATATATTTATATCACAAATTCAAATAATTTTATTTTCTTTATTTAGTATATTTATTTTCTTTATTTTATAATCGTTATATTCTGCAAGATTGTTTCTCCGTATGAATAGCATGTAAGTTACCATTTTAGTTTTAAAATGAATCCATTAATCCTATCAATAGAAAAATCATTATTTTAGTTTTTTAAATCAAATGCCTCTTTATTTTTTAAGTAATTAATTTAATAAATTAAGTAGTAATAATTAATTAATTTAATTAACGTTGTTTGCCGTAGTTTGTATTTTAGTACAAAGGTCGCCCACTTGTGTATTAATTCTTTGTGTTATTGAAATATTTTATGATTAATAGTAAATAATTGTTTATAATTTTAAAGAAAATTTTTTTTTAAATCATTAAAATTTTTTAATCAAAATACTTATTTTTGAGTAGCAAAAGTACTTTCCTAAAAAATTTGTGAGTTTATTTTTGACTTTTTAAAAAATTGACCACATACTAGACTAACAAACATACTATACACATACTAAACTAAAATAAAAATTTTAAAAATACTAGAATTATTTATATTTATTAGAGGGAAAACATTTTTTTAGTCAAATTATTTAATTTTATCATAACTTATATAATTTTACCTAATTCTAAATTAAATAATCTAATTTTTCCATTTCAATTCTGAACTATATTTTATAGTATTTGTCTATGTTAATTATTTTAGAAGCAAGATCTTCAGTAGTTAATAATAATTTACGATAAGCATTGCGCATGTACAAGATAGCTGGTAAACATTAAACTTATTGTCAGATAGATTGTATAGAAATGAGTTTGAAGCAGTTTTTTTTTTTTTCAATTTAATGTTTTTTTTTTGTTGATTTTTAACTGTCTTTTCCATGTTCATATTTTAATTATTTTTCTTTCTTTCATGAAAAGTCCGGAAATTCTGACTAGAGAGTGTGGGAACTAGAATGATCATCAACAAAAACTAGAATGGTCATCAACAGAAAAGAAGGTAACATTTCAAAACTACATTTTAACTCAGTAGCATCCATTTTATAAATTCATAGCAAAATTAGAAAATCTACTTTATATTCTATATGTAAAACTGCATTTTTAATAATTTCTCCTACTATAATTTGCAATATTGAAATATTTTAAGATTATTAATAATTTGTTGTTTATAATTTTAAAGGAAAATTTTTATAAAGAAATAAAGGAAATATATTTTTTTTAAATCTAAAAAAATTTTTAATCAAAATACCTGTATTGATTTTCAAAAGTACTTTCCTAAAATTTTTGTTTTCTAGCCGCCTAAATTTTTGACTTTTTAGAAAAGTTTTAGCTTGTTTTTTAAAATTTATGCCTATACTAGAAGTACTTGTATTTGTCAGTAGGGAAAATTTTTTTAAGTCAAATGATTTGATTTTATCATAGCTTACATGTTATTTTAAAGTAAATTTCTTTTCATAATTTTTAAATAATAAAAATTAAAAATTTATTATTAAAATAAATTTAAAAATTATTACATAGCTGTTATTTAGTGCTATGTACTGTCATAATATATTTATATTACATATATTATTTTGAAAATATTAAAAAAAAAAAAAAATGAGTAAAATCATAATACAATGCAAATTAGTTTACACCCAGAAATTTTATACAAGAACTTTATTTCCATTTATGCTTTTGATTGAAACAAGATAATAATAATAACAATATTTTAATAAGATAAAATGTTGTTGTGGCTTTTTATTTTATTTTGTTCAATAATCACATTATTTAACTAATTTTATCTTTAGTGATCAGAAAAGTAATTTGGTGATGCTATTTGTTGCATTAAGCATTTTTAGAATATTTCACCACATAAATTTATTTTCATAGATACATTTGCAGAAAAGCTACGATATCTAAACATTTAAAAATCATTTCTTCATATTTATTTTTTAAAAAATCCATTCCCATTAACCCTTCCCATTCCCAGAAAATTTTTATGAGAAAATGTAATGTTTTTCCATCTGGAACTATTCAAATTTTTATGTATTAAAAAAAAATTAAATATTTTAAAAAACCATTTCGTTTAAACCAACCTACCTTGATGGCATAAAATTTATATTCTTTAGTTAGTGGAATCCTTTTTGTAAATTCATTACAAATTTAGAAAATCATTCCTTTTTATTGCATATTTTAATAATTTCTTCTATAATAATTTGTATAATATCATTTTTAGGTAATTAATACTTAATGGAGTATAATTTTGAAGGATCATATATTCTTTTAATTGATAGAAATTTTAATAAAATCACATGTTTTTAGATTTGTAAAAGTAGTATCTTAAAATTTTTTTCTTATGTATTTTTTATATTTTTAAAAACCTTTAGTTTCCTTATTTCATTGGGGTTAAAATTTCTTTTAATAAAATAATTTAATTTTATATAAACTTTAAATATTTTCACATATTGATTTAAAGTTAAAAATTCGTTCATATTTCTTAATCATGAAAAATTAAAATTTTGTTTAAATATTAAATATATTAAAAACACATAACATATTAATAGCTACAAACTATTTTGGTGAGAATGTATTCTTTCTAATTTAAGAAATATTAAAGCTTTGCTATCAAATTCTTTATTTAAAAAACATTTTTATGCTCAATTATTAAATGGATTGATCTGTAGTTACAAAATGCAGTTCTAACATATGGAAGCATTTTGAAAGTTAATAGTTTATAACAGATGAAATTAAAGTAAAGAAGTTTGGTCATCACTCTTAAATTTTTTAAAGTCATAGTTCTCTCCATTTTTAAATTAATTAATTGTCTCATAATACTATAAAGAGAAATTTTAGCCATGTTGTTTTATTAATTCATAGGATATTATTCATAGTTGTTTTAATATTTGATACTGCAATTCTTCCATGCAAATAAGTCCGCTATTTCACACATTTGCAATAGATATTACAAAGTAATATAGAATTTTATAAAAATAATACTTAGTTTTATTACAAACTGGAATATTCATTTAGTGCTATTATTACCTTTTGTTACAATCAGTTAAAATTATTGAAATATTTTATGATTAATAGTAAATAATTGTTTATAATTTTAAAGAAAATATTTTTTTAAGTCATTAAAATTTTTTAATCAAAATACTTATTTTTGAGTAGCAAAAGTACTTTCCTAAAAAATTTGTGAGTTTATTTTTGACTTTTTAAAAAATTGACCACATACTAGACTAACAAACATACTATACACATACTAAACTAAAATAAAAATTTTAAAAATACTAGAATTATTTATATTTATTAGAGGGAAAACATTTTTTTAGTCAAATTATTTAATTTTATCGTAACTTATATAATTTTACCTAATTCTAAATTAAATAATCTAATTTTTCCATTTCAATTCTGAACTATATTTTATAGTATTTGTCTATGTTAATTATTTTAGAAGCAAGATCTTCAGTAGTGTAATAATAATTTACGATAAGCATTGCGCATGTACAAGATAGCTGGTAAACATTAAACTTATTGTCAGATAGATTGTATAGAAATGAGTTTGAAGCAGTTTTTTTTTTTTTTTTCAATTTAATGTTTTTATTTTGTTGATTTTTAACTGTCTTTTCCATGTTCATATTTTAATTATTTTTCTTTCTTTCATGGAAAGTCCGGAAATTCTGACTAGAGAGTGTGGGAACTAGAATGATCATCAACAAAAACTAGAATGGTCATCAACAGAAAAGAAGGTAACATTTCAAAACTACATTTTAACTCAGTAGCATCCATTTTATAAATTCATAGCAAAATTAGAAAATCTACTTTATATTCTATATGTAAAACTGCATTTTTAATAATTTCTCCTACTATAATTTGCAATATTGAAATATTTTAAGATTATTAATAATTTGTTGTTTATAATTTTAAAGGAAAATTTTTATAAAGAAATAAAGGAAATATATTTTTTTTAAATCTAAAAAAATTTTTAAATCAAAATACCTGCATTGATTTTCAAAAGTACTTTCCTAAAATTTTTGTTTTCTAGCCGCCTAAATTTTTGACTTTTTAGAAAAGTTTTAGCTTGTTTTTTAAAATTTATGCCTATACTAGAAGTACTTGTATTTGTCAGTAGGGAAAATTTTTTTAAGTCAAATGATTTGATTTTATCATAGCTTACATGTTATTTTAAAGAAAATTTCTTTTCATAATTTTTAAATAATAAAAATTAAAAATTTATTATTAAAATAAATTTAAAAATTATTACATAGCTGTTATTTAGTGCTATGTACTGTCATAATATATTTATATTACATATATTATTTTGAAAATATTAAAAAAAAAAAAATGAGTAAAATCATAATACAATGCAAATTAGTTTACACCGAGAAATTTTATACAAGAACTTTATTTCCATTTATGCTTTTGATTGAAACAAGATAATAATAATAACAATATTTTAATAAGATAAAATGTTGTTGTGGCTTTTTATTTTATTTTGTTCAATAATCACATTATTTAACTAATTTTATCTTTAGTGATCAGAAAAGTAATTTGGTGATGCTATTTGTTGCATTAAGCATTTTTAGAATATTTCACCACATAAATTTATTTTCATAGATACATTTGCAGAAAAGCTACGATATCTAAACATTTAAAAATCATTTCTTCATATTTATTTTTAAAAAAATCCATTCCCATTAACCCTTCCCATTCCCAGAAAATTTTTATGAGAAAATGTAATGTTTTTCCATCTGGAACTATTCAAATTTTTATGTATTAAAAAAAAATTAAATATTTTAAAAAACCATTTCGTTTAAACCAACCTACCTTGATGGCATAAAATTTATATTCTTTAGTTAGTGGAATCCTTTTTGTAAATTCATTACAAATTTAGAAAATCATTCCTTTTTATTGCATATTTTAATAATTTCTTCTATAATAATTTGTATAATATCATTTTTAGGTAATTAATACTTAATGGAGTATAATTTTGAAGGATCATATATTCTTTTAATTGATAGAAATTTTAATAAAATCACATGTTTTTAGATTTGTAAAAGTAGTATCTTAAAATTTTTTTCTTATGTATTTTTTATATTTTTAAAAACCTTTAGTTTCCTTATTTCATTGGGGTTAAAATTTCTTTTAATAAAATAATTTTATTTTATATAAACTTTAAATATTTTCACATATTGATTTAAAGTTAAAAATTTGTTCATATTTCTTAATCATGAAAAATTAAAATTTTGTTTAAATATTAAATATATTAAAAACACATAACATATTAATAGCTACAAACTATTTTGGTGAGAATGTATTCTTTCTAATTTAAGAAATATTAAAGCTTTGCTATCAAATTCTTTATTTAAAAAACATTTTTATGCTCAATTATTAAATGGATTGATCTGTAGTTACAAAATGCAGTTCTAACATATGGAAGCATTTTGAAAGTTAATAGTTTATAACAGATGAAATTAAAGTAAAGAAGTTTGGTCATCACTCTTAAATTTTTTAAAGTCATAGTTCTCTCCATTTTTAAATTAATTAATTGTCTCATAATACTATAAAGAGAAATTTTAGCCATGTTGTTTTATTAATTCATAGGATATTATTCATAGTTGTTTTAATATTTGATACTGCAATTCTTCCATGCAAATAAGTCCGCTATTTCACACATTTGCAATAGATATTACAAAGTAATATAGAATTTTATAAAAATAATACTTAGTTTTATTACAAACTGGAATATTCATTTAGTGCTATTATTACCTTTTGTTACAATCAGTTAAAATTATTGAAATATTTTATGATTAATAGTAAATAATTGTTTATAATTTTAAAGAAAATATTTTTTTTAATCATTAAAATTTTTTAATCAAAATACTTATTTTTGAGTAGCAAAAGTACTTTCCTAAAAAATTTGTGAGTTTATTTTTGACTTTTTAAAAAATTGACCACATACTAGACTAACAAACATACTATACACATACTAAACTAAAATAAAAATTTTAAAAATACTAGAATTATTTATATTTATTAGAGGGAAAACATTTTTTTAGTCAAATTATTTAATTTTATCATAACTTATATAATTTTACCTAATTCTAAATTAAATAATCTAATTTTTCCATTTCAATTCTGAACTATATTTTATAGTATTTGTCTATGTTAATTATTTTAGAAGCAAGATCTTCAGTAGTTAATAATAATTTACGATAAGCATTGCGCATGTACAAGATAGCTGGTAAACATTAAACTTATTGTCAGATAGATTGTATAGAAATGAGTTTGAAGCAGTTTTTTTTTTTTCAATTTAATGTTTTTATTTTGTTGATTTTTAACTGTCTTTTCCATGTTCATATTTTAATTATTTTTCTTTCTTTCATGAAAAGTCCGGAAATTCTGACTAGAGAGTGTGGGAACTAGAATGATCATCAACAAAAACTAGAATGGTCATCAACAGAAAGGAAGGTAACATTTCAAAACTACATTTTAACTCAGTAGCATCCATTTTATAAATTCATAGCAAAATTAGAAAATCTACTTTATATTCTATATGTAAAACTGCATTTTTAATAATTTCTCCTACTATAATTTGCAATATTGAAATATTTTAAGATTATTAATAATTTGTTGTTTATAATTTTAAAGGAAAATTTTTATAAAGAAATAAAGGAAATATATTTTTTTTAAATCTAAAAAAATTTTTAAATCAAAATACCTGCATTGATTTTCAAAAGTACTTTCCTAAAATTTTTGTTTTCTAGCCGCCTAAATTTTTGACTTTTTACAAAAGTTTTAGCTTGTTTTTTAAAATTTATGCCTATACTAGAAGTACTTGTATTTGTCAGTAGGGAAAATTTTTTTAAGTCAAATGATTTGATTTTATCATAGCTTACATGTTATTTTAAAGTAAATTTCTTTTCATAATTTTTAAATAATAAAAATTAAAAATTTATTATTAAAATAAATTTAAAAATTATTACATAGCTGTTATTTAGTGCTATGTACTGTCATAATATATTTATATTACATATATTATTTTGAAAATATTAAAAAAAAAAAAATGAGTAAAATCATAATACAATGCAAATTAGTTTACACCGAGAAATTTTATACAAGAACTTTATTTCCATTTACGCTTTTGATTGAAACAAGATAATAATAATAACAATATTTTAATAAGATAAAATGTTGTTGTGGCTTTTTATTTTATTTTGTTCAATAATCACATTATTTAACTAATTTTATCTTTAGTGATCAGAAAAGTAATTTGGTGATGCTATTTGTTGCATTAAGCATTTTTAGAATATTTCACCACATAAATTTATTTTCATAGATACATTTGCAGAAAAGCTACGATATCTAAACATTTAAAAATCATTTCTTCATATTTATTTTTAAAAAAATCCATTCCCATTAACCCTTCCCATTCCCAGAAAATTTTTATGAGAAAATGTAATGTTTTTCCATCTGGAACTATTCAAATTTTTATGTATTAAAAAAAAATTAAATATTTTAAAAAACCATTTCGTTTAAACCAACCTACCTTGATGGCATAAAATTTATATTCTTTAGTTAGTGGAATCCTTTTTGTAAATTCATTACAAATTTAGAAAATCATTCCTTTTTATTGCATATTTTAATAATTTCTTCTATAATAATTTGTATAATATCATTTTTAGGTAATTAATACTTAATGGAGTATAATTTTGAAGGATCATATATTCTTTTAATTGATAGAAATTTTAATAAAATCACATGTTTTTAGATTTGTAAAAGTAGTATCTTAAAATTTTTTTCTTATGTATTTTTTATATTTTTAAAAACCTTTAGTTTCCTTATTTCATTGGGGTTAAAATTTCTTTTAATAAAATAATTTAATTTTATATAAACTTTAAATATTTTCACATATTGATTTAAAGTTAAAAATTCGTTCATATTTCTTAATCATGAAAAATTAAAATTTTGTTTAAATATTAAATATATTAAAAACACATAACATATTAATAGCTACAAACTATTTTGGTGAGAATGTATTCTTTCTAATTTAAGAAATATTAAAGCTTTGCTATCAAATTCTTTATTTAAAAAACATTTTTATGCTCAATTATTAAATGGATTGATCTGTAGTTACAAAATGCAGTTCTAACATATGGAAGCATTTTGAAAGTTAATAGTTTATAACAGATGAAATTAAAGTAAAGAAGTTTGGTCATCACTCTTAAATTTTTTAAAGTCATAGTTCTCTCCATTTTTAAATTAATTAATTGTCTCATAATACTATAAAGAGAAATTTTAGCCATGTTGTTTTATTAATTCATAGGATATTATTCATAGTTGTTTTAATATTTGATACTGCAATTCTTCCATGCAAATAAGTCCGCTATTTCACACATTTGCAATAGATATTACAAAGTAATATAGAATTTTATAAAAATAATACTTAGTTTTATTACAAACTGGAATATTCATTTAGTGCTATTATTACCTTTTGTTACAATCAGTTAAAATTATTGAAATATTTTATGATTAATAGTAAATAATTGTTTATAATTTTAAAGAAAATATTTTTTTAAGTCATTAAAATTTTTTAATCAAAATACTTATTTTTGAGTAGCAAAAGTACTTTCCTAAAAAATTTGTGAGTTTATTTTTGACTTTTTAAAAAATTGACCACATACTAGACTAACAAACATACTATACACATACTAAACTAAAATAAAAATTTTAAAAATACTAGAATTATTTATATTTATTAGAGGGAAAACATTTTTTTAGTCAAATTATTTAATTTTATCGTAACTTATATAATTTTACCTAATTCTAAATTAAATAATCTAATTTTTCCATTTCAATTCTGAACTATATTTTATAGTATTTGTCTATGTTAATTATTTTAGAAGCAAGATCTTCAGTAGTGTAATAATAATTTACGATAAGCATTGCGCATGTACAAGATAGCTGGTAAACATTAAACTTATTGTCAGATAGATTGTATAGAAATGAGTTTGAAGCAGTTTTTTTTTTTTTTTTCAATTTAATGTTTTTATTTTGTTGATTTTTAACTGTCTTTTCCATGTTCATATTTTAATTATTTTTCTTTCTTTCATGAAAAGTCCGGAAATTCTGACTAGAGAGTGTGGGAACTAGAATGATCATCAACAAAAACTAGAATGGTCATCAACAGAAAAGAAGGTAACATTTCAAAACTACATTTTAACTCAGTAGCATCCATTTTATAAATTCATAGCAAAATTAGAAAATCTACTTTATATTCTATATGTAAAACTGCATTTTTAATAATTTCTCCTACTATAATTTGCAATATTGAAATATTTTAAGATTATTAATAATTTGTTGTTTATAATTTTAAAGGAAAATTTTTATAAAGAAATAAAGGAAATATATTTTTTTTAAATCTAAAAAAATTTTTAAATCAAAATACCTGCATTGATTTTCAAAAGTACTTTCCTAAAATTTTTGTTTTCTAGCCGCCTAAATTTTTGACTTTTTAGAAAAGTTTTAGCTTGTTTTTTAAAATTTATGCCTATACTAGAAGTACTTGTATTTGTCAGTAGGGAAAATTTTTTTAAGTCAAATGATTTGATTTTATCATAGCTTACATGTTATTTTAAAGAAAATTTCTTTTCATAATTTTTAAATAATAAAAATTAAAAATTTATTATTAAAATAAATTTAAAAATTATTACATAGCTGTTATTTAGTGCTATGTACTGTCATAATATATTTATATTACATATATTATTTTGAAAATATTAAAAAAAAAAAAATGAGTAAAATCATAATACAATGCAAATTAGTTTACACCG
Source organism: Parasteatoda lunata (assembly GCA_949128135.1). Taxonomy (NCBI): domain Eukaryota; kingdom Metazoa; phylum Arthropoda; class Arachnida; order Araneae; family Theridiidae; genus Parasteatoda; species Parasteatoda lunata. The sequence continues at coordinate 99,508,531 of OX421980.1, read as the reverse complement.
AGAAATTTTATACAAGAACTTTATTTCCATTTATGCTTTTGATTGAAACAAGATAATAATAATAACAATATTTTAATAAGATAAAATGTTGTTGTGGCTTTTTATTTTATTTTGTTCAATAATCACATTATTTAACTAATTTTATCTTTAGTGATCAGAAAAGTAATTTGGTGATGCTATTTGTTGCATTAAGCATTTTTAGAATATTTCACCACATAAATTTATTTTCATAGATACATTTGCAGAAAAGCTACGATATCTAAACATTTAAAAATCATTTCTTCATATTTATTTTTAAAAAAATCCATTCCCATTAACCCTTCCCATTCCCAGAAAATTTTTATGAGAAAATGTAATGTTTTTCCATCTGGAACTATTCAAATTTTTATGTATTAAAAAAAAATTAAATATTTTAAAAAACCATTTCGTTTAAACCAACCTACCTTGATGGCATAAAATTTATATTCTTTAGTTAGTGGAATCCTTTTTGTAAATTCATTACAAATTTAGAAAATCATTCCTTTTTATTGCATATTTTAATAATTTCTTCTATAATAATTTGTATAATATCATTTTTAGGTAATTAATACTTAATGGAGTATAATTTTGAAGGATCATATATTCTTTTAATTGATAGAAATTTTAATAAAATCACATGTTTTTAGATTTGTAAAAGTAGTATCTTAAAATTTTTTTCTTATGTATTTTTTATATTTTTAAAAACCTTTAGTTTCCTTATTTCATTGGGGTTAAAATTTCTTTTAATAAAATAATTTTATTTTATATAAACTTTAAATATTTTCACATATTGATTTAAAGTTAAAAATTTGTTCATATTTCTTAATCATGAAAAATTAAAATTTTGTTTAAATATTAAATATATTAAAAACACATAACATATTAATAGCTACAAACTATTTTGGTGAGAATGTATTCTTTCTAATTTAAGAAATATTAAAGCTTTGCTATCAAATTCTTTATTTAAAAAACATTTTTATGCTCAATTATTAAATGGATTGATCTGTAGTTACAAAATGCAGTTCTAACATATGGAAGCATTTTGAAAGTTAATAGTTTATAACAGATGAAATTAAAGTAAAGAAGTTTGGTCATCACTCTTAAATTTTTTAAAGTCATAGTTCTCTCCATTTTTAAATTAATTAATTGTCTCATAATACTATAAAGAGAAATTTTAGCCATGTTGTTTTATTAATTCATAGGATATTATTCATAGTTGTTTTAATATTTGATACTGCAATTCTTCCATGCAAATAAGTCCGCTATTTCACACATTTGCAATAGATATTACAAAGTAATATAGAATTTTATAAAAATAATACTTAGTTTTATTACAAACTGGAATATTCATTTAGTGCTATTATTACCTTTTGTTACAATCAGTTAAAATTATTGAAATATTTTATGATTAATAGTAAATAATTGTTTATAATTTTAAAGAAAATATTTTTTTTAATCATTAAAATTTTTTAATCAAAATACTTATTTTTGAGTAGCAAAAGTACTTTCCTAAAAAATTTGTGAGTTTATTTTTGACTTTTTAAAAAATTGACCACATACTAGACTAACAAACATACTATACACATACTAAACTAAAATAAAAATTTTAAAAATACTAGAATTATTTATATTTATTAGAGGGAAAACATTTTTTTAGTCAAATTATTTAATTTTATCATAACTTATATAATTTTACCTAATTCTAAATTAAATAATCTAATTTTTCCATTTCAATTCTGAACTATATTTTATAGTATTTGTCTATGTTAATTATTTTAGAAGCAAGATCTTCAGTAGTTAATAATAATTTACGATAAGCATTGCGCATGTACAAGATAGCTGGTAAACATTAAACTTATTGTCAGATAGATTGTATAGAAATGAGTTTGAAGCAGTTTTTTTTTTTTTCAATTTAATGTTTTTATTTTGTTGATTTTTAACTGTCTTTTCCATGTTCATATTTTAATTATTTTTCTTTCTTTCATGAAAAGTCCGGAAATTCTGACTAGAGAGTGTGGGAACTAGAATGATCATCAACAAAAACTAGAATGGTCATCAACAGAAAGGAAGGTAACATTTCAAAACTACATTTTAACTCAGTAGCATCCATTTTATAAATTCATAGCAAAATTAGAAAATCTACTTTATATTCTATATGTAAAACTGCATTTTTAATAATTTCTCCTACTATAATTTGCAATATTGAAATATTTTAAGATTATTAATAATTTGTTGTTTATAATTTTAAAGGAAAATTTTTATAAAGAAATAAAGGAAATATATTTTTTTTAAATCTAAAAAAATTTTTAAATCAAAATACCTGCATTGATTTTCAAAAGTACTTTCCTAAAATTTTTGTTTTCTAGCCGCCTAAATTTTTGACTTTTTAGAAAAGTTTTAGCTTGTTTTTTAAAATTTATGCCTATACTAGAAGTACTTGTATTTGTCAGTAGGGAAAATTTTTTTAAGTCAAATGATTTGATTTTATCATAGCTTACATGTTATTTTAAAGTAAATTTCTTTTCATAATTTTTAAATAATAAAAATTAAAAATTTATTATTAAAATAAATTTAAAAATTATTACATAGCTGTTATTTAGTGCTATGTACTGTCATAATATATTTATATTACATATATTATTTTGAAAATATTAAAAAAAAAAAAAAATGAGTAAAATCATAATACAATGCAAATTAGTTTACACCGAGAAATTTTATACAAGAACTTTATTTCCATTTATGCTTTTGATTGAAACAAGATAATAATAATAACAATATTTTAATAAGATAAAATGTTGTTGTGGCTTTTTATTTTATTTTGTTCAATAATCACATTATTTAACTAATTTTATCTTTAGTGATCAGAAAAGTAATTTGGTGATGCTATTTGTTGCATTAAGCATTTTTAGAATATTTCACCACATAAATTTATTTTCATAGATACATTTGCAGAAAAGCTACGATATCTAAACATTTAAAAATCATTTCTTCATATTTATTTTTAAAAAAATCCATTCCCATTAACCCTTCCCATTCCCAGAAAATTTTTATGAGAAAATGTAATGTTTTTCCATCTGGAACTATTCAAATTTTTATGTATTAAAAAAAAATTAAATATTTTAAAAAACCATTTCGTTTAAACCAACCTACCTTGATGGCATAAAATTTATATTCTTTAGTTAGTGGAATCCTTTTTGTAAATTCATTACAAATTTAGAAAATCATTCCTTTTTATTGCATATTTTAATAATTTCTTCTATAATAATTTGTATAATATCATTTTTAGGTAATTAATACTTAATGGAGTATAATTTTGAAGGATCATATATTCTTTTAATTGATAGAAATTTTAATAAAATCACATGTTTTTAGATTTGTAAAAGTAGTATCTTAAAATTTTTTTCTTATGTATTTTTTATATTTTTAAAAACCTTTAGTTTCCTTATTTCATTGGGGTTAAAATTTCTTTTAATAAAATAATTTAATTTTATATAAACTTTAAATATTTTCACATATTGATTTAAAGTTAAAAATTCGTTCATATTTCTTAATCATGAAAAATTAAAATTTTGTTTAAATATTAAATATATTAAAAACACATAACATATTAATAGCTACAAACTATTTTGGTGAGAATGTATTCTTTCTAATTTAAGAAATATTAAAGCTTTGCTATCAAATTCTTTATTTAAAAAACATTTTTATGCTCAATTATTAAATGGATTGATCTGTAGTTACAAAATGCAGTTCTAACATATGGAAGCATTTTGAAAGTTAATAGTTTATAACAGATGAAATTAAAGTAAAGAAGTTTGGTCATCACTCTTAAATTTTTTAAAGTCATAGTTCTCTCCATTTTTAAATTAATTAATTGTCTCATAATACTATAAAGAGAAATTTTAGCCATGTTGTTTTATTAATTCATAGGATATTATTCATAGTTGTTTTAATATTTGATACTGCAATTCTTCCATGCAAATAAGTCCGCTATTTCACACATTTGCAATAGATATTACAAAGTAATATAGAATTTTATAAAAATAATACTTAGTTTTATTACAAACTGGAATATTCATTTAGTGCTATTATTACCTTTTGTTACAATCAGTTAAAATTATTGAAATATTTTATGATTAATAGTAAATAATTGTTTATAATTTTAAAGAAAATATTTTTTTAAATCATTAAAATTTTTTAATCAAAATACTTATTTTTGAGTAGCAAAAGTACTTTCCTAAAAAAATTTGTGAGTTTATTTTTGACTTTTTAAAAAATTGACCACATACTAGACTAACAAACATACTATACACATACTAAACTAAAATAAAAATTTTAAAAATACTAGAACTATTTATATTTATTAGAGGGAAAACATTTTTTTAGTCAAATTATTTAATTTTATCATAACTTATATAATTTTACCTAATTCTAAATTAAATAATCTAATTTTTCCATTTCAATTCTGAACTATATTTTATAGTATTTGTCTATGTTAATTATTTTAGAAGCAAGATCTTCAGTAGTTAATAATAATTTACGATAAGCATTGCGCATGTACAAGATAGCTGGTAAACATTAAACTTATTGTCAGATAGATTGTATAGAAATGAGTTTGAAGCAGTTTTTTTTTTTTTTTTCAATTTAATGTTTTTATTTTGTTGATTTTTAACTGTCTTTTCCATGTTCATATTTTAATTATTTTTCTTTCTTTCATGAAAAGACCGGAAATTCTGACTAGAGAGTGTGGGAACTAGAATGATCATCAACAAAAACTAGAATGGTCATCAACAGAAAAGAAGGTAACATTTCAAAACTACATTTTAACTCAGTAGCATCCATTTTATAAATTCATAGCAAAATTAGAAAATCTACTTTATATTCTATATGTAAAACTGCATTTTTAATAATTTCTCCTACTATAATTTGCAATATTGAAATATTTTAAGATTATTAATAATTTGTTGTTTATAATTTTAAAGGAAAATTTTTATAAAGAAATAAAGGAAATATATTTTTTTTAAATCTAAAAAAATTTTTAAATCAAAATACCTGCATTGATTTTCAAAAGTACTTTCCTAAAATTTTTGTTTTCTAGCCGCCTAAATTTTTGACTTTTTAGAAAAGTTTTAGCTTGTTTTTTAAAATTTATGCCTATACTAGAAGTACTTGTATTTGTCAGTAGGGAAAATTTTTTTAAGTCAAATGATTTGATTTTATCATAGCTTACATGTTATTTTAAAGTAAATTTCTTTTCATAATTTTTAAATAATAAAAATTAAAAATTTATTATTAAAATAAATTTAAAAATTATTACATAGCTGTTATTTAGTGCTATGTACTGTCATAATATATTTATATTACATATATTATTTTGAAAATATTAAAAAAAAAAAAAATGAGTAAAATCATAATACAATGCAAATTAGTTTACACCGAGAAATTTTATACAAGAACTTTATTTCCATTTATGCTTTTGATTGAAACAAGATAATAATAATAACAACATTTTAATAAGATAAAATGTTGTTGTGGCTTTTTATTTTATTTTGTTCAATAATCACATTATTTAACTAATTTTATCTTTAGTGATCAGAAAATTAATTTGGTGATGCTATTTGTTGCATTAAGCATTTTTAGAATATTTCACCACATAAATTTATTTTCATAGATACATTTGCAGAAAAGCTACGATATCTAAACATTTAAAAATCATTTCTTCATATTTATTTTTAAAAAAATCCATTCCCATTAACCCTTCCCATTCCCAGAAAATTTTTATGAGAAAATGTAATGTTTTTCCATCTGGAACTATTCAAATTTTTATGTATTAAAAAAAAATTAAATATTTTAAAGAACCATTTCGTTTAAACCAACCTACCTTGATGGCATAAAATTTATATTCTTTAGTTAGTGGAATCCTTTTTGTAAATTCATTACAAATTTAGAAAATCATTCCTTTTTATTGCATATTTTAATAATTTCTTCTATAATAATTTGTATAATATCATTTTTAGGTAATTAATACTTAATGGAGTATAATTTTGAAGGATCATATATTCTTTTAATTGATAGAAATTTTAATAAAATCACATGTTTTTAGATTTGTAAAAGTAGTATCTTAAAATTTTTTTCTTATGTATTTTTTATATTTTTAAAACCTTTAGTTTCCTTATTTCATTGGGGTTAAAATTTCTTTTAATAAAATAATTTAATTTTATATAAACTTTAAATATTTTCACATATTGATTTAAAGTTAAAAATTCGTTCATATTTCTTAATCATGAAAAATTAAAATTTTGTTTAAATATTAAATATATTAAAAATACATAACATATTAATAGCTACAAACTATTTTGGTGAGAATGTATTCTTTCTAATTTAAGAAATATTAAAGCTTTGCTATCAAATTCTTTATTTAAAAAACATTTTTATGCTCAATTTTTAAATGGTTTGATCTGTAGTTACAAAATGCAGTTCTAACATATGGAAGCATTTTGAAAGTTAATAGTTTATAACAGATGAAATTAAAGTAAAGAAGTTTGGTCATCACTCTTAACTTTTTTAAAGTCATAGTTCTCTCTATTTTTAAATTAATTAATTGTCTCATAATACTATAAAGAGAAATTTTAGCCATGTTGTTTTATTAATTCATAGGATATTATTCATAGTTGTTTTAATATTTGATACTGCAATTCTTCCATGCAAATAAGTCCGCTATTTCACACATTTGCAATAGATATTACAAAGTAATATAGAATTTTATAAAAATAATACTTAGTTTTATTACAAACTGGAATATTCATTTAGTGCTATTATTACCTTTTGTTACAATCAGTTAAAATTATTGAAATATTTTATGATTAATAGTAAATAATTGTTTATAATTTTAAAGAAAATATTTTTTTAAATCATTAAAATTTTTTAATCAAAATACTTATTTTTGAGTAGCAAAAGTACTTTCCTAAAAAATTTGTGAGTTTATTTTTGACTTTTTAAAAAATTGACCGCATACTAGACTAACAAACATACTATACACATACTAAACTAAAATAAAAATTTTAAAAATACTAGAATTATTTATATTTATTAGAGGGAAAACATTTTTTTAGTCAAATTATTTAATTTTATCATAACTTATATAATTTTACCTAATTCTAAATTAAATTATCTAATTTTCCCATTTCAATTCTGAACTATATTTTATAGTATTTGTCTATGTTAATTATTTTAGAAGCAAGATCTTCAGTAGTTAATAATAATTTACGATAAGCATTGCGCATGTACAAGATAGCTGGTAAACATTAAACTTATTGTCAGATAGATTGTATAGAAATGAGTTTGAAGCAGTTTTTTTTTTTTTTTCAATTTAATGTTTTTATTTTGTTGATTTTTAACTGTCTTTTCCATGTTCATATTTTAATTATTTTTCTTTCTTTCATGAAAAGTCCGGAAATTCTGACTAGAGAGTGTGGGAACTAGAATGATCATCAACAAAAACTAGAATGGTCATCAACAGAAAAGAAGGTAACATTTCAAAACTACATTTTAACTCAGTAGCATCCATTTTATAAATTCATAGCAAAATTAGAAAATCTACTTTATATTCTATATGTAAAACTGCATTTTTAATAATTTCTCCTACAATAATTTGCAATATTGAAATATTTTAAGATTATTAATAATTTGTTGTTTATAATTTTAAAGGAAAATTTTTATAAAGAAATAAAGGAAATATATTTTTTTTAAATCTAAAAATTTTTTAAAATCGAAATACCTGTATTGATTTTCAAAAGTACTTTCCTAAAATTTTTGTTTTCTAGCCGCCTAAATTTTTGACTTTTTAGAAAAGTTTTAGCTTGTTTTTTAAAATTTATGCCTATACTAGAAGTACTTGTATTTGTCAGTAGGGAAAATTTTTTTAAGTCAAATGATTTGAATTTATCATAGCTTACATGTTATTTTAAAGTAAATTTCTTTTCATAATTTTTAAATAATAAAAATTAAAAATTTATTATTAAAATAAATTTAAAAATTATTACATAGCTGTTATTTAGTGCTATGTACTGTCATAATATATTTATATTACATATATTATTTTGAAAATATTACAAAAAAAAAATGAGTAAAATCATAATACAATAAAAATTAGTTTACAGGGAGAAATTTTATACAAGAACTTTATTTCCATTTATGCTTTTGATTGAAACAAGATAATAATAATAACAACATTTTAATAAGATAAAATGTTGTGGCTTTTTATTTTATTTTGTTCAATAATCACATTATTTAACTAATTTTATCTTTAGTGATCAGAAAAGTAATTTGGTGATGTTATTTGTTGCATTAAGCATTTTTAGAATATTTCACCACATAAATTTATTTTCATAGATACATTTGCAGAAAAGCTACAATATCTAAACATTTAAAAATCATTTATTTATATTTATTTTTAAAAAAATACCATTCCCATTAACCCTTCCCATTCCCAGAAAATTTTTATGAGAAAATGTAATGTTTTTCCATCTGGAACTATTCAAATTTTTATGAATTAAAAAAAAATTAAATATTTTAAAGAACCATTTCGTTTAAACCAACCTACCTTGATGGCATAAAATTTATATTCTTTAGTTAGTGGAATCCTTTTTGTAAATTCATTACAAATTTAGAAAATCATTCCTTTTTATTGCATATTTTAATAATTTCTTCGATAATAATTTGTATAATATCATTTTAAGTTAATTAATACTTAATGGAGTATAACTTTGAAGGATCATATATTCTTTTAATTGATAGAAATTTTAATAAAATCACATGGTTTTAGATTTTTAAAAGTAGTATCTTAAAATTTTTTCTTATGTATTTTTTACATTTTTAAAAACCTTTAGTTTGTTTATTTCATTGAGGTTAAAATTTCTTTTAATGAAATAATTTAATTTTATAAAAACTTTAAATATTTTCACATAATTATTTAAAGTTCTTAATCATGAAAAATTAAAATTTTGTTTAAATATTAAATATATATTAACAATACATAACATATTAATAGCTACAAACTATTTTGGTGAGAATGTATTCTTTCTAATTTAAGAAATATTAAGGTTTTGCTATCAAATTCTTTATTTAAAAAACATTTTTATGCTCAATTATTAAATGGATTGATGTGTAGTAATAAAATGCAGTTATAACTTATGGAAGCATTTTAAAAGTTAATAGTTTATAACAGATGAGATTAAAGTAAAGAAGTTTGGTAACCACTTTTAACTTTTTTAAAGTCATTCATAGTTCTCCCTATTTTTAAATTAATTAATTGTCTCATAATACTATAAAGAGAAATTTTAGCCATGTTGTTTTATTAATTCATAGGATATTATTCATAGTTGTTTTAATATTTGATGCTGCAATTTTTTCCATGCAAATAAATCCGCTATTTCACACATTTGCAATAGATATTACAAAGTACTATGGAATTTTATAAAAATAATACTTAGTTTTAATACAAACTGGAATATTCATTTAGTGCTGTTATTACCTTTTGTTACAATCAGTTAAAATTTATTTATTTATTTTTGTGACAATAAATGCGTGCTAGTGAAAAAAAAAAACAAAAAAAAAAAAAAAAAACAGTTGGTTTGAATAACTTTATTAAATTCTAGGATAAATTGATAGTATAACTTATTATTAATTGATAGTATAACTTAACCCAGAATTAAAATGAGTCAGAAATTAATTAGATCTTTTGTTTCTGTACATATTATTTTATATATCTATAGTAAAATAAATTGCTTAATTTGTTGCAGGAAAACTAGGTTCATTCTGGAGTTGGATGCTTATTATTGTGCAGTTATTGTAAGAAAATATTGTACAGTTTTTATGTATTTGTTTGTATTTTGATTTGTTATATAAAATAAAATAATACTTTTTTCTTAATGTCATGTTTTATTTTAAATTTTAAGCATTGTATTCTTGTGAAAATTCTTGCTTTATTTATTTAAAATTATAGAAATTGATGTGCTATTTACAGGTACCCAGTATTGTTTTTAAAAAAAATATTTGATATATCTTGTTTATCTATTATTGAATATGAAGGATATTGAATAGAAAAATAATGAGTGGGTTGTGGGTTTGTTTCTATAAAGAAAAGCTAATTGTAGGTTTAATATTTTTTCATAACTTATGCATAATGCATTATTTTCAATTTTTTTCATAACTTATACATTAAGTCGCAATATGTGTTATCTTAAAAAATTTTTTTTTATTTAATTTTACTTCATAATGTGTAAAAAATGTGAACACTCAATTAAACACACTATGTTTTTATATGCTTCTACATTTAAGTTATTGCATTTATAATTGATTAAAATGAAATAAAAAAGAAATCTATTTTATTATGTAAGAAGATTCTTTGGATGATAATTTATTAAAAATTAAACAATTTTTTCCACCATTTTCCTTTTTATATTAGCATAAAAATTTTTGCATGTAATGGCAGTTATTGTTTTATTACAATATAAAAAGTTAAAATACAATAAATTACTATACCTGATATCAGCAGAGTAAGAGAAAACAATTTATGTTCCCTAAATAAGAATTGTTATCAACAACGTTCAGAAAAAAGTCTTTGAAATTTAAAGCTAAGGAGAGTTCTAATAAAAGCAAGTAAGTGACAAAAAAATTGCCGAGACACCTAACATAAAGGTGTGATACCGGCAAGGACGGCATTAAAGTTTTCTATTGAACCAAGTGTGAGGTGAGTTAAGGGTGGTACACCGGCAAATAAGGCAAAGAAGTTCGCCTAAACACCTGAAATAAAGGTGCGATACGGGCAAAAACGGCATAGACGTTTTCTAATCAGCCTACAGTTAAGGTGCCTTAACGGCAAGCGAGGCAATGACGTATGCCAGTGAACGGATTCAGCTTTTGATAAAAGGGCAAAAAAGACATCGTAAAGGTACAATAAAAGCCTTTACGGCAATTTTCTCTTTATTCTGTGAAATAAAAAAAATTTCCCGGTATTTAACAGGCAAAAATGGCAAAGCAATCCAGAGGCAACAAAGTAGTTCCGATCTTTTAACGATTGCCAGAAGTTTACCTGAAATGCCATGCACTGGCCCTCATTTTGGCCCAGATTTCACTTTATTAACGGAACCGATACGGCAATGAAAAGCCCGCCGTAATGGCACTTTTGGTGAGTTGATATTGTCCCTTCACTAGCCCAAAAGTCGTGTGCTTGTTGGGTATATATTTTTTTTTTCTAAAGTTAAAATTTCTTTGATTTGTTTTCTACTTTCACTTTTTTTTCTTTTAATTTTTAATGCATGTATGTAAAATATTTTGTTACAGTATTATTATTTTTAAACCAATAAATCTTAAATAATTTTTTATTTCAGAAAAGTGAAAAAATGCTTGGGTTTGCTTTTACTTTGACTTCTTTATTATTTTGATTGAAAAAATTATGCTATGATATTGATGTCATAGTAGAATTTGTTTAGAATTAATATTTTCTTTTGTGATAGATTTATTCCTTTTTATTTATTTTTGATTGATTTAAAGATTTTCCATAGGTAATTTTTGAACAAATGCTAAAATGCGATACATCGCTATATCGCGACGTCTAAAGGACGATGTATCACGATTTAAAATTTCTGACATCACCCAGTCCTAATTGTGGTATTTGACAATTAAGCTATAGTTTTAGTTATTTGGCTACTAATTTTGATAAATTTTTGTTTCTGTTCAGGCGACTATTTTCATGCTTGAGGCTACTAAAAGCAACTATTTTTGATCATTTTTTACTGTGGCAACCCTGCTCTTCTAATATTATTATTTTTAAAAACTATCATCTCTGATTATATAAAAAAAAAAAAAAAACGTAGCTAAATTAAAGTTTAAAAATTATGGTTAAGTAACCAAGTTTTTAATCAAATTAAGCTTAAGTTAGTTGTATAGTCCGCAAAAAAAAAAAAAAAAAAAAAAAAAAAAAAAAAAAAAAAAACGAATCACCCTGAATAGCTTTTGTTCTAATGGTCGGATTTTCACGAACTAAGTGTCAATCTTAATGGTTCTTGAGGGTGACCTCAAATATGCTAATTAATTAGTGCTAACTATTAATTAAGTTACTAAATCAAACACAAAAACGTACTTTCTCTGAATAAACATGTATTTTTTTTTACATATTTGGAATCCTGACCCTTAAAGTAGACAAAATTTCGAAAAATTTTTTGTCGTAAATTGGGTCGCAATAAAGATTTATATATATGGCGAATGTTTAAAAAAAATGCCAAATTACCTCGCCATATAAACTGAAACAATTTAAAACAACCATAAAGAAACTGAATGAATGACGAGACGTCATAATATTGTGTGTCTCTGTTGCTATAGGCAACCAAGAAAAGAATTTTTGGATCTGCTTTCTGGGCATTAATACTTTGAAAATAAAATTTGAATTTAAAATGAAGAAATAAAAATGAAATTATTTTTGATTTTCCAATATTTAAAAATTTCAACGTTGAACTTATTATCTGACATTTTTTATTTTTTTAAAGATGTTATTTGAATAAAAATGCTGTACTAAAACCAAATTTACTTAAGTTATTATAAATTTATGATTTATGAAGAGTTGTAGGGCTAATATGCTTTTTCACCTCAGTTCAAGTCTTTCAGGTAAGGAAAAGAAAAAAGAGATCCTGCAAAAAATTTGGGGCATGCTTTTGATGCGCAATCAGAAGGTTTTATAAAATTCACGGTATTTCTTTTCGATAAGATTGAAATATATATATGTCACGCCCAAAGCCCGACCAAAGTCTGAAAATTTCTTGATTTCAGGAATTGTCCGGTCAAATCGCGAACACGATGTTCCGGCCAAAGTGCGAAATAATTGAAACGATCAGTGAATATTTTACTTTGGCGGACTTCTATAATTATATAAATAATTCTTATAAATCTTCTAATTTAAAAATATAAAATAATAGAAGTTTTTAAATTGTCTATTAAATAATCATTAATTTAATAATCATTATTAAATTGTCTATTTAATAGTCTAGTCATACATACACCAAAGGTCTAGTCATACTAGGTCTAGTTAAGTGCCACTGCCCGGTATATCCTACACTGATATTTTTTAAGGTTAAGTGCCACTTCCAGGTATACATTTGTCCGGTATATAGTACACTGATGTTTTTTTAAGGTAAAGTGTCACTGCCCGGTATATCCTACATTGATGTTTTTTTAAGGTCCAGTGCCACTGCCCGGTATACATTTGCCCGGTATATCCTACACTGATGTTTTTTTAAGGTCAAGTGCCCCTGCCCGGTATACATTTGCCCGGTAAACCCTACACTGATATTTTTTTAAGGTTCAGTGCCACTACCCGGTATGCATTAGCCCGCTATTTATCTTTTTATCTATCGTCAGTAAGTATTAAAATATCGAATAAATGTAATCTATCGCCAGGTATCCACATACCAAGTGGTACGGTGGGACCACAATTTTTTAATATTTGTTTTATTAAAAAGTTCATTCTGGCCGACTTCGGGCTTTGGCCGTAACACACACACACATATATATATATATATATATATATATATATATATATATATATATATATATATATATATGTCAGGTATATATGCCGAGCTACTTCAAACTACACCATAGTGTGATGATGTTAGTTACCATATTAATTCAATCACTATGATAAATAAGAATAACAATAATATTTATTCTTCAATATTAACAAGAGTCACGTAGACTCTAACCACTTAGGTTTGAATCACAAAGATTCCAAGTTTTACCTAAAGTCAAACAGGTAGTTTCACGGAGAAACAACTTCAACTCAATCCTCTTCATTTACATCTAGAATGTTCAAAAAACACTTAGTTAAAGCAAGCGCCATCTGGCGTGATAACTCAGAGGCTGTTATCTCACTTCTTACAGTCTCGGCCATTCGACAAGTGGCGTCCTCGCCACCTGAGAGAAAAGAAATCTGCAAAGAGAAAAAAACAAAAACAAAGCAGTATACAAAACATGAAAAAAAAAAAAATTTGAAAGAAAAAACACAAAGCTGCATCGTTCCATCAGTAAATCTGCACTAATTTGTCCATGGCTTCATATAGTCTACAGCAGTGGTTGTAAAGTTAGGACCTTCATGTTGCCCAACTTTTTCTACTTGATATCTGTCATTGCATTTTACTTTAACAATCTTGTAAGGACCATGAAACTTTGGACGCAACTTTAAACCAGTTCCAAATTGCGTTCTTTGAATCGCCACTAAGTCATCTTTTCTGTACTTGTGGGGTTGTTTGCACTTTCTGTTGTGAGTTGATTTATTCTGCTCTTGAATTTCCATAATTCGTTGCTGTGCATCACTTCTCAGGTGTTCTCGTTTTTTCATGAAGAAATGTTCATATTCTTCAGTCAATATTTCTTTGAGCTTTAAATCCTCTTTGTTCTTCATAGGAGTTCCTATCAGTAACTGAAATGGTGTATACGTTGTACTGGAAGAAATTGTACTGTTTATAAAATGCTGAACATGTGTAACATGTTTGTACCACTCTAGAGGGTTATCGATGGATAGTTTTGTCAAAATCGGTATTAGTGTTTCGTGAATACGTTCAACCTGTCCATTACCGCGTGGTACACCTGCTGTTATTAGAACATGCAGTATTTCTTCTTCTTGGCAATAATCTTTAAATTCATTCGATACAAATGCACCTCCACGATCTGTCACGATTCTAGAAGGATTTCCAAATATTGATTGCTGAAAGCGTAATTTGTCTAACGCGGCTTGTGAGCTGTTGGTCTTAACAGGGTAGAGCCATACAAATTTTGAAAAACCATCAATTACAGAGAAAATATGTTGATAATTTTTCTTAGTAGAGGGGAGGGGACCTATAAAGTCAATATGATATGTACTGAGGGGTACATCTTCTTTGGGTATTGGATTTAAGAACCCTTCTTTTTTTCCGCGTTTTCGATTACATAAAATGCAATCAACACAGTTGGCTAAGACGTTTTCAACTTTTTTCCGAAGTCCTGGAATATAAAAATCTCGTTTCACAGCTTCTTCAGTTTTTGCTAAAGCATAGTGTCCTTTACCATGGATTTCTTTAATTATCAGTTTGCATAACTTCGGGTACAACCAAGAGATCACGACCATTGTCATAGCGATAAAGAATGTTATTTCGAATGAAATGTATATTGTCATCACCTTTCGCAAGTAAAGATTTAATTGTGTTAATTTGTTCATCATTTTTTTGAGCAACTGCAATTTTCATGGTGACTTCATCGTGCGAAATTGTGATACACGCATTTCTACTTAAGGCATCTACATGTTTCATCTGTGTAGCAGGCCGGTGCACTATATCATATTGAAATTCCTCAAGGTACAAAGCCCAACGTGCAATTCTAGGGACAATTTCTTTTTTATTCATTGTGTTTTGGAGAGCTGCGCAATCAGTAACAATTTTAAATTTTGTACCTAATAAATAACAACGAAATTTCTTCAATGCTTCAACTATCGCGAGGGTTTCTAACTCGTAACTACTATATTTTTCTTGTTGTGGATTAGTTTTTTTACTAAAGTAATGAATAGGATAAAATTTTTCATTATCAGCCTTTTGTAAGAGTACTGCACCAAACCCGAAACTACTAGCGTCAGTATGAAGTTCTAACTCCGAATTTTGTCTGTATAAGTGAAGAACTGGGTTATCAGTTAAAGCTAACTTAAGTTTTTGAAAAGCTTCTTTCTGATCATTATCAAATTTAAATTCAGTATTATTTCTCAATAAATCAGTAAGGGGTTTAGCTATTTTACTGTAATTAGGAATAAATTTACGAAAATATCCAGTTAAACCGAGAAAACTCATAAGTTGTTTATGTGTTTTAGGTAGGGGAAAATTCTGAACTGCTAAAGTTTTAGAGGGTGAAAGGCGAATCTTGCCATTTTCAATTATGTAACCGAGACATTCTATGGAACGTTTTAAAAATTGACATTTCTTAAAATTTAATTCCAATCCGTTATCAGCAGCTGTTTTTAACACACGTTTTAATTTTTCAAAACCTTCCTCATCATTTTTTGCTGGAATGAAAATGTCATCTAAATAAATAACTAAAGTTTTATCTATAATTAATTCTCTAAAAGCATGTAAAATATATCTCTGAAAAACACTAGGACTGTTAGCCAAACCAAATGGTACCCGTAAAAATTCGTATTGGCCATTATGCGTAATAAAGGATGTGTATTTGCGACTATTTTCTTCGATTTCACAATGGTGAAAGGCTGCTTTTAAATCAATAGAAGAAATTACCTGCGCATCGCCTAATTGGTCTAATATGTCCTCCATAAGGGGTAAGGGGAATCTATCGCGAACAATTTTTTTTATTTAATTTCCTATAATCGATGCAAACTCGCGTGGAATTATCTTTCTTTTTACAAAGAACTATAGGCGCGCTAAATTCTGAACAACTTTCACGAATAACACCATCTTTTAACCAGGTGTCTATTTGTTTTTCAACTATTTCTTGCTCTTTAAATGACAAACGACGAGCATGTTGAGAAATGGGAATTTCATCCTTTAAAATAATATTCATTTTAATGTCCGAGGTTTTAATCTGAGACGGCATATAATTGTTAATCAAAATAAATAAATTCTCTCTAATATATTTATCACGTATGTGAGATAAATCTACTTCATTGAGGTCAATAGCATTAAATATCTGAGTCAAAAAAGAAAAAGTTTCATAATTGGGTGAAGCCTCATTAATATTCGAATTCGAATTTTCCGAAGTCAAAACAGAATCAGAAAAGTGAGCCTTTCTTTGATCATAAATTAACTTAGGAGTGGGTGACTGCGTATTATTGCTAACCTTGAACGGAGCCGGAATGAATGAAATGTTTGCATTTCGATTTCCGCTTTGGTTGGGAATAAAATTAATGTTTTTACTTTCGCAAGGAATTATGCGATTTATATTTACTACTTTCGGTATGCTCGAATTTCGAACAGTAAGTTGACCGTTAGAAAAATGAATGTCTAAGCAACTTAAAATATCCATTCCCAAAATAAAATAAAATTGCATGTTTTCTACTACATAAATATTAGCATTTAAAACAAAATTATCAATGCTTACATCTGCATTAAAATATCCGAGGGGGGAAATTTGTTCTGAACTGATACCTGTTACAACAATAGCGGGGGGTTTAAGAGGAATATACCCTAAATTTTGAAAGAGTGCTGGGCTACACATACTAATTTCTGAACCAGTATCACAAACTGCTGAAATTTCATAATTAAAAATGAATATTTGTTTCAAAATTCTTGTATTTTGAACACTGTGATGAAGTACTTTCTTCTCTAAGCATTCATTGCTTTTATGGCCAGTTTTATTACAATGTCTACATTTAACCACATTTTTATCACAATTTATACTTATATGGCCATAATTGTGGCAGTTATAGCATTTTATGTGAGACATATCTTTATTTTGATTCGGATTATTCAAACCAGGAGAAAAGGAAGAAATGGGTGTGTTTCGTTTTTGTTGAATTGGAAATGTTTTGGTTTTACAGATTGAATTCTTATTAGGGGTGTCTACTTTTTTTGTTATTATTCGCGCGTTTTCGTATGTTTCTAGCTTATCAATCAATACGCTTAATTCGGTTAATTGGTGTAAATCATCCAATAAATGTTCGCGGATATCTGACGGTAATTTTCTTCTTACTTGGTCAACGATCATATATTCTTTTAGCTTGTCAAAGTCTGTTATTTTCAAACCGCTAATCCACTCGTCGAAATAGTGGTTTAATTGATATGCGAAATCTCGCCAAGAAACATTTACTTCTTTTCTATGGAAAGAAAATTTCTGACGGAATTGTTCCGGGGAAAGTTTAAAGCGTTTCAGAAGCAAAGTTTTAACAAAATTATAGTCTGCAGTTAATTGTTCTGGCTCTTGAGCAATTATTTGAACAATGCTTAGAGGGAGAAGTCCCATTAAATATGTGACGAATTCAGTTTTATTTATATTTATTCTGTTCGCCTGTCTTTCAAATAACTGTAAATAGGTACTGGTATCGGTTTCGTTGACATCAAAACTTTTAATTAGTTTATACAAGTCACTTGTTTTTAATGTTTCTGTTGCTGGAATCGGAGTTCCGTTTTGCCGATTTAAATTTTCCGCTTTAAGCTTTTCAAGCTCAATTTCCTGTGCTAATTTTTCTTTTTCGGCAGTCGCTTTTTCCAAGCGTTCCGAAACAATATTTTCTAACACATTTTTGGTAAATATTTCATCATATTTAGTATCGGAAGTAATTAGCTGTGTTATATTGATAATTTTAGGATTAGGTGGAAGTGTAATCCCTAATTCTTCTGCTAGTTTTAACAGATCTTCCTTTCTAGATCTGGACAAGAAGCTCATGGTTTTATATTTCTTTATAATTCACACAGAATAATAGTAAAAAAACATAGTACTCACAGGTTCGTAATTGCCCGTTATCCAATTTCAAGGACCACTTTTGACACCAAAATGTCAGGTATATATGCCGAGCTACTTCAAACTACACCATAGTGTGATGATGTTAGTTACCATATTAATTCAGTCACTATGATTAATAACAATAACATTTATTCTTCAATATTAACAAGAGTCACGTAGACTCTAACCACTTAGGTTTGAATCACAAAGATTCCAAGTTTTACCTAAAGACAAACAGGTAGTTTCACGGAGAAACAACTTCAACTCACTCCTCTTCATTTACATCTAGAATGTTCAAAAAACACTTAGTTAAAGCAAGCGCCATCTGGCTTGATAACTCAGAGGCTGTTATCTCACTTCTTACATATATATATATATATATATATATATATATATATATATATATATATATATATATATATATAAACAAGGGAAAAATTACAGAACAATGAAAATAGAGAGAAAAAAAAGAAAAATAACAAAATACCGGGAGAAAAAAAGGGCAATTTAAAAAAAAAAAAAAATCCAGAAAATAAAGATATAATCTTTTCATCAGCCCACACGATTATATCCGCAATATTAGAAAGCACTCTTTTTTGCGGATATAATCGTGTGGGCTGATGAGAAGATTATATCTTTTATTTTCCGGATTTTTGTAAAAAAAAATTTTTTTTTCCTCTTTTTTCCCTCCCGGTCTATGTTATTTTTTAATTTTTTTCCCCTTTTCTCATTGTTCTGTAATTTTTTCCTTGTTTTATCTACATTTTGAATTTTTTTTATGAAATCTATTTACTTGCAGCTTATGCGCAATGAAAAAACTTATTGTTTTTCTTAATTTTCTTCGTGTTTTTTGTATTTATTTATTATATATATATATATATATATATATATATATATATATATATATATATATATATATATATATATATAGAGAGAGAGAGAGAGAGAGAGAGAGAGAGAGAGAGAGAGAGAAAGAGAGAGAGAGAGTAAATTTTACTTGCATTTTTATTTTATTGTTAAAGGTCATTTCATTCTGAAATATATTTAGGTTACATGTTTTTCTTAAATAAGTAGGATTTGCAAATAGCATCCTTATGTATAAATTCCGAAACTGACTTTTGCAAACATGTTTTTTCCCTAAGCTCTTCGATTGCCATCAGTTACTTATTTATCACCAAATATGGTTACTAAAGTTTCTTTGTTTTATGCCTATATTTAAAAACTTATTTTACTATTCTCATCATCACTACCGACATCTGATACGATAGCGTCATTTTAAGTAGAGTTCGTAAGGTCCTTAATGAGTTAAAAATGTGGGGACGAAAATAAAAATATTTATTTTATTATGTTTATATTCACCACAGCATTCACTATTTATTTTCAAAAACTTAGTTTTAAATTTAATGATGACTTTATAATTACGATCGATAATGATACTACAGTGTTCTTAATTTATAAAGGACTAAATTCTTGACTTTTTAAATGAAAGGTCAAATAAAAAAAAAAATTTAAAAAAAAGTTTCAAATCTTTGAAAAAATTGAAATTCATCAGAAGTTGGAGTCAATTTTACTTAGAGTTTATCGTTTTATTTTGCAGTTGTAGATTATTTAGAGATTTTCCAGTTTTAATTAGAATTTCGCTAATTTTAATTGTTAAATTAGAGAAAATAATGAGATCCCTCTACCCTTAACTATTTCCAGCATTTATGCAAACAAATCCTTTCATTGGTAATTTTTTATTTTCTGAAATTATTAGAAGATGGTCGCAGAAATTATAGATGAAAAAATAACTTAGCATCAATATTTAAAAATTAATGCTGTTGGTAGGAACTATTCAACCCACCGCTTTATATAAGGTAAAAATGTTTAATAAAAGAAATTATCAGAAACTTAAATGCATATGTGGTAGATAACTCTTTTAAGTTTTACTGAGTTAAATTAATATTTTAACATTTTAATCAATAAGTCAGTGACATTCTTTGGTTAAATAATCTGTGACTTAATTAATAGAAAGCTATAAATAGAATCAAAATGTTTGAATTCCTTCCTATAGGATTTAAGTGGATACCTTTTAAGCATTTTGAACATTGCAAATATTGTAAAGCATAAATTAGCTGAATGCCATAAAGTTTCTCCTTTTTGAATGTAAAAATTATATAAAACAAATAAATATTTTGTAAATTTATATTTTGATTATTTAATATAAATAATTTATTTAGTGTAGTATAGCAAGCTGTTATGTGTTCTTTCCTATCAGTTCTTTTATTTCAGTTGCTTTGCAGCAGTTTCTTTTTACAAAAACTAATCAATTTTATCATCGAATTTTAAATTGGGGGGGGGGGGGAGTATTTAGAGGATAAACTAACTCAGAAATTGTGCTAAATTATTTTTTTATAATTCGCCAAAGTATTGTTAGAGATTCGCTCTTTGAAAAAATGAGTTCAAATTTTTAAAAATGTTAATTCTTGAAGTATGTTGATGCATGTGAATTGTAAAAAATATAAAAAATTCCAATATTTTGACTAAAAAAAAACATATTACAGCGGATCATAGAGTTTAAATAGCAAGGTTAGAGAATTCAAACAAAAAAAAAGTTGAAAGATAATAATTCATAATGATTTAGTTTTTGGCTGCTTACTAGGGTCTTCGTTTTTGCTTCATCAACGGAAAACTAACGGCCTATGTGAAAATTATATAAATAAACATTTAAAAAATACACATGCTTTATAACATTTGTAAAATAACAAGTATTTATCCGAATTAGAATTTTTAAGGAAGTTAGCTGCCTTCTAATATAAGAGTTTACTCCTGAAACTACTGATCATGCATGAAATATCCTACTACCCTACACCTGAGCTCAAGAATTTGCACTTCATATGATTTCCGAATGATACTAAGTAGACTTGGTTTCTAGTAAAACGAATGGATATTATTTACATACTCATTTCGTTAGTTTATTAAAAATATAATTTAAGAAATTGAAGAAAAAGAAAATTTAGATTTATAATACCCCAAATTAAACAAGAGTAACACTTGTTACAGTTTTTAACTCTGACATTCTTTTCATGAGATGACTTCTTTTGCCGACGATTTTGTCAGTTTTTTATTATTAATTAAAGCCAGCTTACGCATCCATGTAATTTTTGCATTTTATATTTGAAATTTTAAAGTCGAATGACATGCATGAAATGACCCCTATTTCAAAGAGTCAAAGTTAAATAGTTGCAAGGCCGATTGTTTCAAAAAGAATTAAACTACTTCGGTGCAATGAAACAATTATCAATGAATTATTAATATTCTTGTTTCCTTATTACGAAATATTCTATCCAAATTTGCATTCATTATTTCTTCAAAACGTGTATTAAAACTATTATTATAGGTTATTTAAGTAGAAAAAATCCTAATGTTAGAAAAAGAATAATTTTTGAGATGATGATTCTAAAAATAGCACGTTTTTCGAATCTTTTTAAAAAAATTTATTTTAGTAGTTGTTTAACGAAACAAGGCATGTCTAACATTTTCCTGATATAGCAATATTTTTTGAACTGTCCAAAAGGTGAGAAATGATATAAACAACTTTTTAAGCAGATATTTTCAACTTCTTAAAAGAAAAGGGTAACTTTCTTTAATTTAGCGGGCAAGAATAATTTTGAACGTCAAAATAAAATTTTATGACCATTGTTTTTTTTTTTTTTTTTTTTTTTTTTTTTTTAAATGAACAAAAAAAACTATCTGTTGTATGTTTTTGCTGTGCTCACATACGCATTTACTTTTCATTACTCAAATAAATAATAAACAATAAAAAAAAAGAAAATTAACAATTTATCTTCATTTTTCGTAAACAATAGTATTCTTAGTAAATAGTCAGCTGTTCCGCATCGAATGATATTGTGTGTGATCAGTAGAATATTTTTAATTTCTTAACAAGATTTAATTCTCAGATAGCTGGCAATAATTCTAAGTTTTCTTTCAAAAAGAACTTAGCAATAATTTAAAAAACAATTTTATTTTAAAGGAAAACATAAGATACTAAAACGATTGATTAGTATGTTATTAGAAAATAGTATAGATGGTAGCATAAAAAATAAGATTATGCGTTAAAATTTAATGAAAAAGTTGGAAAAATAATTCTGCGAAACAAGCGCAGACAGATAATTTAAAAATTTATCTTAAGATTAAGGCGATATATAAGATGTAAAAAAGTTTTAAGGTCATTAAAATTGCTGACTACGTATTTTTATTAATATTTATAAAATAAAAATAAAATTCAAGAAATTGATAAATATATTATTCCAAATCTATGCATACGTATGTATATTATTGTCATTGTTTCAGTTATTGAAAAACAAGATCAAAAAATAAAAACTAATCACATTAAGTAATCACAATCTGGTGTATAATCATATTCTATCAGAAGCACGCTTTTATAAAACTTGACATTCGTTGAATAAAGTGTTTTTTATTCAAAATGTTTTATTCAAATTTCTTTACTAAATTGCAAATAAATTTTTAGACGACTTAAAAAGAAACGTCATATTTTATAGTTTTAAAAAAATAAAAAGAGAAAGATTAGCAAACGATTATTAGCGAAAAAAATATGAATGAAATTTTACGCTACGAGGGTTGCTATTTATATTTCTGGCCTAATAATGAAAAAACAAATATGTAGGATCGAAATTGGTTTTATTGTTTTTCAAAATATTCTCCATGATGATCAATACACTTTTGCAAGCGTTTGAACCAATTTTCAAAGCACTTTTTCCAGTCCGATTGAGGTAACTCCAAAACATGCGTTTTGAATGCATCAACCGTTTCTTCGGGGGTCGAAAATCGTTGTCCACGTAATTTATTTTTGATGAGTGGGAATAAGAAGAAGTCATTGGGTGCCAAATCAGGGCTGTACGGCGGATGACCCATCAGTTCGATCTTTCGCTCCGTCAGAAATGCCTTTGTTTGAGTCGATGTGTGAGAGCTCGCATTGTCATGATGCATAGATCCATGATTCGTCACCTGTGTAGATGTTATACACAGCCTTTGATGTACCTTGAACGTATTTTTCCAACATTTCCTTGCACCAATCGACACGAGCCTTTTTTTGAGCGTTTGTCAGATTATGCGGGATCCAACGCGAAAAATTTTTTTTTTACGCTCAAATGTTCATGCAATATTTTATTGATGCTAGTCATACTAATGTTCAAAGACGCCTCTATCTCACGGTATGTCACATGACGATCTTGCTTTATCAGTTCACGCACAGCATCGATCTTTTCTGGCACAACAACGGATTTTGGACGACCTGCACGGGATTCGTCATGGATCGAACATCGACCACGATTAAATTCGTTATACCAATTTTTTACAGTGCTGTAAGATGGCGCTTTATCGCTGAATAAAGAATTAAGTTCAACGAAGCACTCTTGTCTTGACAATCCACGTCGAAAGATATGAAAAATAATGGCACGAAAATGTTCACGATTCAATTCCATTTTTTGAAAGAGAAGAACTTTTCAATTTACTGTCAACAACACAAATGAAGCTATAATGGTAAATCGTCTGCTGAATTTATGTTTAAAAATATCAAACTTTCGATTAAAATTGTCTGCAGTCGCCTAGCAACACTTACTGTTGCCAAGGTCAGAAATATAAATAGCAACCCTCGTACGCGCACGAAGTCAAGTTCCTCGCAAGTTTATCACAATTTAATATTAATCGCCCCATTTAATTATTTCTTTATTGTCGCCAAATTATTTTTTTAAAAATAATTAATGTTAATTTTTCTCAGCTTCTAATAAATAAAAACAGTTGAATCTTTAGATTTTTCAATTGAAAAATATGTAGATTAATATGGTATAAAAAAATTCATACCTCATAATTCAAAATGTTTTCATCCTCAATTTAATTAAATAATAAAAAATAATTAATAATTATTAAAAATTATTTTTTTCCTGAAATTATCTTTGGGTAAACGAGTTTTATGAGTGGGTGCAATTTTCTTTGAGTTGCTTTATTAGTTTTAAAAATATTACTAAAAACGTACTAAGTGAAATTAACATTAAGGGGTACGAACTTTGAATCGCTCTCCTGACCAAACTATGGGGACCATATTTCCCAGATTGCGGCTACTCCCTATATTTTGAAGGTTAAGAATCCAAATATGTAAAAAAAAAAAATAGATGTTTATTCAGAAAAAGTACGTTTTTGTGTCTGATTTCGTAACTTAATTAATAGTTAACACTAATTAATTAGCATATTTGAGGTCACCCCCAGGAACCATTAAGATTGACACTTAGTTTTTGAAAATCCGATCATTAGAAAGAAAGTTATTCAGGGTGATTCGTTTTTTTTTTTTTTTTTTTTTTTTTTTTTTTTTTTTTTTTTTTGCGGACTGTACAGTGTGTACAGTACAAAAAAAAAAAAAAAGAAAAAAAAAAAAAAAAAAAAACTACACACTGAATACCTCTTGATTTAAGGGTTAAAGACAGTGATGTAAACCATAAACCCTCAACCCCGCGAAGCGGAGGGAGGCGTATGATTAAAAAATGATACATTATGATAGGGGTGCCCAAATTGCAGCACATGACAGGACCAGAATATAATAAGAAAATAAAAAATTTTTTGGGGAAGTAAAAAAATTATTGGAAATTTCGATTTGCGCATTTTTAATAAGCCAAATCTGAAATCAATGTAGTCTATTGATCGCTTTTTTCAGTGGTTATCACAACAAATTTCTGACGAACGAAGTTTTAAAAATCGTAAAATTTTTATTTCGAAAAAAATATGATACGTGAATTTCAACTTTTATTAAAGCTCTTTATTTGTGTCCAGTTTATAATTAATCTAAATGACTTTTCGATCGTGTTTTAAGAGGTTGTTATCGGATTTCCACGTGCTTTTTAAAATCCCGATGTTTTTAATGCATACATTATAACTAAATTTAATATCTTAAAAAAAAAAGAATTTATTACTCAAATTTCCTTTTCCTGAATTCAGAAAATTGTACTTATAAAAATTGCAACACTTAAATTATGCTGAATACCCGTTCTTCGTACGAGGTGAATTAAAAAAAACCAATCCGTACTGAACAGCACTATGAAATCATGTACAAATCTGGAATGCGAATACTGACACTATTGAAGAGCTTAGTGGAAGAACCAGGTAAGTGACATTCTTATGGGTACTTATGAATCGGTAAAAATAACAACGTGTTTGCATTATTATGGGTAAGTTAAATGTAGCAGAATTGTTTTTGCTTTCACTTTAATCGAAACATAACTTTTATAACTGTCATTGACCAGCTGACCCAATTTTGGGTTTACGCCTGCTAATATTCAACTCCGTAACCTGGTAATTTTTAGCCCAACACAAAACAAAGAAGCTCCTGGATCAAACTAGCTTTTGTGGAAAACTTTTTGATGAAACAAACCCGCATTTTCGTTATATGGAGTAAAAATCCTCCCACAGTTAGTCTGTCGGCAAGAGAACTCTAACCAATTATCCTCTACCATTGAGGATATTTTACGTCAGCACTGTCGTCGGTGCGAGCCTGGTGAGGAATTCGTATAGATTAACTACATTTAACATCACTTGCCTTGATGCTATTTCTCGCGACTAACTGAAAGTCAAAATTTACTATCATCAAGTGATTTTCTCCGGTACATAGTCAGTCAGACACTTAATTCCACAGTATCGATATTAAAACTGCGTATAGTTTTAATACTATTAATTAATATTTGGTGATTATTTAAACTGCTCTGACATAGCGAATAAACAATAATTAAATATTAAAGTATGTGCTATAAACTCTTTTTCTTGATCAAATAGAACTGTAAGCAAGCAAATATCACACTTATATTGGATACAAACTTTAAATATCGATATCTTGGTAGTAGTAAGAGCCGTTGTATAGGGGACGGAAGTGACGTCATCATGGAAAGTCAAGGGGTGCTTATTTCTGCCCGGGTGGAAAACGAAAATATGTCGTAAACCGAAAGTTGTTTATTTCTGCCCGCCTGTATTTTCGATTTTAGTTTTGGTTTCAATTAATTATTTAATGTATTAGTTTTTTGAGGGTGGCAACACTTATTATTTTTAATATTAGTTTTTAAGGATGGCAATACTTATAAACTTTGTTATTTGGGGGAGAAATTGTATAGAGTTTCATAGATATAAGGAACCCGTAAGAGGAAGTGAAGGTCCTATCTTCCCGGTGGCTACGAAAAATGGATCACTTTTTCAATCATCGTGGCGACTTTTTTTATCTGTTAAATCACCACATCGCCAGTATTCGTGTGCATATTTGTTGTGATGGCTTGTTAATTTCACGTGCTGAAATTTTACTACATGGAATACATATCTAATCTGTTGTGGTAAGTAAAAATTATTAATATATTAATTTTATATATTCATTTTATTTATTTTTAACTAATTAAATTTGAAAACATTGCATAAATGTTAATATATTACGTTCTATTAAACGTAAACATCATTCACGTGTTATTTTCCTATGAGAATGAATTTTATAATGCATTTATAACTCCACTCAACTAGAAAATTATTTTTGTATGCTTAGCATTAATTGATTGCGTGGTTATTGTTTAAAAATTTTTTTTAATAATTTTTGCTGATAACCTTAAAATGTTTTTATATTGGAATATTTATTCTAATATAAATGTTTTGATCATAAAGAATGTTTTAGTAAAATCAGCGGTAATACAGCGAAAATGAGCTTGCATAAATTTTAGGAAGTTATATAGTCTGTTATTTATGTATAATAATAAATGAACTTATATGGAGATAAATGCTTGTGTTTTGTGCTTTTTTTCTTTAAAATTTAGGAACAATACTAAAATTTATATTATGTATAGTTTATACTAAGGAATATTAAAATATGAAGGTTATATTTTTTAGGATAGCTGTATTAAGAAAAAGTGGTGATTAAAGTTACAAGTATTTTAGATCTACAATTCATCATTATAACTATCATAGGAATTGTATGCCTTGCATTCAAAATTGATAGATGAGATTAATGTAAAAATAAATTAGCTAACTCTGTAAATGAGTAACAACATATTGGGATTTTTTGTCACAGTGAGAAATTTATCTCTTTTGACATTGTAATTTTTTAATACATGGTATTGTTAATGTTACTTTTTTTCTCTAGTGGTTCATGGTTCATATATAGGAAAGACTGGAAGCGTGTCTGTGTTCCACATACAGTTGGCTGATTGTGGAGAAGATAAACTTGGTGAAACAGTAGATAGAGAACTGCCTATTTAGATAGTTTATTAAAAACTTTCTATATAGATGTTTTTAAAATGGTTTTCTTTTTATTGTTTTTTCCAAGTTCAGTATAACGATTAAAGCTCATTTGCAAACTTAACTAGATGTTAATTACTTTCTAGGGTAAGTCATTCATTAAAATTTTCAAGTACTTATAAGTTTAAGAATGTTCTAAAAAACCTTATTACTACATTAGCTATATCATGTACCTCTTACTGCAATTAATATTGCATTGATGACATCAATAAAAGTTAAGGGATATTTTTACAGACTCCTGAAACTGGTAAGTTCTCATTTTTGGGTGAAACATTACAGTTTTATCAAAATATTTTTTAGTTTAATTTTGATCTTTTAAGATATGAAAGTTTTCTGTAATGCATATAATTTTATTTGCAATAGGACTAGGAATTTAATCAGCTTAATTTTACAATAAAATCAGCTTAATTTTACAATATTTATATTGGCGATTATTTATAATTTGACCTTTATATGGATATGTTTATAAGCATTAGGAGTTTTCATTATTCTCCCTTTGTTAGTTGTGTGCATGTAATCATATCGTGAAATGTAATCCAAAGTTCTGATTTTCGTAATTATACAAAATTTAATCTACTGTTTGGGAGTAATGTTAAGGTTATTGCTTCTAATTTATAAAAATTTAAGTATTTTTTTTAAAGTTGTACATGATTAAATGATCAAAAAATTGATGATAATTTAAGTTCTTTAACTCTTGTAATGCATATTCATATATTGTTTCTCTGGCTCATATTAATTAAAGCTGGAAATACAATTATGTTAAAATTGATTACATAGTAACTTACAATTCTATTATAAATTATAGTAAAATGTAGTTCATTTGTCAAATAAAGTTATTGTAGAGTAAAAGTACAGTTTGTTAAAAGTAAAATTAATTTTGTGTATGAAATGAAAAAAGCACATATAATGTATCAAACAGATGCATGATCTTATTGTCTGATGTTTAAGTTATGTATTATTTTCACGTAATGAGCTTTAGTTAGGGGATAAAAGTTATAAAAATTGTGTTTTATGAATGTTTTTAATTGTGTAAAAGCTAGTTATCGGGACATCTATCAGAACAGATGTTATTAAGCACATTTGCACTATACATATTTCTTATAGCTGCCAACTCTACTGGATTTTATCAGTTTCTCCTAATCGACTGGTTTAATAAAAATTCTCCTAGATTTTATACATTTAAGAAAATTCCCTAAAATTTAGTAAGTCTTCTAAAAGAAAAATTCACGGTTGTAATAGTATTTTTGTATAGATAATTGCTTACTTGAATATTAAATAAGTATTTCTAATACATAATGAAACAAACCTCATTGTCAGAAATCAGATCAAAACTTTTTTTCTTCTAAAATGTTTAGTTTGTTCAGAATTTTCTTTTAAAATAAATTAATAAAATCTTTTAAATATCTTTGATTAATTAAATGCCTATTAATGTTCGAAATTATGAGTAAACATAACACATAAAATTTCAAGTATGTCGTCAATTTTAACTGGAAAATATTGCAATTTTTCTATTTTGATAACTAGAAAAATCTCTAAAATTCCCTTTGTGTAAAATATTTAGTACATATCGCAACAATTATCATGAAATTTATATTATTTCGTAGAATCTACTGGATTTTTTCCTATCCGTGTTGTCAGCTATGATTTCACAATTTTTCAGAGGAGATTTTCACCAATTTGAAATATAGTTATTAAGGTTTATACTTACTTATGTATATGAAACTTTTTTTTTTTCGTATGCTGGAAATTTATTTAAAGTAGAAAACCCATGCAATGAAATTCTATAAACCACATTATCTTTTACAGGTGAAAACAATAAAACATGCAGTTAAAAATTTCTGCAATAAAGCAAGAGCAATGAACTTTTTTCATAATTTGTCTAATTATTTAGGCAATTTAGTTCAGAACGATATTTAGGTAAATGTATTTCTTTAAATGTCTTTCTATTTTTAAGTCTACTCTACTTGGTTAAGCAAACTAAAGTTGATAAATTTATTGTGTTATATTAGTTGTTATGTTCTCGAAAATTTAATTTTTTTTTTCTGTAAATGCTTAAGCACATATTTATGTGTCTAAATATTTGAACTTAAAAATTGTATTAAGCATTTTATGGCTTGTCTTTCTCAGACTTATATTACTGCCATGCTTAGTAGGTAAGTTGAAAGATATGTCTAATTTCCTGTAAGTGACAAAATTCTATAAAATGCAAAGACACATGTTTTAAGTTTTTTTTTTTTTTTTAATATATTGTTTTAATAAACTTTGAAAAAAAAAATACTATTAAACCTATAAGTAATATTTTAGAGTTGTAAGCACAAAATTAAAATTATTCGTAGACTATAAATGAATGGCAAATATTATTCTGACTTTTTGTTTTCAATTGCACTTCATTTGTGAAAAAAAAATTATTTTTTTTACCGATTAAATTTTTTTTTCTTTTGAAAACCCAAACAAAACTTAATAATATTCTCTTTTCTTCTAAACTAGTTTCTTTAAGCATGTAAAATATAACGTTAAAAATTAATAAAATAGATTTTCATATCAAATTATGTTAAACTTCCATTTTTAAATTAGATGTTTCTTGTAAATGTTTCTTGTTTCTTACATTGGGTAGATTTACATAATCAGTTTTTTCTAGCCTGACAAGAGCTTACCAATCCTGGTATTATTTGAATATAATTCCCATGTTTGAAGAAACTACCACTAAGTAATAATTTTTAAAACCGTTCTATCAAGGAAAGAATTCTTATGTGCAAAGCAACTTTTAGAAATTAAGCAATTTTTTTATTGAAGTAAAAATTCATACCCAATGCAGATACAAGAAGTTGATTACGGTATCTTTGTACAGTTCGCAAAAAAAAAAAAAAAAAAAAAAAAAAAAAAAAAAAAAAATAACGAATCACCCTGAATAATTTTCGTTCTAATGATCGGATTTTCACTAACTAAAGTCAATCTTAATGGTTCCTGGGGGTGACCTCAAATATGCTAATTAATTAGTGCTAACTATTAATTAAGTTACGGAATCAGACACAAAAACGCACTTTCTCTGAATAAACATATATATTTTTTTTTACATATTTGGATTCTTAACCTTCAAAATATAGGGGGTAGCCGCAATCTGGGAAATATGGTCCCCATAGTTTGGTCAGGAGAGCGATCCAAAGTTCATACTCCTTAATGTTAATTTCACTTTTTACGTTTTCAGTCTTATTTCTAAAACTAATAAAGCAATTCAAAGAAAATTGCACCCACTTATAAAATTCATTTACCCAAAGATAATTTCATGAAAAAAATAATTTTTAATAACTATTAATTATTTTTTATTATTTAATTAAATTGAGGAGGAAAAAATTTTGAATTATGAGGTATGAATTTTTTTATACCATATTAATCTACATATTTTTCAATTGAAAAATCTAAAGATTCAACTGTTTTTATTTATTAGAAGCTGAGAAAAATTAACATTAATTATTTTTAAAAAAATAATTTGGCGACAATAAAGAAATAATTAACAATTGAACAATTCTAGAATAATAAATATAATAGAAAATAACTAGAAACAATTCGCGCGCTTAGCGCAAAATTTAATTCATATTTTTTTCGCTAATAATCGTTTGCTAATCCTTTTATTTTATTTCTTTCAAAATATAAAATACGATGTTTCTTTTATAGTCCTTTAATAATTTATTTGCAATTTAGTAATAAAAAACACTTTATTCAACGAATGTCTAGTTTTATAAAAGCTTGCTTCTGAAGCGACACCAGATTGTGCTTATTTGATGTGATTATTTTTTATTTTCTAGTTTTTTTTTCTCAATAACTGATACAATTACAATAATATACATACGTATGAATAGATTTATAATAAAATATTTATCAATTTCTTGAATATTTTTTTTATAAATATTAATAAAATACGAAAGACATAAAAGAAACTGGAGTGCCTGATTTTGACCTCATTGACTCAAAGAAACTGAATAAAAGACTAATTTACAAACAGAAAATTTGTCAAGATTTAAGATTTAGAAACGAATATCTGGGACAATTAAGAGACTTTTCGAAAAGTCGTAAAGAACCTTCTATTCGCGAAGGAGATATTGTGTTGGTGGGAGACTCTAACACCAAGAGAATTGAGAATTAATTGGCCATTGGCAAAGATATTAAAGACATTCCCTAGCAAAGCTGGGAGAGTGCGAGTAGTCGAAGTCAAAACAAGAAATGGGAAGTTTCTAAAACCAATACAGAGACTTTATCCCCTGGAAGTGAGTGATAGACATCCACCTGATTTTCGATCACAGATTGATGGAGAGTATACATCTGAAGAGACTGTTACTCCTCCAGTTCCTGACTATGAAGGTCATCAAGAGCCTGTTGACCAGTGTTCCCGTTACGGGCGTCTCTTAAAACTACCTAAAAGACTTAACCTGCGACTTTATCATCTCAGACTTTAATTTTTCAGGACTTTTACTTTTTTAACCAGCGACTTTAACTTCTTTTTTTCAGGTGTTGAGTTTTGATAACTATTTTTACAAAACTCAAGGTTGGAGAGTGTTGCGAATCCGCCACCTCTATCTAGCGGACAAAACCAAAACTCATTTAGCTGTAACCGACTGATGAGTTTATGTATTGTTCTTATTGTTTTTCGAATGCGAAGGGAGCAACCGCTCCGTTCAAAATGATTACTTCTACGCTTTAATTGTCAATTTGCAAATATCTTCATTAAAATTTTCCTATTATTGTTTTTACTAGTTAATAATTGAGTCTCAACGAGAAGTAGGTATCTATTAACAGGAAAAATACGGTCTGATCCGCATAGAAGAAGCAATTTAAAGAAGAGGTAAGCTTTTACCCAAATTATATTCTACTGGCTTTAAATCGTAAAAGAACTATATCATTTTTAATAAATATTGGCGCCCAAACAGGGACCTGACCGTTCTTGGTAATAGGTAAATAAATTTGAGATCGAAAAGGAATAGGAATCGAAAATGTAACTGAAACTTTTGTTTACGATAGAGATCGTCAGAATTAGAATACTTAAACAATAGCTGACGACATGATTGC
This sequence comes from Parasteatoda lunata, assembly GCA_949128135.1. Classification (NCBI taxonomy): domain Eukaryota; kingdom Metazoa; phylum Arthropoda; class Arachnida; order Araneae; family Theridiidae; genus Parasteatoda; species Parasteatoda lunata. The sequence goes on along the minus strand of OX421980.1, from coordinate 99,475,672 downwards.
ACGACTTAAAAAGCGTAGAGGTATTGCAAGATCATCGGTAACTAATAAAATGAAAACTATTGAAAATGAAATCGAAAAAGAAACATCTTCAGAATGTTTAGAAGAGTCGGTGGAATTGTTAACAGAATTAGCGCTTGAATTAGAAGTTTAGAAACATTAAACGTTCTATCAGATACTTATAGTGCTATGTTGTCTCCCATGTTACTAAAAATGATCCCCTCTCATTTAGTTTTTGAATTCAATAAACAAATTAAGAATTCAACTTATAACACCAAAGATATACTTGATTTTCTATCGAATATTTAATATCGACTGCTAAAGAACAATCATTTTTGTAAGTCGTTAGAAATGAAGGTCAAAGGCCCTTTTCTCCCTTCCCACGTTCTCAAAATGAACATAAGAATGAGAAAGTGATTACTGGCGCCGAGCTGTTTTGCTTTTCGGAATAAAAACTCATAAATATTTAAATTGTGGTTTCTGTTTAAAAGTTCACAGAAGTGAAATATGCCCAATTGCTTCTGGATTAAGTATCGAAGAAAAGAAAAATATTTTATTTAAGAATGGTGTGTGCTACAAATGCATTTCTTTTTCGCACATAAGCCGTCAATGCACAAATAAAAATATTTTTTTGCAAGCATTGCGGAAGGCAAGGTTACACTTCTATTATGTGCTATAGTGGGAATAATAAGAAAGAAGAGAAACCTAATCATGAAACAATTAATATTACATCAGAAAATACTGTTTTAGCCATTCCTGTAATAAAGAAATTCTTTTGCAAACTTTAATTGTGTGTATAAATGTTAATGTATATTGTGTAGATTATTATATCAGGGGGATCATTGATTCAGAATCACAGAAGAGTTACGTCTCTAAATTCATCGCAGAATCTTCAAAATTGAAGTGTTTAGGTGAAAAATCTGTGAACCATGACCTCTTTGCATTAATTGTGCAAAATGAGACCCATAAAAAATATTGTGTAAAATTAAGTAATATTGATAAAAGTTTTTCTTTAATGGTAAATGTAATGGATCGGGAGAAAATTTTTATACCTTTACCAAAGTTAAGAGATGCTAATAGTGTTAATGAATTAAAGAATTCTGGAATTTTTATCAGTGATATTTTCATTAATGATAACCCTGGTAGCAAAAAGATATGATCTAATATAAGAAAGATGTAATATAATACTGCCGTGATAGAAAACGCAAGCCTTCTGAATCCTATCTTCTAATATTAGAGCTAATATTATGTCAAATTAACCAGTATTCGATCTTATATTCGAACTTTAAAAATTATCTATTTCATTACTTTTGATGCTGCGCTACTTGTGGCATGGCACATCAAATTATTAATAAATAAATATTTATTTCTAAAAGAAAACAATTATTTAAATTTTTCGCGAAATATCTTGTTTACTAATGCAAATTTTATGCTACCAAACGCAAGGGAATACTAGTTTCGTTTTCGCGTATGATAAACAGATCAACAGCCGACTGTTGAGTTGTTCTTTTTTGCTGATGTTGTTTACAAGCCGTCCGCCATATTTGTGTTTTGTCAACTAACTTCTTCTCGACAACTACTTCTTATACTTCTCGTTTCTGTTTCGGAAATTTATTACCAAGGAAATGTCAGGTAAAACACCTGAAGAGACTGTTACTCTTCCAGTTCCTGACTATGAAGGTCATCAAGAGCCTGTTGCCCAGTGTTCCCGTTACGGGCGTCTCCTAAAACTACCTAAAAGACTTCACCTGTGACTTTATCATCTCAGACTTTAATTTTTCAGGACTTTTACTTTTTTAACTAGTGACTTTCACTTCTGTTTTTCAGGTGTTGAGTTTTGATAACTATTTTTACAAAACTTAAGGTTGGAGAGTGTTGCGAATCCGCCACCTCTATCTAGCGGACAAAACCAAAACTCATTTAGCTGTAACCGACTGATGAGTTTATGTATTGTTCTTTTTGTTTTTCGAATGCGAAGGGAGCAACCGCTCCATTCAAAATGATTACTCCTACGCTTTAATTGTAAATTTGTAAATATCTTCATTAAAATTTTCCTATTATTCTTTTTACTAGTTAATAATTGAGTCTCAACGAGAAGTAGGTATCTATTAACATCAAAAATACGGTCTGATCCGCATAGAAGAAGCGATTTAAAGAAGAGGTAAGCTTTTACCCAAATTATATTCTACTGGCTTTAAATCGTAAAAGAACTATATCATTTTTAATAACGCGTATAAATGAAAAGGATTTGATATCGATATCATCCTACAGTTTCATCGATATATTTTCACTTAAACTTTGACAGTTATTAAATAATTATTTCTGCCCGTCTAACATGTTTTAATATTTTTTAGAGATGGCAACAACTCTTGTTTGGCTCGGTGAGAATCAATGGTGCCATCTATATGTAAATGTAAGAAATAAAAATTTTAAAATTTAAACTTACGGCAGAAAATAAAATAAATTAAAATAATAATTGAATAATTATGTAACAGAACTAATATTGATTTTATTAGTGATATTAATTTAAAATTAGTGAATCTCAATTAAAAAAGGTTTTAATATTAAATTAATCTTTAGTAATATGATTTTGAAATAAATTAAAATAAATTTATAATATATTTAAATAATAAACTCTCATTTTCATATCATTAGCTATGATTCATGAAATATATGAATTTATAAGTATTAATAGCCGGATTGATTAAATTCATTTATAGTTACATGAATTAAAAATAAATTAACCTTATTAACGTAACGTATATAGTTGAAATTGTTATTGCTTGTGATATAAAACTGATTTTCGAAAGAAAGATCATATATTTATTTTGTTGTAAGTAATAATAGAGAACAAAGGAAAAAATCGATATTAACTTGTTTACAGCAACATATAATCCTGAGAGCAAGCAGTTTTCTACCTCTTCCAAACAAAATAGCAACCAAAAAATCAGTATTAAGTATTCACAATGAAAAAGTGTTTCAAACTTTTTTTAACAAAATTTTCAATTTTATCAGAAAATATTCATGTTTTTACAAAAAAATTTCTCTTTTAAGAAAATATTTGTACTTTTTGTTAAAAATTTGCTAGTTTTCTAAAAATATTTCAAACTCTTTAACAAAATTTTCTAGTTTTTTCAGAAGATATTTTTATTTTTGTAATAATTTTCTAGTTTTTCAAAAAATTCTAAGTATTTTTCTGAAACTTTTTGTATTAATTATTAAAGGGTGTAATTTTTTCTTGATAATATAAACTTTTTTCACCTGTGAAAATGATCAATAATGACAAAATATATTTTAATAAAATAAATAACATTTTATTCAAAGTTTCACCCAAGCACTTCTGCGAGCATACATCACAAGTTTCTTAAGAATTTTATTTTTACTATACAATTTTTTAATTACATCTAAATGTGCTGGTAATTAAACATCGTTTAATGTTTTAAAAATACATTTCTCCCCACTGGAGCTGATTTTCTATTTATCAAAAAAGTCATTTATAAGATCTACTATATTACTTCCAGGAACAGCTTTATCTTGAATTCCGAGTGCTTGTCCTATTTATAGGTCTTGTAGAAATCGTCGAAATGCTCGACGATTGAATACTACTAAGAATAATACTAAGATTGAATAATACTAAGAATGCCTTAACGACCGCACAATGTTTTAAATCTGATGAAAATACAGTGCACGAAGAAAAAGTTGGTATCAGTTCATCTACTTTAGGACAGCCATCATCTTCTAAACTGTAACACACTCTGCCAGTTAGAATTTCTAAAAATTTTCGTTTCTCGAGTCCTTTCACGTAGATATGTGATTACATATCTCACAAAAAAGTCAACATAGTATGAAATTTAATGTAGGGTAATTCTCCTTGGTTCCAATCTATTTGATGAATATTTCTAACTATCCAAAAATATTGCATTTTCAGCTGTGTTAGAATTTCATCGAACGGGAACGGTGATTGGAATGTACACACTCCGGTAATGGGATTACCTTTCACGGCATGAAAAGCAAGTTCTTTGACAATGTAGGTCCCTGATGAAAGTTGAAAACCTTCAAAATCAATGACTACAGCTGACAATCCTTTTCAGTTTCCTTCCTACAATAAAAAAAAAAGAAAATTTTGAGTCTCTAAGAAAAATAATTAACAACACACAGTTATAATGTTTATGATAATGTTCATAACTCCTTTCGATTACCACGATTAAGAATTTATTTGCAAAGTAAAAGTCTTTACCCCCTGAGTTCTGTCTAAAATAAACCTTTTTACAAAAACAAATACGAATTGTTCCTTTAACAAATAGAAAGTGAATTTAACAAATATTAGCTTTATTTAGATTTCATAATGAAAAATAATAACTATTCCTAATTTGTAACTAAGAAGATGAGTAATTTTTATTATTATTAACAAAATAAAAATAATTAATTAAAATGAACAAAACAATTTACTTTCTCTTGGTTAATTAAAGATACAGCTGAGCAACTTTATAAATAATACTATTTAACATTATTAATATACTATTTATCATCAATATAATATAATAACATAATTATAAAATTTTAATAAAAAATTAGTACTTACTTGAATATCATCATGCTTTCGCTTTAGTATTGCGTTTCCATCCATAACGAAGAGAAGAATCAAAAGGAACTAACGATTTAGTAAAAATAGAAAACTGAGAAGTAAAAAACTTTAACTATAAACTTAATAATTTTTAAAACTTAACAGAATTGGAAGACACGCTATTCACCGAAATGCATGCGAGCAAGTGAAGTACTATCACTTTAGTGAAGATAGTTTAATTCAATTCGCATACGTCAGAGATCGAGCCTTCCCTTGTTTAATCTTGTCCAAGCCGGACTTGTAGTATCCGCTTTGACGTCATGACAGATACGGTACATCCCCTAACACATGGTTTAGATTACCATCTACTGCTCATGGATACTTTTAACTCGCGTAGGTTCGATTCCCACTCGAGCCTAAAATATCAATTCATTCTAATTATTCAATAATTCATTTGAAAATTATTTACTAATGTAATTCCATATATGAAGCAAATCTAATAATAATATAAAAATAATAGCTTAATATTTAGATGTATTTATTTAATTTTTAAAACATATTACAAAAGATTATTTTAATTAATATTAAAAAACTTTTTTATTATGTTAATAAGTTTAATTTATTTTTAATTCACGTAACTAAAAATTAATTAATTCAGTTACTAACACATATTAAATTATATATGAATCATATCTAATCTCATAAAAATGAGAGTTTATTATTTAAATATAATTCAAATTTATTTTAATTTCATTTAAATCATGTAACTAAAGATTAATTAATATGAAAACCTTTTTATTATGTTAATAAGGTTAATTTATTTTTAATTCATGTAACTATAAATAAATTTAATTAATCCGGCTATTAATACATATAAAATCATATATTTCATGAATCATAGCTAATGTTATGAAAATGAGAGTTTATTATTTAAATATATTATAAATTTATTTTAATTTATTTCAAAATCATATTACTAAAGATTAATTTAATATTAAAACCTTTTTTAATTGAGATTCACTAATTTTAAATTAATATCACTAATAAAATCAATATTAGTTCTGTTACATAATTATTCAATTATTATTTTAATTTATTTTATTTTCTGCCGTAAGTTTAAATTTTAAAATTTTTATTTCTTACATTCACATATAGATGGCACCATTGATGGCACCACCGAGCCAAACAAGAGTTGTTGCCATCTCTAAAAAATATTAAAACATGTTAGACGGGCAGAAATAATAATTTAATAACTGTCAAAGCACCCCTTGATTTTCCATGATGACGTCACTTCCGTCCCTTATAAAACGGCTCTTACTACTCTCGGTTACTTTTTAAATTAGGATGAAGTGTATTAACCATTTTTATTATTTTTTACAAGGGACTATTATATTGTATTAACATTTTCAATCTTTGGGGGCCTTATTGAAATTTAAAATTTTCATTTTAAATTTATACTATTAAAATTATTTTAACTATAATGGATGCGTTAAACAATATAATTTCTTTAAATCTTGTAAAAATATGAAAAAATTACAAAAAAAAAAAACTAATTTTATAGAAACTTTTTTAAGCGATTAATATGTGGACGGAAAAAAAAAATTTGCAAATGTGCGATTTTAAAGCGCATAAGATTTGATTAAAATCCATTAAGTCTTAACAAACAAAGAATATTCCAAAATGATGCTTTTAATAAATATTTCGCATCTTTGTTACACATAGAACTGAAAATTCATTTTTGAGTAATAAAGAATTCTGATGCATCAGTATGTAATATCTAGCACATCAGTATCAGGGACAATCCCCATACCATATAAATTAAATAAATATCATAAATGGATGTATAACTCTTGAAAAGAATGCCTTTACAAACTCTTCATATTAGGCTTCACCGTTTAAGTATGAAAGTATATTAAAAAAAAAAAAGGTTCCTCAAAATTTTAGTATTGAAAAATAAATGAAGAAAGATGTATAAAAAAATTGACATTATATATGAGATATTTTCATTATTATATATATTTAATTGGTTGCTTTAAAAATATTTGTTTTTCTTCTTCAAGATTTAAGAAACTTTAAATGGTTTTTCTACATAACATATTTGCCAGTCAGGCATATGCCTTGAATATATTTTCAAGCAAGTACAAAACTATAAAATCCTAAAATATTACTTAAGAGAAAAAGTATTTTAGAAAAATTAAAAGTTAATTCCAGGTTCTGCTGTCTGAAAAATTCCACATAACCATCAAGGAATGACTTTCCAGTGACAAAAAATTCCTCTTCGACCGTATTTCATAATTCTGTAAAATACTCTAAATACAATGTCATAAGAAAACTTAATAAAAATATAAGTTTTCGCATAGTTAATTGCTGCAGCCCGAGAATTTCTCTACACTTATTTAAACTATATAGTTGAAGTTTATGAATGTATGGATTGACCAATAAGGACTATTCCGGAAAGAACAGCCATTTATAATGCCATATGTTTAGTTGATGAAGTACAAGCTTTTTACTAGACTAGCAGATCGAACAAACTAGTAATTTACACTTTGTAATTACCATCTAATATATCTATTAAAAAATTTTTATTTTCGCAAAATTTTTGATTTTAAACTTTGTTTTAACTTTAAACTTTATTTTGTTTCAATATGATCGCAAAAGTGGAGTTCTCATAGTTCCTAACATGCAAAGTACACGCACGAAAACTAAATTAACTTTTCATTTTTTTAGTTCTTATTTTTCTTCATTTTATAATATATTGCTTAAAATAAAATACTATTTCTAATTATTATTAATTTGAAACACCGATTTTTTATTTAAGTTATGGTCATCAATTTTTTGAAGTATGATATAAAAATGTTATTTCACATCCAAGAAAATTGAAATTAAATATTTAAAACATCGTAAAAATGAATTATAATCAAAAGTTGCTTTTTAGAACATTTAATTAAATTTGCTGGTTTGGAATCTGTTATTTTAATAACTGCATATAAAACTTTAGAATTTTTTTACTATACTTTTTGTTATTGTTAAAAGTAATAAAACACAATTTTGTTTTTTGTCTTAAGTAATTAAACGAATTTCTTTGCCAAAGTGTAATGAATCTGCAACAGGGACAATCCTCACATTACAGGCTCCCAACATCTTGATCTTAATTTTTTCTCTATCATTTCGCAGTTTCGATTTCGCGAGTAAGCGCAATCAGTTCGTTTAAGAGAAAAGAGGTATGTTTTTACGTTACGCGCCGACAAGTTGCGATTCCCACATTCGCGGAATTTATGCATGGTCATTGGCACGTCAAGTGACAATAATCATACACTAACCCCTATGCCCTGCCCAGCCACTCCTTTTCAGCAATTGAGAGGTAGGGGAACCATTTTTTGATGGTAAATACCCATCACCCCAATGTAGGAATTCGGACTGATTTTTGATGGTCCAGCATAAGAATAGCTAATTGTTTTGATGGTTTGCTCTTGTTGAATCATCCAAAATGTCAATCATAGTTTCCTAGAAACCAAATGCTGGAACGATTATGAGCCACCATTACCCCATTGTAGGAATCTGGACTGATTTATGATGGGCCAATATAAAAAAAAATTGTTTTGATGGTATATTCCTGCTGAACCAGCAATAATTATTATTAAAGCATCATATAGATGTATAGTTGGAACCATCACGGATCACCATCATAGTTTCTTAGAAAACAGATGTTTAAACGATCATAGACAAGCATCATTCCAATGTAGTAAATCAGACTGATTTATGATTGTCTAACATAAATTTTTTTTTGTCTAGATGGTATATTCATGAGAACCAACAATAATTCCCATTAAAACATCATGGAAATGTATAGATGAAACCATCATGGATTGTTGGTTCATGAGAATCAAACTTCTCTTGATGGTTAACCATCAGAGTATTTAAGTATCATTTTCCATCATTCCATGATGGAAGTTTGCGGGCATATCAAAAACCATGAACGCATAATGGAAAATGTGGGATGATGGTGAACATCAAATGATGAACCATCATGAATCGAACAGAAAACAACAAATCAAAATGTTTTGATGGGACCATCAAGAAGTTTGAATTGGCTTCAGACAGTTTTATGGCATATTTTATTATTTGACTCTTGTGAATTTTGTTTCATGACCAAATTGTGAATAAATAATAAAATATCCTACACCTAGTAAAAAGTGCTAAAAATTAAAGTTAATAATGTTTTTCATGTAACAATTGAAAATAATTTTAAAATTTTTGTTAAATTTATTTTCTTAGAATTTTTAGTTTTCTTACCGCATTTATGCATTTTACAAGCATTTATTTTCTTCAAAGCTACAGTCATTCAAAAATTTCTTAGTAAAAATTGCATTTTCTGCTCCTGTTTTAAGCTTGGGTCTCAGTAGTAGGCTATAGATACTTTATTTACTTCGCACTAGATCTGCACACTGAGCTAGTGATGAGGGTTTGGGAATAAATATCCCTGAGGAGGATCCGAAGACATGTCATCGCAATTTTCATCCTTTGCAGAGGGGATGGTTCCCCTGCTTTGGTTACCCCGACGACTTGCACGCGAAGTGGAGCACTTTACTGTAGAACAGTTTAACAAGGACCGATACCGTATACCCTCGGCCCTTATGTAGGCTGATCAAAGTGGTCACCCACCTGCTTACAGACTGGAGCCAGTGATGCTTGACTTCTCTGTTTTATTGGGAACCGTGTCTGTTTACGACTGTTGGACCATTAGGTCATTGTGATGATTATTTGGTGTACCATCCTAGAGCGAGAGGATATGACATTAGAAATGTGTAGACCAGTGATACCTAAAAAGTGTTCCACGGAACCATAGGGTTCCGAGATATATATATAATAAGTTATATAGGTTTTATATACAAAAATAATAAATTTGTACTCGGCACGCATCTACATATACAGTGGTGGCCGAAAGTGTGGACATTTTTTTAAAGTTTCATGTTTTCAACTTTGTGTGTTTGTAGAATATATTAATTTTCACTTAAATACAAAAGCTTATGTATCAAATTGAAGGTAATTTAATGTAGATTTTAATAACAAAAACAGAATTCAAATAGCTGTACTACAAAAAAAGTTATGCTCATTTTAGTAGAACAAACAAACACAAATCGTTTTGAATAAGGACGTGTTTTGTAATAAAAGCGTACTAGCCAATCACAAACACTGTTCTTAGGACCAATCAAATGCCTGTAACTATAGTTTAGGTTATTTGGATGGTAAAAGAGTTATTGTTGTGGAAATATTTTGCGGAATGATGCATACTAGTACAATTGAATGAGTATTGCTGTTTTTTAATATTTAAAGTCCTTTTTTTTAATTAAACTAATTTTAAACAATGTCATCAGCAAGAAGAACTAATTGGACATCTGCAAAAAGAAGCTGAATTGTCATATTGAGAGAAAATGGCCTCTCTTATGCTGAAATTGCAAGACAAGTTGGTGGTTCAGTGACTTGTTCTGGTGTACGAGAGTTCTGTTTACGTTATGAAAAAACGAAATCAGTGGAAAATAAAGCCAAATCAGGCCGAAAAAAATGCACAAGTGCTACTGCCGATAGAAAAATTAAACGGCTATGCCTTCAAGATAGAAAAATTTCATCAGATGCCATTAGATGTGAAATGAATGCAGCGGGTATTGCAGTAAGTTCAAGAACAATAAGAAGAAGATTATCAGGATTTGGACTACAAGCTAGAATTCCAAGGAAAAAACCATATTTAAATCAAAAGCAACGTGAAAAACGAGTTAAGTGGGCAAAATAACACATTAAATGGTCAGAAAATCAATGGAAGCAGGTAATCTGGAGCGATGAGAGTAAAATATCGCTCTTTGGTAGTGATGGTAGAAAATACGTGAGACGTAGAGTAGGTGAAGCACTTCATCCTGATTGCATTGAAGCGAGTACAAAAAACCCAACAAATGTCATGATTTGGGCATGTATGTCTGCAGATGGTGTGGGCCGAATTCAAGTGACCTATGGCATCCTGAATGCCAAAATATACATCGAAACTGTTCTGAAACCAAAATTGATTCCTTCCATCAGGGATCTCTTCCCCAACAACGCACCATTTATTTTTCAGCAGGATTCAGCTCCATGCCACACAGCGAAAGTATGCAAAGCGTGGTTTCAAAATAAAGGTATAGATATTTTACCATGGCCAGGAAACAGCCCTGATCTCAATCCAATTGAAAATTTGTGGTGACGTTTGAAAATTCTTGTACAAAAAAAACGTCCATCCAATAAAAGACAACTTATTGAAGCTATAATTGATTCTTGGCACCATGTGATTACGAAAGATGAATTCCAAAAACTCGTTCACTCGATGAAAAGACGCTGTGAAGCTGTCTTAAAAAATAAGGGTTATCCTACTAAGTATTGATTGTGTAAGTATCACTTTAAAAAAATGCAAATCTAGGATAGATCTTACTATTAGTTGCATAACTTTTTTTGTAATACAGATATTGTAATACTGTATTTATTATTAAATTCTACATTAAATTACCTTCAATTTGATATATAAACGTTTGTATTTAAGTGAAAATTAATATATTCTACAAGCACACGAAGTTGAAAAACATGAAACTTTCAAAAAATGTCCACACTTTTGGCCACCACTGTATATTTACGCATCTACACTACTGCCATTAAAATTGCTACACCCGGAAGGAATGCAAATAAAAAAATAATATTTATTTTGTGCACATACATTATAGTTATAAGAACAAGTGATTAAATTTTCAGGATATTTGGATGTATAGATCCTGAGGAATCAGTACTCAGAGCAGCCTCCCCTGGCAGCAATAACAGCAGTTATTCTCCTCATTATTCGACTCGAACAGAGATTGGATAGCATAGACTGGTACAGCATTCCATGCAGCTTCTACATTTTGCTACAATTCATCAACCGTAGTGACTGACGAGTGGTGGCGTGTCAGTCGTTCGGCAATTATTGACAAGGCGTTTTTAATTGGTGAGAGATCAGGAGAACGTGCTGGCCAGGGCAACAGGTGAACATGTTCTGTGTCAAGAAAGGTCAGTACTGTACAGGCAACATGCGGTCGTGCATTGTCCCGCTGAAATGTAGCGTTATGGAGGCCTCGAAGATAGGGAAAAGCAACTGGCCATAACACATCAGAAATGTAACGGCTGCAGTTCAAAGTGCCGGCAGTGCGAACAAGAGGTGATCGAGACGTGTATCCAATGGCACCTCATACCATTACTCCAGTTGATGGGCCAGTATGACGATTTCGAATGCAAACTGCCAATGGGCGTTCTCCACGATGTCACCAAACACGGATGCGGTCATCATGATGCTGTATAGTTGTCCTTGTCCAGGTTCATCGTTGATCACACCATTGGAGACGCTCAAGGTAACCATTCAAGGGTAACCGAAACCATGGTCGCTGTGCGGACAGTTCATGCTGGTGCAAACGTCTGTTCGTGCAGGCACTTCTTGTCTTGCAAATGACCCCATTTGTTGACTCAGGGTTCATGACGTAGCTGTATGATCCTTTAAGGCCATGTGGATAACATGTCTGTGGCTGTTGGTGATGGGAGGGCATGTGACTGAAATCCTGCACGGTGTTCCATATGACCGCATGAACCCATCGATTCCATATTCTGCTAACAGTCATGGGATCGCGACCAGCAATACTTCGGTATGATAAACTGCAATGCCGGTATGCCACAATTCGACCTCGATCAAACTCAGGTACGTGCTAGTAGGCATTTCTCCTTCTTACATGAGGCATAACGAAAACTTTTTTTACCCAAGAACAACGCTTAAATTCAATTTCTGTATGAGAAACTTATTGTCAAATCTCTTCTTTTATACGCATTGTAGATGTCGCTACTACCGCTTGCTTTGCATGAATGCTCTGATAAGTTTCATTTGCATACCACAACATGCTTTATCCGTCCTGCTAATTTAAATTTCGTGGTGTAGCTTTCCTGGTGTAGCAATTTTAATGGCCAGTAGTGTATATTGCAGTCTAAACAAATGAGACATTTTTTTTCTATGTAGTTTTTTACGTTGAATTGAATGAGACTGTGCTTGAGCCCCCTCACATTTTATAGGTTGTGAGAGACAGCCCCTTCTAATATTACAACTTTTCACACAATATTTGTGTAATGAAATTTAGAGTTAAAAAGATAGATAATTTTATTGTATCTAAATTTAAAAAATAAATAACCGTCTCTATTTCGCGAGAGCTTTAACATTCCCTTGATGAAAATTGCTTCCAAATTATCCCTTACTCTTCAACCCTTCCCCCCCCCCCCAGAGGAAATTTAAGTCCCTACTGTTGAGATTCTTAGTTTTAAATGTCACAGTGAACAGCATATTAAATTTTTTTTAAAAAAAACCGTTATATGAGAGAGGGAGGGAGAAATAATATAGAGGTGAACAATTTATTTTTTAATTTTTAAACAATTCGAATTCTTGATTATCACTTCGAAAGGTTCAGAAAATACGGACCCATTTAATATTAATATATATATATATATATATTTTTTTTTTTGGGGGGGGGGGACTCCGTTGGTCGAACGTGCATAGTTTCATTAAAATAATGGGTTTAAAATTGTATGAAAGAAACCATCTTTTTTTTTTTTTGTTACCAGAAATAAATAAAAATGTCGTCTTTTTAAATCGTATAATACTGCTATCTTAAACAGCAGAAAAATGTACAATTCTTTCACGGATAACTAGTAATTTTTAACTCCTTCTCAAAGTCACAAATTTGATGGTTTATTTCTGATGAACCAGCAAGGATTATTAGGAGGAAGCAAGAAAATGAATTGTTGTACTATTATGGACCATCACGAATTTCCATCACAGTATCTTAATTCAAATGTTAGAATGATCATGAATAACCATCATCCCGAAGTAGGAATTCGGACTGATTTATGAAGGTCTAGCATAAAAAAAAATTAATAAACTATTTTGATGGTATATTCCTCAGAATCAACAAGAATTCCTATTAAACCATCATGGAAATGTGTAGTTGGAACTATCATGGACCATCATTGATCAACATGGATTGTATTGTTGGTCCAGGAGAATCAAACTTCTCTTTATGGTTACTTATAGTATTAAAGTAGCATTTCCCATCATGAAATGATGGAAGTCTGTGGGCATACTGGAAAATGTTGGATGATGGTGACCATCGAGTATTTTGATTTGGGTATATATATATATATATATATATATATATATATATATATATATATATATATATATATGGGTAATTCTTTTTAAACATGACAATTCGGACCAAAAAATTTCTTCAAATTTTAAGTCTTCAAAATAATCTAAAATTTTTTTTGTATACTTCTTTAGTTACACTTATAGATATCTTACAGACAGCAGTGTAGTTTATTGACATTTGCTCGAGAAAAAAAATAAAATAGAAATTCACCAAATCTTAAATGCCAGGAAAATGACATATTAGCTTAGAAGTTATATAGACATATTAGCTTAGAACAGTCATTTTAAGTTAATAGTAAGTAACTCAACTTAAGCCTTTATGTTAGATGGACCATAAATTACTTAAATTAATTCTTTTTATCCACTGTAGAAAGAAACAAAAATTTTTTTGTTGCTGATATGTACAGAATAAAATTGTGTATAATAATCAATCATTAAATAAATAAATAACTTTGATCAGATCCAAGCATATTACAATCATACATAAACTTGGTATTAGGTTAATATTTGCTTTCCTCCTAACAGTATTAGCAGTTAAAAAAAATTCTGGTAACACTACAATGTCCTGGCAGTCATAAGCCAGGAGAGTGACAAATTCACCATTTTATAGCATATAACTTTTCTTTAATTTTATATTTTGGCCTAAGACGTTTATATTCTGCAGAAAACAACAGGATTTCTTAAAATAACTCAGATAAATCTATGTAGTTCATGTTATTAATGATTTCAAGAAGTCAGGAAAATGACAGCATAAAAACCTACTCACCTTAAAAAAAATTTTGAAATAGAATTTGAACCAGAAAATTGGTTCCTTATTCATGCAACAAGACATGTACATATAGAAGGGTATCTAATTAATCTATTAACATAAGATATTAATTGCTGGCTCTATCAATTTCGGTTATAAACCACTAAATAAAAGTAGCCAGGAAAATGACGGATTTTCTTGGGACAAACAATTTATTGACGGAAAAAATTATTTTAAACTAAGCTTTTGTAAATAATACCCTCTGCGCATATTCTATAAATGCTTACACTGGTTGAGATAAAAAAAATTAGATATTGAAAAATTTATGGGAAGTTTTGAAGCTAGTTATTATTGGAAACATTGTGTGGGACATGCCAGGAAAATGAAATTTTGATATTCACTTAAATTTTTTAAGTATACAAAACAGTCAATGCTAGTGCAAAGTCATTTTAAATTGCTAACAGCAATGCTATTTATAATTTTTTTTTTTTTTTTAAAGTTCTTTTAGTATTATAGTATTAGATCTTGGAGCAAGGGAAAGTGAATTGTCATATTTCGTGAGAATCACCCATATATATATATATGTATACAGTGTTTTCATTACAGAAAAAAAATGGGTGAGAATTTCTCACCCTTTCTCAAAAACAGGGTGAGATTTCAAATAATTCAGTGAGATTTCTAAAAACTAAAAAGAAGAAAGAAAAAAAAAAGAAAAAAAAGAAAAAAACACGAATAGACTTATTTATTTCTTTAATTATAAAACATTTTTAACATCCTCTAATTTTTAAAGCATTAAATATTTTTGCTGCATCATAATATGGAAAATGTTCTATATCTACTTTTTCATCAGCTATTCTCATTAGGTTGCTCAAATGCTCATCAGTCAATCTGTTACGATATTTTGTCTTAATCCGGTTTTGGGTCATAAATTACCTTGCAAGAGATGCTGAATTATTCAAAAACACTAATTAAATTTGTAGCACAGTGCACACACTTTCCTATCCTCTACATCAGCCAGCATAGGCTTTTAAATTATTTCTGCTATAAAATCGCGAAGTATATTGAAGTTATTTCCAAGTTCATACTTCATGCTAGTATTTGATCCATATCCATTAAATATCCGTATTTGTTTCGTTTTTACCGTTTCTACATTTGTCTTAACAATGTATTTGTCCATCTTACATTCAGGCACAAAAAATTTAAACGTTTTATGTAAAGAAACCTTACCTACAGTGAACACGTGATTGCAGAAAAATGTGTTCTGAAAGGGGTTTGAGAGGGGGGGGGGTGTTCTGGTTCTAAACAATACTGGTAAATAGAGAAGCTAGATAACAAGGACCGATATTGAAAATAATGAAAGATCAAAGAAGAAAAACGAAGCGGATTTCATTAGAAATACGGAAGACGAAATTTTTTCCAAAATTTGCGAGATTCAAGCATTTTGAAAGTCATTAATAGGGTGCGTGAACTTCTCGCGTTAATAATTTTTTAATGCGAGGAAAGAAAAAAATATGCGAGATTCTCGCGTTCTCGCGCTGTAGTGAAAACACTGATATATATATATATAGGGAAGAGTCTGGTAGCCCCGTCCACTTAAGGACTATTGCTTATATTTCTGTATAATATTGAGTAAAAATCAAGATTTTTGTATGTTTCTATTGTTTTATCTTTTAATTAAATAATACAAAAAGAATAAACCAAAAAAAGAATAGTTTAACTTAAAAAAATATAAATTAAAAAAAACATGTTTTTCAGATCTTTTCAAAATGTGTCGGGTAGCCCCGCCCAGATACCAAAATTATGTTTTCTGATTGTTTTTTCAGGTGTAAATGAAAATGACCAATGTATTGACAATAGATAAACCTTATTTATCATTTTTATCACAAAATTATTTTTTTTATTACATATTTATATATTTTTAGTGAATTCTATCATTTATTAACAACAAATGCTATATTTTTTATTATTATTAATGTATATTAATATATTATAATATTGATATATATTTATATTAAATATTTAAAGAAAATAATTTAATTTAAGTAAATCTTTGGAACCGTACATTTATCGACGAAATAAAAGTGGGCTGTGATACCTAACATCCATGTGAGCGGGGTTACCCAAAATCCAATTTTTTTGTAAATTTGTAATTACTCGAACAATTTTTCACAAATAAACTTCGTTCTTTGTGCAAACTAAACTTAAGACTACATACTTTAATGCTGTATGTATAGAAAAAATTATTTTTTAAATATTAAAATGAAGTTTATTCGAAACATTCAACCAATTTTTCTTAATATCATGACAACTGTATTCAACATATTTTCAAAACTATTGTTTACCATGTTACCAGCTGCATAAATACTTGAAACTTTGAGAATAATCTTTTTTTAATATAACAATTATTGTCCGATGGCCCATTGACATTGAAAAAATATTCTATACATATGAAATTGATATTGGGCGGGCGTACCCGCTGGGCGGGGCTGCCCGACTCTCCCCTATATATCGTTATGTCCTTCTGAGCCTCAATAATGGTAAAAACTCTTTTTGTTACAAAGAGAGCTTTGCAGAAAATTTGCGATTCAATTTATTAAACTTAATTAACGGTTTTTTTTAGTTATTTTTATCATAAAAAATTACTAATTAATTTTTTGCATTGTGTAGGATATTTTTATATTGTATTTCTTTAGATCAGTGATTCTCAATCCTTTTTTGTTTTTGTTTTTTTCGTTGTCGTGGCACATTTCTAACGATTTCGAAGTTTGACGGCACACAAATAAGAAAATAAGTTTAAAACTTGTTTACATACCTATAATACACTGTTTAAAATAGTTTATGACAATAATTTTGACTATAAAATTAAATAATATGTACTTCAAAAATACCTTTAATAAGGATTAATCAGCCTTTTCGAGTTGTGCAGTTCTTATTTCGCCGTCTTTGCCTCACACCGCTTATTGTTTTTTTTCATTTGTTTTTTATTAATTATTACCTGTTATTATTATTTTTTTGTTAGTTATTAATTGTTAGCTTCTTTTTTTATAGTCATTAATTTAAATTTTTGTTTACATTAATTTTTATTTTTTTGAGATTCCTCGTTAACTTGATTTTTTTGCTATTTATTAATTGTTAGTTTTTTTCTTTTTTTGTTAGTCATTCTTTGTTAATTTGTTTTTCGAACTCTTTTGTTCATTAATAATTTTAGTAGTCATTAAATTTCTTACTTATTTTATCATTTTAAGATTGTCAGAGTCAGGACTATCACGGACAAAGATTTTCACGCCTTTAAAGCATGGAAAAATTATATATATATAAATCCATAAAACTCAAATAATAAGCCATAAAACTGCTTAAAAGGTTACTTCAACACAATTTTTTACCTAATTTTATATTGTAATGAATAACTCTGACGGTAAATCGAATAATAGTTTTACAAAGAGAGACAAAAAAGTAATAAAATTATACCAAATGTTAGCCTCCGGAAGATCCATTATTTTTTTTTTTTTTTTTTTTTGTTGAATTAATTGCTATAAAACATATGTTGGGGCGGATACGAAGGCGGGTTGTTTAAGAGTAATGATTCGAGACATACGTAAAGAGCGGCTCTTTTCAAAGATACCGCCAAAGGACATTCTTTTTGCGAAGGAAATGCCAGAGAATTTAGCTATAGAAATTTTTTTATTTTACCGTGATTATTCGTTTTAAAACGTTAGGATTATTGCCATTTTTGCGAAGGAAAAAAATACTCTTAAGTTTTGGAAAACTAAATATTATAAAGGCAGGAACAGCAGCTAATTTGCATTCTATTGATATGCACTAAATATTCACGACTTTTCGATTTAAATTAATATCTTTTTTTTAAAATCTAAGTTTTGAATTATTTTCAACAATAAATTTACGGGGAAAATTATTCTAGGGAATAACTGTTTTTTCAGTAGAATGAGATTTTTTAACAAATTCGGCTTCTCACTCAAAGCTTTTTTTTTAAAATGACATTTTTAGTCTATTTTTTGTCGAAATAAGCAAATTTAAAAACGTTATATATAACGTATATATGTCGCGACAAAATACGAGCTTATCATCAGGATTAAAACTACATAGGAACCCCGGAAATGTCGCCATAAGTCGCTAGGGGTCCCTATTATGAACTGTTTCTTCGCGTGGTTCAGAATATTAAAATACAACAATTCTAAGAAGTAGGAATTAATTATATTTACTTTATTTTTATTATTGATGAAAATCATAAAAATAACATATTTAATTTTTTAATTATTGTTACATTAAAAATTAGAAAAACTACACAACGTGCTTTTTTTCCCATTTTCATCCATAAAATCAATCGGGGCTGGTTGAGCATGGATCTTTCGCTATAATCAACGAGGGAAATAATAGGATATCATAGTGAAGTTATAAAATTATATTAAATATTATAAAATCGTATTAAATATTATAATTCATAAAGGCTTCAACTACTGTAGTATGCAAAACATCTATCGATTCTTCATGTAGGGGGCTTTATTTATTATATTGGATGTAGCCTATATAGTGATATACTATTTAATGAATATATACACTGAATCGGGGAAAAAAATTCGGTAATATTATTTTTCGGTACATTCGATATTTGTCTCAAAAAATTTCAATCGTACATATATAGACATTTTAATTTAAGAATTAAACTATGTACTACTTTTGTTGAAGAATTTTAATTTAAGATTTTATTAAATTAAGAATTAAAATTTTATTATCTATGAATGCAATTTATAATAAAAAAATGTTTACAAGAAAGTAACGTTAAATAAAAAAAAGGTTTTGATGTATTTTACAAAAGCAGCAATTACAACTTTTGTATTTTTAAAGATTTTGTAGATTGAAGATTTTTAAAATCACATTTTATTGAAAAATCATTGCTTTGATTAAAAAAAAAAGTTAATCTGACGCATCTCAGCAAAATATTAGTACAGTAAAATTTTAGCAAGGATCTCTAAACTGTTTGATTAAATTTTAATAAATTCTGAATAATTTCTTATCACCATTTCAAGTCTTTCTTTTTTATAAATTAATTACAGGAAATTTTAGAAATTAGTTCATTAATTTGTCCTAAACTTTTCAAACAGAACTATTTTCAATATATTTTTGGGAACGCATTTTTTTCACTAGTTATAGTTTAATCTACTACTAGTAGTTATAGATATTAGAAGAAGATTGATACAATGCAAAATAGCCTTTTATAGTTTCTGAGAAATTAAATTCTAGCGAAGCCTTATATTTAAATTTTGATTTCTTTGGAACTATTCAACTGATTTCACTCAAATTTTGTAATTTGCCCTTTAAAACTGCATTCTTTAAAATGATGTAAAAACTTTTATACCTTCCGATTTAAATTTTTTTTGACAATTTTTAAATAAAATAAAAATAATAAATATTTAATAAAAGTTGTACTTTAAATTGAATTTTCTTTCGATAAACGAATTTTATTATTGTGAGCAAAAAGTTGGCTTAA
This sequence comes from Parasteatoda lunata, assembly GCA_949128135.1. Taxonomy (NCBI): domain Eukaryota; kingdom Metazoa; phylum Arthropoda; class Arachnida; order Araneae; family Theridiidae; genus Parasteatoda; species Parasteatoda lunata. Next base: position 99,455,625 of record OX421980.1, on the reverse strand, counting down.
AAAGTTCTCGCGATATTGCGAAATACGCAAAAAATAACATTAAAGGGTCTAAACTTTCGGCCGCTCTCCTGGCCACACCAAGGGGTCTTGGGGTATTAATCCACTTTTAGATGCACCTGGATTTCCGCCCCCACCCCTCTAAGAAGCTGCGGCTATGATGGAGGAGATAATGATATAGGAAGTTAAAGAGGGCTGGTGGACTTAGGGTTGCACACCCCTTCGTTTTGGCGTCCGTAGGGGTGACGCGCCAACAATTAAGTGCATAATATATATATAAATATATTTAATATATATATATATATTTAATATATATATATATATATATATATATATATATATATATATATATATATATATATATATATATATATATATATATATATATATATATATATATATATATATATATATATATATTAATATATATATATATATATATATATATATATATATATATATATATATATATATATATATATATTTAATATATATATATATATATATATATATATATATATATATATATATATATATATACACTCCTCAAAAGTGAAATTGCAACACCAAAAATAATGCACGTAGCGTCATGCAAATTTCAGGAGCGATAGTAGTGAGATGGATATGCAAATGATTAAAAAAACAGACTAATAAAATCATTATAAAGCAATTTATTCAATATCTAATGTGGCCACCTCGGGCAGCTATACAGGCCTCAATCCGGCGAGGCAGGCTATCAATGACTCCATTGATGGTTGCCTGAGGCAACCTTTGCCAAGCCACATCCACTGCTGTGCGCAGATCATCGATGGTTTGCGCCATTGGTCCTCTGTTCATGCCACGTCCAATGAGATTCCATAGGTGTTCTATGCGATTCAGATCTGGAGAGGCTGCCGGCCAGGGAAGGATGTCAAATCCAGTCAGGCTGTTAAGAGTTCGCCGTGCGACATGCGGCCTGGCATTGCTTGCTGGAATACCGTGTTGGGTGCGCCCTGCAACAAGGGCAGAACAACGGGATACACAACTTGTGCGACGTAGCGGTCCGCTGTCAAACTGCCGTTAATGTGTACCAGGGGCGTTCTGCGATCAAATATTATGCCACCCCAAACCATGATGCCCTGTGTAGGACCGTTGTGACGCTCGGCGTAATGGGCTGGTTCGTAGCGTTCTCCGAGTCGCCGCCATGCCCGTCGACGGCCGTCATTTCTCCACAGACAGAAACGAGATTCTTCCGTGAACAATACCCGATGCCATTGGATGGTCCAGGTACGATGACGATGACACCACGCCAGGCGTCTAGCCCTGTGTAAAGCGGTCAACGGTACCCCTGCTGCTGGTACCCGTGCACGTAATTGTACTTCATGCAATCTGTTGCGTATGGTTTGGGTGGACACAGATCCACCTGCTCCTGAAGGCAACCGGCTTCGGATGGCACGTGCCGTGGAGAAAGGGTCTCGAATAGTCAACTGGCGAATACGCCGGTCTGTGCGCTCTGACGTGCACCTGTGCGCAGCACTTCCTCTCCGGCGTGCACCTTCGAGTAGACCTTCCTGAATCCATCGTGTGACACAACGTTGGATGGTACTCACGTTGTGCCCAACACGAGTTGCTATTGCGCGCAGCGACAAACCAAGTTCATGGAGTTCGATAATACGGTCACGTTCCCCGGTCGTACTGATGGTATTGAGCTCGCCGACGTCTCAGAGGCATTTTCTACGCTTTTTCGAAAGTCGCAAATGCTACGCAAAACCTCAGATGCCGCTTATGAGAAGGGAAAGTTGCTGGCCTTTATAACCCGAATATGCGTACCACGTGATCAGATGCGTATGCAAATTTAATCATTTGCATATTCATCTCACTGCTATCGCTCCTGAAATTTGCATGACGCTACGTGCATTATTTCTTGGTGATGCAATTTCACTTTTGAGGAGTGTATATATATATATATATATATATATATTAATACATATAATAAAATAAAGAATTAGTGTGTGTCTCCAACCGGATTACTGATGATCCTTAGGTTCTAAAAATATGACGTTTAACATGAAGCGGAATTAGAACAATTATAAGAAAATTACGAAGCCTCATTAACTATTTTTCATTATATTTTTAGTTAAGAGATATTTAAATTGATATATTAAATCATTTTAAAATCAAAACTCTTAATAATATGATTGCGCGACATTTTTATCATATATAAACTTCAGAGCATGATGACCACATTTTATGTATTTATCTAAATTATTTAAAATCCTTCCTTATCCAAATGATTTTTTTAATATAAATTCCAAAAATGTTTAATTTTGCCAATAATGATTAATTCCCCCCCCCCTTCACCATTCAAATCAAGCTTTTACAGAATTTGTAGAAAAACTTTTTGGATTTCCACACCTGTGCTGTTTCAAACTACTATTTTAAACACAAAAAACGTGCTAAATTATTATTGGTTCTTTTGTTTATTTTATTTTCAAATTAAGTGAAAAAATGCTCTAATTTATCAGTTTGCTATCATTTATAGACACAGCGGTCGCTGTATCTTATTAAAAATATAGCGGTGGTACAGAGTATTAACAAATCGAATAAACAAGTTGAAAATTGAATGGTATTTTTATTTATTTACTTTTTATAATTAACAATAGATTAAATAATTATTTTTATAAATTATCCACAATAGCCTCCTCACGTGTCTACAGTAGTGGTTATTTTTTTTAAACAAAACGATTAATAAAAAAGTATACTTCCAAATTATTAAAATCATAATGTTCGATTTTTTCATTCAAAATTAAGATAAATGTTCGAATTTTGATTAAGAGAATACTACAGGAGTTGCACAAAATAATCGAAAGACTTCGATACTAACACATTTTTTGATATTTCTCAGAAAATACTTAGAGAATCAAATAATAAATTTAGATCCTGCGATTTCTTATACATACAATGAAATTTAAAGCCGAGAATGAATAACAAACGGAAAAAATGCTTTTGAACACCCTATGACAAGGAGGGCGAACCAATGGCACGCGACACAATATTTTGGGCACCCCACCGATCTCAAAGTTCACTATGAGGCATATTAAAAATTAAATTAAAATTCACGAAAAAAACAAACAAAAAAAACAATAATTAACAAAAGAATTAACAATTAATGCAAAAAAAACCAATTAATAACCATAAAAAACAAGCTAATAATAAATGACTTGCAAAAAAAAAAAATTAACAGTCCTGTTTAAGCAAACATCATACAGCCTAATATAAGTTATTTGTCATCTAATCTGCAATAACAGAAGTCACACTGATGTTACTTTAAGTTGAATTACGCGTATAACTGAGACATTGCAAAATGTATATATATATATTTTTTCATACTGAATAAAGAGTTTTGAGTTGACACTATTTTGTATTATTATTTTCCCAATAATCACGAAGTCAAAATTATTTGACGGCACGTCTATGACCTCATGAAACAATTTTTTAGAAAAAATTCCCACGTTGGTGCATAACGGTTCGCCACTCCTGCCCTGTGACAAAAAAATGTAGTAATAAACTTGTAACTACAATAATTGAACTAAACTTTGTAAACGTAGCTTAAATATTTTTGAAAAGATGAACATTTTTATAAAAAATAAAAATAACGAATTTTTTTGTCTTGCGTTTTTTTTTAATAACTTTAAAAAAATTAAATAAAATAAAAAAAAACATTTGAATCAATTTTAAATTGATTAAAAAATTATTGACATAAATTTGTTAAAAATTATTGAAAAAAATTGTTAAAAACTGCTCCAAATATGTATAATTAACGTTTTTTTTTTATACTGCGCATATACGCAAAAAAATAACTAAATAAAATAAATCAATAATTTAAAAAATTTTCTTAATTTTGTAGTGAATCTTATTTGACAACTAGTCCGATTTGAATATCTTAAACAATTTTCTAAGGAGTTTTTTTTTTCTTTTTAAAAGACACCTCAAAGTAATAAAGGATTTTCCACAAATTTCATTTTGTACTATTAAACAAAATTCCTAAATGACCGGTTGGAGAATATGCCGATTAAAGTATCTTTTCTTTCGAATGTTTTATTCCCTAATTCCATCGCACTTTGTTGTCCAGACCACATCATTAGTAGGGTATTATCATTTGTTAATACATCTTGTTTAATGGTACAGAATGAAATTTGTGGAAAAGCCCTCATGATTTTGAGCTTTCTCTTAAAAGAGTAAGAAAACTACTTAGAAAATTGCTTGAAACTTTTTTCATTTTTAAGACATTCAAACCGGACTTAACTTATTAGTTGTCAAATACGATTCACTGTAAAATTAAGATAATTTTTTTTATAATTTTTTTGCGCACATGCGCTGTATAAAGCAACTATTTCAATTACTCTTATCTGGCGCAGTTTTTATTATTATTTTTTTAATTTTAAAGCAATAATTTCGTTATCAGTTTAAAATTGATTCGAATGCTTTGTTTAATTTTTTTAAATATTTAAGCTTTAGCAAAAAAGATAAAAAAATTCTTTTTTTTATAAAAATTTTCATACATCTCTATAAATATTTAACCAAGGTGTACGAAGTTTTGCCGAATTATTCCATATAATATCCAAAATAATAGTTATGAGTATCAAATTTATTGCCACATTTTTTGGCGCAGTTGTTGAAAAACATTTTTTTCCGTTTGTAGTTCATTGTCGGCGTTCAAAAAGCGTTAAACTTCATTGATATGTAGGAGAAATCGTACCATCTAATAACTTTTAAATTTATGAACTGATTCTCTAAGTATTTATTTTTTAAATATAAAAAAAAACGGTTAGTATCGAAGTGTCTCAATTATTTTGTCAAACTCCTGTATATATGATTGGACTCCTGTATAATATGATTAGACCCATACATATATATATATATAAATTTAAAATAAAATTTTTTATTAACGTATGTTATTCCAATTTTTTTTTCATTTTTATTTAATAAAATCTCCTCTCCTAGAGATTACATTATTACACTATTCTTTTCATATCCTTCTTATCTAGGAGTTTGCTCCAGCAACACACCCCTGTACGTCATTACAAACAAACTACTTAACTAATTTGTTTACACCTAAACGAATCATTTTTACATAATTCTAACGAAATTTTTTAATTGCCTTCTTGCGAAGCATGTAGCTAGATTTGAGGAAATAAAATACATGGGAAATATTTATTCTATATCAATCTTCAGCTGTCAAACTCAAAGTTGGGTTGTAAAATCTTCTGATTTATCTGCTTCATTTAAAAAGGCTCATGTGTAATAAACATCAGCTGGTTATACACACAGTAATTCAAAATAATTTATCAGTAGAATGTTGATGGAATGAGTTCATTAATGAAATGTCCTTTTTATTCACAGTGCAAAAAAGATCCCCCAAATTTTTAATTTTATAACCATCGTTGAACAGTCAACCCAATTTTTGGGTTTACTACTGCTAATCTTCTACGCCATAGCCTTGTAACTTTTAACCCAATCTAGAAGCTGTCTACCCAAAGTCATCCCAGGAAGGGTGATTCTATATCAATCTTCAGCTGTCAAACTCAAAGTTGGGTTGTAAAATCTTCTGATTTATCTGCTTCATTTAAAAAGGCTCATGTGTAATAAACATCAGCTGGTTATACACACAGTAATTCAAAATAATTTATCAGTAGAATGTTGATGGAATTAGTTCATTAATGAAATGTCCTTTTTATTCACAGTGCAGAGAAGATCCCCCCAAAACAAGTTTTTTAAGTTTATAACCATCGTTGATCAGTCAACCCAATTTTTGGGTTTACCACTGCTAATCTTCTACGCCATAGCCTTGTAACTTTTAACCCAATCTAGAAGCTGTCTACCCAAAGTCATCCCAGGAAGGGTGATTCTATATCAATCTTCAGCTGTCAAACTCAAAGTTGGGTTGTAAAATCTTCTGATTTATCTGCTTCATTTAAAAAGGCTCATGTGTAATAAACATCAGCTGGTTATACACACAGTAATTCAAAATAATTTATCAGTAGAATGTTGATGGAATGAGTTCATTAATGAAATGTCCTTTTTATTCACAGTGCAGAGAAGATCCCCCAAATTTTTAATTTTATAACCATCGTTGAACAGTCAACCCAATTTTTGGGATTACTTCTGCTAATCTTCTACGCCATAGCCTTGTAACTTTTAACCCAATCTAGAAGCTGTCTACCCAAAGTCATCCCAGGACGGGTGATTCTATATCTATCTTCAGCTGTCAAACTCAAAGTTGGGTTGTAAAATCTTCTGATTTATCTGCTTCATTTAAAAAGGCTCATGTGTAATAAACATCAGCTGGTTATACACACCGTAATTCAAAATAATTTGTCAGTAGAATGTTGATGGAATGAGTTCATTAATGAAATGTCCTTTTTATTCACAGTGCAGAGAAGATTCCCCAAATTTTTAATTTTATAACCATCGTTGAACAGTCAACCCAATTTTTGGGTTTACTACTGCTAATCTTCTACGCCATAGCCTTGTAACTTTTAACCCAATCTAGAAGCTGTCTACCCAAAGTCATCCCAGGAAGGGTGATTCTATATCAATCTTCAGCTGTCAAACTCAAAGTTGGGTTGTAAAATCTTCTGATTTATCTGCTTCATTTAAAAAGGCTCATGTGTAATAAACATCAGCTGGTTATACACGCAGTAATTCAAAATAATTTATCAGTAGAATGTTGATGGAATGAGTTCATTAATGAAATGTCCTTTTTATTCACAGTGCAGAGAAGATCCCCAAAATTTTTAATTTTATAACCATCGTTGAACAGTCAACCCAATTTTTGGGTTTACTACTGCTAATCTTCTACGCCATAGCCTTGTAACTTTTAACCCAATCTAGAAGCTGTCTACCCAAAGTCATCCCAGGAAGGGTGATTCTATATCAATCTTTAGCTGTCAAACTCAAAGTTGGGTTGTAAAATCTTCTGATTTATCTGCTTCATTTAAAAAGGCTCATGTGTAATAAACATCAGCTGGTTATACACACAGTAATTCAAAATAATTTATCAGTAGAATGTTGATGGAATGAGTTCATTAATGAAATGTCCTTTTTATTCACAGTGCAGAGAAGATCCCCCAAATTTTTAATTTTATAACCATCGTTGAACAGTCAACCCAATTTTTGGGTTTACTACTGCTAATCTTCTGCGCCATAGCCTTGTAACTTTTAACCCAATCTAGAAGCTGTCTACCCAAAGTCTTCCCAGGAAGGGTGATTCTATATCAATCTTCAGCTGTCAAACTCAAAGTTGGGTTGTAAAATCTTCTGATTTATCTGCTTCATTTAAAAAGGCTCATGTGTAATAAACATCTGCTGGTTATACACACAGTAATTCAAAATAATTTATCAGTAGAATGTTGATGGAATGAGTTCATTAATGAAATGTCCTTTTTATTCACAGTGCAGAGAAGATCCCCCAAATTTTTAATTTTATAACCATAGTTGAACAGTCAACCCAATTTTTGGGTTTACTACTGCTAATCTTCTACGCCATAGCCTTGTAACTTTTAACCCAATCTAGAAGCTGTCTACCCAAAGTCATCCCAGGAAGGGTGATTCTATATCAATCTTCAGCTGTCAAACTCAAAGTTGGGTTGTAAAATCTTCTGATTTATCTGCTTCATTTAAAAAGGCTCATGTGTAATAAACATCAGCTGGTTATACACACAGTAATTCAAAATAATTTATCAGTAGAATCTTGATGGAATGAGTTCATTAATGAAATGTCCTTTTTATTCACAGTGCAGAGAAGATCCCCCAAATTTTTAATTTTATAACCATCGTTGAACAGTCAACCCAATTTTTGGGTTTACTACTGCTAATCTTCTACGCCATAGCCTTGTAACTTTTAACCCAATATAGAAGTTGTCTACCCAAAGTCATCCCAGGAAGGGTGATTCTATATCAATCTTCAGCTGTCAAACTCAAAGTTGGGTTGTAAAATCTTCTGATTTATCTGCTTCATTTAAAAAGGCTCATGTGTAATAAACATCAGCTGGTTATACACACCGTAATTCAAAATAATTTATCAGTAGAATGTTGATGGAATGAGTTCATTAATGAAATGTCCTTTTTATTCACAGTGCAGAGAAGATTCCCCAAATTTTTAATTTTATAACCATCGTTGAACAGTCAACCCAATTTTTTGTTTGCTACTGCTAATCTTCTACGCCATAGCCTTGTAACTTTTAACCCAATCTAGAAGCTGTCTACCCAAAGTCATCCCAGGAAGGGTGATTCTATATCAATCTTCAGCTGTCAAACTCAAAGTTGGGTTGTAAAATCTTCTGATTTATCTGCTTCATTTAAAAAGGCTCATGTGTAATAAACATCAGCTGGTTATACACGCAGTAATTCAAAATAATTTATCAGTAGAATGTTGATGGAATGAGTTCATTAATGAAATGTCCTTTTTATTCACAGTGCAGAGAAGATCCCCAAAATTTTTAATTTTATAACCATCGTTGAACAGTCAACCCAATTTTTGGGTTTACTACTGCTAATCTTCTACGCCATAGCCTTGTAACTTTTAACCCAATCTAGAAGCTGTCTACCCAAAGTCATCCCAGGAAGGGTGATTCTATATCAATCTTTAGCTGTCAAACTCAAAGTTGGGTTGTAAAATCTTCTGATTTATCTGCTTCATTTAAAAAGGCTCATGTGTAATAAACATCAGCTGGTTATACACACAGTAATTCAAAATAATTTATCAGTAGAATGTTGATGGAATGAGTTCATTAATGAAATGTCCTTTTTATTCAAAGTGCAGAGAAGATCCCCCAAATTTTTAATTTTATAACCATAGTTGAACAGTCAACCCAATTTTTGGGTTTACTACTGCTAATCTTCTACGCCATAGCCTTGTAACTTTTAACCCAATCTAGAAGCTGTCTACCCAAAGTCATCCCAGGAAGGGTGATTCTATATCAATCTTCAGCTGTCAAACTCAAAGTTGGGTTGTAAAATCTTCTGATTTATCTGCTTCATTTAAAAAGGCTCATGTGTAATAAACATCAGCTGGTTATACACACAGTAATTCAAAATAATTTATCAGTAGAATGTTGATGGAATGAGTTCATTAATGAAATGTCCTTTTTATTCACAGTGCAGAGAAGATCCCCCAAATTTTTAATTTTATAACCATCGTTGAACAGTCAACCCAATTTTTGGGTTTACTACTGCTAATCTTCTGCGCCATAGCCTTGTAACTTTTAACCCAATCTAGAAGCTGTCTACCCAAAGTCTTCCCAGGAAGGGTGATTCTATATCAATCTTCAGCTGTCAAACTCAAAGTTGGGTTGTAAAATCTTCTGATTTATCTGCTTCATTTAAAAAGGCTCATGTGTAATAAACATCAGCTGGTTATACACACAGTAATACAAAATAATTTATCAGTAGAATGTTGATGGAATGAGTTCATTAATGAAATGTCCTTTTTATTCACAGTGCAGAGAAGATCCCCCAAATTTTTAATTTTATAACCATAGTTGAACAGTCAACCCAATTTTTGGGTTTACTACTGCTAATCTTCTACGCCATAGCCTTGTAACTTTTAACCCAATCTAGAAGCTGTCTACCCAAAGTCATCCCAGGAAGGGTGATTCTATATCAATCTTCAGCTGTCAAACTCAAAGTTGGGTTGTAAAATCTTCTGATTTATCTGCTTCATTTAAAAAGGCTCATGTGTAATAAACATCAGCTGGTTATACACACAGTAATTCAAAATAATTTATCAGTAGAATCTTGATGGAATGAGTTCATTAATGAAATGTCCTTTTTATTCACAGTGCAGAGAAGATCCCCCAAATTTTTAATTTTATAACCATCGTTGAACAGTCAACCCAATTTTTGGGTTTACTACTGCTAATCTTCTACGCCATAGCCTTGTAACTTTTAACCCAATATAGAAGCTGTCTACCCAAAGTCATCCCAGGAAGGGTGATTCTATATCAATCTTCAGCTGTCAAACTCAAAGTTGGGTTGTAAAATCTTCTGGTTTATCTGCTTCATTTAAAAAGGCTCATGTGTAATAAACATCAGCTGGTTATACACACAGTAATTCAAAATAATTTATCAGTAGAATGTTGATGGAATGAGTTCATTAATGAAATGTCCTTTTTATTCACAGTGCAGAGAAGATCCCCCAAATTTTTAATTTTATAACCATCGTTGAACAGTCAACCCAATTTTTGGGTTTACCACTGCTAATCTTCTACGCCATAGCCTTGTAACTTTTAACCCAATCTAGAAGCTGTCTACCCAAAGTCATCCCAGGAAGGGTGATTCTATATCAATCTTCAGCTGTCAAACTCAAAGTTGGGTTGTAAAATCTTCTGATTTATCTGCTTCATTTAAAAAGGCTCATGTGTAATAAACATCAGCTGGTTATACACACCGTAATTCAAAATAATTTATCAGTAGAATGTTGATGGAATGAGTTCATTAATGAAATGTCCTTTTTATTCACAGTGCAGAGAAGATTCCCCAAATTTTTAATTTTATAACCATCGTTGAACAGTCAACCCAATTTTTGGGTTTACTACTGCTAATCTTCTACGCCATAGCCTTGTAACTTTTAACCCAATCTAGAAGCTGTCTACCCAAAGTCATCCCAGGAAGGGTGATTCTATATCAATCTTCAGCTGTCAAACTCAAAGTTGGGTTGTAAAATCTTCTGATTTATCTGCTTCATTTAAAAAGGCTCATGTGTAATAAACATCAGCTGGTTATACACGCAGTAATTCAAAATAATTTATCAGTAGAATGTTGATGGAATGAGTTCATTAATGAAATGTCCTTTTTATTCACAGTGCAGAGAAGATCCCCAAAATTTTTAATTTTATAACCATCGTTGAACAGTCAACCCAATTTTTGGGTTTACTACTGCTAATCTTCTACGCCATAGCCTTGTAACTTTTAACCCAATCTAGAAGCTGTCTACCCAAAGTCATCCCAGGAAGGGTGATTCTATATCAATCTTCAGCTGTCAAACTCAAAGTTGGGTTGTAAAATCTTCTGATTTATCTGCTTCATTTAAAAAGGCTCATGTGTAATAAACATCAGCTGGTTATACACACAGTAATTCAAAATAATTTATCAGTAGAATGTTGAAGGAATGAGTTCATTAATGAAATGTCCTTTTTATTCACAGTGCAGAGAAGATCCCCCAAATTTTTAATTTTATAACCATAGTTGAACAGTCAACCCAATTTTTGGGTTTACTACTGCTAATCTTCTACGCCATAGCCTTGTAACTTTTAACCCAATCTAGAAGCTGTCTACCCAAAGTCATCCCAGGAAGGGTGATTCTATATCAATCTTCAGCTGTCAAACTCAAAGTTGGGTTGTAAAATCTTCTGATTTATCTGCTTCATTTAAAAAGGCTCATGTGTAATAAACATCAGCTGGTTATACACACAGTAATTCAAAATAATTTATCAGTAGAATGTTGATGGAATGAGTTCATTAATGAAATGTCCTTTTTATTCACAGTGCAGAGAAGATCCCCCAAATTTTTAATTTTATAACCATCGTTGAGCAGTCAACCCAATTTTTGGGTTTACTACTGCTAATCTTCTGCGCCATAGCCTTGTAACTTTTAACCCAATCTAGAAGCTGTCTACCCAAAGTCTTCCCAGGAAGGGTGATTCTATATCAATCTTCAGCTGTCAAACTCAAAGTTGGGTTGTAAAATCTTCTGATTTATCTGCTTCATTTAAAAAGGCTCATGTGTAATAAACATCAGCTGGTTATACACACAGTAATTCAAAATAATTTATCAGTAGAATGTTGATGGAATGAGTTCATTAATGAAATGTCCTTTTTATTCACAGTGCAGAGAAGATCCCCCAAATTTTTAATTTTATAACCATAGTTGAACAGTCAACCCAATTTTTGGGTTTACTACTGCTAATCTTCTACGCCATAGCCTTGTAACTTTTAACCCAATCTAGAAGCTGTCTACCCAAAGTCATCCCAGGAAGGGTGATTCTATATCAATCTTCAGCTGTCAAACTCAAAGTTGGGTTGTAAAATCTTCTGATTTATCTGCTTCATTTAAAAAGGCTCATGTGTAATAAACATCAGCTGGTTATACACACAGTAATTCAAAATAATTTATCAGTAGAATCTTGATGGAATGAGTTCATTAATGAAATGTCCTTTTTATTCACAGTGCAGAGAAGATCCCCCAAATTTTTAATTTTATAACCATCGTTGAACAGTCAACCCAATTTTTGGGTTTACTACTGCTAATCTTCTACGCCATAGCCTTGTAACTTTTAACCCAATATAGAAGCTGTCTACCCAAAGTCATCCCAGGAAGGGTGATTCTATATCAATCTTCAGATGTCAAACTCAAAGTTGGGTTGTAAAATCTTCTGGTTTATCTGCTTCATTTAAAAAGGCTCATGTGTAATAAACATCAGCTGGTTATACACACAGTAATTCAAAATAATTTATCAGTAGAATGTTGATGGAATGAGTTCATTAATGAAATGTCCTTTTTATTCACAGTGCAGAGAAGATCCCCCAAATTTTTAATTTTATAACCATCGTTGAACAGTCAACCCAATTTTTGGGTTTACCACTGCTAATCTTCTACGCCATAGCCTTGTAACTTTTAACCCAATCTAGAAGCTGTCTACCAAAAGTCATCCCAGGAAGGGTGATTCTATATCAATCTCCAGCTGTCAAACTCAAAGTTGGGTTGTAAAATCTTCTGATTTATCTGCTTCATTTAAAAAGGCTCATGTGTAATAAACATCAGCTGGTTATACACACAGTAATTCAAAATAATTTATCAGTAGAATGTTGATGGAATGAGTTCATTAATGAAGTGTCCTTTTTATTCACAGTGCAGAGAAGATCCCCCAAATTTTTAATTTTATAACCATCGTTGAACAGTCAACCCAATTTTTGGGTTTACTACTGCTAATCTTCTACGCCATAGCCTTGTAACTTTTAACCCAATATAGAAGCTGTCTACCCAAAGTCATCCCAGGAAGGGTGATTCTATATCAATCTTCAGCTGTCAAACTCAAAGTTGGGTTGTAAAATCTTCTGGTTTATCTGCTTCATTTAAAAAGGCTCATGTGTAATAAACATCAGCTGGTTATACACACAGTAATTCAAAATAATTTATCAGTAGAATGTTGATGGAATGAGTTCAATAATGAAATGTCCTTTTTATTCGCAGTGCAGAGAAGATCCCCCAAATTTTTAATTTTATAACCATCGTTGAACAGTCAACCCAATTTTTGGGGTTTACCACTGCTAATCTTCTACGCCATAGCCTTGTAACTTTTAACCCAATCTAGAAGCTGTCTACTCAAAGTCATCCCAGGAAGGGTGATTCTATATCAATCTTCAGCTGTCAAACTCAAAGTTGGGTTGTAAAATCTTCTGATTTATCTGCTTCATTTAAAAAGGCTCATGTGTAATAAACATCAGCTGGTTACCCACACAGTAATTCAAAATAATTTATCAGTAAAATGTTGATGGAATGAGTTCATTAATAAAATGTCCTTTTTATTCACAGTGCAGAGAAGATCCCCCAAATTTTTAATTTTATAACCATCGTTGAACAGTCAACCCAATTTTTGGGTTTACTACTGCTAATCTTCTACGCCATAGCCTTGTAACTTTTAACCCAATCTAGAAGCTGTCTACCGAAAGTCATCCCAGGAAGGGTGATTCTATATCAATCTTCAGCTGTCAAACTCAAAGTTGGGTTGTAAAATCTTCTTATTTATCTGCTTCATTTAAAAAGGCTCATGTGTAATAAACATCAGCTGGTTATACACACAGTAATTCAAAATAATTTATCAGTAGAATGTTGATGGAATGAGTTCATTAATGAAATGTCCTTTTTATGCACAGTGCAGAGAAGATCCCCCAAATTTTTAATTTTATAACCATCGTTGAACAGTCAACCCAATTTTTGGGTTTACCACTGCTAATCTTCTACGCCATAGCCTTGTAACTTTTAACCCAATCTAGAAGCTGTCTACCCAAAGTCATCCCAGGAAGGGTGATTCTATATCAATCTTCAGCTGTCAAACTCAAAGTTGGGTTGTAAAATCTTCTGATTTATCTGCTTCATTTAAAAAGGCTCATGTGTAATAAACATCAGCTGGTTATACACACAGTAATTCAAAATAATTTATCAGTAGAATGTTGATGGAATGAGTTCATTAATGAAATGTCCTTTTTATTCACAGTGCAGAGAAGATCCCCCAAATTTTTAATTTTATAACCATTGTTGAACAGTCAACCCAATTTTTGGGTTTACTACTGCTAATCTTCTACGCCATAGCCTTGTAACTTTTAACCCAATCTAGAAGCTGTCTACCCAAAGTCATCCCAGGAAGGGTGATTCTATATCAATCTTCAGCTATCAAACTCAAAGTTGGGTTGTAAAATCTTCTGATTTATCTGCTTCATTTAAAAAGGCTCATGTGTAATAAACATCAGCTGGTTATACACACAGTAATTCAAAATAATTTATCAGTAGAATGTTGATGGAATGAGTTCATTAATGAAATGTCCTTTTTATTCACAGTGCAGAGAAGATCCCCCAAATTTTTAATTTTATAACCATAGTTGAACAGTCAACCCAATTTTTGGGTTTACTACTGCTAATCTTCTACGCCATAGCCTTGTAACTTTTAACCCAATCTAGAAGCTGTCTACCCAAAGTAATCCCAGGAAGGGTGATTCTATATCAATCTTTAGCTGTCAAACTCAAAGTTGGGTTGTAAAATCTTCTGATTTATCTGCTTCATTTAAAAAGGCTCATGTGTAATAAACATCAGCTGGTTATACACACAGTAATTCAAAATAATTTATCAGTAGAATGTTGATGGAATGAGTTCATTAATGAAATGTCCTTTTTATTCACAGTGCAGAGAAGATCCCCCAAATTTTTAATTTTATAACCATCGTTGAACAGTCAACCCAATTTTTGGGTTTACTACTGCTAATCTTCTACGCCATAGCCTTGTAACTTTTAACCCAATCTAGAAGCTGTCTACCCAAAGTCATCCCAGGAAGGGTGATTCTATATCAATCTTCAGCTGTCAAACTCAAAGTTGGGTTGTAAAATCTTCTGATTTATCTGCTTCATTTAAAAAGGCTCATGTGTAATAAACATCAGCTGGTTATACACACAGTAATTCAAAATAATTTATCAGTAGAATGTTGATGGAATGAGTTCATTAAGGAAATGTCCTTTTTATTCACAGTGCAGAGAAGATCCCCCAAATTTTTAATTTTATAACCATCGTTGAACAGTCAACCCAATTTTTGGGTTTACTACTGCTAATCTTCTACGCCATAGCCTTGTAACTTTTAACCCAATCTAGAAGCTGTCTACCAAAGTCATCCCAGGAAGGGTGATTCTATATATATCTTACGCTGTCAAACTCAAAGTTGGGTTGTAAAATCTTCTGATTTATCTGCTTCATTAAAAAAGGGTCATGTGTAATAAACATCAGCTGGTTATACACACAGTAATTCAAAATAATTTATCAGTAGAATGTTGATGGAATGAGTTCATTAATGAAATGTCCTTTTTATTCACAGTGCAGAGAAGATCCCCCAAATTTTTAATTTTATAACCATTGTTGAACAGTCAACCCAATTTTTGGGTTTACTACTGCTAATCTTCTACGCCATAGCCTTGTAACTTTTAACCCAATCTAGAAGCTGTCTACCCAAAGTCATCCCAGGAAGGGTGATTCTATATCAATCTTCAGCTATCAAACTCAAAGTTGGGTTGTAAAATCTTCTGATTTATCTGCTTCATTTAAAAAGGCTCATGTGTAATAAACATCAGCTGGTTATACACACAGTAATTCAAAATAATTTATCAGTAGAATGTTGATGGAATGAGTTCATTAATGAAATGTCCTTTTTATTCACAGTGCAGAGAAGATCCCCCAAATTTTTAATTTTATAACCATAGTTGAACAGTCAACCCAATTTTTGGGTTTACTACTGCTAATCTTCTACGCCATAGCCTTGTAACTTTTAACCCAATCTAGAAGCTGTCTACCCAAAGTAATCCCAGGAAGGGTGATTCTATATCAATCTTTAGCTGTCAAACTCAAAGTTGGGTTGTAAAATCTTCTGATTTATCTGCTTCATTTAAAAAGGCTCATGTGTAATAAACATCAGCTGGTTATACACACAGTAATTCAAAATAATTTATCAGTAGAATGTTGATGGAATGAGTTCATTAATGAAATGTCCTTTTTATTCACAGTGCAGAGAAGATCCCCCAAATTTTTAATTTTATAACCATCGTTGAACAGTCAACCCAATTTTTGGGTTTACTACTGCTAATCTTCTACGCCATAGCCTTGTAACTTTTAACCCAATCTAGAAGCTGTCTACCCAAAGTCATCCCAGGAAGGGTGATTCTATATCAATCTTCAGCTGTCAAACTCAAAGTTGGGTTGTAAAATCTTCTGATTTATCTGCTTCATTTAAAAAGGCTCATGTGTAATAAACATCAGCTGGTTATACACACAGTAATTCAAAATAATTTATCAGTAGAATGTTGATGGAATGAGTTCATTAAGGAAATGTCCTTTTTATTCACAGTGCAGAGAAGATCCCCCAAATTTTTAATTTTATAACCATCGTTGAACAGTCAACCCAATTTTTGGGTTTACTACTGCTAATCTTCTACGCCATAGCCTTGTAACTTTTAACCCAATCTAGAAGCTGTCTACCAAAGTCATCCCAGGAAGGGTGATTCTATATATATCTTACGCTGTCAAACTCAAAGTTGGGTTGTAAAATCTTCTGATTTATCTGCTTCATTAAAAAAGGGTCATGTGTAATAAACATCAGCTGGTTATACACACAGTAATTCAAAATAATTTATCAGTAGAATGTTGATGGAATGAGTTCATTAATGAAATGTCCTTTTTATTCACAGTGCAGAGAAGATCCCCCAAATTTTTAATTTTATAACCATAGTTGAACAGTCAACCCAATTTTTGGGTTTACTACTGCTAATCTTCTACGCCATAGCCTTGTAACTTTTAACCCAATCTAGAAGCTGTCTACCCAAAGTAATCCCAGGAAGGGTGATTCTATATCAATCTTTAGCTGTCAAACTCAAAGTTGGGTTGTAAAATCTTCTGATTTATCTGCTTCATTTAAAAAGGCTCATGTGTAATAAACATCAGCTGGTTATACACACAGTAATTCAAAATAATTTATCAGTAGAATGTTGATGGAATGAGTTCATTAATGAAATGTCCTTTTTATTCACAGTGCAGAGAAGATCCCCCAAATTTTTAATTTTATAACCATCGTTGAACAGTCAACCCAATTTTTGGGTTTACTACTGCTAATCTTCTACGCCATAGCCTTGTAACTTTTAACCCAATCTAGAAGCTGTCTACCCAAAGTCATCCCAGGAAGGGTGA
Organism: Parasteatoda lunata; assembly: GCA_949128135.1. Classification (NCBI taxonomy): domain Eukaryota; kingdom Metazoa; phylum Arthropoda; class Arachnida; order Araneae; family Theridiidae; genus Parasteatoda; species Parasteatoda lunata. The sequence continues at coordinate 99,438,151 of OX421980.1, read as the reverse complement.
TTCTATATCAATCTTCAGCTGTCAAACTCAAAGTTGGGTTGTAAAATCTTCTGATTTATCTGCTTCATTTAAAAAGGCTCATGTGTAATAAACATCAGCTGGTTATACACACAGTAATTCAAAATAATTTATCAGTAGAATGTTGATGGAATGAGTTCATTAAGGAAATGTCCTTTTTATTCACAGTGCAGAGAAGATCCCCCAAATTTTTAATTTTATAACCATCGTTGAACAGTCAACCCAATTTTTGGGTTTACTACTGCTAATCTTCTACGCCATAGCCTTGTAACTTTTAATCCAATCTAGAAGCTGTCTACCCAAAGTCATCCCAGGAAGGGTGATTCTATATCAATCTTCAGCTGTCAAACTCAAAGTTGGGTTGTAAAATCTTCTGATTTATCTGCTTCATTTAAAAAGGCTCATGTGTAATAAACATCAGCTGGTTATACACACAGTAATTCAAAATAATTTATCAGTAGAATGTTGATGGAATTAGTACATTAATGAAATGTCCTTTTTATTCACAGTGCAGAGAAGATCCCCCCAAAACAAGTTTTTTAATTTTATAACCATCGTTGAATAGTCAACCCAATTTTTGGGTTTACCAGTGCTAATCTTCTACGCCATAGCCTTGTAACTTTTAACCCAATCTAGAAGCTGTCTACCCAAAGTCATCCCAGGAAGGGTGATTCTATATCTATCTTCAGCTGTCAAACTCAAAGTTGGGTTGTAAAATCTTCTGATTTATCTGCTTCATTTAAAAAGGCTCATGTGTAATAAACATCAGCTGGTTATACACACAGTAATTCAAAATAATTTATCAGTAGAATGTTGATGGAATGAGTTCATTAATGAAATGTCCTTTTTATTCACAGTGCAGAGAAGATCCCCCAAATTTTTAATTTTATAACCATCGTTGAACAGTCAACCCAATTTTTGGGTTTACTACTGCTAATCTTCTACGCCATTGCCTTGTAACTTTTAACCCAATCTAGAAGCTGTCTACCCAAAGTCATCCCAGGAAGGGTGATTCTATATCAATCTTCAGCTGTCAAACTCAAAGTTGGGTTGTAAAATCTTCTGATTTATCTGCTTCATTTAAAAAGGCTCATGTGTAATAAACATCAGCTGGTTATACACACAGTAATTCAAAATAATTTATCAGTAGAATGTTGATGGAATGAGTTCAATCATGAAATGTCCTTTTTATTCACAGTGCAGAGAAGATCCCCCAAATGTTTAATTTTATAGCCATCGTTGAACAGTCAACCCAATTTTTGGGGTTTACCACTGCTAATCTTCTACGCCATAGCCTTGTAACTTTTAACCCAATCTAGAAGCTGTCTACCCAAAGTCATCCCAGGAAGGGTGATTCTATATCAATCTTCAGCTGTCAAACTCAAAGTTGGGTTGTAAAATCTTCTGATTTATCTGCTTCATTTAAAAAGGCTCATGTGTAATAAACATCAGCTGGTTATACACACAGTAATTCAAAATAATTTATCACTAGAATGTTGATGGAATGAGTTCATTAATAAAATGTCCTTTTTATTCACAGTGCAGAGAAGATCCCCCAAATTTTTAATTTTATAACCATCGTTGAACAGTCAACCCAATTTTTTGGTTTACTACTGCAAATCTTCTACGCCATAGCCTTGTAACTTTTAACCCAATCTAGAAGCTGTCTACCCAAAGTCATCCCAGGAAGGGTGATTCTATATCAATCTTCAGCTATCAAACTCAAAGTTGGGTTGTAAAATCTTCTGATTTATCTGCTTCATTTAAAAAGGCTCATGTGTAATAAACATCAGCTGGTTATACACACAGTAATTCAAAATAATTTATCAGTAGAATGTTGATGGAATGAGTTCATTAATGAAATGTCCTTTTTATTCACAGTGCAGAGAAGATCCCCCAAATTTTTAATTTTATAACCATAGTTGAACAGTCAACCCAATTTTTGGGTTTACTACTGCTAATCTTCTACGCCATAGCCTTGTAACTTTTAACCCAATCTAGAAGCTGTCTACCCAAAGTAATCCCAGGAAGGGTGATTCTATATCAATCTTTAGCTGTCAAACTCAAAGTTGGGTTGTAAAATCTTCTGATTTATCTGCTTCATTTAAAAAGGCTCATGTGTAATAAACATCAGCTGGTTATACACACAGTAATTCAAAATAATTTATCAGTAGAATGTTGATGGAATGAGTTCATTAATGAAATGTCCTTTTTATTCACAGTGCAGAGAAGATCCCCCAAATTTTTAATTTTATAACCATCGTTGAACAGTCAACCCAATTTTTGGGTTTACTACTGCTAATCTTCTACGCCATAGCCTTGTAACTTTTAACCCAATCTAGAAGCTGTCTACCCAAAGTCATCCCAGGAAGGGTGATTCTATATCAATCTTCAGCTGTCAAACTCAAAGTTGGGTTGTAAAATCTTCTGATTTATCTGCTTCATTTAAAAAGGCTCATGTGTAATAAACATCAGCTGGTTATACACACAGTAATTCAAAATAATTTATCAGTAGAATGTTGATGGAATGAGTTCATTAAGGAAATGTCCTTTTTATTCACAGTGCAGAGAAGATCCCCCAAATTTTTAATTTTATAACCATCGTTGAACAGTCAACCCAATTTTTGGGTTTACTACTGCTAATCTTCTACGCCATAGCCTTGTAACTTTTAACCCAATCTAGAAGCTGTCTACCAAAGTCATCCCAGGAAGGGTGATTCTATATATATCTTACGCTGTCAAACTCAAAGTTGGGTTGTAAAATCTTCTGATTTATCTGCTTCATTAAAAAAGGGTCATGTGTAATAAACATCAGCTGGTTATACACACAGTAATTCAAAATAATTTATCAGTAGAATGTTGATGGAATGAGTTCATTAATGAAATGTCCTTTTTATTCACAGTGCAGAGAAGATCCCCCAAATTTTTAATTTTATAACCATTGTTGAACAGTCAACCCAATTTTTGGGTTTACTACTGCTAATCTTCTACGCCATAGCCTTGTAACTTTTAACCCAATCTAGAAGCTGTCTACCCAAAGTCATCCCAGGAAGGGTGATTCTATATCAATCTTCAGCTATCAAACTCAAAGTTGGGTTGTAAAATCTTCTGATTTATCTGCTTCATTTAAAAAGGCTCATGTGTAATAAACATCAGCTGGTTATACACACAGTAATTCAAAATAATTTATCAGTAGAATGTTGATGGAATGAGTTCATTAATGAAATGTCCTTTTTATTCACAGTGCAGAGAAGATCCCCCAAATTTTTAATTTTATAACCATAGTTGAACAGTCAACCCAATTTTTGGGTTTACTACTGCTAATCTTCTACGCCATAGCCTTGTAACTTTTAACCCAATCTAGAAGCTGTCTACCCAAAGTAATCCCAGGAAGGGTGATTCTATATCAATCTTTAGCTGTCAAACTCAAAGTTGGGTTGTAAAATCTTCTGATTTATCTGCTTCATTTAAAAAGGCTCATGTGTAATAAACATCAGCTGGTTATACACACAGTAATTCAAAATAATTTATCAGTAGAATGTTGATGGAATGAGTTCATTAATGAAATGTCCTTTTTATTCACAGTGCAGAGAAGATCCCCCAAATTTTTAATTTTATAACCATCGTTGAACAGTCAACCCAATTTTTGGGTTTACTACTGCTAATCTTCTACGCCATAGCCTTGTAACTTTTAACCCAATCTAGAAGCTGTCTACCCAAAGTCATCCCAGGAAGGGTGATTCTATATCAATCTTCAGCTGTCAAACTCAAAGTTGGGTTGTAAAATCTTCTGATTTATCTGCTTCATTTAAAAAGGCTCATGTGTAATAAACATCAGCTGGTTATACACACAGTAATTCAAAATAATTTATCAGTAGAATGTTGATGGAATGAGTTCATTAAGGAAATGTCCTTTTTATTCACAGTGCAGAGAAGATCCCCCAAATTTTTAATTTTATAACCATCGTTGAACAGTCAACCCAATTTTTGGGTTTACTACTGCTAATCTTCTACGCCATAGCCTTGTAACTTTTAACCCAATCTAGAAGCTGTCTACCAAAGTCATCCCAGGAAGGGTGATTCTATATATATCTTACGCTGTCAAACTCAAAGTTGGGTTGTAAAATCTTCTGATTTATCTGCTTCATTAAAAAAGGGTCATGTGTAATAAACATCAGCTGGTTATACACACAGTAATTCAAAATAATTTATCAGTAGAATGTTGATGGAATGAGTTCATTAATGAAATGTCCTTTTTATTCACAGTGCAGAGAAGATCCCCCAAATTTTTAATTTTATAACCATAGTTGAACAGTCAACCCAATTTTTGGGTTTACTACTGCTAATCTTCTACGCCATAGCCTTGTAACTTTTAACCCAATCTAGAAGCTGTCTACCCAAAGTAATCCCAGGAAGGGTGATTCTATATCAATCTTTAGCTGTCAAACTCAAAGTTGGGTTGTAAAATCTTCTGATTTATCTGCTTCATTTAAAAAGGCTCATGTGTAATAAACATCAGCTGGTTATACACACAGTAATTCAAAATAATTTATCAGTAGAATGTTGATGGAATGAGTTCATTAATGAAATGTCCTTTTTATTCACAGTGCAGAGAAGATCCCCCAAATTTTTAATTTTATAACCATCGTTGAACAGTCAACCCAATTTTTGGGTTTACTACTGCTAATCTTCTACGCCATAGCCTTGTAACTTTTAACCCAATCTAGAAGCTGTCTACCCAAAGTCATCCCAGGAAGGGTGATTCTATATCAATCTTCAGCTGTCAAACTCAAAGTTGGGTTGTAAAATCTTCTGATTTATCTGCTTCATTTAAAAAGGCTCATGTGTAATAAACATCAGCTGGTTATACACACAGTAATTCAAAATAATTTATCAGTAGAATGTTGATGGAATGAGTTCATTAAGGAAATGTCCTTTTTATTCACAGTGCAGAGAAGATCCCCCAAATTTTTAATTTTATAACCATCGTTGAACAGTCAACCCAATTTTTGGGTTTACTACTGCTAATCTTCTACGCCATAGCCTTGTAACTTTTAATCCAATCTAGAAGCTGTCTACCCAAAGTCATCCCAGGAAGGGTGATTCTATATCAATCTTCAGCTGTCAAACTCAAAGTTGGGTTGTAAAATCTTCTGATTTATCTGCTTCATTTAAAAAGGCTCATGTGTAATAAACATCAGCTGGTTATACACACAGTAATTCAAAATAATTTATCAGTAGAATGTTGATGGAATTAGTACATTAATGAAATGTCCTTTTTATTCACAGTGCAGAGAAGATCCCCCCAAAACAAGTTTTTTAATTTTATAACCATCGTTGAATAGTCAACCCAATTTTTGGGTTTACCAGTGCTAATCTTCTACGCCATAGCCTTGTAACTTTTAACCCAATCTAGAAGCTGTCTACCCAAAGTCATCCCAGGAAGGGTGATTCTATATCTATCTTCAGCTGTCAAACTCAAAGTTGGGTTGTAAAATCTTCTGATTTATCTGCTTCATTTAAAAAGGCTCATGTGTAATAAACATCAGCTGGTTATACACACAGTAATTCAAAATAATTTATCAGTAGAATGTTGATGGAATGAGTTCATTAATGAAATGTCCTTTTTATTCACAGTGCAGAGAAGATCCCCCAAATTTTTAATTTTATAACCATCGTTGAACAGTCAACCCAATTTTTGGGTTTACTACTGCTAATCTTCTACGCCATTGCCTTGTAACTTTTAACCCAATCTAGAAGCTGTCTACCCAAAGTCATCCCAGGAAGGGTGATTCTATATCAATCTTCAGCTGTCAAACTCAAAGTTGGGTTGTAAAATCTTCTGATTTATCTGCTTCATTTAAAAAGGCTCATGTGTAATAAACATCAGCTGGTTATACACACAGTAATTCAAAATAATTTATCAGTAGAATGTTGATGGAATGAGTTCAATCATGAAATGTCCTTTTTATTCACAGTGCAGAGAAGATCCCCCAAATGTTTAATTTTATAGCCATCGTTGAACAGTCAACCCAATTTTTGGGGTTTACCACTGCTAATCTTCTACGCCATAGCCTTGTAACTTTTAACCCAATCTAGAAGCTGTCTACCCAAAGTCATCCCAGGAAGGGTGATTCTATATCAATCTTCAGCTGTCAAACTCAAAGTTGGGTTGTAAAATCTTCTGATTTATCTGCTTCATTTAAAAAGGCTCATGTGTAATAAACATCAGCTGGTTATACACACAGTAATTCAAAATAATTTATCACTAGAATGTTGATGGAATGAGTTCATTAATAAAATGTCCTTTTTATTCACAGTGCAGAGAAGATCCCCCAAATTTTTAATTTTATAACCATCGTTGAACAGTCAACCCAATTTTTTGGTTTACTACTGCAAATCTTCTACGCCATAGCCTTGTAACTTTTAACCCAATCTAGAAGCTGTCTACCCAAAGTCATCCCAGGAAGGGTGATTCTATATCAATCTTCAGCTGTCAAACTCAAAGTTGGGTTGTAAAATCTTCTGATTTATCTGCTTCATTTAAAAAGGCTCATGTGTAATAAACATCAGCTGGTTAGACACACAGTAATTCAAAATAATTTATCAGTAGAATGTTGATGGAATGAGTTCATTAATGAAATGTCCTTTTTATTCACAGTGCAGAGAAGATCCCCCAAATTTTTAATTTTATAACCATCGTTGAACAGTCAACCCAATTTTTGGGTTTACTACTGCTTATCTTCTACGCCATAGCCTTGTAACTTTTAACCCAATCTAGAAGCTGTCTACCCAAAGTCATCCCAGGAAGGGTGATTCTATATCAATCTTCAGCTGTCAAACTCAAAGTTGGGTTGTAAAATCTTCTGATTTATCTGCTTCATTAAAAAAGGGTCATGTGTAATAAACATCAGCTGGTTATACACACAGTAATTCAAAATAATTTATCAGTAGAATGTTGATGGAATGAGTTCATTAATGAAATGTCCTTTTTATTCACAGTGCAGAGAAGAACCCCCCAAAACAAGTTTTTTAATTTTATAACCATCGTTGAACAGTCTACCCAATTTTTGGGTTTACCACTGCTAATCTTCTACGCCATAGCCTTGTAACTTTTAACCCAATCTAGAAGCTGTCTACCCAAAGTCATCCCAGGAAGGGTGATTCTATATCAATCTTCAGCTGTCAAACTCAAAGTTGGGTTGTAAAATCTTCTGATTTATCTGCTTCATTTAAAAAGGCTCATGTTTAATAAACATCAGCTGGTTATACACACAGTAATTCAAAATAATTTATCAGTAGAATGTTGATGGAATGAGTTAATTAATGAAATGTCCTTTTTATTCACAGTGCAGAGAAGATCCCCCAAATTTTAAATTTTATAACCATCGTTGAACAGTCAACCCAATTTTTGGGTTTACTACTGCTAATCTTCTACGCCATAGCCTTGTAACTTTTAACCCAAGCTAGAAGCTGTCTACCCAAAGTCATCCCAGGAAGGGTGATTCTATATCAATCTTCAGCTGTCAAACTCAAAGTTTGGTTGTAAAACCTTCTGATTTATCTGCTTCATTTAAAAAGGCTCATGTGTAATAAACATCAGCTGGTTATACACACAGTAATTCAAAATAATTTATCAGTAGAATGTTGATGGAATGAGTTCATTAATGAAATGTCCTTTTTATTCACAGTGCAGAGAAGATCCCCCCAAAACAAGTTTTTTAATTTTATAACCATCGTTGAACAGTCAACCTAATTTTTGGGTTTACCACTGCTAATCTTCTACGCCATAGCCTTGTAACTTTTAACCCAATCTAGAAGCTGTCTACCCAAAGTCATCCCAGGAAGGGTGATTCTATATCAATCTTCAGCTGTCAAACTCAAAGTTGGGTTGTAAAATCTTCTGATTTATCTGCTTCATTTAAAAAGGCTCATGTGTAATAAACATCAGCTGGTTATACACACAGTAATTCAAAATAATTTATCAGTAGAATGTTGATGGAATGAGTTCATTAATGAAATGTCCTTTTTATTCACAGTGCAGAGAAGATCCCCCAAATTTTTAATTTTATAACCATCGTTGAACAGTCAACCCAATTTTTGGGTTTACTACTGCTAATCTTCTACGCCATTGCCTTGTAACTTTTAACCCAATCTAGAAGCTGTCTACCCAAAGTCATCCCAGGAAGGGTGATTCTATATCAATCTTCAGCTGTCAAACTCAAAGTTGGGTTGTAAAATCTTCTGATTTATCTGCTTCATTTAAAAAGGCTCATGTGTAATAAACATCAGCTGGTTATACACACAGTAATTCAAAATAATTTATCAGTAGAATGTTGATGGAATGAGTTCATTAATGAAATGTCCTTTTTATTCACAGTGCAGAGAAGATCCCCCAAATTTTTAATTTTGTAACCATCGTTGAACAGTCAACCCAATTTTTGGGTTTACTACTGCTAATCTTCTACGCCATAGCCTTGTAACTTTTAACCCAATCTAGAAGCTGTCTACCCAAAGTCATCCCAGGAAGGGTGATTCTATATCAATCTTCAGCTGTCAAACTCAAAGTTGGGTTGTAAAATCTTCTGATTTATCTGCTTCATTTAAAAAGGCTCATGTGTAATAAACATCAGCTGGTTATACACACAGTAATTCAAAATAATTTATCAGTAGAATGTTGATGGAATTAGTTCATTAATGAAATGTCCTTTTTATTCACAGTGCAGAGAAGATCCCCCAAATTTTTAATTTTATAACCATCGTTGAACAGTCAACCCAATTTTTGGATTTACTACTGCTAATCTTCTACGCCATAGCCTTGTAACTTTTAACCCAATCTAGAAGCTGTCTACCCAAAGTCATCCCAGGAAGGGTGATTCCATATCAATCTTCAGCTATCAAACTCAAAGTTGGGTTGTAAAATCTTCTGATTTATCTGCTTCATTTAAAAAGGCTCATGTGTAATAAACATCAGATGGATATACACACAGTAATTCAAAATAATTTATCAGTAGAATGTTGATGGATTTAGTTCATTAATGAAATGTCCTTTTTATTCACAGTGCAGAGAAGATCCCCCAAATTTTTAATTTTATAACCATAGTTGAACAGTCAACCCAATTTTTGGGTTTACTACTGCTAATCTTCTACGCCATAGCCTTGTAACTTTTAACCCAATCTAGAAGCTGTCTACCCAAAGTCATCCCAGGAAGGGTGATTCTATATCAATCTTCAGCTGTCAAACTCAAAGTTGGGTTGTAAAATCATCTGATTTATCTGCTTCATTTAAAAAGGCTCATGTGTAATAAACATCAGCTGGTTATACACACAGTAATTCAAAATAATTTATCAGTAGAATGTTGATGGAATGATTTCATTAATGAAATGTCCTTTTTATTCACAGTGCAGAGAAGATCCCCCAAATTTTTAATTTTATAACCATCGTTGAACAGTCAACCCAATTTTTGGGTTTACTACTGCTAATCTTCTACGCCATAGTCTTGTAACTTTTAACCCAATCTAGAAGCTGTCTACCAAAGTCATCCCAGGAAGGGTGATTCTATATCAATCTTCAGCTGTCAAACTCAAAGTTGGGTTGTAAAATCTTCTGATTTATCTGCTTCATTAAAAAAGGGTCATGTGTAATAAACATCAGCTGGTTATACACACAGTAATTCAAAATAATTTATCAGTAGAATGTTGATGGAATGAGTTCATTAATGAAATGTCCTTTTTATTCACAGTGCAGAGAAGATCCCCCAAATTTTTAATTTTATAACCATCGTTGAACAGTCAACCCAATTTTTGGGTTTACTACTGCTAATCTTCTACGCCATAGCCTTGTAACTTTTAACCCAATCTAGAAGCTGTCTACCCAAAGTCATCCCAGGAAGGGTGATTCTATATCAATCTTCAGCTGTCAAACTCAAAGTTGGGTTGTAAAATCTTCTGATTTATCTGCTTCATTTAAAAAGGCTCATGTGTAATAAACATCAGCTGGTTATACACACAGTAATTCAAAATAATTTATCAGTGGAATGTTGATGGAATTAGTTCATTAATGAAATGTCCTTTTTATTCACAGTGCAGAGAAGAACCCCCCAAAACAAGTTTTTTAATTTTATAACCATCGTTGAACAGTCTACCCAATTTTTGGGTTTACCACTGCTAATCTTCAACGCCATAGCCTTGTAACTTTTAACCCAATCTAGAAGCTGTCTACCCAAAGTCATCCCAGGAAGGGTGATTCTATATCAATCTTCAGCTGTCAAACTCAAAGTTGGGTTGTAAAATCTTCTGATTTATCTGCTTCATTTAAAAAGGCTCATGTGTAATAAACATCAGCTGGTTATACACACAGTAATTCAAAATAATTTATCAGTAGAATGTTGATGGAATGAGTTCATTAATGAAATGTCCTTTTTATTCACAGTGCAGAGAAGATCCCCCAAATTTTTAATTTTATAACCATCGTTGAACAGTCAATCCAATTTTTGGGTTTACTACTGCTAATCTTCTACGCCATTGCCTTGTAACTTTTAACCCAATCTAGAAGCTGTCTACCCAAAGTCATCCCAGGAAGGGTGATTCTATATCAATCTTCAGCTGTCAAACTCAAAGTTGGGTTGTAAAATCTTCTGATTTATCTGCTTCATTTAAAAAGGCTCATGTGTAATAAACATCAGCTGGTTATACACACAGTAATTCAAAATAATTTATCAGTAGAATGTTGATGGAATGAGTTCAATCATGAAATGTCCTTTTTATTCACAGTGCAGAGAAGATCCCCCAAATGTTTAATTTTATAGCCATCGTTGAACAGTCAACCCAATTTTTGGGGTTTACCACTGCTAATCTTCTACGCCATAGCCTTGTAACTTTTAACCCAATCTAGAAGCTGTCTACCCAAAGTCATCCCAGGAAGGGTGATTCTATATCAATCTTCAGCTGTCAAACTCAAAGTTGGGTTGTAAAATCTTCTGATTTATCTGCTTCATTTAAAAAGGCTCATGTGTAATAAACATCAGCTGGTTATACACACAGTAATTCAAAATAATTTATCACTAGAATGTTGATGGAATGAGTTCATTAATAAAATGTCCTTTTTATTCACAGTGCAGAGAAGATCCCCCAAATTTTTAATTTTATAACCATCGTTGAACAGTCAACCCAATTTTTTGGTTTACTACTGCAAATCTTCTACGCCATAGCCTTGTAACTTTTAACCCAATCTAGAAGCTGTCTACCCAAAGTCATCCCAGGAAGGGTGATTCTATATCAATCTTCAGCTGTCAAACTCAAAGTTGGGTTGTAAAATCTTCTGATTTATCTGCTTCATTTAAAAAGGCTCATGTGTAATAAACATCAGCTGGTTAGACACACAGTAATTCAAAATAATTTATCAGTAGAATGTTGATGGAATGAGTTCATTAATGAAATGTCCTTTTTATTCACAGTGCAGAGAAGATCCCCCAAATTTTTAATTTTATAACCATCGTTGAACAGTCAACCCAATTTTTGGGTTTACTACTGCTTATCTTCTACGCCATAGCCTTGTAACTTTTAACCCAATCTAGAAGCTGTCTACCCAAAGTCATCCCAGGAAGGGTGATTCTATATCAATCTTCAGCTGTCAAACTCAAAGTTGGGTTGTAAAATCTTCTGATTTATCTGCTTCATTAAAAAAGGGTCATGTGTAATAAACATCAGCTGGTTATACACACAGTAATTCAAAATAATTTATCAGTAGAATGTTGATGGAATGAGTTCATTAATGAAATGTCCTTTTTATTCACAGTGCAGAGAAGAACCCCCCAAAACAAGTTTTTTAATTTTATAACCATCGTTGAACAGTCTACCCAATTTTTGGGTTTACCACTGCTAATCTTCTACGCCATAGCCTTGTAACTTTTAACCCAATCTAGAAGCTGTCTACCCAAAGTCATCCCAGGAAGGGTGATTCTATATCAATCTTCAGCTGTCAAACTCAAAGTTGGGTTGTAAAATCTTCTGATTTATCTGCTTCATTTAAAAAGGCTCATGTTTAATAAACATCAGCTGGTTATACACACAGTAATTCAAAATAATTTATCAGTAGAATGTTGATGGAATGAGTTAATTAATGAAATGTCCTTTTTATTCACAGTGCAGAGAAGATCCCCCAAATTTTAAATTTTATAACCATCGTTGAACAGTCAACCCAATTTTTGGGTTTACTACTGCTAATCTTCTACGCCATAGCCTTGTAACTTTTAACCCAAGCTAGAAGCTGTCTACCCAAAGTCATCCCAGGAAGGGTGATTCTATATCAATCTTCAGCTGTCAAACTCAAAGTTTGGTTGTAAAACCTTCTGATTTATCTGCTTCATTTAAAAAGGCTCATGTGTAATAAACATCAGCTGGTTATACACACAGTAATTCAAAATAATTTATCAGTAGAATGTTGATGGAATGAGTTCATTAATGAAATGTCCTTTTTATTCACAGTGCAGAGAAGATCCCCCCAAAACAAGTTTTTTAATTTTATAACCATCGTTGAACAGTCAACCTAATTTTTGGGTTTACCACTGCTAATCTTCTACGCCATAGCCTTGTAACTTTTAACCCAATCTAGAAGCTGTCTACCCAAAGTCATCCCAGGAAGGGTGATTCTATATCAATCTTCAGCTGTCAAACTCAAAGTTGGGTTGTAAAATCTTCTGATTTATCTGCTTCATTTAAAAAGGCTCATGTGTAATAAACATCAGCTGGTTATACACACAGTAATTCAAAATAATTTATCAGTAGAATGTTGATGGAATGAGTTCATTAATGAAATGTCCTTTTTATTCACAGTGCAGAGAAGATCCCCCAAATTTTTAATTTTATAACCATCGTTGAACAGTCAACCCAATTTTTGGGTTTACTACTGCTAATCTTCTACGCCATTGCCTTGTAACTTTTAACCCAATCTAGAAGCTGTCTACCCAAAGTCATCCCAGGAAGGGTGATTCTATATCAATCTTCAGCTGTCAAACTCAAAGTTGGGTTGTAAAATCTTCTGATTTATCTGCTTCATTTAAAAAGGCTCATGTGTAATAAACATCAGCTGGTTATACACACAGTAATTCAAAATAATTTATCAGTAGAATGTTGATGGAATGAGTTCATTAATGAAATGTCCTTTTTATTCACAGTGCAGAGAAGATCCCCCAAATTTTTAATTTTGTAACCATCGTTGAACAGTCAACCCAATTTTTGGGTTTACTACTGCTAATCTTCTACGCCATAGCCTTGTAACTTTTAACCCAATCTAGAAGCTGTCTACCCAAAGTCATCCCAGGAAGGGTGATTCTATATCAATCTTCAGCTGTCAAACTCAAAGTTGGGTTGTAAAATCTTCTGATTTATCTGCTTCATTTAAAAAGGCTCATGTGTAATAAACATCAGCTGGTTATACACACAGTAATTCAAAATAATTTATCAGTAGAATGTTGATGGAATTAGTTCATTAATGAAATGTCCTTTTTATTCACAGTGCAGAGAAGATCCCCCAAATTTTTAATTTTATAACCATCGTTGAACAGTCAACCCAATTTTTGGATTTACTACTGCTAATCTTCTACGCCATAGCCTTGTAACTTTTAACCCAATCTAGAAGCTGTCTACCCAAAGTCATCCCAGGAAGGGTGATTCCATATCAATCTTCAGCTATCAAACTCAAAGTTGGGTTGTAAAATCTTCTGATTTATCTGCTTCATTTAAAAAGGCTCATGTGTAATAAACATCAGATGGATATACACACAGTAATTCAAAATAATTTATCAGTAGAATGTTGATGGATTTAGTTCATTAATGAAATGTCCTTTTTATTCACAGTGCAGAGAAGATCCCCCAAATTTTTAATTTTATAACCATAGTTGAACAGTCAACCCAATTTTTGGGTTTACTACTGCTAATCTTCTACGCCATAGCCTTGTAACTTTTAACCCAATCTAGAAGCTGTCTACCCAAAGTCATCCCAGGAAGGGTGATTCTATATCAATCTTCAGCTGTCAAACTCAAAGTTGGGTTGTAAAATCATCTGATTTATCTGCTTCATTTAAAAAGGCTCATGTGTAATAAACATCAGCTGGTTATACACACAGTAATTCAAAATAATTTATCAGTAGAATGTTGATGGAATGATTTCATTAATGAAATGTCCTTTTTATTCACAGTGCAGAGAAGATCCCCCAAATTTTTAATTTTATAACCATCGTTGAACAGTCAACCCAATTTTTGGGTTTACTACTGCTAATCTTCTACGCCATAGTCTTGTAACTTTTAACCCAATCTAGAAGCTGTCTACCAAAGTCATCCCAGGAAGGGTGATTCTATATCAATCTTCAGCTGTCAAACTCAAAGTTGGGTTGTAAAATCTTCTGATTTATCTGCTTCATTAAAAAAGGGTCATGTGTAATAAACATCAGCTGGTTATACACACAGTAATTCAAAATAATTTATCAGTAGAATGTTGATGGAATGAGTTCATTAATGAAATGTCCTTTTTATTCACAGTGCAGAGAAGATCCCCCAAATTTTTAATTTTATAACCATCGTTGAACAGTCAACCCAATTTTTGGGTTTACTACTGCTAATCTTCTACGCCATAGCCTTGTAACTTTTAACCCAATCTAGAAGCTGTCTACCCAAAGTCATCCCAGGAAGGGTGATTCTATATCAATCTTCAGCTGTCAAACTCAAAGTTGGGTTGTAAAATCTTCTGATTTATCTGCTTCATTTAAAAAGGCTCATGTGTAATAAACATCAGCTGGTTATACACACAGTAATTCAAAATAATTTATCAGTGGAATGTTGATGGAATTAGTTCATTAATGAAATGTCCTTTTTATTCACAGTGCAGAGAAGAACCCCCCAAAACAAGTTTTTTAATTTTATAACCATCGTTGAACAGTCTACCCAATTTTTGGGTTTACCACTGCTAATCTTCAACGCCATAGCCTTGTAACTTTTAACCCAATCTAGAAGCTGTCTACCCAAAGTCATCCCAGGAAGGGTGATTCTATATCAATCTTCAGCTGTCAAACTCAAAGTTGGGTTGTAAAATCTTCTGATTTATCTGCTTCATTTAAAAAGGCTCATGTGTAATAAACATCAGCTGGTTATACACACAGTAATTCAAAATAATTTATCAGTAGAATGTTGATGGAATGAGTTAATTAATGAAATGTCCTTTTTATTCACAGTGCAGAGAAGATCCCCCAAAATTTTAATTTTATAACCATCGTTGAACAGTCAACCGAATTTTTGGGTTTACTACTGCTAATCTTCTACGCCATAGCCTTGTAACTTTTAACCCAAGCTAGAAGCTGTCTACCCAAAGTCATCCCAGGAAGGGTGATTCTATATCAATCTTCAGCTGTCAAACTCAAAGTTGGGTTGTAAAATCTTCTGATTTATCTGCTTCATTTAAAAAGGCTCATGTGTAATTAACATCAGCTGGTTATACACACAATAATTCAAAATAATTTATCAGTAGAATGTTGATGGAATGAGTTCATTAATGAAATGTCCTTTTTATTCACAGTGCAGAGAAGATCCCCCAAATTTTTAATTTTATAACCATCGTTGAACAGTCAACCCAATTTTTGGGTTTACTACTGCTAATCTTCTACGCCATAGCCTTGTAACTTTTAACCCAATCTAGAAGCTGTCTACCCAAAGTCATCCCAGGAAGGGTGATTCCATATCAATCTTCAGCTATCAAACTCAAAGTTGGGTTGTAAAATCTTCTGATTTATCTGCTTCATTTAAAAAGGCTCATGTGTAATAAACATCAGATGGATATACACACAGTAATTCAAAATAATTTATCAGTAGAATGTTGATGGAATGAGTTCATTAATGAAATGTCCTTTTTATTCACAGTGCAGAGAAGATCCCCCAAATTTTTAATTTTATAACCATAGTTGAACAGTCAACCCAATTTTTGGGTTTACTACTGCTAATCTTCTACGCCATAGCCTTGTAACTTTTAACCCAATCTAGAAGCTGTCTACCCAAAGTCATCCCAGGAAGGGTGATTCTATATCAATCTTCAGCTGTCAAACTCAAAGTTGGGTTGTAAAATCTTCTGATTTATCTGCTTCATTTAAAAAGGCTCATGTGTAATAAACATCAGCTGGTTATACACACAGTAATTCAAAATAATTTATCAGTAGAATGTTGATGGAATGATTTCATTAATGAAATGTCCTTTTTATTCACAGTGCAGAGAAGATCCCCCAAATTTTTAATTTTATAACCATCGTTGAACAGTCAACCCAATTTTTGGGTTTACTACTGCTAATCTTCTACGCCATAGCCTTGTAACTTTTAACCCAATCTAGAAGCTGTCTACCAAAGTCATCCCAGGAAGGGTGATTCTATATATATCTTACGCTGTCAAACTCAAAGTTGGGTTGTAAAATCTTCTGATTTATCTGCTTCATTAAAAAAGGGTCATGTGTAATAAACATCAGCTGGTTATACACACAGTAATTCAAAATAATTTATCAGTAGAATGTTGATGGAATGAGTTCATTAATGAAATGTCCTTTTTATTCACAGTGCAGAGAAGATCCCCCAAATTTTTAATTTTATAACCATCGTTGAACAGTCAACCCAATTTTTGGGTTTACTACTGCTAATCTTCTACGCCATAGCCTTGTAACTTTTAACCCAATCTAGAAGCTGTCTACCCAAAGTCATCCCAGGAAGGGTGATTCTATATCAATCTTCAGCTGTCAAACTCAAAGTTGGGTTGTAAAATCTTCTGATTTATCTGCTTCATTTAAAAAGGCTCATGTGTAATAAACATCTGCTGGTTATACACACAGTAATTCAAAATAATTTATCAGTAGAATGTTGATGGAATGATTTCATTAATGAAATGTCCTTTTTATTCACAGTGCAGAGAAGATCCCCCAAATTTTTAATTTTATAACCATCGTTGAACAGTCAACCCAATTTTTGGGTTTACTACTGCTAATATTCTACGCCATAGCCTTGTAACTTTTAACCCAATCTAGAAGCTGTCTACCAAAGTCATCCCAGGAAGGGTGATTCTATATCAATCTTCAGCTGTCAAACTCAAAGTTGGGTTGTAAAATCTTCTGATTTATCTGCTTCATTTAAAAAGGCTCATGTGTAATAAACATCAGCTGGTTATACACACAGTAATTCAAAATAATTTATCAGTAGAATGTTGATGGAATTAGTTCATTAATGAAATGTCCTTTTTATTCACAGTGCAGAGAAGAACCCCCCAAAACAAGTTTTTTAATTTTATAACCATCGTTGAACAGTCTACCCAATTTTTGGGTTTACCACTGCTAATCTTCTACGCCATAGCCTTGTAAATTTTAACCCAATCTAGAAGCTGTCTACCCAAAGTCATCCCAGGAAGGGTGATTCTATATCAATCTTCAGCTGTCAAACTCAAAGTTGGGTTGTAAAATCTTTTGATTTATCTGCTTCATTTAAAAAGGCTCATGTGTAATAAACATCAGCTGGTTATACACACAGTAATTCAAAATAATTTATCAGTAGAATGTTGATGGAATGAGTTCATTAATGAAATGTCCTTTTTATTCACAGTGCAGAGAAGATCCCCCAAATTTTTAATTTTATAACCATCGTTGAACAGTCAACCAAATTTTTGGGTTTACTACTGCTAATCTTCTACGCCATAGCCTTGTAACTTTTAACCCAAGCTAGAAGCTGTCTACCCAAAGTCATCCCAGGAAGGGTGATTCTATATCAATCTTCAGCTGTCAAACTCAAAGTTTGGTTGTAAAACCTTCTGATTTATCTGCTTCATTTAAAAAGGCTCATGTGTAATAAACATCAGCTGTTTATACACACAGTAATTCAAAATAATTTATCAGTAGAATGTTGATGGAATGAGTTCATTAATGAAATGTCCTTTTTTTTCACAGTGCAGAGAAGAACCCCCCAAAACAAGTTTTTTAATTTTATAACCATCGTTGAACAGTCAACCCAATTTTTGGGTTTACTACTGCTAATCTTCTACGCCATAGCCTTGTAACTTTTAACCCAATCTAGAAGCTGTCTACCCAAAGTCATCCCAGGAAGGGTGATTCTATATCAATCTTCAGCTGTCAAACTCAAAGTTGGGTTGTAAAATCTTCTGATTTATCTGCTTCATTTAAAAAGGCTCATGTGTAATAAACATCAGCTGGTTATACACACAGTAATTCAAAATAATTTATCAGTAGAATGTTGATGGAATGAGTTAATTAATGAAATGTCCTTTTTATTCACAGTGCAGAGAAGATCCCCCAAATTTTTAATTTTATAACCATCGTTGAACAGTCAACCAAATTTTTGGGTTTACTACTGCTAATCTTCCACGCCATAGCCTTGTAACTTTTAACCCAAGCTAGAAGCTGTCTACCCAAAGTCATCCCAGGAAGGGTGATTCTATATCAATCTTCAGCTGTCAAACTCAAAGTTTGGTTGTAAAACCTTCTGATTTATCTGCTTCATTTAAAAAGGCTCATGTGTAATAAACATCAGCTGTTTATACACACAGTAATTCAAAATAATTTATCAGTAGAATGTTGATGGAATGAGTTCATTAATGAAATGTCCTTTTTTTTCACAGTGCAAAAAAGATCCCCCAAATTTTTAATTTTATAACCATCGTTGAACAGTCAACCCAATTTTTGGGTTTACTACTGCTAATCTTCTACGCCATAGCCTTGTAACTTTTAACCCAATCTAGAAGCTGTCTACCCAAAGTCATCCCAGGAAGGGTGATTCTATATCAATCTTCAGCTGTCAAACTCAAAGTTGGGTTGTAAAATCTTCTGATTTATCTGCTTCATTTAAAAAGGCTCATGTGTAATAAACATCAGCTGGTTATACACACAGTAATTCAAAATAATTTATCAGTAGAATGTTGATGGAATGAGTTCATTAATGAAATGTCCTTTTTATTCACAGTGCAGAGAAGATCCCCCAAATTTTTAATTTTATAACCATCGTTGAACAGTCAACCCAATTTTTGGGTTTACTACTGCTAATCTTCTACGCCATTGCCTTGTAACTTTTAACCCAATCTAGAAGCTGTCTACCCAAAGTCATCCCAGGAAGGGTGATTCTGTATCAATCTTCAGCTGTCAAACTCAAAGTTGGGTTGTAAAATCTTCTGATTTATCTGCTTCATTTAAAAAGGCTCATGTGTAATAAATATCAGCTAGTTATACACACAGTAATTCAAAATAATTTATCAGTAGAATGTTGATGGAATGAGTTCATTAATAAAATGTCCTTTTTATTCACAGTGCAGAGAAGATCCCCCAAATTTTTAATTTTATAACCATCGTTGAACAGTCAACCCAATTTTTGGGTTTACTACTGCTAATCTTCTACGCCATAGCCTTGTAACTTTTAACCCAATCTAGAAGCTGTCTACCCAAAGTCATCCCAGGAAGGGTGATTCTATATCAATCTTCAGCTGTCAAACTCAAAGTTGGGTTGTAAAATCTTCTGATTTATCTGCTTCATTTAAAAAGGTTCATGTGTAATAAACATCAGCTGGTTATACACACAGTAATTCAAAATAATTTATCAGTAGAATATTGATGGAATGAGTTCATTAATGAAATGTCCTTTTTATTCACAGTGCAGAGAAGATCCCCCAAATTTTTAATTTTATAACCATCGTTGAACAGTCAACCCAATTTTTGGGTTTACCACTGCTAATCTTCTACGCCATAGCCTTGTAACTTTTAACCCAATCTAGAAGCTGTCTACCCAAAGTCATCCCAGGAAGGGTGATTCTATGTCAATCTTCAGCTGTCAAACTCAAAGTTGGGTTGTAAAATCTTTATATTTATCTGCTTCATTTAAAAAGGCTCATGTGTAATAAACATCAGCTGGTTATACACACAGTAATTCAAAATAATTTATCAGTAGAATGTTGATGGAATGAGTTCATTAATGAAATGTCCTTTTTATTCACAGTGCAGAGAAGATCCCCCAAATTTTAAATTTTATAACCATCGTTGAACTTTCAACCCAATTTTTGGGTTTACTACTGCTAATCTTCTATGCCATTGCCTTGTAACTTTTAACCCAATCTAGAAGCTGTTTACCCAAAGTCATCACAGGAAGGGTGATTCTATATCAATCTTCAGCTGTCAAACTCAAAGTTGGGTTGTAAAATCTTCTGATTTATCTGCTTCATTTAAAAAGGCTCATGTGTAATAAACATCAGCTGGTTATACACACAGTAATTCAAAATAATTTATCAGTAGAATGTTGATGAAATGAGTTCATTAATGAAATGTCCTTTTTATTCACAGTGCAGAGAAGATCCCCCAAATTTTTAATTTTATAACCATCGTTGAACAGTCAACCCAATTTTTGGGTTTACTACTGCTAATCTTCTACGCCATAGCCTTGTAACTTTTAACCCAATCTAGAAGTTGTCTACCCAAAGTCATCCCAGGAAGGGTGATTCTATATCAATCTTCAGCTATCAAACTCAAAGTTGGGTTGTAAAATCTTCTGATTTATCTGCTTCATTTAAAAAGGCTCATGTGTAATAAACATCAGCTGGTTATACACACAGTAATTCAAAATAATTTATCAGTAGAATGTTGATGGAATGAGTTCATTAATGAAATGTCCTTTTTATTCACAGTGCAGAGAAGATCCCCCAAATTTTTAATTTTATAACCATCGTTGAACAGTCAACCCAATTTCTGGGTTTACTACTGCTACTCTTCTACGCCCTAGCCTTGTAACTTTTAACCCAATCTAGAAGCTGTCTACCCAAAGTCATCCCAGGAAGGGTGATTCTATATCAATCTTCAGCTGTCAAACTCAAAGTTGGGTTGTAAAATCTTCTGATTTATCTGCTTCATTTAAAAAGGCTCATGTGTAATAAACATCAGCTGGTTATACACACAGTAATTCAAAATAATTTATCAGTAGAATGTTGATGGAATGAGTTCATTAATGAAATGTCATTTTTATTCACAGTGCAGAGAAGATCCCCCAAATTTTTAATTTTATAACCATCGTTGAACAGTCAACCCAATTTTTGGGTTTACCACTGCTAATCTTCTACGCCATAGCCTTGCAACTTTTAACCCAATCTAGAAGCTGTCTACCCAAAGTCATCCCTGGAAGGGTTATTCTATATCAATCTTCAGCTGTCAAACTCAAAGTTGGGTTGTAAAACCTTCTGATTTATCTGCTTCATTTAAAAAGGCTCATGTGTAATAAACATCAGCTGGTTGAACAGTCAACCCAATTTTTGGGTTTACTACTGCTAATCTTCTACGCCATAGCCTTGTAACTTTTAACCCAATCTAGAAGCTGTCTACCCAAAGTCATCCCAGGAAGGGTGATTCTATATCAATCTTCAGCTGTCAAACTCAAAGTTGGGTTGTAAAATCTTCTGATTTATCTGCTTCATTTAAAAAGGCTCATGTGTAATAAAAATCAGCTGGTTATACACACAGTAATTCAAAATAATTTATCAGTAGAATGTTGATGGAATTAGTTCATTAATGAAATGTCCTTTTTATTCACAGTGCAGAGAAGAACCCCCCAAAACAAGTTTTTTAATTTTATAACCATCGTTGAACAGTCTACCCAATTTTTGGGTTTACCACTGCTAATCTTCTACGCCATAGCCTTGTAACTTTTAACCCAATCTAGAAGCTGTCTACCCAAAGTCATCCCAGGAAGGGTGATTCTATATCAATCTTCAGCTGTCAAACTCAAAGTTGGGTTGTAAAATCTTCTGATTTATCTGCTTCATTTAAAAAGGCTCATGTGTAATAAACATCAGCTGGTTATACACACAGTAATTCAAAATAATTTATCAGTAGAATGTTGATGGAATGAGTTAATTAATGAAATGTCCTTTTTATTCACAGTGCAGAGAAGATCCCCCAAATTTTTAATTTTATAACCATCGTTGAACAGTCAACCAAATTTTTGGGTTTACTACTGCTAATCTTCTACGCCATAGCCTTGTAACTTTTAACCCAAGCTAGAAGCTGTCTACCCAAAGTCATCCCAGGAAGGGTGATTCTATATCAATCTTCAGCTGTCAAACTCAAAGTTTGGTTGTAAAACCTTCTGATTTATCTGCTTCATTTAAAAAGGCTCATGTGTAATAAACATCAGCTGTTTATACACACAGTAATTCAAAATAATTTATCAGTAGAATGTTGATGGAATGAGTTCATTAATGAAATGTCCTTTTTTTTCCACAGTGCAAAAAAGATCCCCCAAATTTTTAATTTTATAACCATCGTTGAACAGTCAACCCAATTTTTGGGTTTACTACTGCTAATCTTCTACGCCATAGCCTTGTAACTTTTAACCCAATCTAGAAGCTGTCTACCCAAAGTCATCCCAGGAAGGGTGATTCTATATCAATCTTCAGCTGTCAAACTCAAAGTTGGGTTGTAAAATCTTCTGATTTATCTGCTTCATTTAAAAAGGCTCATGTGTAATAAACATCAGCTGGTTATACACACAGTAATTCAAAATAATTTATCAGTAGAATGTTGATGGAATGAGTTCATTAATGAAATGTCCTTTTTATTCACAGTGCAGAGAAGATCCCCCAAATTTTAAATTTTATAACCATCGTTGAACTTTCAACCCAATTTTTGGGTTTACTACTGCTAATCTTCTATGCCATTGCCTTGTAACTTTTAACCCAATCTAGAAGCTGTTTACCCAAAGTCATCACAGGAAGGGTGATTCTATATCAATCTTCAGCTGTCAAACTCAAAGTTGGGTTGTAAAATCTTCTGATTTATCTGCTTCATTTAAAAAGGCTCATGTGTAATAAACATCAGCTGGTTATACACACAGTAATTCAAAATAATTTATCAGTAGAATGTTGATGAAATGAGTTCATTAATGAAATGTCCTTTTTATTCACAGTGCAGAGAAGATCCCCCAAATTTTTAATTTTATAACCATCGTTGAACAGTCAACCCAATTTTTGGGTTTACTACTGCTAATCTTCTACGCCATAGCCTTGTAACTTTTAACCCAATCTAGAAGTTGTCTACCCAAAGTCATCCCAGGAAGGGTGATTCTATATCAATCTTCAGCTATCAAACTCAAAGTTGGGTTGTAAAATCTTCTGATTTATCTGCTTCATTTAAAAAGGCTCATGTGTAATAAACATCAGCTGGTTATACACACAGTAATTCAAAATAATTTATCAGTAGAATGTTGATGGAATGAGTTCATTAATGAAATGTCCTTTTTATTCACAGTGCAGAGAAGATCCCCCAAATTTTTAATTTTATAACCATCGTTGAACAGTCAACCCAATTTCTGGGTTTACTACTGCTACTCTTCTACGCCCTAGCCTTGTAACTTTTAACCCAATCTAGAAGCTGTCTACCCAAAGTCATCCCAGGAAGGGTGATTCTATATCAATCTTCAGCTGTCAAACTCAAAGTTGGGTTGTAAAATCTTCTGATTTATCTGCTTCATTTAAAAAGGCTCATGTGTAATAAACATCAGCTGGTTATACACACAGTAATTCAAAATAATTTATCAGTAGAATGTTGATGGAATGAGTTCATTAATGAAATGTCATTTTTATTCACAGTGCAGAGAAGATCCCCCAAATTTTTAATTTTATAACCATCGTTGAACAGTCAACCCAATTTTTGGGTTTACCACTGCTAATCTTCTACGCCATAGCCTTGCAACTTTTAACCCAATCTAGAAGCTGTCTACCCAAAGTCATCCCTGGAAGGGTTATTCTATATCAATCTTCAGCTGTCAAACTCAAAGTTGGGTTGTAAAACCTTCTGATTTATCTGCTTCATTTAAAAAGGCTCATGTGTAATAAACATCAGCTGGTTGAACAGTCAACCCAATTTTTGGGTTTACTACTGCTAATCTTCTACGCCATAGCCTTGTAACTTTTAACCCAATCTAGAAGCTGTCTACCCAAAGTCATCCCAGGAAGGGTGATTCTATATCAATCTTCAGCTGTCAAACTCAAAGTTGGGTTGTAAAATCTTCTGATTTATCTGCTTCATTTAAAAAGGCTCATGTGTAATAAAAATCAGCTGGTTATACACACAGTAATTCAAAATAATTTATCAGTAGAATGTTGATGGAATTAGTTCATTAATGAAATGTCCTTTTTATTCACAGTGCAGAGAAGAACCCCCCAAAACAAGTTTTTTAATTTTATAACCATCGTTGAACAGTCTACCCAATTTTTGGGTTTACCACTGCTAATCTTCTACGCCATAGCCTTGTAACTTTTAACCCAATCTAGAAGCTGTCTACCCAAAGTCATCCCAGGAAGGGTGATTCTATATCAATCTTCAGCTGTCAAACTCAAAGTTGGGTTGTAAAATCTTCTGATTTATCTGCTTCATTTAAAAAGGCTCATGTGTAATAAACATCAGCTGGTTATACACACAGTAATTCAAAATAATTTATCAGTAGAATGTTGATGGAATGAGTTAATTAATGAAATGTCCTTTTTATTCACAGTGCAGAGAAGATCCCCCAAATTTTTAATTTTATAACCATCGTTGAACAGTCAACCAAATTTTTGGGTTTACTACTGCTAATCTTCTACGCCATAGCCTTGTAACTTTTAACCCAAGCTAGAAGCTGTCTACCCAAAGTCATCCCAGGAAGGGTGATTCTATATCAATCTTCAGCTGTCAAACTCAAAGTTTGGTTGTAAAACCTTCTGATTTATCTGCTTCATTTAAAAAGGCTCATGTGTAATAAACATCAGCTGTTTATACACACAGTAATTCAAAATAATTTATCAGTAGAATGTTGATGGAATGAGTTCATTAATGAAATGTCCTTTTTTTTCCACAGTGCAAAAAAGATCCCCCAAATTTTTAATTTTATAACCATCGTTGAACAGTCAACCCAATTTTTGGGTTTACTACTGCTAATCTTCTACGCCATAGCCTTGTAACTTTTAACCCAATCTAGAAGCTGTCTACCCAAAGTCATCCCAGGAAGGGTGATTCTATATCAATCTTCAGCTGTCAAACTCAAAGTTGGGTTGTAAAATCTTCTGATTTATCTGCTTCATTTAAAAAGGCTCATGTGTAATAAACATCAGCTGGTTATACACACAGTAATTCAAAATAATTTATCAGTAGAATGTTGATGGAATGAGTTCATTAATGAAATGTCCTTTTTATTCACAGTGCAGAGAAGATCCCCCAAATTTTTAATTTTATAACCATCGTTGAACAGTCAACCCAATTTTTGGGTTTACTACTGCTAATCTACTACGCCATTGCCTTGTAACTTTTAACCCAATCTAGAAGCTGTCTACCCAAAGTCATCCCAGGAAGGGTGATTCTATATCAATCTTCAGCTGTCAAACTCAAAGTTGGGTTGTAAAATCTTCTGATTTATCTGCTTCATTTAAAAAGGCTCATGTGTAATAAATATCAGCTGGTTATACACACAGTAATTCAAAATAATTTATCAGTAGAATGTTGATGGAATGAGTTCATTAATGAAATGTCCTTTTTATTCACAGTGCAGAGAAGATCCCCCAAATTTTTAATTTTATAACCATCGTTGAACAGTCAACCCAATTTTTGGGTTTACCACTGCTAATCTTCTACGCCATAGCCTTGTAACATTTAACCCAATCTAGAAGCTGTCTACCCAAAGTCATCCCTGGAAGGGTGATTCTATATCAATCTTCAGCTGTCAAACTCAAAGTTGGGTTGTAAAATATTCTGATTTATCTGCTTCATTTAAAAAGGCTCATGTGTAATAAACATCAGCTGTTTATACACACAGTAATTCAAAATAATTTATCAGTAGAATGTTGATGGAATGAGTTCATTAATGAAATGTCCTTTTTTTTCCACAGTGCAAAAAAGATCCCCCAAATTTTTAATTTTATAACCATCGTTGAACAGTCAACCCAATTTTTGGGTTTACTACTGCTAATCTTCTACGCCATAGCCTTGTAACTTTTAACCCAATCTAGAAGCTGTCTACCCAAAGTCATCCCAGGAAGGGTGATTCTATATCAATCTTCAGCTGTCAAACTCAAAGTTGGGTTGTAAAATCTTCTGATTTATCTGCTTCATTTAAAAAGGCTCATGTGTAATAAACATCAGCTGGTTATACACACAGTAATTCAAAATAATTTATCAGTAGAATGTTGATGGAATGAGTTCATTAATGAAATGTCCTTTTTATTCACAGTGCAGAGAAGATCCCCCAAATTTTTAATTTTATAACCATCGTTGAACAGTCAACCCAATTTTTGGGTTTACTACTGCTAATCTACTACGCCATTGCCTTGTAACTTTTAACCCAATCTAGAAGCTGTCTACCCAAAGTCATCCCAGGAAGGGTGATTCTATATCAATCTTCAGCTGTCAAACTCAAAGTTGGGTTGTAAAATCTTCTGATTTATCTGCTTCATTTAAAAAGGCTCATGTGTAATAAATATCAGCTGGTTATACACACAGTAATTCAAAATAATTTATCAGTAGAATGTTGATGGAATGAGTTCATTAATGAAATGTCCTTTTTATTCACAGTGCAGAGAAGATCCCCCAAATTTTTAATTTTATAACCATCGTTGAACAGTCAACCCAATTTTTGGGTTTACCACTGCTAATCTTCTACGCCATAGCCTTGTAACATTTAACCCAATCTAGAAGCTGTCTACCCAAAGTCATCCCTGGAAGGGTGATTCTATATCAATCTTCAGCTGTCAAACTCAAAGTTGGGTTGTAAAATATTCTGATTTATCTGCTTCATTTAAAAAGGCTCATGTGTAATAAACATCAGCTGGTTATACACACAGTAATTCAAAATAATTTATCAGTAGAATGTTGATGGAATGAGTTCAATAATGAAATGTCCTTTTTATTCACAGTGCAGAGAAGATCCCCCAAATTTTTAATTTTATAACCATCGTTGAACAGTCAACCCAATTTTTGGGGTTTACCACTGCTAATCTTCTACGCCATAGCCTTGTAACTTTTAACCCATTCTAGAAGCTGTCTACCCAAAGCCATTCCAGGAAGGGTGATTCTATATCAATCTTCAGCTGTCAAACTCAAAGTTGGGTTGTAAAATCTTCTGATTCATCTGCTTCATTTAAAAAGGCTCATGTGTAATAAACATCAGCTGGTTATACACACAGTAATTCAAAATAATTTATCAGTAGAATGTTGATGGAATGAGTTCATTAATGAAATGTCCTTTTTATTCACAGTGCAGAGAAGATCCCCCAAATTTTTAATTTTATAACCATCGTTGAACAGTCAACCCAATTTTTGGGTTTACTACTGCTAATCTTCTACGACATTGCCTTGTAACTTTTAACCCAATCTAGAAGCTGTCTACTCAAAGTCATCCCAGGAAGGGTGATTCTATATCAATCTTCAGCTGTCAAACTCAAAGTTGGGTTGTAAAATCTTCTGATTTATCTGCTTCATTTAAAAAGGCTCATGTGTAATAAATATTAGCTGGTTATACACACAGTAATTCAAAATAATTTATCAGTAGAATGTTGATGGAATGAGTTCAATAATGAAATGTCCTTTTTATTCACAGTGCAGAGAAGATCCCCCGAAATTTTAATTTTATAACCATCGTTGAACAGTCAATCCAATTTTTGGGGTTTACCACTGCTAATCTTCTACGCCATAGCCTTGTAACTTTTAACCCAATCTAGAAGCTGTCTACCCAAAGTCATCCCAGGAAGGGTGATTCTATATCAATCTTCAGCTGTCAAACTCAAAGTTGGGTTGTAAAATCTTCTGATTTATCTGCTTCATTTAAAAAGGCTCATGTGTAATAAACATCAGCTGGTTATACACACAGTAATTCAAAATAATTTATCAGTAGAATGTTGATGGAATGAGTTCATTAATAAAATGTCCTTTTTATTCACAGTGCAGAGAAGATCCCCCAAATTTTTAATTTTATAACCATCGTTGAACAGTCAACCCAATTTTTGGGTTTACTACTGCTAATCTTCTACGCCATAGCCTTGTAACTTTTAACCCAATCTAGAAGCTGTCTACCCAAAGTCATCCCAGGAAGGGTGATTCTATATCAATCTTCAGCTGTCAAACTCAAAGTTGGGTTGTAAAATCTTCTGATTTATCTGCTTCATTTAAAAAGGCTCATGTGTAATAAACATCAGCTGGTTATACACACAGTAATTCAAAATAATTTATCAGTAGAATGTTGATGGAATGAGTTCATTAATGAAATGTCCTTTTTATTCACAGTGCAGAGAAGATCCCCCAAATTTTTAATTTTATAACCATCGTTGAACAGTCAACCCAATTTTTGGGTTTACCACTGCTAATCTTCTACGCCATAGCCTTGTAACTTTTAACCCAATCTAGAAGCTGTCTACCCAAAGTCATCCCAGGAAGGGTGAATCTATGTCAATCTTCAGCTGTCAAACTCAAAGTTGGGTTGTAAAATCTTTTGATTTATCTGCTTCATTTAAAAAGGCTCATGTGTAATAAACATCAGCTGGTTATACACACAGTAATTCAAAATAATTTATCAGTAGAATGTTGATGGAATGAGTTCATTAATGAAATGTCCTTTTTATTCACAGTGCAGAGAAGATCCCCCAAATTTTAAATTTTATAACCATCGTTGAACAGTCAACCCAATTTTTGGGTTTACTACTGCTAATCTTCTATGCCATTGCCTTGTAACTTTTAACCCAATCTAGAAGCTGTTTACCCAAAGTCATCCCAGGAAGGATGATTCTATATCAATCTTCAGCTGTCAAACTCAAAGTTGGGTTGTAAAATCTTCTGATTTATCTGCTTCATTTAAAAAGGCTCATGTGTAATAAACATCAGCTGGTTATACACACAGTAATTCAAAATAATTTATCAGTAGAATGTTGATGGAATGAGTTCATTAATGAAATGTCCTTTTTATTCACCGTGCAGAGAAGATCCCCCAAATTTTTAATTTTATAACCATAGTTGAACAGTCAACCCAATTTTTGGGTTTACTACTGCTAATCTTCTACGCCATAGCCTTGTAACTTTTAACCCAATCTAGAAGCTGTCTACCCAAAGTCATCCCAGGAAGGGTGATTCTATATCAATCTTCAGCTGTCAAACTCAAAGTTGGGTTGTAAAATCTTCTGATTTATCTGCTTCATTTAAAAAGGCTCATGTGTAATAAACATCAGCTGGTTATACACACAGTAATTCAAAATAATTTATCAGTAGAATGTTGATGGAATGAGTTCATTAATGAAATGTCCTTTTTATTCACAGTGCAGAGAAGATCCCCCAAATTTTTAATTTTATAACCATCGTTGAACAGTCAACCCAATTTTTGGGTTTACTACTGCTAATCTTCTACGCCATTGCCTTGTAACTTTTAACCCAATCTAGAAGCTGTCTACCCAAAGTCATCCCAGGAAGGGTGATTCTATATCAATCTTCAGCTGTCAAACTCAAAGTTGGGTTGTAAAATCTTCTGATTTATCTGCTTCATTTAAAAAGGCTCATGTGTAATAAATATCAGCTGGTTATACACACAGTAATTCAAAATAATTTATCAGTAGAATGTTGATGGAATGAGTTCATTAATGAAATGTCCTTTTTATTCACAGTGCAGAGAAGATCCCCCAAATTTTTAATTTTATAACCATCGTTGAACAGTCAACCCAATTTTTGGGTTTACCACTGCTAATCTTCTACGCCATAGCCTTGTAACATTTAACCCAATCTAGAAGCTGTCTACCCAAAGTCATCCCAGGAAGGGTGATTCTATATCAATCTTCAGCTGTCAAACTCAAAGTTGGGTTGTAAAATCTTCTGATTTATCTGCTTCATTTAAAAAGGCTCATGTGTAATAAATATTAGCTGGTTATACACACAGTAATTCAAAATAATTTATCAGTAGAATGTTGATGGAATGAGTTCATTAATGAAATGTCCTTTTTATTCACAGTGCAGAGAAGATCCCCCAAATTTTTAATTTTATAACCATCGTTGAACAGTCAACCCAATTTTTGGGTTTACCACTGCTAATCTTCTACGCCATAGCCTTGTAACATTTAACCCAATCTAGAAGCTGTCTACCCAAAGTCATCCCAGGAAGGGTGATTCTATATCAATCTTCAGCTGTGAAATGATTTATCTGCTTCATTTAAAAAGGCTCATGTGTAATAAACATCAGCTGGTTATACACACAGTAATTCAAAATAATTTATCAGTAGAATGTTGATGGAATGAGTTCAATAATGAAATGTCCTTTTTATTCACAGTGCAGAGAAGATCCCCCAAATTTTTAATTTTATAACCATCGTTGAACAGTCAACCCAATTTTTGGGGTTTACCACTGCTAATCTTCTACGCCATAGCCTTGTAACTTTTAACCCAATCTAGAAGCTGTCTACCCAAAGTCATCCCAGGAAGGGTGATTCTATATCAATCTTCAGCTGTCAAACTCAAAGTTGGGTTGTAAAATCTTCTGATTTATCTGCTTCATTTAAAAAGGCTCATGTGTAATAAACATCAGCTGGTTATACACACAGTAATTCAAAATAATTTATCAGTAGAATGTTGATGGAATGAGTTCATTAATAAAATGTCCTTTTTATTCACAGTGCAGAGAAGATCCCCCAAATTTTTAATTTTATAACCATCGTTGAACAGTCAACCCAATTTTTGGGTTTACTACTGCTAATCTTCTACGCCATAGCCTTGTAACTTTTAACCCAATCTAGAAGCTGTCTACCCAAAGTCATCCAAGGAAGGGTGATTCTATATCAATCTTCAGCTGTCAAACTCAAAGTTGGGTTGTAAAATCTTCTGATTTATCTGCTTCATTTAAAAAGGCTCATGTGTAATAAACATCAGCTGGTTATACACACAGTAATTCAAAATAATTTATCAGTAGAATGTTGATGGAATGAGTTCATTAATGAAATGTCCTTTTTATTCACAGTGCAGAGAAGATCCCCCAAATTTTTAATTTTATAACCATCGTTGAACAGTCAACCCAATTTTTGGGTTTACCACTGCTAATCTTCTACGCCATAGCCTTGTAACTTTTAACCCAATCTAGAAGCTGTCTTTCCAAAGTCATCCCAGGAAGGGTGATTCTATGTCAATCTTCAGCTGTCAAACTCAAAGTTGGGTTGTAAAATCTTTTGATTTATCTGCTTCATTTAAAAAGGCTCATGTGTAATAAACATCAGCTGGTTATACACACAGTAATTCAAAATAATTTATCAGTAGAATGTTGATGGAATGAGTTCATTAATGAAATGTCCTTTTTATTCACAGTGCAGAGAAGATCCCCCAAATTTTAAATTTTATAACCATCGTTGAACAGTCAACCCAATTTTTGGGTTTACTACTGCTAATCTTCTATGCCATTGCCTTGTAACTTTTAACCCAATCTAGAAGCTGTCTACCCAAAGTCATCCCAGGAAGGGTGATTCTATATCAATCTTCAGCTGTCAAACTCAAAGTTGGGTTGTAAAATCTTCTGATTTATCTGCTTCATTTAAAAAGGCTCATGTGTAATAAACATCAGCTGGTTATACACACAGTAATTCAAAATAATTTATCAGTAGAATGTTGATGGAATGAGTTCATTAATGAAATGTCCTTTTTATTCACAGTGCAGAGAAGATCCCCCAAATTTTTAATTTTATTACCATCGTTGAACAGTCAACCCAATTTTTGGGTTTACTACTGCTAATCTTCTACGCCATAGCCTTGTAACTTTTAACCCAATCTAGAAGCTGTCTAACCAAAGTCATCCCAGGAAGGGTGATTCTATATCAATCTTCAGCTGTCAAACTCAAAGTTGGGTTGTAAAATCTTCTGATTTATCTGCTTCATTTAAAAAGGCTCATGTGTAATAAACATCAGCTGGTTATACACACAGTAATTCAAAATAATTTATCAGTAGAATGTTGATGGAATGAGTTCATTAATGAAATGTCCTTTTTATTCACAGTGCAGAGAAGATCCCCCAAAATTTTAATTTTATAACCATCGTTGAACAGTCAACCCAATTTTTGGGTTTACTACTGCTAATCTTCTACGCCATAGCCTTGCAAATTTTAACCCAATCTAGAAGCTGTCTTCCCAAAGTCATCCCAGGAAGGGTGATTCTATATCAATCTTCAGCTGTCAAACTCAAAGTTGGGTTGTAAAATCTTCTGATTTATCTGCTTCATTTAAAAAGGCTCATGTGTAATAAACATCAGCTGGTTATACACACAGTAATTCAAAATAATTTATCAGTAGAATGTTGATGGAATGAGTTCATTAATGAAATGTCCTTTTTATTCACAGTGCAGAGAAGATCCCCCAAATTTTTAATTTTATAACCATCGTTGAACAGTCAACCCAATTTTTGGGTTTACTACTGCTAATCTTCTATGCCATAGCCTTGTAACTTTTAACCCAATCTAGAAGCTGTCTACCCAAAGTCAACCCAGGAAGGGTGATTCTATATCAATCTTCAGCTGTCAAACTCAAAGTTGGGTTGTAAAATCTTCTGATTTATCTGCTTCATTTAAAAAGGCTCATGTGTAATAAACATCAGCTGGTTATACACACAGTAATTCAAAATAATTTATCAGTAGAATGTTGATGGAATGAGTTCATTAATGAAATGTCCTTTTTATTCACAGTGCAGAGAAGATCCCCCAAATTTTTAATTTTGTAACCATCGTTGAACAGTCAACCCAATTTTTGGGTTTACTACTGCTAATCTTCTACGCCATAGCCTTGTAACTTTTAACCCAATCTAGAAGCTGTCTACCCAAAGTCATCCCAGGAAGGGTGATTCTATATCAATCTTCAGCTGTCAAACTCAAAGTTGGGTTGTAAAATCTTCTGATTTATCTGCTTCATTTAAAAAGGCTCATGTGTAATAAATATCAGCTGGTTATACACACAGTAATTCAAAATAATTTATCAGTAGAATGTTGATGGAATGAGTTCATTAATGAAATGTCCTTTTTATTCAAAGTGCAGAGAAGATCCCCCAAATTTTTAATTTTATAACCATCGTTGAACAGTCAACCCAATTTTTGGGTTTACTACTGCTAATCTTCTACGCCATAGCCTTGTAACTTTTAACCCAATCTAGAAGCTGTCTACCCAAAGTCATCCCAGGAAGGGTGATTCTATATCAATCTTCAGCTGTCAAACTCAAAGTTGGGTTGTAAAATCTTCTGATTTATCTGCTTCATTTAAAAAGGCTCATGTGTAATAAACATCAGCAGGTTATACACACAGTAATTCAAAATAATTTATCAGTAGAATGTTGATGGAATGAGTTCATTAATGAAATGTCCTTTTTATTCACAGTGCAGAGAAGATCCCCCAAATTTTTAATTTTATAACCATCGTTGA
This sequence comes from Parasteatoda lunata, assembly GCA_949128135.1. Taxonomy (NCBI): domain Eukaryota; kingdom Metazoa; phylum Arthropoda; class Arachnida; order Araneae; family Theridiidae; genus Parasteatoda; species Parasteatoda lunata. The sequence continues at coordinate 99,404,690 of OX421980.1, read as the reverse complement.
ACAGTCAACCCAATTTTTGGGTTTACTACTGCTAATCTTCTACGCCATTGCCTTGTAACTTTTAACCCAATCTAGAAGCTGTCTACCCAAAGTCATCCCAGGAAGGGTGATTCTATATCAATCTTCAGCTGTCAAACTCAAAGTAGGGTTGTAAAATCTTCTGATTTATCTGCTTCATTTAAAAAGGCTCATGTGTAATAAACATCAGCTGGTTATACACACAGTAATTCAAAATAATTTATCAGTAGAATGTTGATGGAATGAGTTCATTAATGAAATGTCCTTTTTATTCACAGTGCAGAGAAGATCCCCCAAATTTTTAATTTTATAACCATCGTTTAACAGTCAACCCAATTTTTGGGTTTACCACTGCTAATCTTCTACGCCATAGCCTTGTAACTTTTAACCCAATCTAGAAGCTGTCTACCCAAAGTCATCCCAGGAAGGGTGATTCTATATCAATCTTCAGCTGTCAAACTCAAAGTTGGGTTGTAAAATCTTCTGATTTATCTGATTCATTTAAAAAGGCTCATGTGTAATAAACATCAGCTGGTTATACACACAGTAATTCAAAATAATTTATCAGTAGAATGTTGATGGAATGAGTTCATTAATGAAATGTCCTTTTTATTCACAGTGCAGAGAAGATCGCCCAAATGTTTAATTTTATAACCATAGTTGAACAGTCAACCCAATTTTTGGGTTTACTACTGCTAATCTTCTACGCCATAGCCTTGTAACTTTTAACCCAATCTAGAAGCTGTCTACCCAAAGTCATCCCAGGAAGGGTGATTCTATATCAATCTTCAGCTGTCAAACTCAAAGTTGGGTTGTAAAATCTTCTGATTTATCTGCTTCATTTAAAAAGGCTCATGTGTAATAAACATCAGCTGGTTATACACACAGTAATTCAAAATAATTTATCAGTAGAATGTTGATGGAATGAGTTCATTAATGAAATGTCCTTTTTATTCACAGTGCAGAGAAGATCCCCCAAATTTTTAATTTTATTACCATCGTTGAACAGTCAACCCAATTTTTGGGTTTACTACTGCTAATCTTCTACGCCATAGCCTTGTAACTTTTAACCCAATCTAGAAGCTGTCTACCCAAAGTCATCCCAGGAAGGGTGATTCTATATCAATCTTCAGCTGTCAAACTCAAAGTTGGGTTGTAAAATCTTCTGATTTATCTGCTTCATTTAAAAAGGCTCATGTGTAATAAATATCAGCTGGTTATACACACAGTAATTCAAAATAATTTATCAGTAGAATGTTGATGGAATGAGTTCATTAATGAAATGTCCTTTTTATTCAAAGTGCAGAGAAGATCCCCCAAATTTTTAATTTTATAACCATCGTTGAACAGTCAACCCAATTTTTGGGTTTACTACTGCTAATCTTCTACGCCATAGCCTTGTAACTTTTAACCCAATCTAGAAGCTGTCTACCCAAAGTCATCCCAGGAAGGGTGATTCTATATCAATCTTCAGCTGTCAAACTCAAAGTTGGGTTGTAAAATCTTCTGATTTATCTGCTTCATTTAAAAAGGCTCATGTGTAATAAACATCAGCAGGTTATACACACAGTAATTCAAAATAATTTATCAGTAGAATGTTGATGGAATGAGTTCATTAATGAAATGTCCTTTTTATTCACAGTGCAGAGAAGATCCCCCAAATTTTTAATTTTATAACCATCGTTGAACAGTCAACCCAATTTTTGGGTTTACTACTGCTAATCTTCTACGCCATTGCCTTGTAACTTTTAACCCAATCTAGAAGCTGTCTACCCAAAGTCATCCCAGGAAGGGTGATTCTATATCAATCTTCAGCTGTCAAACTCAAAGTAGGGTTGTAAAATCTTCTGATTTATCTGCTTCATTTAAAAAGGCTCATGTGTAATAAACATCAGCTGGTTATACACACAGTAATTCAAAATAATTTATCAGTAGAATGTTGATGGAATGAGTTCATTAATGAAATTTCCTTTTTATTCACAGTGCAGAGAAGATCCCCCAAATTTTTAATTTTATAACCATCGTTTAACAGTCAACCCAATTTTTGGGTTTACCACTGCTAATCTTCTACGCCATAGCCTTGTAACTTTTAACCAAATCTAGAAGCTGTCTACCCAAAGTCATCCCAGGAAGGGTGATTCTATATCAATCTTCAGCTGTCAAACTCAAAGTTGGGTTGTAAAATCTTCTGATTTATCTGCTTCATTTAAAAAGGCTCATGTGTAATAAACATCAGCTGGTTATACACACAGTAATTCAAAATAATTTATCAGTAGAATGTTGATGGAATGAGTTCATTAATGAAATGTCCTTTTTATTCACAGTGCAGAGAAGATCCCCCAAATTTTTAATTTTATAACCACCGTTGAACAGTCAACCCAATTTTTGGGTTTACCACTGCTAATCTTCTACGCCATAGCCTTGTAACTTTTAACCCAATCTAGAAGCTGTCTACCCAAAGTCATCCCAGTAAGGGTGATTCTATATCAATCTTCAGCTGTCAAACTCAAAGTTGGGTTGTAAAATCTACTGATTTATCTGCTTCATTTAAAAAGGCTCATGTGTAATAAACATCAGCTGGTTATACACACAGTAATTCAAAATAATTTATCAGTAGAATGTTGATGGAATGAGTTCATTAATGAAATTTCCTTTTTATTCACAGTGCAGAGAAGATCCCCCAAATTTTTAATTTTATAACCATCGTTGAACAGTCAACCCAATTTTTGGGTTTACTACTGCTAATCATCTACGCTATAGCCTTGTATTTTTTAACCCAATCTAGAAGCTGTCTACCCAAAGTCATCCCAGGAAGGGTGATTCTATATCAATCTTCAGCTGTCAAACTCAAAGTTGGGTTGTAAAATCTTCTGATTTATCTGCTTCATTTAAAAAGGCTCATGTGTAATAAACATCAGCTGGTTATACACACAGTAATTCAAAATAATTTATCAGTAGAATGTTGATGGAATGAGTTCATTAATGAAATGTCCTTTTTATTCACAGTGCAGAGAAGATCCCCCAAATTTTTAATTTTATAACCATCGTTTAACAGTCAACCCAATTTTTGGGTTTACCACTGCTAATCTTCTACGCCATAGCCTTGTAACTTTTAACCAAATCTAGAAGCTGTCTACCCAAAGTCATCCCAGGAAGGGTGATTCTATATCAATCTTCAGCTGTCAAACTCAAAGTTGGGTTGTAAAATCTTCTGATTTATCTGCTTCATTTAAAAAGGCTCATGTGTAATAAACATCAGCTGGTTATACACACAGCAATTCAAAATAATTTATCAGTAGAATGTTGATGGAATGAGTTCATTAATGAAATGTCCTTTTTATTCACAGTGCAGAGAAGATCCCCCAAATTTTTAATTTTATAACCATCGTTGAACAGTCAACCCAATTTTTGGGTTTACCACTGCTAATCTTCTACGCCATAGCCTTGTAACTTTTAACCCAATCTAGAAGCTGTCTACCCAAAGTCATCCCAGTAAGGGTGATTCTATATCAATCTTCAGCTGTCAAACTCAAAGTTGGGTTGTAAAATCTTTTGATTTATCTGCTTCATTTAAAAAGGCTCATGTGTAATAAACATCAGCTGGTTATACACACAGTAATTCAAAATAATTTATCAGTAGAATGTTGATGGAATGAGTTCATTAATGAAATTTCCTTTTTATTCACAGTGCAGAGAAGATCCCCCAAATTTTTAATTTTATAACCATCGTTGAACAGTCAACCCAATTTTTGGGTTTACCACTGCTAATCTTCTACGCCATAGCCTTGTAACTTTTAACCCAATCTAGAAGCTGTCTACCCAAAGTCATCCCTGGAAGGGTGATTCTATATCAATCTTCAGCTGTCAAACTCAAAGTTGGGTTGTAAAATCTTCTGATTTATCTGCTTCATTTAAAAAGGCTCATGTGTAATAAACATCAGCTGGTTATACACACAGTAATTCAAAATAATTTATCAGTAGAATGTTGATGGAATGAGTTCATTAATGAAATGTCCTTTTTATTCACAGTGCAGAGAAGATCCCCCAAATTTTTAATTTTATAACCATCGTTGAACAGTCAACCCAATTTTTGGGTTTACCACTGCTAATCTTCTAAGCCATAGCCTTGTAACTTTTAACCCAATCTAGAAGCTGTCTACCCAAAGTCATCCCAGGAAGGGAGATTCTATATCAATCTTCAGCTGTCAAACTCAAAGTTGGGTTGTAAAATCTTCTGATTTATCTGCTTCATTTAAAAAGGCTCATGTGTAATAAACATCAGCTGGTTATACACACAGTAATTCAAAATAATTTATCAGTAGAATGTTGATGGAATGAGTTCATTAATGAAATGTCCTTTTTATTCACAGTGCAGAGAAGATCCCCCAAATTTTTAATTTTATAACCATCGTTGAACAGTCAACCCAATTTTTGGGTTTACTACTGCTAATCTTCTACGCCATTGCCTTGTAACTTTTAACCCAATCTAGAAGCTGTCTACCCAAAGTCATCCCAGGAAGGGTGATTCTATATCAATCTTCAGCTGTCAAACTCAAAGTTGGGTTGTAAAATCTTCTGATTTATCTGCTTCGTTTAAAAAGGCTCATGTGTAATAAACATCAGCTGGTTATACACACAGTAATTCAAAATAATTTATCAGTAGAATGTTGATGGAATGAGTTCATTAATGAAATGTCCTTTTTATTCACAGTGCAGAGAAGATCCCCCAAATTTTTAATTTTATAACCATCGTTGAACAGTCAACCCAATTTTTGGGTTTACTACTGCTAATCTTCTACGCCATAGCCTTGTAACTTTTAACCCAATCTAGAAGCTGTCTACCCAAAGTCATCCCAGGAAGGGTGATTCTATATCAATCTTCAGCTATCAAACTCAAAGTTGGGTTGTAAAATCTTCTGATTTATCTGCTTCATTTAAAAAGGCTCATGTGTAATAAACATCAGCTGGTTATACACACAGTAATTCAAAATAATTTATCAGTAGAATGTTGATGGAATGAGTTCATTAATGAAATGTCCTTTTTATTCACAGTGCAGAGAAGATCCCCCAAATTTTTAATTTTATAACCATAGTTGAACAGTCAACCCAATTTTTGGGTTTACTACTGCTAATCTTCTACGCCATAGCCTTGTAACTTTTAACCCAATCTAGAAGCTGTCTACCCAAAGTCATCCCAGGAAGGGTGATTCTATATCAATCTTCAGCTGTCAAACTCAAAGTTGGGTTGAAAAATCTTCTGATTTATCTGCTTCATTTAAAAAGGCTCATGTGTAATAAACATCAGCTGGTTATACACACAGTAATTCAAAATAATTTATCAGTAGAATGTTGATGGAATGAGTTCATTAATGAAATGTCCTTTTTATTCACAGTGCAGAGAAGATCCCCCAAATTTTTAATTTTATAACCATCGTTGAACAGTCAACCCAATTTTTGGGTTTACTACTGCTAATCTTCTACGCCATAGCCTTGTAACTTTTAACCCAATCTAGAAGCTGTCTACCCAAAGTCATCCCAGGAAGGGTGATTCTATATCAATCTTCAGCTGTCAATCTCAAAGTTGGGTTGTAAAATCTTCTGATTTATCTGCTTCATTTAAAAAGGCTCATGTGTAATAAACATCAGCTGGTTATACACACAGTAATTCAAAATAATTTATCAGTAGAATGTTGATGGAATGAGTTCATTAATGAAATGTCCTTTTTATTCACAGTGCAGAGAAGATCCCCCAAATTTTTAATTTTATAACCATCGTTGAACAGTCATCCCAATTTTTGGGTTTACCACTGCTAATCTTCTACGCCATAGCCTTGTAACTTTTAACCCAATCTAGAAGCTGTCTACCCAAAGTCATCCCTGGAAGGGTGATTCTATATCAATCTTCAGCTGTCAAACTCAAAGTTGGGTTGTAAAATCTTCTGATTTATCTGCTTCATTTAAAAAGGCTCATGTGTAATAAACATCAGCTGGTTATACGCACAGTAATTCAAAATAATTTATCAGTAGAATGTTGATGGAATGAGTTCATTAATGAAATGTCCTTTTTATTCACAGTGCAGAGAAGATCCCCCAAATTTTTAATTTTATAACCATCGTTTAACAGTCAACCCAATTTTTGGGTTTACCACTGCTAATCTTCTACGCCATAGCCTTGTAACTTTTAACCCAATCTAGAAGCTGTCTACCCAAAGTCATCCCAGGAAGGGTGATTCTATATCAATCTTCAGCTGTCAAACTCAAAGTTGGGTTGTAAAATCTTCTGATTTATCTGCTTCATTTAAAAAGGCTCGGGTGTAATAAACATCAGCTGGTTAAACACACAGTAATTCAAAATAATTTTTCAGTAGAATGTTGATGGAATGAGTTCATTAATGAAATGTCCTTTTTATTCACAGTGCAGAGAAGATCCCCCAAATTTTTAATTTTATAACCATCGTTGAACAGTCAACCCAATTTTTGGGTTTACCACTGCTAATCTTCTACGCCATAGCCTTGTAACTTTTAACCCAATCTAGAAGCTGTCTACCCAAAGTCATCCCAGGAAGGGTGATTCTATATCAATCTTCAGCTGTCAAACTCAAAGTTGGGTTGTAAAATCTTCTGATTTATCTGCTTCATTTAAAAAGGCTCATGTGTAATAAAAATCAGCTGGTTATACACACAGTAATTCAAAATAATTTATCAGTAGAATGTTGATGGAATGAGTTCAATAATGAAATGTCCTTTTTATTCACAGTGCAGAGAAGATCCCCCAAATTTTTAATTTTATAACCATCGTTGAACAGTCAACCCAATTTTTGGGTTTACTACTGCTAATCTTCTACGCCATTGCCTTGTAACTTTTAACCCAATCTAGAATTTATCTACCCAAAGTCATCCCAGGAAGGGTGATTCTATATCAATCTTCAGCTGTCAAACTCAAAGTTGGGTTGTAAAATCTTCTGATTTATCTGCTTCATTTAAAAAGGCTCATGTGTAATAAACATCAGCTGGTTATACACACAGTAATTCAAAATAATTTATCAGTAGAATGTTGATGGAATGAGTTCATTAATGAAATGTCCTTTTTATTCACAGTGCAGAGAAGATCCCCCAAATTTTTAATTTTATAACCATCGTTGAACAGTCAACCCAATTTTTGGGTTTACTACTGCTAATCTTCTACGCCATAGCCTTGTAACTTTTAACCCAATCTAGAAGCTGTCTACCCAAAGTCATCCCAGGAAGGGTGATTCTATATCAATCTTCAGCTGTCAAACTCAAAGTTGGGGTGTAAAATCTTCTGATTTATCTGCTTCATTTAAAAAGGCTCATGTGTAATAAACATCAGCTGGTTATACACACAGTAATTCAAAATAATTTATCAGTAGAATGTTGATGGAATGAGTTCATTAATGAAATGTCCTTTTTATTCACAGTGCAGAGAAGATCCCCCAAATTTTTAATTTTATAACCATCGTTGAACAGTCAACCCAATTTTTGGGTTTACTACTGCTAATCTTCTACGCCATAGCCTTGTAACTTTTAACCCAATCTAGAAGCTGTCTACCCAAAGTCATCCCAGGAAGGGTGATTCTATATCAATCTTCAGCTGTCAAACTCAAAGTTGGGTTGTAAAATCTTCTGATTTATCTGCTTCATTTAAAAAGGCTCATGTGTAATAAACATCAGCTGGTTATACAAATAGTAATTCAAAATAATTTATCAGTAGAATGTTGATGGAATGAGTTCATTAATGAAATGTCCTTTTTATTCACAGTGCAGAGAAGATCCCCCAAATTTTTAATTTTATAACCATCGTTGAACAGTCAACCCAATTTTTGGGTTTACCACTGCTAATCTTCTACGCCATAGCCTTGTAACTTTTAACCCAATCTAGAAGCTGTCTACCCAAAGTCATCCCAGGAAGGGTGATTCTATATCAATCTTCAGCTGTCAAACTCAAAGTTGGGTTGTAAAATATTCTGATTTATCTGCTTCATTTAAAAAGGCTCATGTGTAATAAACATCAGCTGGTTATACACACAGTAATTCAAAATAATTTATCAGTAGAATGTTGATGGAATGAGTTCATTAATGAAATGTCCTTTTTATTCACAGTGCAGAGAAGATCCCCCAAATTTTTAATTTTATAACCATCGTTGAACAGTCAACCCAATTTCTGGGTTTACTACTGCTACTCTTCTACGCCCTAGCCTTGTAACTTTTAACCCAATCTAGAAGCTGTCTACCCAAAGTCATCCCAGGAAGGGTGATTCTATATCAATCTTCAGCTGTCAAACTCAAAGTTGGGTTGTAAAATCTTCTGATTTATCTGCTTCATTTAAAAAGGCTCATGTGTAATAAACATCAGCTGGTTATACACACAGTAATTCAAAATAATTTATCAGTAGAATGTTGATGGAATGAGTTCATTAATGAAATGTCATTTTTATTCACAGTGCAGAGAAGATCCCCCAAATTTTTAATTTTATAACCATCGTTGAACAGTCAACCCAATTTTTGGGTTTACCACTGCTAATCTTCTACGCCATAGCCTTGCAACTTTTAACCCAATCTAGAAGCTGTCTACCCAAAGTCATCCCTGGAAGGGTTATTCTATATCAATCTTCAGCTGTCAAACTCAAAGTTGGGTTGTAAAATCTTCTGATTTATCTGCTTCATTTAAAAAGGCTCATGTGTAATAAACATCAGCTGGTTATACACACAGTAATTCAAAATAATTTATCAGTAGAATGTTGATGGAATGAGTTCATTAATGAAATGTCCTTTTTATTCACAGTGCAGAGAAGATCCCCCAAATTTTTAATTTTATAACCATCGTTTAACAGTCAACCCAATTTTTGGGTTTACCACTGCTAATCTTCTACGCCATAGCCTTGTAACTTTTAACCCAATCTAGAAGCTGTCTACCCAAAGTCATCCCAGGAAGGGTGATTCTATATCAATCTTCAGCTGTCAAACTCAAAGTTGGGTTGTAAAATCTTCTGATTTATCTGCTTCATTTAAAAAGGCTCATGTGTAATAAACATCAGCTGGTTATACACACAGTAATTCAAAATAATTTATCAGTAGAATGTTGATGGAATGAATTCATTAATGAAATGTCCTTTTTATTCACAGTGCAGAGAAGATCCCCCAAATTTTTAATTTTATAACCATCGTTGAACAGTCAACCCAATTTTTGGGTTTACTACTGCTACTCTTTTACGCCCTAGCCTTGTAACTTTTAACCCAATCTAGAAGCTGTCTACCCAAAGTCATCCCAGGAAGGGTGATTCTATATCAATCTTCAGCTGTCAAACTCAAAGTTGGGTTGTAAAATCTTCTGATTTATCTGCTTCATTTAAAAAGGCTCATGTGTAATAAACATCAGCTGGTTATACACACAGTAATTCAAAATAATTTATCAGTAGAATGTTGATGGAATGAGTTCATTAATGAAATGTCCTTTTTATTCACAGTGCAGAGAAGATCCCCCAAATTTTTAATTTTATAACCATCGTTGAACAGTCAACCCAATTTTTGGGTTTACCACTGCTAATCTTCTACGCCATAGCCTTGTAACTTTTAACCCAATCTAGAAGCTGTCTACCCAAAGTCATCCCTGGAAGGGTGATTCTATATCAATCTTCAGCTGTCAAACTCAAAGTTGGGTTGTAAAATCTTCTGATTTATCTGCTTCATTTAAAAAGGCTCATGTGTAATAAACATCAGCTGGTTATACACACAGTAATTCAAAATAATTTATCAGTAGAATGTTGATGGAATGAGTTCATTAATGAAATGTCCTTTTTATTCACAGTGCAGAGAAGATCCCCCAAATTTTTAATTTTATAACCATCGTTGAACAGTCAACCCAATTTCTGGGTTTACTACTGCTACTCTTCTACGCCCTAGCCTTGTAACTTTTAACCCAATCTAGAAGCTGTCTACCCAAAGTCATCCCTGGAAGGGTTATTCTATATCAATCTTCAGCTGTCAAACTCAAAGTTGGGTTGTAAAATCTTCTGATTTATCTGCTTCATTTAAAAAGGCTCATGTGTAATAAACATCAGCTGGTTATACACACAGTAATTCAAAATAATTTATCAGTAGAATGTTGATGGAATGAGTTCATTAATGAAATGTCCTTTTTATTCACAGTGCAGAGAAGATCCCCCAAATTTTTAATTTTATAACCATCGTTGAACAGTCAACCCAATTTTTGGGTTTACTACTGCTAATCTTCTACGCCATAGCCTTGTAACTTTTAACCCAATCTAGAAGCTGTCTACCCAAAGTCATCCCAGGAAGGGTGATTCTATATCAATCTTCAGCTGTCAAACTCAAAGTTGGGTTGTAAAATCTTCTGATTTATCTGCTTCATTTAAAAAGGCTCATGTGTAATAAACATCAGCTGGTTATACAAATAGTAATTCAAAATAATTTATCAGTAGAATGTTGATGGAATGAGTTCATTAATGAAATGTCCTTTTTATTCACAGTGCAGAGAAGATCCCCCAAATTTTTAATTTTATAACCATCGTTGAACAGTCAACCCAATTTTTGGGTTTACCACTGCTAATCTTCTACGCCATAGCCTTGTAACTTTTAACCCAATCTAGAAGCTGTCTACCCAAAGTCATCCCAGGAAGGGTGATTCTATATCAATCTTCAGCTGTCAAACTCAAAGTTGGGTTGTAAAATATTCTGATTTATCTGCTTCATTTAAAAAGGCTCATGTGTAATAAACATCAGCTGGTTATACACACAGTAATTCAAAATAATTTATCAGTAGAATGTTGATGGAATGAGTTCATTAATGAAATGTCCTTTTTATTCACAGTGCAGAGAAGATCCCCCAAATTTTTAATTTTATAACCATCGTTGAACAGTCAACCCAATTTTTGGGTTTACCACTGCTAATCTTCTACGCCATAGCCTTGCAACTTTTAACCCAATCTAGAAGCTGTCTACCCAAAGTCATCCCTGGAAGGGTTATTCTATATCAATCTTCAGCTGTCAAACTCAAAGTTGGGTTGTAAAATCTTCTGATTTATCTGCTTCATTTAAAAAGGCTCATGTGTAATAAACATCAGCTGGTTATACACACAGTAATTCAAAATAATTTATCAGTAGAATGTTGATGGAATGAGTTCATTAATGAAATGTCCTTTTTATTCACAGTGCAGAGAAGATCCCCCAAATTTTTAATTTTATAACCATCGTTTAACAGTCAACCCAATTTTTGGGTTTACCACTGCTAATCTTCTACGCCATAGCCTTGTAACTTTTAACCCAATCTAGAAGCTGTCTACCCAAAGTCATCCCAGGAAGGGTGATTCTATATCAATCTTCAGCTGTCAAACTCAAAGTTGGGTTGTAAAATCTTCTGATTTATCTGCTTCATTTAAAAAGGCTCATGTGTAATAAACATCAGCTGGTTATACACACAGTAATTCAAAATAATTTATCAGTAGAATGTTGATGGAATGAATTCATTAATGAAATGTCCTTTTTATTCACAGTGCAGAGAAGATCCCCCAAATTTTTAATTTTATAACCATCGTTGAACAGTCAACCCAATTTTTGGGTTTACTACTGCTACTCTTTTACGCCCTAGCCTTGTAACTTTTAACCCAATCTAGAAGCTGTCTACCCAAAGTCATCCCAGGAAGGGTGATTCTATATCAATCTTCAGCTGTCAAACTCAAAGTTGGGTTGTAAAATCTTCTGATTTATCTGCTTCATTTAAAAAGGCTCATGTGTAATAAACATCAGCTGGTTATACACACAGTAATTCAAAATAATTTATCAGTAGAATGTTGATGGAATGAGTTCATTAATGAAATGTCCTTTTTATTCACAGTGCAGAGAAGATCCCCCAAATTTTTAATTTTATAACCATCGTTGAACAGTCAACCCAATTTTTGGGTTTACCACTGCTAATCTTCTACGCCATAGCCTTGTAACTTTTAACCCAATCTAGAAGCTGTCTACCCAAAGTCATCCCTGGAAGGGTGATTCTATATCAATCTTCAGCTGTCAAACTCAAAGTTGGGTTGTAAAATCTTCTGATTTATCTGCTTCATTTAAAAAGGCTCATGTGTAATAAACATCAGCTGGTTATACACACAGTAATTCAAAATAATTTATCAGTAGAATGTTGATGGAATGAGTTCATTAATGAAATGTCCTTTTTATTCACAGTGCAGAGAAGATCCCCCAAATTTTTAATTTTATAACCATCGTTGAACAGTCAACCCAATTTCTGGGTTTACTACTGCTACTCTTCTACGCCCTAGCCTTGTAACTTTTAACCCAATCTAGAAGCTGTCTACCCAAAGTCATCCCTGGAAGGGTTATTCTATATCAATCTTCAGCTGTCAAACTCAAAGTTGGGTTGTAAAATCTTCTGATTTATCTGCTTCATTTAAAAAGGCTCATGTGTAATAAACATCAGCTGGTTATACACACAGTAATTCAAAATAATTTATCAGTAGAATGTTGATGGAATGAATTCATTAATGAAATGTCCTTTTTATTCACAGTGCAGAGAAGATCCCCCAAATTTTTAATTTTATAACCATCGTTGAACAGTCAACCCAATTTTTGGGTTTACTACTGCTACTCTTCTACGCCCTAGCCTTGTAACTTTTAACCCAATCTAGAAGCTGTCTACCCAAAGTCATCCCAGGAAGGGTGATTCTATATCAATCTTCAGCTGTCAAACTCAAAGTTGGGTTGTAAAATCTTCTGATTTATCTGCTTCATTTAAAAAGGCTCATGTGTAATAAACATCAGCTGGTTATACACACAGTAATTCAAAATAATTTATCAGTAGAATGTTGATGGAATGAGTTCATTAATGAAATGTCCTTTTTATTCACAGTGCAGAGAAGATCCCCCAAATTTTTAATTTTATAACCATCGTTTAACAGTCAACCCAATTTTTGGGTTTACCACTGCTAATCTTCTACGCCATAGCCTTGTAACTTTTAACCCAATCTAGAAGCTGTCTACCCAAAGTCATCCCAGGAAGGGTGATTCTATATCAATCTTCAGCTGTCAAACTCAAAGTTGGGTTGTAAAATCTTCTGATTTATCTGCTTCATTTAAAAAGGCTCATGTGTAATAAACATCAGCTGGTTATACACACAGTAATTCAAAATAATTTATCAGTAGAATGTTGATGGAATGAGTTCATTAATGAAATGTCCTTTTTATTCACAGTGCAGAGAAGATCCCCCAAATTTTTAATTTTATAACCATCGTTGAACAGTCAACCCAATTTTTGGGTTTACTACTGCTAATCTTCTACGCCATACCCTTGTAACTTTTAACCCAATCTAGAAGCTGTCCACCCAAAGTCATCCCAGGAAGGGTGATTCTATATCAATCTTCAGCTGTCAAACTCAAAGTTGGGTTGTAAAATCTTCTGATTTATCTGCTTCATTTAAAAAGGCTCATGTGTAATAAACATCAGCTGGTTATACACACAGTAATTCAAAATAATTTATCAGTAGAATGTTGATGGAATGAGTTCATTAATGAAATGTCCTTTTTATTCACAGTGCAGAGAAGATCCCCCAAATTTTTAATTTTATAACCATCGTTGAACAGTCAACCCAATTTTTGGGTTTAAAACTGCTAATCTTCTACGCCATAGCCTTGTAACTTTTAACCCAATCTAGAAGCTGTCTACCCAAAGTCATCCCAGGAAGGGTGATTCTATATCAATCTTCAGCTGTCAAACTCAAAGTTGGGTGGATTACACTCCATCCCCAGATCTTCACCCCTCTAGCGAACAAAAGGCATTGTTAGGGGATTTTGAGAGGCACACCTGTTACTAATTATGGTAAAGTTGGAGAAAGTTAAAGATACTATAGGGTTATTCTTTTTTAAGTGTATGCTTTGGCGCATTTGCAAATATGCCATGAATGTTGTGTCTCTCCCGTATAAAGAGCCAAAGAGGTTTATATAATATTTTGACATGTTTGTGAATATTGGAATGGTATTAGTATCGTAATTTGGCAACTGAAATTAACATTGCACATCGTACGACAACCACAAATAATTTTCAAAATTGTCGAGATAACACATTTTTATTTTTTAACTGCCCAGAGAGGAGGAAAAATTTTAGTTTATAATAACTTCACATACACTCAGTGGCGTGCCAACTTTTTCTGGCTAGGGGGGCGAGCCAATGCAATGTCATAAATCTTGGCCGACTTAATATTTTAAAATTAGCTGTATTATTTTAATATTATAATTTATCTAGTTTCAATTATCTAATCTATTTTCGTTGTTTATGACGACTATGTTTCAACTATTACATTCACACCAATTTAGTTAAAAAAAAATTTTTTATCAATCGGAAACAAATTAAAAAGAAAAAAAGTGCATTAAAATTTAAAAAAATTAATTAATGAATTTTGTAATTTTACTCTTTTAAATTTGTTAATGCTGATCAATTTGTCAATGCGATTTATTTATTTGCGCTCAATACATTGTTTGATTTTGTTACAAAATAGAAAGCTTTAGTCTCTTGCTCGTTCACGTATATAAATAATGCGAATCGAGATCATATAAAGTACCTACACTGCACAGAATCACAAATTAAAAGTGCGTGAGAGTGCGTTCTATTGATATTGTCTGTCAAAGAAAAAAAAATTTAAAAGGAGCAATGACTATTAAACAAGATTTATAAATGACACCGGTTGGAGATCATGCCGATTAAAGTATCTTTTCTTTCGCATGTTTTATTTCCTAATTCCATCACACTTTGTTGTCCAGACCATCATTAGTAGGGTATTATCATTTGTTAATAAATCTTGTTTAATAGTACAAAATGAAATTTGTGGAAAATCCCTCATAATTTTGAGCTTTCTCTTAAAAGAGTAAGAAAACTACTTAGAAAATTGCTTGAAACTTTTTTCATTTTTAAGACATTCAAACCGGACTTAACTTATTAGTTGTCAAATACGATTCACTGTAAAATTAAGATAAATTTTTTTATAATTTTTTTGCGCACATGCGCTGTATAAAGCAACTACTTCAATTACTCTTATCTGGCGCAGTTTTTATTATTATTTTTTTAATTTTAAAGCAACAATTTCGCTATCAGTTTAAAATTGATTCAAACGCTTTGTTTAACTTATTTAAATATTTAAGCTATGACAAAAAAGATAAAAAATTCTTTTTTTATAAAAATGTTCATACATCTCTATAAATATTTAACCAAGGTGTACTATGTTTTGCCCAATTATTGCATATAATATCCAAAATAATATTTATGAGATACAAATTTATTGCCCCATTTTTTGGCACAGTTGTTGAAAAACATTTTTTTCCGTTTGTAGTTCATTGTCTGTACCTCAAACTTCACAAAGCGTTAAACTTTATTGATATGTAGGAGAAATCGTACCATCTTATAACTTTTAAATTTATGAACTGATTCTCTAAGTATTTATTTTCTAAATATTAAAAAATTTGTTAATATCGAAGTGTCTCAATTATTTTGTCAAACTCCTGTATATATGATTAGACACATACATATATATAAATTTAAAATAAAACTTTTTATTAATGTATGTTATTCCAATTTTTTTTTCCATTTTTATTTAATAAAATATCCTCTCCTAGAGATTACACTATTCCTTCTTATCTAGGAATTTGCTCCGGCAACACACGTCATTACAAACAAACTACTTAACTAATTTGTTTACACCTAAACGAATAACTTTTACATAATTTTAACAAAATTTTTTAATTGCTTTCTTGCGAAGTATTATTTGAGGAAATAAAATAATTGCAAAATATTTATAATTGAATCCGAAAACTATAATTTCCCTCTCTTAAAGCATTTTAAAACATGTGGTGAATTTATTATACTAAATATTTTATAACAAATTAAATTTAAGACACAAATTTATTTTATTTTAATTACACATAAGGCATTAATGAAAAACAAACTTTTTATTTTAGTGAATCCGTTTGTTTTAAAATATATTTGTGAAATAAAGCGATTGAAATAAAGGAAAAAAAAGGGGAGAAAGAACTATAGAAATGAAGATTGGTACTAAGCGAAGAATCACTTTAACTAATTTTACGATCCAACAGAAACAGAAACTCTGCTACATTCCGGATTCAAAAAATAAAAATAATTGGTTTTGTTGGTGATGATCTCGTAAGGCGATAAAGAATCATGCATAGTTCGATATTCGAAGGAAAAGTGGAACCCTTTTAGATGCACCTGGATTTCATTCCCCACCCCTCTGCATCTTTGATGGATGGACTTAGGGTTGCACAGCCCTTCGTTTTTATAGTAAATTTATTTTATAGCAATTAATAGTAAAAGGGAAAAATCAAATTATTTTAGTTTATTATTTCAGTATTTCTCTTAAAGTTTTGAAAATTATTTTATTGCGTTGTTCAATACTAATTTATGGATTCCTTTTACTATTTTTTTTTCAGCTTCTTAATAATGTATGAATATTTGCATTGATAAAATCGCGAAAGAAAAAAAAAATCAATTTTAAAATCAAAAGTATTAACAATTAAGATAAGGAATGATTGCGCGAAATTTTTATGATATATAAACTTCACAGCATGATTAACATGTTTTATATATTTATCTCATTTATTTAAAATCTTTCCTTATCCAAATGCTTTTTTTGTAAGTTCCAAAAAATATGCGAAAAATAAAGCGAAAAATCACTTTAATTAACCAGTTTAACGATCCAACAGAAACAGAATCCCAACAGAAATCGGAACTCTTCTGCTACATTTTCCCCTTAGGACTAAAAAAATAAAAAGAAAATAAACAATTGGTTTTATTGAGGATGATCTTGTAAAGCCGATAAAGAATCAAGCCTAGTACACACTCAGAGCATTCAGGATTCTTTCAAAACGATCACTCAGAGACTTATAACAGAGCCGTCGATGTTCGACGGGTAAGGAAGGGGGTATGAAATTTTCCTAGTAGGAAAAGTGGACCAATACCCCAAGGAACCATGGAGAAAAAATGGACCAATATCCCAAGAAATCGTTCTTTCGGTTATAAAATAAAATAAAATCTTCATTTAACCAATGGTTAACTCAAAATTAAATCGAGTTAGCATGTCTTATATACTAGTGAATTGATATTTAATAATTGTAGTGGTAGTTACGCCACATACCCAATGTGAATTTAGGTAAATATTTATTACTTTTTATTATTTTAATTAGTAATATTAAAAAAATTGAATTGTTGAATACACAATTTTTTGCATAATTTCAAAGTATCTAATTTTACATGGCAAAATACAAAATTTGAGCGGTTGAGAGAAATTGAATTCTGAAAAGTCGTATATTCAATGTCAATAAGAGGAGTGAGATATTCCCTATGTTAACCAATGGATTCTTAGTTTTATTTAGTCACTAATTAATATTTTTGCTTCATTTTACGCTTTCAAATGTGTACTGTTAACTTTAGTTACAAGATTTTAAATATTTTTAAAACTTTTTAAAGCTCTTTTTGAAATATTAAAATTTAGGAGCTTTAATTACAAGCTTGTTTTAAGCATTTGTGTCAAAATTTTAAGAGGTATTAAAAGTTTAATTCTAGGTGTTACGTAAATTAGTTTCAATAATTCTAATCATCCTTCTTATAAACCCTTTTTAAGAGAGTTACCCTTTGCACCGTAGCTTTCAATGTGATTTTCCCCTGCTCTCCTTTGCTTACATTTCTCGTTTCTATTCCATGCATAGGAAAGTTTGTTGTAGATTACTAATATGAGACGTTGTAAAAAGGCTGGATTTGTCCAGTAAGGGTAAGAGAAGAACCAATCTTTTGGAATGGAGAAAGAAGTTTTCTTTTTATATAAAATTTATACAAGAGATTTATGAAATATTTAGTTTTATATGCCTCATTAAAAGTGTGTATATATTATGCTATTTTTCATATTTATATTAGTTTTACCAAAAAGTAGCAATAATTTAATTAAAATAAAATGGTTACTTAGAGTATTTCTTATACTTTCACAAGCAGTTTGTTTATTTAAACTTTTTATTACATAGTCTATATATTTTCTAGTGTTGAAAACAAAATTATAAGAACAGCGAATTGCTTAAATTAATATTTCATTTTAGACGTATATTTAATTTTAAAGTTAATGATTTAACTGAGCAAATTTTACAAAGAGAGCAGACTAATATTTTCGTTATTTTAAGTATCATTCTTTCAAAGTCATACAATAAGTATCACACCTGCAACATATATTTGAAACCTTTCATTATTTCAATCTGGCTGCAGAATTGGTGATTGATGACTCCAAATCCTGACTTTGTGACTTCTATTATATTGATTTTTTTATTAAAAGGCTAGGAAATTATTAAAATTATTTCTAAATAAATGTTAATTATGTATTTCTATTTTTTCTTATTTCCGATCATAATTAATGGTATTTTGTGTAAAATATCGTAGTCTTAAACTTCTGAAAAATCATGTATAAGTAAAACTATATTTTTAGATTAAAAATGATATATCTGAATTTTTTTTAATAGGACTCTCGCTTTCATTTAATGATACGAAAATAAGTATAAAAAACTTTTATAAACTAGTTCAGAAAATTCGATTTCTTTTTAGTAGCATTTTGCAATTCCGCCTCAACTTTCTCAAAAACATTGAGCTTTTAATCATTTTTCGAGTCCTGCCAAACATAATTCGTTTTGTTCTGAACTGGCTCATGAAACTTTGAAAAAGCTTTTTATACAATTCATCATTAAAATTGTTTTTGCGTCAATTGGAACTACACTATCTGACCAAAAGTATGGTGGTGTGGGGGTCCGTTAGTTTCTGTAGATGGATATTCTGGATCCATTCACACATCGAGTCTTGCGTGGTTTGACGAAATGAACTTCTCAGAGACCCCCTAGAACGCTTCTTTGAATTTTATTATTTTTCAATAAAGCATTGCTCAGATTTTTCTCAGCAAAAATAAGCAAATCGAGACATTATATTTGAACGGGTGTAGTACAATACAGCATTTTTGGAACAATTGTCACTTTTTAGAATTTTGATAAACATTTTTGTGTCAGCATAATTTATGTTAAATTTTTTTTAACCATCACCCAGATTGGTTCTCATTGGCTTAAACGGTAATTAAAAAAATCTAAATAACAAACAAATGTGTAATTTTAAATGACTTACTCAAAACCGCAATATTGTTGCTTTTTGTAAAAAAATGCTATTTTTTTCAATTTGAGTTTTGAACCCTTTTTCAAATAATACTTGTTAAATAAGTTGTTAAATTATGTTGTTAAACATGTAATTGAAATGCTTTGAATATTTTTTAGAATACGCAAATTTTTTTTATGAAAATAAATTCTATTAAGCTGTCGTAAAGTGAACTACATTTATAGCATAACAAAAATTATAAGATTCCCCTTAAAGAGGGCTAACAAAATGTTCGAATATTATTCTGAACAATTGGACACCAATAATGCCCAAAACAGTTTCAGTAAAAATACTGAATACTTATTGAGAACAGAACCCAAGTTGGAATCAATTTAACTCAAGCATTTTGTTTAAATTCAAACTTTAGAATACTTAACAAATATATTAAATTAAAACTAGGATTTGGGTATAATTTATATTAGAACGTTAGTAAATATTTTATATATATTTTTGTGTCAAAATGAATTTTTTTAAATAATTCTTCTTTTTTCTAAGTTTTTTGAGCTAGAATGGTTTTAAAATGAGCATATTTGACTTACTATTTAAAGTTATTAAGAGCAAGATGTCTCTTTTTTCAAATTTTGGCTCTAAATAAACAATTCTTTACGATATTGTATTGCTGTAAAAAGAACATTTCAGGATGAAATGAAAACCATGTAAAAGAAGGAACATGACAGTGATAAATTCAAGCGAGGGTAACTCCTCCAACTGGTGTGATTAGTGAATCCCTTTTTAAGTCCCGCCTTTTATTACCTACAACAAAACCATATGCTTTCTAATATCTTAAAAGAAACCTCCACGTCTGAGCTAGGTAAGTCTTTTCCACTTAATTTAAAATATAATCTTCGGGCCATTTCAATATATATATATACATATATATATATATATATATATATATATATATATATATATATATATATATATATATATATTTTAATGAACACTGTCATGTATGCTATTTTCAAGGGTTCTGAACACAATAAAATCGTTCTATGGAGAAATAGATCTTTTGAAATGCAACAAAAACTCATAAACACTAGACATAATTAAAATAGCAGTTGATACATCTTGTAAACTAGTATCTACTATTCATTTTATAAATCTTAACCATAAAAAGCATGGAAAGCAAGAATAAAACAAAACATTATCCGGTATATATACACTAAATATATATCCGGTATATATACACTATATATACACACTATATACACTAAAAAAAGCTAAATTTATGTATAAAATTATATAGCTGCATTTATTATAAAAGTAATTTTAAACATGCATTAAATTTTATTGCTACTGATAAAATCGTTAATTTTGTTTTTTGTTTGAAATGTAAAAAAATACTCTTAAGTGGCTTCGAAAATCGATTCCCCATAAAATGCGTTTTTGAAATGTTCCGAAATATTTTGAGAAAGTGGATCTCAAGGAAAACTTCGCTATTTGGAAAGTATTTTGAGAAGAAATTTCCAAAATATTCCTCGAAAAAAATAGAGAAATTCGCAAAATGGAAGTTCGTTAAATAGAAATCCGGCATTTAATTGGAGTAAACACTTTCTGTTCGAAAATTTTCAAACTGAGCTAGTTTTATACTTGAAACGGTTATTTAAAAATAAAAATGAAACAAATGTAAAAAAAACAACAAAAAAAACTAGTGATCAGCTAAATTATTTATACATTGATTTGGTCCTTTTAATTTCTTAAACAAAATATTATTTTTCATTCACGAAACTTGTGTCTTAATGAATACAATTTAAGCAATGAAAATGATACCATATTTTAAGAAATTTCTGTTTGACCTAAAATGGGCTAGAATGATAAATAATCTTAGTTTATTTTTTAGTAACCGAAGTAATAAAACAGATTCATTTGTTTTCGTTTGACAAACCAGAGGATATTTTAAGAATTGCAAACTAGACTCGACTTTCTTAAGTTTCTCAGGAACCATTCGGTCCGCTCAAATTTTGTATTTTATGTAAAATTCTTTAAATTGATGTAAGTTGCTTATCTTACGATTCCAAATTTTTTCTACTATTATTAAATAAAATAATAAAAAATAAGAAATATTTACTAAAAGTTATATTTGTATGGAATTATGTTTGGATTTATGAATTTTAGAATTGTATCCAAAAAATTTTCAATTCGCATTAAAATTCTGGAGATATGGCGAAAAGGCAAGTGGCATAAAGGGACTTTGGGCCACTCTCCTGACCATATTTCGAGAGTGTGCCCACCTCCTATATTTTAGGGGTCCAAATTCGTCAAGAAAAAAATATGTTGATTCAGAGAAATTACGTTTTTGTGTTTGATTTCGTAATTTAAAATATCGTCCGATCGTAATCGTAATCAATATGCATATTTGAGGTCGCCTTCTCGAATCATTAAGATAGGTAGGTCATCGAGCTGCACAATGGGCTATTGGCGACCATCTCTGAGGATGATCCGAAGACATGCAATTTTTATCCTCTAACACTACGACCTGCGAGCGAAGTCGGGCGGTAGAACGAGGTTCCGACTGCTGATCAAAGGTTTAAACCAAAGAATACAAAATTTGATTTGTTCTAAAGTTATTACTGAAACAGATGGTCGAGTGGTTAGCGTGCCTGACTGCGGGTTCGAATCCCGCTCAGGGTATGGTTTCTCGCCGTGTGTTGTTCTCTATTCTGTGATGTGTGAATGTGACCTACCCTATAAACGGGTATCTGTGACAGTGTGGCGTGGGTAATACTGCTCGCCTCAGTGACTTAGGTTCACAGAGTAACGTTAAATGAGTAATACTTCCGGCATCTTCCTAGGTGAAGGACGTATAAGTTCAATGCCTGCTATTAGAAAAAAAATTTTAAACAAGAATGCTATATTGAAAATGATTGTTTAAAATTATATATATTATAATTTCTCAAAAAAAAAAAAAAAAAAATGTATAAAATATGTCAGCTACAAAAGAGTAGATATGAAAATGAGTAACGTAATACCTATATTAGCAATAAAGCAATGGATAAAAAAAAAACATTAATTTCTTAGTATGAGAGTTCAGAAACATTTACTTTGTACTTTCATGTCGCACTAGAGATGGGCTATTGGCGACTGTCAGGAAGACATCCTTGAGGATGATCCGAAGACGTGCCATGTAAATTTTAATTCTCTGCAAATGGGATGACTCCCCTGCTTTGGTAGCCCGATGACCTGAGCGTGAAGTCGTGCACTTTACAGTAGAACAGTTTAACGAGGACCGATACTGCGCTCCCTTGGTCCCTACGCAGGCTGATCAAAGTGTTTACTGACCGCAGCCAGTGATGCTTTACTTGGATGTTCTAGTGGGAACCGCGTCTTTACGATCAGTCCACTACGGGACCAGAAACATTTAGAGGGCGAAAACAGCAACGAAACCGTATTGAAACAAATGAATTTTGTTTTTTGAAGAAAGTTTTATATTGAGAGCTCAATTACAGTTTCAAGCAGATTTGAAATTCATATTAACAGAGCTGCAAAAGCATTATTAAATAGAAAATATGTAACAAAAATGCATAACTGAACAATTTTTTAGCAGAAATAAATTATTAAATTTGTATTTAAATTGCACTTAAATATACATTTTAAATAATTAGACAAAAAATATGCCAATAATATTTGATAAATAAAATCCCTTATTTAAATGGAACATTATTTACCATCAATAAAAAAAAAAAATCTCAATAATATCATTAATGCAGTTCTTAACTGTTGGATGCCTATTTGACCTTAAGATGAAAAATTTCCTCCCTATTGGATACTGATTAAACACTAATATAATTAAAAAGAATTTGATTAATTCTAGCAAATCTACTATGATCAAATAAATAAATAAGTAAAAAATTCACCACACTGAATATCTTTTGATCTAATGATTGGATCTACACGTTCTAGGACTGAATTGAATTTCAAAAATGTCAGATATTTAAAATTCGATTTCTTAGGAACTATTCAACCAATTTTGCTCAAATTTTTGTATTTTGCCTTGTAAAATTATGCAAAAGATTCTATACCTTAAGATTCAAAATTTTTCTACCATTATTATAAAATAATAATATTTACTAAAATTTATTTTTTGCATTGAATTATCTTAGGATAAACGCATTTTATAATTCTGTGTAAAAATTTTTCTATTCGCTTTAAAGGTTTTCGTGATATGGTGAAATGCGCAAAAAGTGAAATTGACCTTAAGGGGTCCAAACTTTGGAGCTCTCTCCAGATCAAATATTTCCCAGATTGCGATTGCTGTCTATATTTAAAGGGTCAGAAATCCGAATTCGTCAAAAAAACAAAACAAAAAAGAAAAAAAAAGGGCATGTTTATTCAGAGAAAGTACGTTTTCGTGTCTGATTTCGTTACTTAAATATCGTCTGCACTCATTAATTACCATATTTGAAATCATCCCCTCAAGCCATTAATGACCTGGAACGTCCGATCATTGGATCAAAAGTTATTCAAGGTGGTTTTTCTGGCGAATTGTACATTGTTTTCCGATAGTTTTTCTCAGGGGTATATACCGCCTCTTCCAATATATTTAATACGATAGCTAATTTTGTATTTGACACACTCGATTCCATCATAATTTTTTTCATTCCTTTTTTTTTTGTTGTTGATATTTTAGTTAATCCGATGTTATTACGAAGAGTAACGATTGTTTGTTAATGATTTATTCGAACCCATTAATGTTAATATCACTTTTTGCGTTTTTAGTCATATTTTTAAAACTAATTAAGCAATTAAAAAAATACTCATAAAACATATTTACCCAAAGACAATGTCATACAAAAAATATTTTTTAATAATTATTTATTATTCTTTATTATTTAATTTAATTGAGGATGAAAAAATGTTGAATTATGAGGTATGAATTTTTTTATACCATATTAATCTGCATATTTTTCAACTGTTTTTATTTAGTCGAAGCCTAGAGAAATTAAAATTAATCATTTTTAAAAAAATGAATTGACAACAATGAAGAAATATTTAAATGGGGCGATTAGTGGTCTACTTACGAGAAACTTAACTTTCGTGTGCGTAGTATAAAATTTCGTTAATATTTTTTTCGCTAATCTTTTTTTTCTTTTTCTTTTTACTTATAAAATATGATTCTTCTTTTTTTGTCGTTCAAAAATTTATTCGTAATTTAGTAAAGAAATTTGAATGAAACATTTTATTGAATTAAAAACATTTTATTCAACTAATGTCTAGTTTTATAAAAGCACTTTTCTGATAGAATGTGGTAGTACATCAGATTGTGGTTATATTTATTGTGATTATATTTTATTTTTCAGTTTGTTTTTTCTATAATTGATACAAAATTTCAAAAATATACATACATATACATAGATTTGGAATAATATATTTATAAATGTTTTCAATATATATTTTAAATTAATAATATGAATACGACATTTTTAAGCATCTTAAAATTTCTCAACAATATATATCGTCTTAATCTCAAAATAAATATTTTAATTACGCGCTTGTTTCACAGAACTATTTTACAGACGATATAATTTAACTTTAAAATTTCTAAAAATCTTAATCTTTACGCTAACACGCATATTATTTTTGCATTAATATACTAATCAATTTTTTTTTAGTATTTTAATTTAGTTTTTCCTTTCAAGTAAAATTCTTTTTTAAATTCTTGTCATGTTTTTATTAAAAGAAAATTTAGAAATATCGCCTGATAGGTGAGAATAAAATCTTGTTAAGAAAGTAAAAACATTCTGCTGTTTAAAATTATTCGATGCCAAACAGCCGACTGTTTATGAAGCATACTTCGGAAAATGAAGATAAATTATTGATAGACTTTTTTTATTGTTTCTTGTGACTTGAACATAGATTACCTAAAATAGTTTCTTTATTCACTTAGGAGTATAAAGGTATCTAACATAAAGAGTTGTCGCATAAGTAGCCACAATTTTTAAGCTCATTTCTCAGTATGTTAAATGTTATCCTAACATCTTAATTGTGAAATTAAATTACCGGGCCATGTGTGATTCTCAGAACTATTTATTTCATTATATTTTTAACTCTTTTTTTATGCTACCACGTAGATATTTTCCGCTAATATACTAAACTATTTTGTTTAATTTTTATTGGTACATAAAATTTTTCTTTAGATTAACACTCGTTTTAAGTAATTGTTAAGTTTTTTTTCGAGTCTCAAAACTATAGCCAGATAGCTCATAAGATTTTAAGAACATTTTCTATGTTCAAATTATTCAGTGCAAAACGTTTGACTGATCGCAGTAAATAAGTGCACCCATTTCTCTAAGATTGAACAATCAAATTATTTACTTATTTACTTTATTTTGTTTTTTATTTGTTTGGTTTGTGAAAAGTAAAAATATATTAGTGCAACTCCACAACTGTTTGCTTTTTTTTAAATGAACAAATTCGGCCCGTAATTTTATTTTGACGTTTAAACATACATATATTACACCGCATATTTAAGAAAGCTTTAAAAAAAAAAGATGTTGAAAAGAATTAAATTTTTTTTAAATTATTTTTCAACTTTAGCACAATTTACAACTTTTACTATTCAACTTTTAGCACAAGATATTATTATAGCACAATTTGTAAATGCCTTATTTCGTTCAACAGCATATACTAAAACTTGAAATTTGTAAAAAGATTCCGAAGGCGGGCCAATTTTAGAATCATCATCTGATTTGAAAAATGTAATAAAAAATATGCAAATTTCAAACTTATTTTGATAAAGGAAAAAAAAAAAAAAAAAAAAAAAAAAAAAAAAAAAAAAAAACGTAGAGAGAAGGTTTACATACTTTTTACAGAAACTTTGAATACTAATTTTTCCTATATTTCGTCGTAAGAGGATAAGAATGCTATAAGGAACCTACTCAATAATTTCGTTGTTTCCAGAATTGAAATCTGTTTAAACGAAACATATTATTCCTTGAAAGCTCTAACGAGAAACAATTTAACTATTATTATATATCTAAGCTTATTCCATTAATTTAATGATAGCGGTATCAATGTTAAGGATATGCGAAGGGAGCCCCGTTTACTATTATAATATGAATCATATAGCTTTAAATCATATAGCTTGAATATTTTATTTAAGCAAATTATTTAATAGTTTTAAGCAAATAAGGGTGTAAAAATAAACTCTATCAAAGTACGCCTAAAGTATACCCTAAAATATATCTAGAATAAAATTTGGAATCCATAAATAAAAAATACATTTCCAAATAATTTCGAGTATGACGGAAACTTGTTTAAAATAGTTGTCCTTGTAACTATTTCTTTTATCTTACGTAAAACTTATTTTAATATCGCGTGAAGTAATTTAATATACTATGTCACTAAATGAATAATCTCAAGAAACTGAATCGAAACGATAAAAACTTGATTGATTTAAAAAATAATATATGATATATAGTAGATATATGATATATAGTAGACATGTTTTGAGTGTTCTATAATTAGTCACAAGTTATTCACGCCTGACGAGTCTTGAGAATGGGCTCTTATATTTGAACACTTGAAACATGTCAACTTTTATTACCCTCTTTCATAAAAGTAAACATATGCATTTTAATACACTGCTCAAAACAATTAAAGGAAGGTCTTTCCCCCGGGGAATTGCTGGAATGATTGATCGACAGACGTAGTAGGCTATATGAGATAAAAATGGCATTTGTTTCGAGAAAAGAGCATTTGAGTGCAAAAGGATGAAATACAATTTGTGCATATGAGAAAAACGAATAAAAAAGGTATTTACTTAGAAAAAAATAGGTTTTAGTCGGGGGTATGGTTACCCCGGACAGCCAGCAACGTTCAACACCTTTAAGGCGTTGAGTTAATGAGGTTATTAATAAGAAGCTGGGATATTCTGTCACCAGAAGAGCTCTTTCTAGTTGTTGGAGAGTTTGTGGGGTTGTAGGCGTCCGGCAATTCGTCTGCCTAGAATGTCCTAAACATGTTCGATTGGTTTCTTGTCCGAAGAACACGCTAGCCAATCCATTTGTATGATTCCTTCCTCCAAATGGAAATCATTCACCAAGTTAGCATGGTGTGGCCTTCAATTGTTGTCCGTTTACATGAAGTCATCTCTGATTGCTGCAGCTTAAGGGACTACAATATGTCTCAGGATCTCATCCCTATATCGGCTACCGGTCAAAGTTCCAATTCGAATAATATCGAGATCCCACCTATGGAGATGCCAGCATAGACCATCATTCTCCCACCACCAAATCTTAAATTTTCGTGCACGAAAACAGGATTGTTTCTAGTGCCACGTTCCCTCCAGAGGAAAATACGCCTATTATCAGGATGAACAGAAAAATGGGACTCGGCAGAGAAGAAAAAAAATATTGCGCCACTGATTTCTCCTCCTGTTCACATGCTCTTTTACCCACTCCCTGCTGGCGCGACGGTGCCTTGCTGTTAATATGACACACACCATTGGTCTGTAAGCATACAGATCTACAGCGTAAAGGCGGTTTTGGACAGTCGAAACTGTGGTGCCAATAGTCGAGCGAAGGAGTCGTTGCAGAACAGGGGATTTCGGTGTCTCCTAGCCGTTAGCGTTAAATAACGATCTTCATTGGGCGTTGTTGCACGTCTACGCTCTTGCCCTAATCTTCGGCCTGCATTTCCAGTCTCCAAAAAAAATGGTTCCAAATCCTGGAAATCACACTTTGTTAAACTCGAATGGCTTCTGCTACTTCTTCGGCTCGTGTTTACTTCTCTCTAACCGGTCAATAATTCTCCAAGTCTCGGTTATTTGACTTCGTTGAGACATCGCAATTATCAAAACAACGTTCTTACAGAATATCGATCATTCTTTTCCACTTTTTTTTACATTAAATTGAAAGCCAAAAAAAAATTCGCTGCGGCTAAAGCGTCGTCTTTTGACGTCAAATATAAAATTTGCATACTGTAAAGTTTGAAAATAAGAAAAATTTGCATTTGCGACTTTCTTCTACCATTTGTGCACAAAAAAAAAAAAAAAAATTACTTATACCGTTATTTTTACAAGACTTACAATATCCTTCAATTGTTTTGAGCAGTGTATTTTAACAGGATTCATGTGGTCTTTAAAAAGTAAGAGAAACGTAGAATCAATATTGTAACTATAAAATCATCTTTTACTTTAAATTTAAAATTTTGAGAAGATATTTCCAGTTACTGAAATTGAATATTTTATGTTTTAAGTTTTTGTGCCTCCATTTCAGTATCTTAAGGAACTTACGAACTCTGTTTAAAAGGAGAGTATCGTATCAGATATATATAAGAAAACAAAGAAATCATAGTAGTGGCATTTGGTGATAAATTTAGCTTATCGTAATTGAAGAACATATTGTGCGACATTTTATGGTGAATTTGCGAAAATAAGTTTCAGAATGTATCGAAACATCGGGATGCTATTTGCGAATTATGAAGCAATTTTTTAAACAATGAACCCTACAATAGGCAATGTTATTTTTATTTGTTATTCTCGAACATAGCATATGTTTTAAGAATACCACTTAATATTCAATAATTTCATCAGTTATAGAAAAAAGAAATATCGTAAATTATAGAAAACCTTGTGAATGTGCTTTAGAATTACTATACAATCTACCGTTTTTCAGGCACTTTTTTTTTTTGTTTTTTTAAACTTCCTCGCCTAGAAGACTCTATCAAAGCTGTAAAAATGATTATCCCTAAAATTTTGTATGTAGTTATAATAGGTTATGTAAATTGGATTTTAGTGTGAAATCCTCGTATAAATGCAAGTAAAAACAACATAAAAAAAAAACTCAAATAATGTCAGATAAAATGTTCATGTATTCACCGTAAAGTTCATGTATTTAGAAAATCATAAATAATTTATAAATCGATTTTCTTTTCAAAGGAGATTAAAAAGAAAAAAAAATCTTTGCTTAGAAATCAGCTGAAAAATTGTCTATCACCTAGAAACTTTGATTACTATTAACTATTAATAAATAAACCTCTAGAAGCAATAGCAGAACATTATTTAATTTTTTTTCTATAGTCTAAACTAGGTTGTTTAGCAACAGCGTAAAATTCCTTTCTTGAATTAGTCTATTTGTTATTTTAAAATATTAATTTGCTTGACTGTTTTCTGGGACTATCGCCTAATATATATAACTTATATATGTAATATATCAGAGGGAGAAGCTCCCCTTTGCACTATTTCTAGTGTCCATAGCTGTAGACGAAGTCATACTTTGTGGCAGCTATAGACAAACTATAGCTGTTTGTTCGTTAAATTACCTTTGCGCATGCGAATTGAAAATCTCTAGTCAAATGAGTTCAAAATTTCAGTAGTGATTATTAATACCAGTTATAGTAAATGTGATCAATTCTGATAGATTATTCTCCTTAACCGGCTCGCTTGGTTTGTTATTAATAATAACCAGCGATTATTAATATTAACTGATTAATTAAATCGACCATAACATTTGAAATAGTTTTCCCTTGGACAGCTAAGGGACGTGATAAAATCTCTTTCTTCTTTAGGGAATTGTTAGGGACTTGATCTCTCCATTCAGGGATTTAATCGTCTCATTACAGAACTGTTTCATAGAACCGATGAGTCTTATGTGCGATTATAAGCCGGAACCGTGGAATCAGGGGGGCAGAGGGAGCCTTTGCCCCCTCACTTTTCTAAAAGAAGATGACACTGCCCTTTCTGAAATTACCATTTTTTCACTCAATATTCGTGTAATTTAATTTACAATTTAAAAATAAAATAAAAAAGATAATTTTTTTGTTTCTGAATTTAAAAATATGTCTGGAATACAATTAAGCTTTATCATTTCTTTGGTGAAAACCAAATAATCCCTTATTTACCCTCCCTATTCTTTCTTCTTACATCCCTATTCTTGCCCGATTCTTGGTTCCATATGTCACAGTGAACAGAATTAAACTAAATACCGTAAAATGATAAATAATAAACATATTTATACTTTTAATCTTTAAATGTTCTAACGATTAAATAACCTAAGTATTGACAGCAATAATTATATTTAGGTTCCATAGATGGAGGAAAGAAAATTAAGAAAACCAAAATGTGCTAAATGCAAAATTCATGGCGTTGTATCCCGCCTGAAAGGTCACAAGCGTTATTGTCGTTGGAAAGACTGTCAGTGTCATCCATGCCTTTTTGTAGTTGAACGACAGAAATTAATGGCTGCTCAAGTTGCCCTCCGAAGGTAAACATTTTAATTCATTATAGGAGACTTCTCACTCATGTTATTTATGGTTTAAATTATTGATTTGACTGAATTATTACATTAAATAAATTATTAATAAGTTACCTCTTTCATGAATTCTTGAATCAAAAGAGTCGAACTCAGAGGCAAATTTAATTATAGAGACATTCAATGTATCATTTGAAATAGTTCATGAAAAGTCACAAAACAATCTTCTTGTAATAAGATGTTTTCATATGTACGACTGCACATATTGATATACGTGTAATATATGTTTTTGGTTTTGCACAGTTTCAATAGTTCATGCAAATATATTTTTAAAAATATAATTCTTCAATTGTGAACATTAAAAATTAATAAAAGTCGGTCTAAAAAATCTCGGAAAAGTCAACAATAGACTCCAAAGCTTTAGATAGTTTTCCATTGATGGTCCAACATAATCTGATGGTAAGCATCAATAACCTTCATGTACATTATGTTTTTTGATAGTAACCAACATAAGTAACCATCACACCAATCTAAGAATTCGGACAGATTTATGATGGTCCTGGTCCAACATAAGAATAGCAGCTTGTTTTGATTATTTGTTCATGTTAAACCATCAGATGGACTAATTTATGATAGGCCAACATAAAAAAAACCAAATGGTTTTGATGGTAAATTCCTGCTGAACCAACAAGAGTTATTATCAAACCATCATAGAAATGCATTGTTGTACCATTATGGACCATCAGGAATTTCCATCATAGTATCGTAAAAATCAAATGTTGGTATCCATTGAGATGAACAACTATCATCTCAAAGTAGGAATTTGGACTGATTTATGATGGTCCAATATAAAAAACCAAATTGTTTTGATTGCATATTTCTGAAAACTAACAAGAATTCCCATTAAACGTTCATGAAAATGTATAGTTGGAACCATCATGGATTGTTGGTCCATGATAGTCTTGATGGTTAACCATCACAGTTTTAAAGTGAATTTCGTAGAATGATGGAAGTTTATTAGCACATCAAAACCCATGAATACATAATGGAAAATGTTGGATAATGGTGACTGTCAAATGATGTTGGACCATAATGAGTCAAACTGAAAGTAACTTAAACCATCAAAACTTTTTGATGGAACCATCAAGAATTTTGATTTACGTAGACAAAATTTCATTTTTAAAAATCTTTTTTTTAAATTTTGTTCTTAATAATAGTAGTTGTGGTGCTTTATTTATGTGGTATTAGAGCTGTTCAATGGACTATTGGCAACGGTCCGGAGGATGATTCGAACGAAACGCTACTACAATTTTGATCCTCTGCAGAGAGGATGGCTATTCCGCTTTAGTAGCTCAACGAACTGCGCGTGAAGTGGATCATTTTACTGTAGAACAGTTTAACCAGAACCGATAACGCGTACTCTTGGTTCCTATGTAGGTAGGTCAAAGTGGTCACCTACCGATTCACTGACTTTCACTCACTAAGGGTGCTTAAATTCGGCAATCTATTTGAAACTGTCTTACGTCCACAGTGCGACTTATTGTTTCCAATAAATGTTGACACAGATTTTTACTGTTTAAATTTGACTGAATACAATGTGAGGTTATTAATAGGTGTGGTATACAACTAAATCATTTTAAGAAGTAATAGCACTTTTATAATAATAGAAATGCCGTTTATTGCCCTAAAATGTAAAGAACCGATAACGCGTACTCTTGGTTCCTATGTAGGTAGGTCAAAGTGGTCACCTACCGATTCACTGACTTTCACTCACTAAGGGGGCTTAAATTCGGCAATCTATTTGAAACTGTCTTACGTCCACAGTGCGACTTATTGTTTCCAATAAATGTTGACACAGATTTTTACTGTTTAAATTTGACTGAATACAATGTGAGGTTATTAATAGGTGTGGTATACAACTAAATCATTTTAAGAAGTAATAGCACTTTTATAATAATAGAAATGCCGTTTATTGCCCTAAAATGTAAAGAACCGATAACGCGTACTCTTGGTTCCTATGTAGGTAGGTCAAAGTGGTCACCTACCGATTCACTGACTTTCACTCACTAAGGGGGCTTAAATTCGGCAATCTATTTGAAACTGTCTTACGTCCACAGTGCGACTTATTGTTTCCAATAAATGTTGACACAGATTTTTACTGTTTAAATTTGACTGAATACAATGTGAGGTTATTAATAGGTGTGGTATACAACTAAATCATTTTAAGAAGTTATAGCACTTTTATAATAATAGAAATGCCGTTTATTGCCCTAAAATGTAAACCACCATTTATATATGATAACATTTCTTCTATTATCAGACTCATGACTGTTAGACATTTGAATCCAAACTAATTACCTTTTCACTCCAAATTTTATTTTATTTCATAACCGTATTTTAACAGCCGATCCGATTTTTGCGACTATTAATGTTCAACTCCGTAATTTTGAACCCCACCCAGAAGATAAATCCTGGAAGAAATGTGCCTTCATGGAGGACTTTTTGATAGAACTAACTGGCATTTGCGTTACATGGAGAGGAAAACCGCGAAAGCTTCCCACGGTTCGCGTGGCGATAAGGGGACTCTAACCCATTATCTACCTACCACTGAGGATATTTTATGCTAGCACTGTGGTCGGTGCAAGCCGGATGCGGAATTCGTATCAACCAGCCATTGCAGAGATTCGAACATGGCCCCCCTCGTTGGAAGGCGAATGCTCTTTCCCCTGAGCCATCACGGCTTTCATTGCAAATTGGACCATAGCTCTCTCCATCTCACTGTATTTGTTGCCAGATGTTTTGCCTCTCTCCAAATCTTTCTTAATGTTTCACTTAAATAGCTCCAAGTATTTTTTAGTTTTTTCTCTTTTTCCATTTTCCTGTGAATTCCAATCAAAAACTTGTTTCATTTTAAAATTCCCAGGTTTATGTAGAACATGACCAATCAATTTACGTTTTTTAGTTTTCAGTTTCTGTTTCCCTTTTTTAAGGATTCCTGTGCTGTTAATTTTATGGACCACTTGATACTCAAGATTCTTCTTAAACTGTTGTTAATAGGATGATTTTCGTGTTATTTTAATGGTAGCATCATGATTCATTTCACATTAGTTTTGAAGACTATAATTTTGTTGAATTTGTTATATTTTTCCAGAATTTATTGAGAATAGAGTAATTGCTTTGGGCTTAGTTTAATCTATTTAGTTTATTTTCATCAGTTTCTCCTTTGTCGTTAATTATATTTCTAAAATACGTTATATTTCTAAAACTGTTAATCTCTTCTAATTCGTTATTGTCTTCGAATATGTAATTTAATTGTTTTCAAAATGTTAGTTTTATTTTGGTTGATAAAAAGCCCCTTTTTTCCGTGCCGCTACGTTTAAAATGTTTGCATGTCTTCAGTAACACAAGGCAAAATCAAGGTCAAAAAGGTTCCATCGTATTACCTTTATTACTACCCGATGCTCCAGTGATGCTTCATTTCGGTCTATGTTTGTGGGACTCGAATAAATCTTTTCATTCAATACAATGCGAGGCTATTAATAGATGTGTTTTAATATTTAACTGTTTTCTGGTTTTTATAATTATTTAGTCACCTGGTGCGGTTTTTATAATGTCATGTTTATTGTATACTTAGTTTTGGTGCTGTTGTATATTTAGTAAGTTTTGTTTTCTTGCTGTTTTGGGAACTTTACTAACTATTTTCCGCTTAGTTAATGATGTAAACGTTTCATCTGGGCACCATCACTTACAATACATGTTTATATATTAGGTTCCAAATGTTATTGTCTTGGTCTAACATCAGTAATTTACACTGGTGTAAGAAATTAAAAAAATTTGTTGACTTGATCGATTATCTCTAGAACAATTGGAATGATTTTAATGAAATGTTAAATATTAATTTTCTATGTCATGTCTATAATGAACTAATTTTAGGGAATTGTATAATAATTTGACTTACCTTGAGCAGGTTCTTTGAATATATATTTTATTTTATCACATAGACGGCACGAAACACACAGAAAAACAGGGAAGCAAAAATGTAACAAGAATTCAGGCGTCTGGTTACGCGCAACATCTTTCAGCGCCACCAGCGAAATATTTCTAACTTAACATTAAAATTACAACACACTCCCCCCCGATGAACTCACAGGAGTTCATCAAGGTTAGAGTACAAAGTAAACTTAAAAATTCTTTCCTTAACTCTGAAAAACATAAAAATACTAAATATGTATATTTATGAACAACAACAATGATAATGTACTGAAAGTATAATGTAAATTCACATTAAAATATTAATAGAATATAAAGTTTAAAGTTCCAAATTATATAGAAGTTGAACTGGACGTTTAATAACTGATGTATCAGTTTTCACTTTGCATGCTCTAACCTTGCCATCTCTTCCAGGAAACAATTCTAAAATTTTACCAAGTTTCCAAAAATTGCGTGGTAGAAAATCATCCTTAATTATAACTATATCGTTAACGTTAAAGTTAGGTACATTATTCTTAATTAAAATTAAATGTGTTGATCTTAAATTTAGGAGATACTCATTTTTCCACCTTGACCAAAGAGATTTCATTAATCTCTCACGATAATTATGAGCTTAAATTAAAGTTTTCCTGGAACAGAAATTCGTATCAAGGTTAAGCTTGACTGATGGTAAACAAGTAATTCTTTTCCCTATAAGGAAGTGTGCCGGAGTCAAAGCACATAGTTCCTCAGCATCAGTCCCAATATAAGTTATTGGACGTGAGTTCAGAATAGCTTCTGTTTCCACCAGCAAAGTTTCTAGTTCGTCAAAAGTTAGCGAAGTTTTTCCTATAGTCTTTCTCAATGTAGTTTTTACCGATCGAATTAGTCTTTCGTAAAAACCACCCCACCAAGCGGCCTTTTCTACAATATATCTCCATGTAATTCCATGGAGAGCGTAGAATTTTTTAACATCTGGGTGATTGATAGCTTCCCAAATGTTTTTCAAGTCAAGCTCAGCCCTTTTAAAGGTTTTGGCATTGTCTGAGTACATCACTGAGCACAATCCTCTTCTTGCAATAAATCTTCTAAAGGCTAGTAAAAAGTTTTCTGTAGTCAAACTGTTCACAAGTTCCAAATGCACAGCTCTTGTGGCCTCACAAGTGAACAATAAAATGTAATGCTTTACATCGCTGTTTTTGATGTAAAGAGGCCCGGCAAAGTCCAAGCACGTAGCGTTGAAAGGATGTGATTGTTCTATTCGAAATTCTGGAAGAGGAGCCATTTGTTGAGTGCCAGGTCTTGAGTTGAACCGTTTGCATATGACACATCTGTTCAATGTAGCTTTAATGCACTGTTTTGCTTTCATAATCCAGAACCGTTGTCGGATTTGAGTGAGAGTTTCTGCAACGCCAGAATGAAATAATTTTTCATGTGCACTCCAAACAACCAATTCAGTGAACTTGTGTTTTCTTGGAAGAATTACTGGATGTTTTTCATCAAAGGTAAAACTTGCTTTCTGTAGCCTACCTCCTACACGAATTATTTCTTCGTTGTCTATAAAGGGATTGAGGTCTTTAATATTTGATTCCTTATTTAAACATCTATTCCCTTTTATGCAGTTAATTTCCGACGAAAACATTTCTGCCTGTACATATTTAATCCAAGTTTTTTCTGCATCTTCAATTTCTTCGGCTGTCAATTCGTCTTTGATTCGATCATCTTTCTTCAATTTTAAATTATTCAGAAATCTTTTTATCCAAGCTGTTATTCGAAAAACTTTTATAAGAGAACTGAATTTCCCAATATCGAATATTAGATTTTTTATCCTGTCATTGCTAACATAATTTACTGCAATATATTCCGACTTTTTTTCTTTGTCAATATTTTCTCCTTTGAAAATTCCTTTGTCTTTGGGCCATTTTTCTTCACTTAACACTAACCATTTTGGACCATCCCAAATCATTTTATTTGAAACTAAATCCTTAGCGCTGCATCCTCTAGTTTGAAAATCTGCCGGATTTTCTTGCCCTGGGCAAAAATTCCAAGATGAAGGGTCAGTTATTTCCTGGATCTCCGTGACTCTGTTACTGACAAACTGTTTCCATTTATGAGGATCCCCTTTCACCCAATGAAGAACAATGGTGGAGTCAGTCCAATAAAAGCATTCGCTTATTTTACAGCTTATTTTGTGCATGATATACTTAGTGAGTCTACTCCCTATTACAGCTCCCATTAACTCTAAGCGAGGCAAGGTCATTTTTTTCAATGGTGAAACACGTGTTTTAGATGTAACGAATGATGTTTTTATTTCGTTTGATGTAATGTATCTAAGATAGATAACTGCCCCATAAGCTTTCACACTACTATCGCAGAAACAATGGAGTTGAATGTTAGATATCTCACTAAAACTAACATTTCCAAAATAGTACCTTTTAATTTCGATATCGTTTAAATTAACTAAATCTTCACACCATCTTTTAAACTGGTTTTGAATATCTAATGGTAAGGGATTATCCCATTCTAATCCGGCTCTCCAACATTCTTGCATAAGGATTTTAGAAGTAACAGTAAATGGATTAATTAATCCGATTGGGTCGTATACCCTACCAATTATTTGTAGCATCATTCTCTTAGTGATTTCCTGATTAGATTTCAATATGTTGAGTTCCTGGATTGGAATTCTTATTAAATCGTTTCTATTGTCCCAAATATAACCTAAAATCTTGCCGCAACCTGATGAAGATTTAAGTTCAGTGGTTTCTTCCAGATCCCACTTTTGCTGCAAACAAGATGAGTTTGTTTTCCACTTCCTCAAATTGAAACTACCTTTCTGCATAACCGTTTTCATGTCTCTTCGTATTTCAATGGCCTCAATTTCACTATCAGTTCCACATATGAGGTCATCGACGTACATACGGTTTTCAATTAATTCACTAATTTTCGGAAATTCTTCTTTACTACTTTGAGCATGATGCTTAAGCGTTGCTGCTAACAAAAATGGACTCGATGTTGCACCAAAAATCACACGAGTCATTCGCAAAATCTTATATTCCTTTTGTTCTCCTATTACACCTTTAATCCAAAGAAATCTAACTGCATCTCGATCTGCTTTTGAAAGCACTATTTGGGTAAAAGCCTGCTCAATGTCAGCCGATATTGCGACTTTATGCATTCTGAAATGAATTAATATTCCCAACAAATCAGGATTGAGATTTGGACCCGAAAACAGACAGTCATTTAGAGATGGTACACCCTTAGCATGCGACGAGGCGTCGAATACCACACGTAATTTAGTTGTAACTTTATCCTCTCTAAGTACGCCCTGATGAGGGAGATAATACAGTCTTTTCTCAGTACTGTCTGTAACTTCCTCTGCAATTCCCTTTTCGAGATACTCTTCGATAATTGTTTGATACCTTTTATGAAATTCTGGATCTTTTCTAAACTTCCTAGTTAAACTATTCATTCGATTAAAGGCTAAATCTTCTAATTCTTCGACTGTTTCATTAAAGGGAAGTTTAACTTCATATCGATTGTCTTTCAAACAAATGGATTCATTAAACTTATTTAATACTTCGTTTTCTCTTTCCTTGGTTCCTACATCATTTTTAATCCCTAGAGATTCTAATTCCCAAAAGTTTCTTAAAATTAAATTTGACTCAACATCCGAATTACTCTCTATTGTATCTACAGCGATTTTCATAACGTTAGCGGAAGATTGAGTTATCATCTGATTTGGCATAGCACTGGAACCGTTAACTGTCCAACCGAGTATTGTTTCACATGCAACTAAAGTTCCTGACAATCTTTTAATTTTCCCTGTAACCACCTTCCAATAATAATCACTGCCTATCAAAAGCGAAAGTTGCAAATGTTCATCATGAAAGCTTTTATCAGCTAAGTGTATTTTATTTTTATAACACTGAGTCTTAATGTATTTCGCTGGTACACAAACAACGGCATTACTGATATTCGGTGTTTCTAATGTTTCGAGGACTAACTTCTTATGCGTAAATGGATGTTTTATTATAACTTTCACCTTATTTCGCTTTTCTATCATTGGTTCAGTTGAACCAAAGGTGTAGATTTTTAATTCTTCGTGCCCTACTATTTTTAAATTTAATTCCTTAGAAACCCGCTCAAGGATAAAGGTCCGACAGCTACTATTATCAATTAAACATCTAAATTTCTTAATTTTATTATCTCCTAAAATATTAACTGTGGCGGTTTGTAAATAGATATCATTATTAATTTTATTTTCCTGAGAAACAGAAGTTACAGCAGTATCTGATTTCGTTTCTATTTTGCTGCTGCCACTATTACTACTAGTATTTACATGTAATAAACTATTATGCCTTTCTTTACATATATCGCATCGAATTTTTGAATAACAATTATAAACAGTGTGATTATTTTTAAAGCATAAAAAACATTTCCTTTTCTGCTTCAGGGCATTTCTTTTTTCCTCGACAGATTTAATGCATTGCTCACTGTTATGTCTAATTCGCGAAGAATCACTTTGAAAATCGCAAAACACACAGCTAATTTCCTTTCCCCCTTCTTCTCCCACGCTTAATGCCAATGCAGCAGGATTTGTTTTTGGTTTCGAAAAGGCGCGCCATGAATTATGATCTTTATTGACGCCGTACTTCTTAATTAATTCACTTTTTTCTTCGTTCGAGCTTCGGAATAGCTGGGTTTTTTCTCTATTTTCAATCTCATCTCTTAAAAACTGCAAGAGTTTAAAGCAGTCCCATTCGTCATTTTTATTTTGCCTATTATAATCTAAAACTATACTATCGGGCATTAATTTCAATAAAATAGGAAACAAGACTCCCATAACTATTCAATTCTACTCCAGCTGTTTCGAGAGAACGAACCTGAAAATAACAAATATCACACAATTGACGCAATTCTTTTAACTGAGAACATGATTTAACAGGATGCATATTTAATAATTTATTTACATGAGATCTAACAATAATATCTTTCTGACCATATCTTTTTTTTAGGAGATCTATAGCAGTATCATAATTCGTTTCTGATAATGTTAAACCCTGAATCGAAACTAAAGCAGACCCTTTCAAAAATGATTTCAAATAACTGAATTTATCCGTTCTAGATAAATTATTATTTTCATGAATGGTTCCCTCAAATTGTCCCCAAAACTCTTGCCAATTTTCATATTTACCATCAAATGGTTCCAACGTTAATTTTGGCAATCGGACACTCGCTTCGTTTCGTACATTTGATACCGAGGGTACATTATTTATCGCTACAGCTGCTGACTTTGATACCGAGGATACATTATTTATCGCTACAGCTGCTGACTCTGATTTTAAACATGCATTTATTTTTGTTTTAGAAGATATAATTTTTTCTCTTATTTCTTGGCTTGAAATTACTTCTGCCTCTAACAGATCTAAATCATCGATATAACTTTCGATTTGTGTATCTAATTCATAAATTTGTTCCGATTTCTCACATAATAATTGAAGAAGCTCATTTAGTGCCTCTTTGTCAATTACTTCTAACAATAATTGCTCGTTAATCTTATTAAGCGTTCTCGTTAATAAACCCCTAATAGTTGAACGCATTCGTTTTAATTTATCGAGCATCAAAGCACGAGTAGTTTCATTAACCACATTTTGATTAGTA
This sequence comes from Parasteatoda lunata, assembly GCA_949128135.1. Lineage (NCBI taxonomy): Eukaryota > Metazoa > Arthropoda > Arachnida > Araneae > Theridiidae > Parasteatoda > Parasteatoda lunata. The sequence continues at coordinate 99,364,631 of OX421980.1, read as the reverse complement.
ATTGACATTTTAACTTTAAATATGTTAGAACAAAAATAATCAAAGATTCTCATTAGAATTAGAAATCAAATACTGCTATATTTCTGCTTTTATACCGAAATTATCATATCTAGTAGCGTGCCGGGTTTTTCGGCACCAATGTTAAATATTAATTTACTATGTCATGTCTATAATGAACTAATTTTAGGGAATTGTATAATAATTTGACTTACCTTGAGCAGGTTCTTTGAATATATATTTTATTTTATCACATAGACTGCACGAAACACACAGAAAAACAGGGAAGCAAAAATGTAACAAGAATTCAGGCGTCTGGTGACGCGCAACATCTTTCAGCGCCAGCAGCGGAATATTTCTAACTTAACATTAAAATTACAACATGAAATTTGATATGTACAGTCCGCAAAAAAAAAAAGATATCACCCTGAATAATTTTCGTTCTAATGATCGGATTTTCACGAACTAGGTGTCAATCTTAATGGTTCCTGGGGGTGACCTCAAATATAGTAATTAATTAGTGCTAGCTATTAATTAAGTTACGAAATTAGACACAAAAACGTACTTTCTCTGAATAAACATATATATATATTTTTTACATATTTGGATTCCTTATCTTCAAAATATAGGGGGTAACCGCAATCTGGGAAACGTGGTTCCCACAGTTTGGTCAGGAGAGCGATTCAAAGTTTGGACCCCTTAATGTTAATTTCACTTTTTGCGTTTTCAGTCATATTTCAAAAACTAATGAAGCAATTAAAAAAAATATTACACCCACTCATAAAACGAATTTATTCAAAGATAATTTCACGAAAAAAATAATTTTTAATAATTATTAATTATTTTTTATTATTTAATTAAAGTGAGGATGAAAATATTTTGTATTATAAGGTATGGATTTTTCTATACCATATTAATCTACATATTTTTCAATTGAAAAATCTAAAGTTTCAACTGTTTTTATTTTTTAGAAGATGAGAAGAATTAAAATTAATTATTTAAAAAATAATAATTTGGCGACAGTAGTATACCACGCGATATAAGCGGCGAAAGTGACGTCACAGTCAACCGGAGATTATTTCTGCCCGCCTGAAATCGAAACTTCGTCTGCAGCGTCATGGGGAGCTTATTTCTTTTTTTCTTAAGCCTAATATATTGTAGTTTCGGTTTCTGTTTTTAATTTAGTTTCGTTTTTTAAATATTATTTTCATTTATTAGTGTTTTGAGGGTTGCAACACTTATTATTTTTAATATTAGTTTTTAAGGATGGCAATACTTATAAACTTTGTTATTTGGGGTAGAAATTGTATATTATGAAGTAGTGACGTAATCTTTTATTACATAATACATAAATGATATCATGCTTTTACTCTAGTGGCGCCATCTATGTGGGAATAAAATAACTTTAAATCTATATTATTATTTAAATCTGTTTTTAATATTATTTATTAAATATAATTAAGGCTGAGGATTGACCTTATCATATGGTGATAAGAGATAACGATAAATAGAGGTAACGAGAGTAAAATTTTTCATTCATCATGGATCTTTTGAAGTTCAAACATCCCTTTACAGCTTTCCTCGCAGGTCCAACAGGTAGTGGTAAAAGTTATTTCCTAAAAAAAGTGATTGAAAACCAAATGATACAGCCTTTCCCAAAACACGTAGTATGGTGTTATGGCGTTTATCAAAAATTATATGATGAGATGCCTAATGTTGTTTTTCACGAAGGACTTCCATCCGATTTGAATCAATATTCTGATGCATTAATTGTGATTGATGATCTCATGAGTGAATTGGGAAATGATCCTCAATTGACGAAATTATTTACAAAATTTTCCCCGCCATAAATCTCTTAGTATTATTTTTGTGGTTCAAAACATTTTTCATAAAGGAAAGGAAATGAGAGAAATATCCTTAAATGCTCATTATCTTGTATTATTTAAGAATCGAAGAGATCAATCGCAAATTACACATTTAGGACGTCAATTGTATCCTCGAAAAGTTAAATTTTTTCAAGAATGTTATGCAGATGCCACATCAAAACCTTATGGCTATTTACTCATTGATTTAAAGTGTGATACCGAAGAATCTTTACGCATGCGTACTGGAATGTTTCCTGGAGATACTTATTATGTGTACCAACCTCGATAACTTCATTTCAACTGTGAATTTCAAGGAAATTAGATGTCAGCTTTAGTCATTGATTTTGAAGGTTTCCAACTTTCATCAGGGTGCTACATTGTTAAAGAACTTGCTTTTCATGCCGTGAAAGGTAATCCCATTACCGGAGTGTGTACATTCCGACCACCGTTCCCGTTCGAAGAACTTCCAACACAGCAGAAAATACAATATTCTTGGGTAAAAAGAAATATTCATCGAATAGATTGGAACCAAGGAGAATTTTCCTACATTAAATTTCATACTATTTTGACTTTTTTGTGTGATATGTATTCACAAATCTATGTGAAAGGACTCGAGAAACGGAAATTTTTAGAAATTCTAACCGGCAGAGTATTTTACAGTTTAGAAGATTTTGGCTGTCCTAAAGTAGATGAACTGATACCAACTTTTTCTTCGTGCACTATACATTCACCAGATTTTAAACATTGTGCTCTCGTTAAGGCGAAAGCATTTGGAGAATTTCTACAAGACCTATAAATAGGAGAAGCACTCGGAATTCAAATAATTTGAAAGTAAGATGTCCGTATGTAATGAGCGAACATTAGAGCTCATGAAATTGATCTCTAAAACTAAACATTGCAAGCCTCTTTTAAAAAAGTGTTCAAAAAGTGAAATAAAAACTTTGTGTGAGTGTGTATTGAATGTATTGTGTGGTAATATACCACTCACGAAATCTCAAAAAAATAAATTAGCTCCTCATAAAGAAAGTTTAAGAAAACTTTCTAAGAAGAAATTGCCATTGTATAAGAAGAAAAAAATTCTTGTACAGAAAGGAGAAGGATTTTTATCATTTTTATTACCTGCAGCTATATCTGTCATTAGTTCATTAATTCATGGTGTACAGTAAGAAATTTGTGTTGGTTCCGGAGGATAGAGTACAAGTAGCGGAACACTTATCACAATTGGATCAACAAATGAAAAATATTCTACAGAAAAAGGACTTAGCAGATGACGAGAAAGCAACTCTGTATTTACAAATATTGCAGAAGTATACGCACTTTTCAATTTCGAGACCGAATAAACCAGAGCCTCCAACCGATCAGGAGGAAATTCCGAACATAGCCGATCCTCTAGTAGAGTCCGCAGAAGAGATCTCTTCAAATATCAAAAAAGAAACTGAAGACTTGGAGGGAGAAATTCTAACTGTTGTTCCAGTTCGAATTCAAGAAAAAGCCAAAGATATGTATAAATTCTTAAAAAATAATGAATCTCTCCTTTGGAACGCTAAAGGTGAAATTATTTATGAAGATAAAGCTGTTCCTGGAAGTAATATAGTAAATCTTATCAATGACTTTTTGCGAAATAGAAAATCAGCTCCAGTGGGGAGAAATGTATTTTTAAAAACATTAAATGATGTTCAATTACCAGCACATTTAGATGTAAATAAAAAATTGTATAGTAAAAATAAAATTGTTAAGAAACCTATGATGTATGCCCGCAGAAGTGCTTGGGTGAAACTTTGAATAAAATGTTATTTATTTTATTAAAATATATTTTGTCTTTATTGATCATTTTTCACAGGTGAAAAAGTTTATATTATCATAAAAAAATTACACCCTTTAATAATTAATTCAATAAGTTTCAGAAAAATATATAGAATTTTCTGAAAAACTAGAAAATGTTTTGCAAAAACATAAATATTTTCTTAAAAGATAGAATTTTTTTTTACAAAAATAAAAATATTTTCTGAAATATTAGAAAGTTTCCCTCAATAATAAAAATATTTTCTAAGCAACTAGAAAATTTTGTTAAAAAATTTGAAATATTTTTACAAAACGTGCAAATTTTTAATAAAAAGTAAAAATATTTTTCTTAAATAAGAAATTTTTTTTGCAAAAACATAAATATTTTCTTAAAAGATAGAAATTTTTTATAAAAATAAAAATATTTTCTGAAATATTAGAAAGTTTCCCTCAAAAATTAAATTTTTTTCTGAAAATTCTGTTAAAAGAAAATAAAAATGTTACACTATTACCTACATAACAATATTTAAATGTAAAATTTTATAATAATGACATGAAAGACACTAGATTTAGTTTCATTCTTTTTATTTTCTAAACACAAATCTTACACCATATTTTTTCTTTACAAATTGATACATCTGAAAATCGTTTACATATAATTGATTTGAAATAAGATATAGAATAGCCTTGACAGCGTTTGAGTAAAAAGTAGATACAATATTGTCCACATACATTGGATGTAGGTGATTGAAACACTTTGGAATTCCATAGTACGTCCATGTAGGAAGTGGTTTTCACGTTGTAAAATCCGGGAGGCTTCCCATATGAGTCATAAAACTCTAACTGTCTTCGATCATTCACAAATAACGCTAGCCAGTGAGTCCCAGGTTGTGATGAGTCATCTGAATTCGTGATAGCACATGTGTTTTCTTGGAGATCCGGAAGCGTATCTCTTGAATATACGCCTTGAAAGTAAGGTGATGTTATCTTATCTTGCGATAAAATGTAGAATAGTTGCAATCCATCCATTCTTCAATTTCCGAAGTCGAATAAAATATTTCTTGACTTGTTAATTTCAATCAAATTTTCAAATTCGGCAAAAAACGATAACGCATACTGTTTTTTCTAGTGAGTTGGTAAATTTCAGTTCTAATCGCAAATTGCTATGCTTAATCAGATTTAAATGTTCTCCTGAACATAGATCTGGGGAGAGATTAAATCCAAATAATGTATTTCCGTTCTTGTAGTCTTCTCTGGAAATAAATATTCCTCTATCTTGACCCATTCGCTCCGTTCCATCAAATAGAGTTTGATAGGCACGAATGTATTGATTTTGTGAAAAGTTGAGTTCCAAGGGATTATGGGGGACGGGTTGCCCATCTACATACACTCCAATAAAATTTAAATTGAAATGTTCAAAATCAAAAGGAGATTTTGTGAATGTTCCATGAAAAGCTTCATTATCTACACAACCAATAATAACTTTTTTAGGCATTTGACCCGAAAATATATTTTCTTGAATAAAAGACATGCTCCCTTTTGGAATCGAATACACTTTGCATAGGACTCGATTAATGGGGTATTTTGCACTTGTTTTTTCGAGTGCTTTAGCATGACCAAGAAGCACTCCGGGGTTCACACGAACTTTTCGAATGAATAAAGAGACATGATCCAATACTACTTTAAATCCTTCAGATCCTTGTAGACAAAATTCTGGCTTGCTTCGTATTAGTTTTATTTTCAAATCCACTAAATTGAGTAAAAGACGATCTTGATGAAATAAATCTGAATGAATGCAGCCAATCATATCTACTGTTGCGCTTTCTATGAAAAAAGCAGTTCTTTTATTTAAACCATCCTCAGAATCTTTATAAAATAATTCAGCAGTTAATTGAGATGTTTTGCTATCATATCCATGGTTTAGGAGTGTTTCAATATAGGCCCTATAGGGATAGGTATTACTTGAATTGGAAACTATACGTTCGTTTAAAGATACATCTACTTGAGAAAATAATGAATGTAGAAATAAATTCACAGGTCCTATAACATCATCTTTAGCGATAGCTGTATTGTTCGCTTTTGCTATTTTTGCTTTCACATACAATAGTGTTTGACTGAGATCTATGTAATCTTCCACACTTCCAGAGACGTGAAACTCTACGGGAGCATTATCAAAAACGTTAGAAAGAGGATGAAATTGTATCCATTAACCATCTTGGATAACTGTTTGAGTTCCAGGTAAAGTAAAAAGTTCCAATTCCGATTTTACGCGCTCAGGAGAATCTTTCAACAAAAATGCCATCTTATGGATCAAGAATATCACGTCCACTCACTTTGCGTGCTTTGGATGAAATGAATCTTTTTTGCTTCTTACGCTTCCTTTTATAGTTTCCTTTCCCGACCATAGACTGCACTTTATCAATAGCTTTTTGTGCTAGATGTTTTCCATTTTCTTTAGTTCTTGTTTTGACGGCTTCCTCAAAGTTTTCTCCAGATAATACATCAGATGCTACTCGAGTTCCTGTTTTTAAAACTTCTTTTCCAATAGTTTTACCACCTTTTACTAAAAAGGGTAGTGCTGCTCTAAATAATCGACAAAATATACCACCAAGTCCATAGCCCTTTTGGAAATTAATACCTTTATAATAGGGCAACCCCGAGCCAATTTGACTCGCATAATGATCTTCAAATTTTTCAGCACAACAAACGTACGGTACACTCATCTTGACGTCTTCTCTTCAAATGAATGTTTCAAAAACGCATCGTACTATTTATAGTATTTGTCTCATGCGGAAATGTAAAACTATAATCACTTTACCACTTTCAAAAGGTACGAAATCACCCGAATTCAATCTGAGCTCTACTTGAATAGTTTGAAAGGAGTGCCTCGTTAAAGGTAAGTATTGAGGTCTATCATAATACTGACTGATTGTTTGACCATCATATCCTTTTATTCGAACGATTCGTAGTAAAGGAGCTTGTGTATCTCCGACAATTTGTGGAGAAATTAAATCTGAGTAGACGTAAAAAACGGAAAAATTAGACCACGCGCCAGCCACAAATTCGCTTTTCCGGTTACCTGTTATGACTGTATCACGTTGGAATCCTAACAATTCACCTAACTTTTCTAAATGAATGCTGCACCCTTGAACGGCGTTAATTTTTACTCGTTTCGTAGCTTTATTGAAATTTATTGTAAACCGACTTGGATTTTTAGGTAAAGCAAGTTGTATAGCTGATACAATATCGAACATTGATTCATAACACCCCACATCAATTGTTTGCTTAACAGTCGATGCGATATTACCATTACTAATCGTGTATCGAAAATAATTATTAGTTTCATTAACGTTCAGCCAAGAATGCGGATAGATGATTTCAGATAGGCCTACTTCCCATTCATCTTTTAGATTAACTGGTATCGGTAACTGCGTCTTAAAATGAGAGATTTTGTTGTTAGGAAAAAACTGCATGGAGCTATCCGAGGGTAACGTCACGTAGAAAGACATTTTCGAGAATGAGTCTTCAGAGGTTAACTTTCATTATTTATACTTTTTGAATATCACTCACCCAGGCATTAAACTTTTCAGGATAGCCTTAAAATTTAACAAAATATTCTGTGTTTCCTCCTTTCTTTCTCTTTTTGATAACTTTTTCTACGGGATAATAACCCGAGTTGACTACTTTTTGTAATTCTTCTGCATAAAAAGTACCTTCTATTGCTTCATTCTTTAAATCTTTTAATTTATACACTATGGGATTTCGATGAATTATTTTATTTACGACAAATAATTCTCGTGTCCAATTATATTCATATCCTTTCTCAAATGTAAGTTTTGATTTACTAATGCGAACAGTGTCACCGACTTGAAAAACAGGGTTATCAATATTCACCTTATCGCTATATAAATTATTCCATACTTGGTTTTGATTATCTATAGTCACTGAGGATGGTTCCATTTTTATACTTCTATGCTTTGTATGATTATAACTATGGATTAATTTAGAAAGGACATCAATGTATTTTTTAGTATTAAACTCTGTAAAGTATTTCCACATCTTAGTTTTTAAAGTGCGATTGAATCTTTCAACAATACTTGCTTTAGTTTCATTATTTGTTGTAAAAAAAATGAACTCCTATCTTTTTTAGATATTGCTGCACAAGTTTATTTGTAAATTCCGTACCTTTGTCTGACTGTAAATTTTCTTGTTTTCTTTCTTCAAAAATAGATTTTAAAGCAGACAATATATTTTTGACTGATTTGTCTTTTACAGGAACAGCCCAAGCAAACTTTGAGAAACAATCTATACAAGTTAACAAATATTTGAATCCATTATTAAATTTTGCTAAAGATTGCATGTCCACTAAATCAATTTGAAATTGTTCATCTATACCTCCAACAATCACTCTATTACGTTTTAATTTGTGCTTCACAGGTGTATGTAAAGTATAGGAATCTTTAGTCTCTAACCATTTCTTAACGTCACTTTTCTTCACTTTACCTTCACAGAATCATAAATAGCATTTACACCTCCAAAACTACCAGAATGTTCTGGATCATTATAAACGGATGATAACAAATTATCCATTATATATTAAAATTAAATCAAAATCAATAAAACTCTGCTGTAATTTTGTTACTTGCTAAGCTTTAAGAATTTTTAAAAAATTACAACTGAATCTAACTATTACAAAATATATATTTTAAAAATGCTGGTAAGCAAGAAACATTTCATTTAACTATTTAAAATCCTTATCTTACATGAATATTTCAAAATTATCCAAACTACATTAATAAATAGCGATAATAAAGATAAACATTCTGGCAAAAGCAATACCCAGCCAACTGAAAGAGAAAAATGTCTAGCAGTTGAAATAGAAAAAAAAATCCAATTGATATCTGAAATAGATGCACTTTTATACTATTTATGCAAAAGTAAACAGAAAACAAGTTTAGTTAAATTTAAAATGTTTTATTAATTCTAATAGAATGCAAAAAACTATATACTTATATATATTTTAAAAATAATACTGCAGTATACATTTGTACAATATTGTTACATATCCATAGATTTGAAAACATGTTCGTTGTCTTCAAAGTATTCATAGGTATAAAGAGGACAAAGAACAGATTTTGTATCACTCCATACACTTACTAAATTAATGTTTTTCAAAAACTCACTGGTCACATAAGAAATGGGTTTTAAGAGTAAAAGTTTTTGGTTAACAAATAAGTTATCGTAAAACCTCTTTGCTAAATTCATAACATGGATGGATAGTGCAATTGAATTGAATGTACTTTCTTTGTTTGCCCACAATTCCTCAGCTATCGTAACTGGTTGTTTCAATCCGCCTTCCTTCAAAATTTCGCACAATGTATTTCGTAAAATTTGCGACGCAAACTCCTGTCCATGGCTAACGTCCAGTGATGGAGGTAAAGTTTGGTCAATTGGCATTTCACGAAATTGCATATAAGCCTTTGTAATGTAACTTGAAATAGGTATTCCAGTACACAAGAAGAAATGTCATCATAATTCGAAATCATTTCGATCCAATGAGAAAATGTTATTGTTATTTTCCTAATTGTGATCTTTCGATCAAGGCCACAAATATAACGTTCAAAATGAAAATCAACGAAATTATCACTTGTAATCCTTAATTGTCCTTCAGGAATGTATGCACAGTTTAGCTCACGTTTTGATTTAGGAACTGAAGCTATTCCCATCAGGTACTCAATCCAATAATCAGGTTTCAAAGTAACTCCTTGTTTTGTGGGGTAATACTTTTCTCCGTACTTGTTGTATCGTCTCAAATGTACGACAACACTTTTGTTGAAGCTGCTGACTATTATAAACACATTATCTCCAAGGGGAAAGACATTGTCTGGCATGTTGCCTTCAACAAGGACAGCATTCACCTGAAAATGAAAAAGAAAATGAGAAACATAAAGCAGGTGACACTTAAGAGGTGGCATACTTTAATAATCAACAATACAGACAAAATAAATTTTATTAAAAAAAAGAAATTCAACTTACTTTTGAATTATCCGTTCGGGATTTTTTGCAAACTTCTTGTTCAGAAACTACTTGATCACATTTTCTTTTATCCATAATAAGTTAAATTCAGTTATAATATCTCTTTCTTGGAAAAAAAAGTCCTTTGTAAAAGTTATGGTAATCAAATACGAAAATCGAATATAGACTCCTCGAAGCAACGTCTGAAATAACAACTGGTTCAAACTAAATACTTACACATCAAGTTTGGTTGCCAACACTATAAAGTAAAATGTTGATGTCCAATCACTAAATAGTATTCAGTATTAATATGAATAGAAATGAAGCAAAGAGGAAAACGTCACTTGTTTAACAAGTATTAAACTTTCTCCTATCGGTGAGATCCTGTTTCTGAAAACATACGTCATGTATCCGAGATTACGCTTGATAAATCGTGTCAGAGCAGGATACCCTTATCATAACCAGTCGTGATGTCAGTTCGTTATCTCTTATAACCACATGGCATACGTGTGCAAGTTGTCTCTCGCAGCCATCCAGAGAAAGTTATAATAGCATTAAGAGGGGGCAGATATAGTTATTTAATAGCTGTCAAAGGTTAAGTGAAAATTTATCGATGAAAATGAAGGCTGATATCGATATCGAATCCTTTTTATTTATACACGTGTTCAGAATACAAAAGTTAAACTTATTTACACATATCTAACCAAGCATTCGTGGGTCAGTGGTTACGATATCCAACTACTGACCCGCGAAGGCTTTTTGGTTGGCGTGAGTTCGATCCTCAGCCTTAATTATATTTAATAAATAATATTAAAAACAGATTTAAATAATAAAATAGATTTAAAATTATTTTATTCCCACATAGATGGCGCCACTAGAGTAAAAGCATGATATCATTTATGTATTATGTAATAAAAGATGACGTCATTACTTCATAATATACAATTTCTACCCCAAATAACAAAGTTTATAAGTATTGCCATCCTTAAAAACTAATATTAAAAATAATAAGTGTTGCCACCCTCAAAACACTAATAAATGAAAATAATATTTAAAAAACGAAACTAAATTAAAGACAGAAACCGAAACTAAAATATATTAGGCTTAAGAAAAAAAAAGAAATAAGCTCCCCATGACGCTGCAGACGAAGTTTCGATTTCAGGCGGGCAGAAATAATCTCCGGTTGACTGTGACGTCACTTCCGCCGCTTATATCGCGTGGTATACTACTGGCGACAAAGAAGAAATAATTAAATGGGGCGATTAATATTAAAATGTGATAAATTTACGAAGAACTTGATTTAGCGCGCGTGGCATGAAATTTCATTCATATTTTTTTCGCTAATAATCGCTTGCTAATCTTTTTATTTTTATTTTTTTAAAACTATAAAATACGATGTTTCTTTTTTAGCCCTCTAAAAATCTATTTGAAATTTAGTAAAGAAGTTTGAATAAAACATTTTATTGAATAAAAGACATTTTATTCAACGAATGTCGAGTTTTATAAAAGCATGCTTCTGATAGAATATACACCAGATTGTGCTTATTTAATGTGATTATTTTTTAGTTTTTTTTTCTCAATAACTGATACAATTACAATAATATACATACGTATGAATAGAATATTTATCAGTTTCTTGAATATATTTTTTATAAATATTAATAAAAATGCGTAGTAAACATATTTAAGCATATCTCACATCATCGCAAATTTCTCAACATCTTATATGATCAATTCTACAAATAAAATCCAATTAGGCAGTCAAGAAAAAAAAATGTAGGGGGGGGGGCACACTATTTCTACATGAATTTTCTTCTTTTTTACTCCCTAAAAAGGCAAGAAAAAATCGTGAACATGAAATTTTTTCTTTGTGACATACTTTATAATGTGACATACTCTTTCTGACAAACTCAGATAAATCTGAGCCATTTATTCAGATAAAACGATTTTTACATAAATATAATATTATTATGTCTCTCTCTATTCTAGTATAAAAATTGGTGTTTATATGTAGAATTGCTCATACGAGCAATTCTACAAATAAACGCAAATTAGGCGGCCAAACAAAAATTAAATTTTTTTTTGGGGGGGGGGATAAGGGTGTGAAAATTGGGGGGGGGTGAAGAAAAAATTTCATGTTCACGATTTTTTCTTGCCTTTTTAGGGTGTAAAAAAGAAGAAAATTCATGTAGAAATAGTGTGCCTCCCCCCCCCCCCCATTTTTTTTTGGCCGCCTTATTGGCGTTTATTTGTAGAATTGCTCATATAACGTGTTACTCTTAAAAGTAATTTTTTAATCAACTGTCCGGAAGTGTTTTGCAGAACTATTTTACCAACTATTTAATTAAATTTTAGCATTTTTAAAAATTTTATTCTTTACCCTACTACGTTTATTATTTCTTCATTAATATACTAATCAATTTTTTTAGTACTTTAATTTAGGTTTTCTTTAAAGTAAAGTTCCTTTCTAAACTATAGTCAAGTTTTTTTAAAAGAATTATTGTCTGCTAGCTAAGAATAAAACCTTGTTAAGAAATTAAAAACATTCCGCTGTTTAAAATTATTTAATGCAAAACAGCTGATTATTTTCTAAGCATACTATTTTTTTCGAAAAAAGAATATAAATCATTAATTGTCTTTTTTTTTCGTTTTGTTTTGTTTTGTTTCTTGTGACTTCAACATAGATTATCTAAAATAGTGTTGATGTTTTGTAAGTCACTACAAAGAGTATAAAGATACCGAACATAAAAAGCTGTCAAATACGTAGCCAAAATTTTTAAGCGTCTTAAAATATCTCAGTATCTTAAATTATTCTTTCTTTATGATTCTATGTAGATTTTTTTCCGGATAACATACTAAACTATTTTGTTTAATTTTTTACATTAGCACGATTCCCAAGATATTATTGTAGTATAATTTGTTATCAGGAACAATGCCTTATTTTCAAAATACAAAATACTTGCAGGAAATACTAAAAATTGAAACTTGTAAGAAGATTCCGAAGCCGTGCGAATTTTAGAATCATCTGATTTTTAAAAAAAATGCAATAAAAAATACGCAATTTCCGAACTTATTTTGATTAAAAATGAAAAAACTAATTTAAAAAAAAAAAAAAACGTGGAAGGAAGGCTAACATACTTTTTACAGTACAGACTGAGAAAACCAGTTTTTCCTATATTTCGTCAAAAGAGGATAAGAATGACTCCAAGGGACCTACTCAATAATTTCGCTATTTCCAGAATGAAATCTGTTTGATCGAAACATATTTTTTTCAAAATTTAAACGAAGAAAAAATTAACTTTTATTATTTATCTAAGCTTATTCCATTTATTTAATGATAGCGGTATCAAGGTTAAGGATGCGATGGAAGCCCGTTTACTATTATACTATAAATGCGTTAAATCATGTTGCTTAAATTAAGCAAATTATTTTAAGCAAATTATTTAATAATTTTAAGCAAATAAGGGTGTAAAAATAAACTCGATCAAAATACTCCGAAAGTATACCCTAAAATATTTGTAGAATAAACTTTGGAATCTATATATACAGAATACCTTTTCAAACAACTTCGAGTGGAACGGAAACGCTAACTTGTTTAAAATAGTTGTCCTAGTAACTATTAAATTTCGATTCCTGGTGCTAGGGGACATACCATTTTCACATTCGACTTTTGAAATTTCAATGGTAAACGGAATTTTTTTATGTCCTTAAATTAAAATGTTAAGGCTTGCAGCAAAAAAAAAAATAAATAAATAAATAAAAAATAAAAAAAAATTGTACTGCATTGATTTTTTTACAAAGTAGTGAATTATTATTTTTTCAATCGAACAACCTGTGCCTATAACTTAAGTAAAACTTATTTTAATATCGAGTGAAATAATTTAATACGTTGTGTAACTAATTAGATAATCCCAAGAAACTGAATCGAAAATATAGAAACTTCATTGATTTAAAAAATAATAGATGATAATAAAAATAGACATGTTTTGAGCGTCCAATAATAAAAGTCACAAGTTATTCAAGCTTGACAAGTTTTGAGAAAAGGCGATTATATTTGAACGCTCGAAACATGCCGACTTTTACTTCCCTCTTCATATTTTTTGAAGCCAGTTGAGTTTTCATCATCAATTCTACTGTTTTACATTTGGATCTTGATCATTATTTTGATAAGGATTTTACACTCGTTAAAGTAAGCATATGCATTTTCATATTTTAACAGGGTTTAGGTGGTCTGTAAAAACGTAAGAGCATCAATATTGTAAAAGTTATATTTAACTTTCAAATTAAAATTTTGAAACCAATTATTTTGAGTTAATGAAATTAAATATTTTATCTTTTAAGTTTTCGTGCCCCATTTCAGTATCTTAAGGACCGTACAAGCTCTGTTTAAAAGGAGAGTATCATATCAGATATATATATATATATATATATATATATATATATATATATATATATATATATATATAAACAAAAATAATCATAGCAGCAGTATTTGGGGGTAAATGTAGCTAATCGCAATTGATGAATATACTGTGCGTTATTTTATGGTGAATTTGCGAACGTAAGTTTCTGAATGTATCGAAGCATGAGATGCTATTTGCTAATCATCTTTATCCAAAGAAAACCTTGTAATCTAAATATCTAGCAGAATGAAGCGATTTTTAAAACAATGATTCATACAATATGCAACATATTATTTCAATATCTTATTCTTAAACATAACATATTTCAATGTTTTTAAAATACCACTAAACATTCAGCAATTCCTTGAGTTATAGAAAAAAGAAATATCGTAAATTATAGAAAAACTTGTGAATGTGCATTAGAATTACTATACAATATACATTTTATTTTTCAAGCACTTTTTTTCCTTCAAATTTTCTTGCCTTAAGACTCGATTAAAGCTGTAAAAATGATTATCCTTAAAATTTTGTATATAGCCATAATAAGTTAAGTTAATTTGATTTTAGTATGAAATCCTCGAATAAATATAGCAAAAACAACATAATCTAAATAATATCAGATAAAAAGTTCATGTATTTAAATTCTAAAAACTTAGAAAATCATAAATAATTTATAAATCGATTCAAATTTTTTTTTTCAAGGGAAATTAAAATAAAAAAAATTTGCTTTTTGGACAGAAATCAGCTTAAAAATTGTATATTGCCTAGAACATTCGAGATATTTTTATTAACTATTAATTAAACCTCTCCGAGCAATCACAGAACATTATTTCAAATTTTTTTACTGTCAGAGCTTGGTTGCTTAGCAACCTAGTAAAATTAAGCATTCTTTTTTTGAGTCCCGCAGTGGACTGATCGTTAAGACACGGTTCCCAGCAGATCACCGAAGTCAAGCATCACTGGCTGCGGTCAGTGTGCGGGTGGGTCACCACTTGGATCAGTCTGCGTAGGGACCGAGGGTGTGCGGTATTGGTCCTCGTTAAACTGTGCTACCGTAAAGTGCTCGACTTCGCGTGCAGGTCGTTGGGCTACCGAAGCAGTGGTGCCATCCCCTCTGCAGAGGATCAAAATTGTGATGGCATGTCTTCGGATCTTCCTCAGGGATGTTTCCCAGACCGTCGCCAATAGCCCATTGTGCAGCTCTAGTGCGACGTAAATAAAACTACAACAACAACAACTACAATCTTTTTTTGAATTAGTCAATGGGTTATCTTAAAATATTAATTTGCACTGGCCACTTTTTCTTTCGGTTTTCTGAACTATCGCCAAATATTTAAACCTTTATTGCGATCCTATTTACCACCCAATTTTTTCAAAATTTTCTCTCCCCCCCCCCCTAATTCAAGTGTCTCGATGCCAAATATGTAAAAAAAAATATATATATATATATATATATATATATATATATATATATATATATATATATATATATATATATATGTTTATTCAGAGAAAGTACGTTTTTGTGTCTTATTTCGTTACTTAAATAATAGTTAGCACTAATTAATTAGCCTATTTGGGGTAACCCCCAGAAACCATTAAGATTGACAACATGCATGTTTCTTGAATTGTGTCAAATTAATAAAAGTCTTCCTTAACGCGTTTACCATACATTTTGATGAACCTGGTTGAAATTATCTGCTGGAGGATGTTTAATAGTGAGATGCAAAATAATTACAAATTTTAAGAAATCCAATTAAAATTAATCTTTAAACTGTTAACAACATTGTAGACTCACCATATTATTCTACCCTGCAGTTTTGTCAGATAAATAAATTCGTTTTGATGATTTTAGTTATATTTTTTCTAACTTCGATTTAAGTTTCACAAAAATTTTATTTTTTTTTCAATTAGTGATTTTTGAACTTTTATGTATTGGCGATGAAAATAAAAATTGAGCCAAGTTGTTATGGAATTATTGGTATGTATAGGTACCTCTCACTAGAGCTGTACATTGGCGACAGTCTTTGAAACATCCCCGAGGATGATCCGAAGACATTCCATCACAATTTTGATCCTCAGCAGAGGGCATAGCTCCTTTGCTTTGGTATCCTGACGACCTACGCGCGAAATCGAGCAAACGGTAGAACAGTTTAACGAGGACTGCTGACCCTCAGTCCCTACAAAGATTGATAAAACTGGTCACTCACCCGCTCGGTGTTGCTTGACTTCGATGTTCTAATGGGTCTTTACGATCAGTCCATTGTGGGACGGGGAATGATTGTTATATTATAGTTGTATAAATCAATTTAATTATTATTTTAAGTATTTTTAGGTCGAAATCACTATAAACTGAATATACATATAAGGCACGCAAAAAGTATTCAAGTTAATAAGAAAATCTTTTAGTTTCAAAAAATTACGTCCTCTCTTATCTAATATTTCAATAGTGGTATGTATGAGTATATAGCATAAAAGAAACTCATAAATGCGATTAAAAAATAAACTTTAATTAATAAAATTTGATTAAATCTTTTTTAATTATTTTCAATTATATAAAAAAAGAGACATTTTAAATTTGAGCACTTTTTTAATAGTGTAGTATATTTTATATAGTGTTCACATTTTTGTCACAAAAATATCCCACATAACTCAAACAATAACATAATTATGTGTCTAACCAAAGGGGAAGCTATATTAAACTCTTATCGGGTACTCCAGCGGTTAGAGCTGTGATTTCCAAAAACTATGCAAGGGCACTTCCGTGTGCCGAATTCTTAAAGTGTTCCACCAAATTTTAGAAATGAAATAGTGAAAACTATGAAGCTTTTTTTAATTACGAGTAAAGTTTAAATTAAAGAAAAGTATATATATATATATATATATATATATATATATATATATGGGTGATTCTCACGAAATATGACAATTCGGACCAAAAAATTTCTTAAAATTTAAAGTTTATATCTTATAGACAGCAGTGTAGTTTATTGACATTTGCTCGGGAAAAAAAATAAAATAGAAATTCGCCAAATTTTGAGTGGCAGGAAAATGACATATTACCTTAGAAGTTTAAAAAACAGTCATTTTAAGTTAATAGTAAGTAACTCAACTTAAGTCTTTATGTTAGATGGACCATAAATTGCTTAAATTTATTCTTTTCATCCACTGTAGAAAGAATCAAAAATTTTTGTTGTTGCTGATATGTACAGAATAAAATTGTGGATAATAATCAATCATTAAATAAATAAATAACTTTGATTACATTCAATCATATTACAATCATACATAAACTTGGTATTGGGTTAATATTTGCTTTCCCTCCTTACAGTATTAGCAGTTAAAAAAATTTCTGGTAACACTTCAATGTCCTGGCATTCCTAAGCCAGGAAAATGACAGCCAGGATAATGACAAATTCACCATTTTATAGCATATAACTTTACTTTAATGAAATATTTTGGCCTAAGACGTTTATATTCTGTAGAAAACAACAGGATTTCTTAAAATAACTCAGATAAATCTATGTAGTTTATGCTATTACTGGTTTCAAGAAGCCAGGAAAATGACAACACAAAAACCTACTCACCTTGAAAAATTTTTTGAAATAGATTTTGAACCAGAAAATTGGTTCTTTATTTATGCAACAAGACATGTTCATATAGGAGGGTATCTAATCAATCTATTAACACAAGATATTGATTGCTGGCTCTATCTATTTTGGTTATAAACCACTAAATAAAAGTAGCCAGGAAAATGACAGATTTTCTTGGGACAAACAAATTATTGACAGAAAAAATTAATTTAAACGAAGTTTTTGTAAATAATACCCTCTGCGTATATTCTGGAAATGCTTACACCGGTTGAGATAAAAAAATTTAGATATTGAAAAATTTATAAGAAGTTTTGAAGCTAGTTATTATTGGAAACATTGTTTGGGACATGCCGGGAAAATAACATTTTGAAGTTCAATTAAATTTTTAACTATACAAAACAGTCAATGCTAGTGCAAAGTTATTTTAAAATGCTAACAGCAATGTTATTTAATTATTTTTTTTTTAAAAAAAGTTCTTTTAGTATTATAGTATTTGATCTTGGAGCAAGGGACAGTGAATTGTCATATTTCGTGAGAATCACCCATGTATATATATATAAATAAAAAGAAAACAAAAAAAAAAAAACTATTAAGCTATGCGAGGAAAAGAAAACAATATAAGAACTACACAAGTCGAAAGAGCTAATTAATCCTTTAATACACGTGTTTTTGTCGTACATATTATTTTATTTTACATTAAAAATTATTATCATAAACTATTTTACAGTGTATTATAGGTAAGTAAAAAATTTTTAAATTAATTCTTATCTTTGTGTGCCGTTAATTTTCGAAATCGTTAAATCGAATCGAATCGAATCGAATCGTTATCGAAATCGTTATCCAAGACTAAAAAAAAAAAAAAAAAAAAAAAAAAAAAAGAAGAAGTTGAGAATCACTGTACTATAGAGCATTGGAGTACAGTAAGTATTATAGAGCATTGGGGGAACCGGGTTTCGATAGCTAAGTACCTGCGTGAGAAGTGTGAGAATTGAATGTTTTGTTGTCGGTCGCTGAGCAATACCTAGGGTACAGGGATTTTTTCTCCTTTAGATGTATGTCTAAATTGAGCCATCTCACCCTAGCGGTGCTCTCTTGTCAAATGAAAGGCACTTTTTCCTAATTTAATTCACAAAGCCAACAGCTACTGTCATTCAAAACAATAACGAATAACCTTAAAGTGCCAAAGCAGAGGAGGATGTTTCCCAGACCGTCGCGCAGCGAAGTAAATAACAAGGATATTTAAGTGACCTCTTGAGATATTTCAAGTAGTTCTTCAATTATTTCCCTCTTACTGTACTGCACTAATCACAAAATTATGAGCTTCCTTCAATTTCACGATTGTTATAAGAATGCCTCAATTTTTTGCTCTCAACTTTTGACCAACATTAATTTTTTATGCACCTGGTGTTATTTTATCGATTCTCTTCTTTGCAGAATATCCATTTAATTGGGTACTTCAAGAAGACCTCGCATACGCACACATGTGACCTATGACGCCTGCTAATCTTTATCAGCAAAATGACGTGTTAAGTTTGAGCTAAGTTTTTCTATATAAGTTAGACTGTTAATTAACGTTAAGTTAATTAAATTCAGAGCCGTATCGCAAGTCGGTAATTCTTTCTCGTCTTTTATTTAACTTAGATTTACTATTTGCTTATGTATTTTATTGTAATCGTGATATATTTTTGTATTGTGTACCTGGCAACTTCGATGCATGATTAGGTTGTTTATGTTTCACATGGCTGCGTGAATGTCTTTGTGTTAAGTCTTTGTGTAAATATATACTGAAAGAATTTAGAATGTGTCACTTAAGGGAATTGATACTTGACTGGCTTGGCTTACTCGAAATGGAATGGAAGGAACAGTTGCAAACGTAAGCAAATGTCACGTTTCAACAACCAATCAGGATCGAGATACCCATACTACGTCACTTGCTGGTATCCCATTGAGTGCATTCTAAAACCTTTATTCAGTTGCATTCACTTGGAAATGAGCATGGTATAAGTTTTTAGTACATGATTTTAAGATTATGGTTTAAAACGATTTTAATACGAGGACTGACATTAATGACTGCCACCTAGAAAAACTAAATATTGTTCGAATTATTTTATTTTAATGAAATCATTTCCAAATTAAAAAAAAAAAATACTTTAGAAGTTACTTATGTAACACATACAGTTTTTGCACTTATTCTTTCTTTTTTATTTTCAGATATGGTTCGTCAAGAGTAAAGAATTCTCAGTTTATTCAAGAACAGAAAAATAAATATCAAAGGCAACTTCGACTACTAAATCGGAATATTTATTATCGGCAGATAACAGGAAGTATGATACATTTATTCTATTTATTTTTATAACCGTCCTTCAACAGCAGTTTTTTTGGTTTATGACTACTAATGTTCAACTCCGGACTCATGTAATTTTCTACCCAATCGAGAAGACAAGAGAACTTCTGGATCAAATATTGGAGTAAAAAAATTCGTGGAAGACTTTTTGATGGAACTAACCCACATTTAAGTTACATGTCGAAGAAAAACACAAAAGCTTTCCACGGTTAGCCTTTCGATAAGAGAACCCATGATCCATCTACCACTGAAAATATTTTACGTCAGCACTGTGGTCGATGCGAGCCGGGTCCGGAATTCGTATCGACCAGCGAGATTCGAACCCGGTTCACCTGATTGAAACGCTCTATACCCTGAGCCACCACGGCTCGGGGTGGTATTACAGTGGAACCCCTACTTTACGTTTTTCGTCGGACGAACATTAAAAAATGCACGAAGCAGGAAAACGTAAAATTTGGGGAAGAAAATAAAACATATTTTTTTAAAAGATTGACACTAACGAGATGACAGTTAGAAAAAATGAGTAATCTTTATTTGTTTTTAGATACAATTTCAACAATATCCCTCACAACGCTTCATATTTTTTGAAAATTTGGTTTACATTTGCAGATACATTTTGTTTCAGAGTTATGTTTTGAACTCTCCGGTGGTCGATACTTCATCGTTTTCACCGCTATCATCAGGAGCAGACAAAAAATCAGATATTGAAGGATGTTATTGACTACGCACTTTTATTTTGAATGACCAATGCTCCCATTGGATACCTGAATTATTAAACCCATTTAAAATTAATTCTAGTTGAAACTGTCTAACGCTATAGAAATTAAAATCAGAGCTTCCAGAACATTTATTTTTGCTTTCGAAACATCTTGTAAGTCACCGAAATCAAGAAAAAAACAAACCACTTGCTTAATGTTCTTTCCATTATCCCAAGATTCAAAGATTGAAATTAGTTGGAAAAAAATCTCAAATGATACAATATAAGCTCCCATACGTGCCATCTCACCATCATTTCTGATACTGAATCATGTTGGGGAATCTGACAGAAGAACACTAAAATAGAATTGAACGAATGTTAGAAAAGATAGCTAGTAAACAAGCCTATATTTTCTTTCTTTTTAAATAAAGAAGAAGAAAAAAGAATCGAAAAAAATACGTGCGAGCTTTATAGAGAAAATATGATGATCTGTTAGAAAAACGTACACAAAATGAAAACGAAAGTAAGTTAATAGTAGATAATTTTAGAGTGTCTGTATTGAAAAGAGGGATGACAATATCCAAGAGCGCATGCGCTGCCGTGATATTTTTGTCCAACGGGATTGCCAGATGATACACCGAAATTGGCGCCACTTGCTCATTTGGTGTTATTCTGAAGGTTCTGTTATTCTAAGAGTATATACTAAAGTATCAATAATATAAACTTTAAGATTGGAAAGCACATGATATTACAGATTTTTTAAGAAACATTGTAAGAAAAATTAGCATCTCACATTGTTAAAAAATTAATGTCAATGAAAAAAAAAAAGACTCATGAAAAGACTTCAGATTTCAATAAATGCCTTAAATAAAATATAAAAATTAATAATGATTATGTTATTCATTTCAGAAATAATAATTAATAAAACAAAGTACATAATTCATTATTATTCATTACTTTTTCAGGAAAAAATTATCGCATATTCACCTAAAAAGGTATTGCTTATTTCAACAAATTGTAAACAAAAATTTCGATAATTAGTTGAGATTTAAAACTAACTAGCATTTAATCAAGTTAGTAACGAAAAGTAAACAAATGCTACTTGGCGAACATTGTAACCCGCCAACATTTCAAAGTAATATCGCCAAACACTGCACTTTTGAAGTTTTGATAAAAAGATGCTCAAGTCTTAAAATTTATAAGTAATTTAGATAGAAATTATGTTTATTAAAAGTAAATACATTTATTCTTATGTAATCATTAGTTATTTCATCACCTTGTTCCCTTTACAATGAGATAAACAAAACTTTATATGCATGCAAGTAAGTAATAATAAGGATAAATTCAAATAACTAATGTAACTATGAAGTTTCTTATTGAAAAAAAGTAAGTAATTAACTTGCATTTATTAATTCAGAACATAAATTTTTTGAGGCAGAAAGTTTTCACTCCGTGTAATTCCAATGGCAAATTTTCTACTCCGGCGGTAAAGTTTTTCTTTCCACCAATCAGGAATCCCTTGTCCACACTCTAGCACTCTAGATAATGTCAAGCAATCAATATAGATAAATTTAGATACAAAAAAAGATTATTTTTTTAAATACTTTTAAAAAATAACTTTAATAATTTTTCTTCTCTTGTGATTATTTTTTATTACTTTCCATATTTTTTCAATATTCTATCTTATTTTATGAGTTCTATATACTTGCTGCTTATACGCAGTTAATAAAACTGTAACTGTATAACTGTATAAAACTGTATAACTTAAAATTATACTGTATAATATTATTAGCTTGCTCACATCCATTTTCAGGCCCATGCAATGATATTAGCAAATTAAACGTGCTTCAGTATTGCAGTAAGAACGTGCCATAAGAGATCACTTTATTTATGCTTCTGTTTTCATATTTGGTAATCTGGCAATCTTATTACGAAAATATTTTAAACTTTCTTGATAGATAATAAAGCCAAAGAAAAATAGCCGTGCGATGGAGGAAAGCGCTTTCAGCCAACTTTCCTATGAACAGAGGCGTCCCACAAGGATCAGTTCTTTCCTCGTTCCTCTTCATGATATACATGTCTGACCTGCATCCCATCCTCCCAGGTGACATATCTTGCCTTATATTTGGAGACGATATCTAGCTTATAGCAATCGCTGAAACCGCTTACGAAGTAAGACATAAGATGCAATTTTCACTCCACCTAATTCAGAAATGGTGCAACGATTGGAGCCTTGAAATTGTTCCAGAAAAAAGCGCCGTCATCAATTTTTCTAGAAGACGCTCAGGTGATAACTTCTGTTTCAACATCTTCAATAAACCCATTTCTTGTGTTCAAAATCTCCGAATTCTCGGGCGTCACTTCTCCAGTAACCTGAGCTTCCACCATCACTTCAGACTATTAAAACAAAAAATTTTAAAGGAACTCTCGCTCTTCACTGTATCTCCACAACCCGTTGGGGAGCTCAGTCAGAACATCTTCTTCAAATTGTCAACTCATGCATCAGAAGTGTTTTAGACTTCGGTAGTCACATCTTTACCTTCTCAAGTGTAACAGGTTTACGAACCCTAGAAATCCTATTCAACGCGGCTCTTAGTGTAGCAACAGGTCTGCCTCGATGTACACCCATTCTATTACTTCTCAAAGAAGCGGGAGTGAGTAAATTAGCTTCACATCACAAATGGCTATCAGCTAAATTCCACTTCCGCCACACCTCCCTCCAGTCATATTCTCCAGTCTTCCACCGCCTAAATCTCCCCCTATTCATCCTTCCACAAGGTAAAATGGCTCCGCTTATACCATATATGCATTAATGGATGAATAGCAAGAACCTTTCCCAAAATAGCATTATTAAATACCATACCCCTATTCAAATTCCCCCAAACGTCTTCATTTATTTAGACAACTTATCATTCCAAACCAAGAATTTAGCCCCACCTCAGATAAGAGCCTTATTTGAAGAGTTTCGCTATCAAAATCTTACCAACAGCGTTGTTCTGGCAACAGACGGATCAAAACCATCGAACAAAACCAGCGTGGGAATATATTCCTCTAAAGGTTATACGGTCTCTGGCCGAATTCCTACACAAACATCAGTCTTTACTGCAGAAGGATTGGCGATCTTCCTCGCCCTCAGACATTGTGTTACCAGCTATGAACATTATACCTTACTAACGGACAGCCACTCAATACTTCAGTCTCTCTCCAAAGGCACTAGAAAATCTCCAAGAATCTCACTCCTTCTCCTAGACCAAATTGCCAAATCTAGTCAAATTGTGAATTCTCTCTCGTTTATCTGGGTCCCATCCCATACTGGTATTAAAGAAAACGAACAAGCTGACCAACTCGCAAAACAGGCACTAAATCAAGAATTTATTTCACACCTTTCATCACTCCAAGATCTTAGTCAAGTGTTTTTGAAAGAAGAGCTCAATAAAGAACACAGGAAATGGAAAGAATGCAAATACTTTCATCTCTTTCCGCACCTCGACGAATCTCAAGATTTCGCGCCCACTTATCAAGTCCCAAAAATTAGATGTACTAATAGCCAGACTCAGGACTAAATCTCTTCCAACTAATGCTATTCTACATAAGTGCAAGTTGGTAGAAAGTCCTAAGTGCCCCAACTGCGGACATATAGACACAAACGAACACTTTCTCCTGGAATGCTCCTCTTATCAAAATGCTCGTAAAGACCTCTATCAAACCTTATCCCTGCAGTGCCCAGCTTTCACTGATATTGTAAACTTGTCTCTCAACCCCCGGACTAAACTCCAATCTCTCTTCAAGTTCTTCCAAGCTACAAACCGATTCTAGAAGTTCGCTTCAACTTTGTGCTACCTACTCAGCCCCAATCTTAAGCTTTACCTATTGAAATACAGAGCTATAAGCGAAAGTAGAGAGCTCGTAGCACTTAACAATACTCAATTCTTGATAGATTCTGGTACGCGTAAGTTTATTTTAATTCACTTCTCACTATATAGATTTCCTTTTGTGTTTTGTTCTTTAATTTCTTTACATTTTATTTTCTGTTTTTTGTTTGATATGTTTTATTCCGAATAAATTTTTTTACTTAATGTGTTCTATTTTCGTTTCAATTTTTTTTAGTGCTCCTTACACTATTGTATTGATATATTTTCATTTGGCTATATTGATACAATATTAGAAAGCACTCCGTTTTGCGGATATAATCGTGTGAGCTGATGAAGATATTATATCCTTTTTTTACTTTGTTTTCCGGATTTTGAATGATTTTTTTTTAGATAAATAGAAGGAAGCTTTCTTTATTTGTTTAACTTTTATATACATTTATATACACTAACTTTTAAATTTTTACTGCGCATAAGCTGCAAGTACATAGAACTCATAAAAAAGAAGTTTAAAATATAGAGAAAATACGGAAAAAGATTCAAAGATTTTTTTTAAAGGAGAAGGAAAAAAAAAATTCTAAAAAATATTGTTTTAATATAATTTGCTTTTGCTCTATTAGTACAATATTAAAAAGGACGATATATTTTTTTCTGATACATTCGTGTGAGCTTATGTCGAGAATCTTTTCTTTACTCTCTCTCTCTCTCCAAAAAATTTCTTCAAATTTAAAGCCGTCAAAATAATCTAAAATTTTTTTGTATACTTCTTTAGTTACACTTATTAATATCTTACAGACAGCAGTGTAGTTTATTGACATTTGCTCGAGAAAAAAAATAAAATAGAAATTCACCAAATCTTAAATGCCAGGAAAATGACATATTAGCTTAGAAGTTTATAAAACAGTCATTTTAAGTTAATAGTAAGTAACTCAACTAAGGCCTTTATGTTAGATGGACCATAAATTGCTTAAATTAATTCTTTTTATCCACTGTAGAAAGAAACAAAAAATTTTGTCGTTGATATGTACAGAATAAAATTGTGTATAATAAGCAATCATTAAATAAATAAATAACTTTGATTGGATCCAAGCATATTACAATCATACATAAACTTGGTATTAGGTTAATATTTGCTTTCCCTCCTTACAGTATTAGCAGTTAAAAAAATTTCTGGTAACACTTCAATGTCTTGGCATTCATAAGCCAGGAAAATGACAGCCAGGATAATGAAAAATTCGCCATTTTAAAGCATATAACTTTAGTTTAATTTTATATTTTGGCCTAAGACGTTTATATTCTGCAGAAAACAACAGGATTTCTTAAAATAACTCAGATAAATCTATGTAGTTTAGGTTATTCATGATTTCAAGAAGCCAGGAAAATGACAACACAAAAACCTACTCACCTTGAAAAAAATTTTGAAATAAATTTTGAACCAGAAAATTGTTTCTTTATTCATGCAACAAGACATGCTCATATAGGAGGGTATCTAATCAATCTATTAACATAAGATATTGATTGCTGGCTCTATCTATTTTGGTTATAAACCACTAAATAAAAGTAGTCAGGAAAATGACAGAATTTCTTGGGATAAACAAATTATTGACGGAAATTTTTTTTTTAAACGAAAATTTCTAAATAATACCCTCTGCGCATATTCTAGAAATGCTTTCACCGGTTGAGATAAAAAAAATTAGATATTGAAAAATTTTTGGGAAGTTTTGAAGCTAGTTATTATTGGAAACATTGTTTGGGACATGCCAGGAAAATGACATTTTGATATTCAATTTAATTTTTAAGTATACAAAACAGTCAATGCTAGTGCAAAGTTATTTTAAAATGCTAACAGCAATGCTATTTATATATATATTTTTTAAAAAATCTTTTAGTATTATAGTATTAGATCTTGGAGCAAGGGACAGTGAATTGACATATTTCGTGAGAATCACCTATATATATATATATATATATATGTGTGTGTGTTTGTGTGTGTGTGTGCGTGCGTGTGTGTGTGTGTGTGTGCGTGCGTGTGTGTAAAACGAAGAAAATTAATAAGTTCTGCTTACTGCGCATAAGTATACAGAACTCATAAAATTATTTTAAATATATTTATACATAGGAAAAAACAAAATAATGAAAAGATATATTCTTTTCACTAGCTCTCACGATTATAACCTTAAAAAGGAGTACTTTCTAATATAGTATCAATAAAGCCAAAGCAAAATATATCAATACAATAGTTAGTGCGCTTAAAAAATTTGAACGAAAATAGAATAAAAAAATATATATATACGAAATTAAACATATCAAGCAAAAAAAAAAAAAAAACAGTAAAGAAAATACAGACCAAGACACTAAAAAAAATTTATAAAGCGAGTAACGAATTCAAATGAACTTACTGGTACTGGAATCTTTGAAGAATGATTTAAAATATTTTCATAATGAGATAGCCGGATTACAAAATAGGAAAACAGAAGCACAAATAGAGTTTTATTTTTCATGTTGCGTTCTTACTGCAGTACTGAAGCACGTTCTATATATATATATATATATATATATATATATATATTGTATCTTTCATATTACAAGATTTCCTGAAATAGGACATCGCAAAGGCATAAATTTCTCTCCAAGTATTCATTTAAGTGTTATGAGAATGTTTGCCATTAAACTAAGTATTGCTTCTATCACACATACTCCATTTCTCTAAAGTATGATCGTGTCAATATTTAAATAAGATTTTGGTGCTTCACCACGTATAAAATCGTAATGAGGAAAATGAAAGCAGGCCGGAAATCACTGTTTATTTAGCCATTAAGAAAAAGGTCGAAAATGTTTACATTGAGCTCTAAAAAGACAAAATAAAAGTACTTTTCTCATACATCTCTTTCATATCTTTCAAGTTTCGTTTTTTTTTTTTTTTCTTTTTCTTTTTTTTTTTTTTTTTTTTTTTTGAATAATTTTTACAGTCACAGAATCACGAACTGATTTCGGAAATCGTTTAGCATGTTTTGAATAAGTTTTGATTTTTTAAATAATTTTTACAGTCGCAGAACAACAAATTGATTTCGTAAATCATTTAGCATGTTATGAATAAGTTTCATTTTATTAAAAAATCGTTTCAAAACTTACATAACAAGTTTTTGCCAGTAGTATGTTTTAAAAAATGGTTAAAACGTGGTAAATTGCTGGAGACAGGAGAGTATCTCCCTTTTCCATATCCTCTTTAGTCAAAAAACAATACAAGTCTTAATAAGAATTTTAATTTTACAGAACAACGCCATCAGTCACAGAACAATTCCATGAGCCCTATAAATGAAAGACTTCGGAAAAGAAAATGTTTTGCTGACAAGGAACTCGATGCGTGTCTCTATTCTCCTTTTGCAAGAATCAATTCAAGTCTATATTCAGGAAGCTTTCAAGAAGCTCTTCAGGAAGTTTTTCTAAAACAAAAATTATTCTTGACATCTTCTCATATTAATTTATATCAAAATGTAAAAAGGCCTTCTAAAAAAATGGCCTTTTCTGTCGAAGCTATTATCGGCAAAAATTAATTTGTATGATATAAATGTTTCATTTAATTCAACAATTTATGGATTAAGAAGTAAATAAAATAGATTTCATATCTGTCCTATCGTTGTCCGTAACTAATAATAAATACACATTAGTATTAGTACACATTACTAACAATACACTGCGTATACACTAGAAAGTTTGGTAAATAAACTTTAATAGAGCACCCGAGAGGCAGGCAAATTTGTTCACTAACCAAAGTTTTCAACCATGCTCCTCAATTTGATTTAACGGGAATTTTCAGGCTTTTTCTTGTAAGATTTCAAAATATGAGATTGAAGTATCGGGTAGTGGGATATATTTTTAAGGCCCATTCATTTATTTTAATTCAATGATTTTTTTAAAAAAATAATTAACATTTATTGAATAATATTGGAGGAGATTATTGGTTAAATATATTAAATTTCCAGCCAAAGAATTATCGGAATAATGTTTGCAAATGACAAAAATATCAATTTAGATAATTAAAAGATTTTTAAGTAAATATATCATTTATTAAATTTAATACGCAATAACTCAATGATTTTGTATAGAATTTAATTACATTTGTTGAATATCCCCAGAAAACATATAACCTTACGGCAATCTTGTGTCTGAATTTTCTTTTCCTAGTCATGAAAAAGTTGAGGTAACAGCATTTTTTGAACTAAAGCAAAAGTGTTTCAATTTCAACCCTTTTATCTTTAAAGATAAATAAATGATTTTCAAACCTTTTTAACAATTGTTAAGTAGGTTAAAAATAAGCAAATGGTAAATCTTTTTCTATTTTTAAATTTTTATTGACTGTCATGATAAGGTACTCAGGAATACAAAGCGAAAACGGTTTTGCAAGAAAACGAAATAAGATAAATACCAACTTTTCCCGAAATAGTGTAATAAGTAATAAGAAAATCTTATGTAAAAAAACTTTATTCAAAGGAAAGCACATAAACTATCGCAAAACTTAAGGCATTTCTCTCTCCAAGAAATTGGATGATTCATCGTAACTATTCAAGTTCTTGAATGTCGCTGATTGGTCGGATGAAAAACCTGCTCATGCTCATTGTTCATATTCAATATTATAAAATAATACATGAATTCAAAAATACTAGAAAATACTAATAAATAAATTTAAATAATATCATAATAACACAAATAGACCCTAACAGATTAATTTATTTGGATTAAAATATATGGAAACAGACAACAATATGACATATTCTGATGAATGCTTGTTGAAGTCACAAAACTTTAGAAGCTCATTGGTTAAGGGAGGAAAAACTTGAATGGAAAGTAGAACATGCTCTATGGAACTTGGAGCAAGAACTTGATGATCGTTTACATTACACTATCCAAGCAAAAGAAGCTTCCATCAATTTTAATCAATCTTCGTCTAAGAACTTGGATCGTATAAACAGGCCTTTAGTTTCTTGATTATTTTCTAAGGTTCTACGAAAATACCGCGCGAAAACCTTCTCTTAAGATTTTCACGTAACCGACAACCTGTAATAACATAAGACACTATATAAATTTTTGAATTTTGCCTTTTTTAAAAAATGTGGCCGCAACAAATACGAGCATTCTTTCTTTTTTATAAAATCTTATATTAGAGCAATTTTATTTAAAAAAATTGTAAAATTTATTAAAAATTTTAAACTAAATCTTCAATTTCTTTTATAAATTTTTTATTTTTTTCACGAATTTTGCCTTAGGGATTTTTTGCGTTCCTTTAAAAACATGGCATTCTCGTTCCTATCTTATTGCGATATAGTAATAAAATAGTAACAATATTTTATGATTTTAAATTTTTACAGAATAATATTTTGAAAGGTTTTAGGTTTATTGATGATTTAATCATCTTTGATTGTTGTGATTTTGATTTGATTAATAATATTTATCCTGATGATTTGAATTTAATTAAAACCAATTCACATGACTCTCGTGCTTATTTTTTGGATCTCGATATAAGAATTTCTAATAATAATATTTTCATAGGGGTTTATGATAAAAGGAAAGATTTTAAATTTAATGTTATTAACCTTACTCATTTTTATTCCAACCTTTATTATAAAATTTTCAATAATATTGTTTTTGATCAAATTTTAAGATTTAAATTCATTTGCAACAACCGTACAGATTTTTTAACAGCTATTGGGGATTTAAAAAACAGTTTAAAGAAAAATAAATTTCCTTTCAACTTCAATAATTTTTATGTTCTGATTCAAAATATTTTAAACAAATTTTATTAATTGGCCGATATTGAAGCCCTTCTAAGCAGGACTAGGCGGTGAACAATTTGGAATTCATTTTCAAAATATATTTGGATATTTTTAACAGACGGCAGCACTTGGATTCTATTGCTCTTTAGTTAGTTAATTTACATCTAGGTGTCAGCACTTTATTTCTTGAGCTTCTGATTTAGAATATTTAAGGGTTTTTCATTTTCACTTTTATTAACTGTAACTGTTTGCTGTTACGTTGATTATTTATAGTGTGCTGTAGAGGCGTTTAATTGTAGTGATTTTCTATATTTGTGAATTTAAACGTGATTGTTTTGCAAATTTAATGTAATTTTTAATGTGGTAATTATTTTTATTCTTCATTTTTGCTTGTATTATCATTAGAGGCTTCGGGGCACTGTTAGTTTTGGCTTCAGCCACTAACAACAGAAAGGCTCCTGTGTGTTTACAGACAGTGTGTCCCCTGATGAAGTGCTGTTCTGTAAACACACAATTACTTTTTATTTTTTAGATATTAAATTATTTTTATGTTATTTTACATTGTTACTAGTTTATAAATACAAAATTGGTTTTAGCTGCCTTGTGCGCTGTTCCAGTTTGAATTGGATTAATAATTGTTTTTGTGTTTTTCCTACCTCCCGTATTATAATTTTGAAATAAGTATTTGAATTTGTGTTTGGATAGTAATAAAATACTCATAAGAAGACATTTAAAATATAGAAGGAATATTTCATTTTGTTTTTGTGCGAAATTCCACCAAGGGGATCATGGAAATTAAGGCTCCACGGTTTCATGAAATATTGCGTACCGACCGCATTTACTGCCCAGACAAGCTGGTATTAAACCAACATGACGTTGGATAGGCTCTAAGACGTTACCTTCATCTCTTTAAAAATAATTGCGTGACATTTATAAAACATTTATAAAAAACTAGCTCTACATATTCTCAATGACATTAATCTAATTTTTGGAATTAATTTTCTCAAATTAATTGACTTTCACTCAATTATATAGTGGAAAAATCATAAATATCTAACACGACTCGTGTACTCTTCATGACACTAGTAGTGACATAAAATGACCCATGTGGCAGATGGTGCGAGAGATCAGCGTCGGGTTAACAGAAAGAAATTCCATGTGTCATTCCAAATGAGGGATAATTTTACCGAAACAATCTTTCATAATGGCAAGATAGTTTTGACCTATTATCTTCGAAGTTGGGTTCCAAGGCGGCAGTCCTGTAAGTGCTTCCGGAATATCGCCTGTTTTTGATATCGTAGATATATAATGTAAATTAACCCTCTGACTGTTCATCCCGCGATTTCCACGGGCAACTCGATTGTTGCAAAATCTGCTCATCCGCGATTTCCGCAGAAATGTGTTTTTCTTCCTTAATTGATGAGCGCACCCCGTTTATTCCCCGTTTGGCAGTATTAGACGTTTAATTTACGTTTTGACCAACAGATGTCGTAAGTTTTCAACTAAATTGCCGTATTTGAAGGCGCGTAGTGTAAAGCGATTTCGTAAGCGCGTAGTGTAAAGCGATTTCGGTCCAAAAATTGAGCAGCCAGAGGGTTAAAGGCCTTTTGAATGTTTGTAATTTCGTGTTTTCAATTATGACCAGGTCTCTTACATATGTTTCAGTTATTTGTACGTCGAGGTTATAAAATAGCAAGTATGCGTTCGTTGGCGATTTTATTGACTAGTCTGTCAAGGACGCATTCGTTGACGATTTTATCGACTAGTATGACAAGGGCGCGTTCGCTGACAATTTTATCGATTAGTCTGGTAAGTACGCGTTGGCGATTTTATCGACTAGTCTGACAAGGACTCGTTCGTTGGCGATTTTATCGACTAGTCTGCAAAGGACGCGTTCGTTGAAAATTTTTTACCTTTGCCAATACACTAACAACCAAGCATTAAAATATGCATTTTGCCACCACTATAAAAAAATTTCCATAAAAAGCGTAAAAGTCGGTAAGTATGTAATAAAGTATTTAAATGTTCAACCATAGACGAAGTTCGTATCATATAGAAATTTGTTCACCATAACGTCGTTGAAAATGAAATTTAAATAAAATTTAAAATGAAGTATTAGAAGTATCATAGTATAAATTAATCTATTAAAGTAGCATTTTCCATCATGGAATGATGGAAGTTCGCTGGCATATCAAGCACGCATAATGGAAAATGTTGGACCATCATGAATCGCACTGAAACGAACATAAGCCATCAAAATGTGTATATGGGACCATCAGGAATTTTGACTTCAGTATATAACTCCTGAGTCAGATCCACATGAATCACTCCCTCGAAACACCACAAAATTGAAGATACATGGTCAAATTTATAGTTCAAGTTAAAGATGAATGGTAGGCCTCTGATATTGAATGCAGTTCAGTTGAGTTCCCCACAAATTATTGTCTTAAAAACTGCCGTCTTACACAATAATGTATTAATTTTTACCGCTGGTGGTCATTACACACTTGCTACTTTACATCAGATAAAATGTTGAAATTTGTGTTTCTATCCAAGTCAAAATTCTGGATAGTCCCTTCAAAAATTTTGATGATCTATGTTGGTTTCAGTGGGATTCATGATGGTCCAACATCATTTGATGGTTACCATTATCCACTTTTTTCCATTATGCGTTCAAGGTTTTGATATGCCCACAACATATGGAAAATGATACTTTAATTATTATGATGGTTAACTATCAAAAGAAATTTGCTTCTCAATGACCAACAATCCATGAGGATTCGTGATGGTCCATGATGGTTCCATCTGTATATTTCTATGATGGTTCAATGGGAATTTTTGTTGGTTCTCAGGAGTATACCATCAAAACAATTTGTTTGTTTTTTTTATGTTTGACCATCATAAATCAGTCCGAATTCCTACACTGGAATTATAGTTGTTCATGATCGTTTAAACATTTGATTTTTAAGATACTATTATTTAAATTCGTGATTGTCCATAATGGTACAACCCTGCTTTTTCATGATGGTTTAATAATAATTCTTGTCAGTTCAGCAGGAATATACCATCTAAACAATTGTTTTTAACATTGGCCCATCATAAATCTGTCCGAATTCCTACATGGGGGTGATGGTGTCTCATGATCGTTCCAACATTTGATTTCTAGAAAACTATGATGGAAATTTCGGATGGTTCAACATAAACAAATCATCAAAGCAAGTTGCTATTTTTATGTTGGACCATCATAAATTTGTCCGTATTCCTACATTGGGGTGATGGTTACTTATGTTGTTTACTATCAAAAACAATAATGGTTCATGACGAAATTATTGATGGTTACCATCAAAATTATATTGGTCCATCAATTATATTATATTAGAAAACCATTAAAAATTTTGACCTGACTAGTAACACTCTTCTTGCTTTATTGTTTTTAGTTTGTTCATGTAATATCAGAATTTATCGTTTTGCCTATTATTTGTGTTATTTCAGAGATGGCGCTGCCAACGCATTACTTTTGGTAGTTCCCTCCTTCCTAAAAGGAGTAATTAATATTCTAACCGGCAACGAGCAAGGTTGTCTGGCTTAAGCTCATTTGTTTATGTTTTGTTTTCTCAATTCTTAATAAATGTTATTAAGTTTAATCTTGGTGTTTATTCAATAGATCCATACTCACGAACCGCTGATACCACACTGTCGCACCCGGACAGGATTTTTATGGATCTATTTGAATAATTCTATTCTATTTCGAACTGTTTATATTGATAACTAAAAAATGACTTTCCTTGCGAGAGGCAAGAAAGAAGATTTGCTGACTATTGTCAACGAAATGGGCATTGCGAACGCTGAAAATTTGAAATTATTTGAACTTAAGAAACGCATAGTAGAAAACGAAAACTACGAGGAAGATTTTGTGAAAGAATTGTTGAGTTCACTTATAGAAGAGAGAAAACGAATTAGAAGAAAATAGACGAAAAGAAGAAGCTGAAATGGAATCCGAAGAGAGAAAACGAAGCCAAGAAATAAATTTTGAATTAGAGAAAATGCGTCTTCAAAATGAATCAAGAATTAGTGAAAAACGGAAGGAGCGAAAATGATCTTCTGATAAAACCGAAACTAGAATTTCATAATATTTTACAAAAGTTCGACCCGAAAATGAATGACATCAGCTTATACCTGGTATTGTTTGAGTTGTTGTTGTTGTAGTTCATTTACGTCGCACTAGAGCTGCACAATGGGCTATTGGCGACGGTCTGGGAAACATCCCTGAGGATAATCCGAAGACATGCCATCACAATTTTGATCCTCTGCAGAGGGGATGGCACCCCTGCTTCGGTAGCCCAACGACCTGCACGCGAAGTCGAGCACTTTACGGTAGCACAGTTTAACGAGGACCAATACTGCACACCCTCGGTCCCTACGCAGACTGATCCAAGTGGTCACCCACCCGCACACTGACCGCAGTCAGTGATGCTTGACTTCGGTGATCTGCTGGGAACCGTGTCTTAACGATCAGTCCACTGCGGGACTGGTATTGTTTGAGAGACAAGCGAAACGAGTAGGAATTAAAAAAGAACTGTGGGTATCGCATTTAATAGGATTACTGCCAAATTATCGTAATGTCGTCCAAATTATCGCTAGAGAAGAAGAAGAAACAACAGATGATTACAGTAAAGTAAAAGAACTCTTGTTAAAACGATACAAAATGACGCCCGAGAAATTCAGACCGTTTTTTACAAAACATCAGAAAAAGCCAGAAACGAGTTGGCTTGATTTCGCATATGAACTAAGTAATTATTTCAACGAATGGATAAGAGGATTAGAAATAACAACATTCGAACAACTTTGTGATTTAATGATAACAGAACAAATTAAAAGAAAAGTCTCTCTGGAAATGAAAGAACATTTTATTGATGTTTGAAGTAATTTTAAAATTCCGAATGATTTATCCAGTAAATTAGACGATTACGAAAATGTTAGAACGAATATGAAAACAAAACCGAGAGATTTCCAAAAAGAAAGTTTCAAACAACCAAGTTTCGAACGAGAACAGAGAATTCAAACCGAATAGAAATATATCCCCCCATATGCTAGACAACAGAAATTTAGAAGCTTTAAAAAAGAAGAAAATACAGCAAGAAGAATTACAAAAGATTGTTACATTTGTGGCGAATCCCATTTCGCAAGAGAATGCCCAAAACGATTTAGTAGAACGGCGGATAATTCGAAGAAAAACGAAGTTTTAACAGCCAAGATTCGTCCTGAATTGCTTAATGGAAATTCCAACCTTGAAATTAATCTTCTACATTTCATAGATGTTCTAATTGACAACAAATCATCAAAAGCTTTGATAGACAGTGGGTGTCAAATTCCAGTGATTGGTTGATTTGGAGAAAGGATTGGCGCCGATCTTATGAGCTTCCAAATAGCCTTGAAGAAAGAGAATACTATGTTATCGGAGCCAGTCGAAATTCTCGCTGCAGTAACAGATAGAATTCAAGAAAATTGTATATTCCCTCCGAACATTTTGAATTTAAT
Organism: Parasteatoda lunata; assembly: GCA_949128135.1. Lineage (NCBI taxonomy): Eukaryota > Metazoa > Arthropoda > Arachnida > Araneae > Theridiidae > Parasteatoda > Parasteatoda lunata. Next base: position 99,328,757 of record OX421980.1, on the reverse strand, counting down.
TGAAAATAAAGAAGTTGTTACCATGACAACCGAGGCTGAACAAAAAGATGCGAATGAAAAAAAGAAACACCTACATTTCAAAAATGACATACTGTGTGGTCAAATTAGTGAAGACGTCATAATTAAAGGCGGAGCTTGTGACTCAGGGGTGCAGTTGAATAACGAGAGTAAAGCAATACAATTTAAAAAAGAACAACAAAAATGTACGTCCCTAGCAGATGCCTGGCGCCATGGGAAATTTAATAAGAACGGTTATTTATTTATCAATGGAATACTACACCATAAAGAAAATATTTTAGGTCAGCCTACTACACAGTTGGTACTTCCGAAATCAAAACGAAAAAAAGTCCTTGAGCTTGCTCATGATTCTATTTTTCCTTGTCACCTGGGAATGAAAAAAACAAAAGAAAGAGTTCGGTATTCTTTTTATTGGCCCGGACTTGCTAAAGATGTTGAAGAATATTGTAGAACATGCAAGGAGAGTCAATTAAGAAGCCCAGAAAGATGTACTGACAAAATTCCGATAACTCCTGTTGTAAGACCTAACCTACCATTTGAAGTTGTTAATGTTGACATTATTGGACCTATTGATCCACCTTCTGCCAGAAAACATAAATACGTTTTATGTTTAGTTGATCAACACAGCCGTTGGCCCGAAGCTATCCCTTTACGATCGCTAAATGCTAAAAGTACTCGCGACGCTCTTTTGGAAATTTTTATGAGGACCGGAATACCCCGAATGATCGCAAGTAACCAGGGCACCAATTTCATATCAAAAATGACACAAGAATTCATACATCATCTCGGATCGTCACCCAGATTGTCAGTTCCAGAATATGCTGCTAGCAATGGCCTAGTAGAACGATAATAAAGTAGTAAAGAATGCTCTTCATCATGTAATTCGTACAAATCCACATGATTGGGATAAATGTTTACCTCTTATATTATTCGCTTACAGAGAAGTACCCATCTGCACTACTGGTGTATCACCCTTTAAACTTATGTATGGTAGGAGAGCGAGAGGACCACTCAGTGTATTGAAATCTAGCTAGTGCGGAGACATTCCCATCCCTTTAAATATGAGTAAATCTATAACTGATTATCTGCAATAATTAAAAATTAACCTTGAACAAGCAGCAGAACAAGCAAAGTTGGTAGTGGAGGGAAAACAACAAGCCTATTCAGATTATTTTAACCGTAGAACAGCATGCAAAAGTTTCAAGCCTGGAGATCTAGTATACTTGCTTATTCCAGATAGCAGCAATAAATTATATGCTCGATGGACTGGACCTGTAGAAGTCATCAGACACTGTCCGCCACATTCTTATATGGTTACGCTACCAGACGGTCGAGTTAAACATGTTCATGTAAACAAGGTGAGGCGTTATCAAGCTCGAACTAATGCGATTGGTGTAATTTTTGAAAACGAAGATTAATTCTGAGAAATCTTAACGATTCCGGAAAAGAACTATTCCGTGCCAACAGAAAAGACAAAAATCAACGAAGAAATAGAACTTGATCATCTAAGTGTCGATGAAAGAAGAAAAATCGTGTCTCTTATGTGCCAACATCGGGCACTTTTCACAGGTAAAATAAGGAAAACTAATGTGGAAGAACACAAAATTCGAATGATTCCTAATAAAGAACGAAAGAAGCCTTATATTTACCGAATTCCTGAAGCCTTGAAACCTAGAGTTGACGAACAGATCGAAGAATTGATGCCCTTTTTTTGATGAACTGCCCTTTTAAATGAACCGTAGAAGCGTAAATGGAACATTCTATTTGGAAAAAAAAAGCATAGACCTCAAAAGTTTTAAATAACAAATAAATGGTACAGTGAGTGACAATTCTAAAGATTGGTTTGGTAATTTTATCGTGAAAACTATAAAATTACCAATGATAATGATATCGTGATAACTATAAAATTACCAATGATAATGATATCGTGATAACTATAAAATTACCAATGATAATGATATCGTGATAACTTTAAAATTACCAATGATAATGATATCGTGAAAATTTTATCGTGAAAAAGTGGCATAAAAAACAATAATTTGGTTACATTTACTTTTGAGATTTGTTTTTGTAACTAAATGTTTTGTCATAAGAACAATAATTTCTAAAAGCAGAATTTCCGGTGTAACTACAGCGAGCGGTTGAATTACCATATGAATGGTTTAAATGACAAACATTTTGGTTTAATTCTTATAGTTTCTTTCACATGTCATTACCATATAAGTATTGTGATTTTACCAGAATTAAACAGAAAACCTTAATTTATACTTGAATCAATCGGAATGAAAAGAAATTCAATGTGATTTAAGTAGATTTTATTTAAGTCGTACTGGAGCTGCACAATGAGCTATCGACTGAACCATTCCTCTGCAGAAGCTTCCCTGTAGCCCGACGACTTAACGGTAGAACAGTTAAACGAGAAGTCCCTACGCAGGCTGATCAAAGTGACTGCAGTCATTGATGCTGGTGTTCTACTGGGTGAATGAGATCTCTTATGATGACACTTACTTGAGGAAAAAGTTATAGAAAACATCAAGTATCTGTATGTACTCAATGTTGCTGCGAAAAAGGTTTCCTAAATCGTATTCCTAGTTGATCTTGCTTATTTTCAGCACTTACTGTACAAATGTTGTTACCATAATATAAGCAGCTGGATAACTGTATTCTAATATTAAAAGTCTAATTGCCAGAAATTTGTGGCTAATAAAAATTTAAATGTGGAGAGGGTACGATTATTGGCATCTATATTATAATTAACCTTGATTCAAATCGGAGACTAATGTAATTCTTATAAAACCCCTAAAGACAAATGTTTTCCTGCCAAACCTTTTGAGTAAGGAGCATTTGTGCTAGACTGGTTAGTCAGAGGGTCTCTATTTCGTCTAACACAAGGGATGTTTTAGATTAGTATTATGGTCGATGTGAGCAGTAAAGTAAACACCCTAAATAGCTTTTTATTTAATGATCGGAATTTCACGAAATATAATCATAATAATTTTGTCAGGGCAGAGTTTGAACTCCTTAGTGTTTGTTTTACTCTTTGTGTATTTCACCTTTATATCTCGAATTGAAACATTTTTGCACACGATTCAATTATTTAAAGGTTTTCCAACGTAAAAAATTATTTTTTATTTTATTTAGTAATATTTTTTTTCAATTTTAAGGTATAGAAATTTCTACATATACTTAAAGACTGTAATTTTATATAGCAAATTACAAAATTTGATTGAAATCGTTGGATTAGCTCCTGCGAAATCGAATTTTAAATAACTGTCTCTTTTGAAATTCAATTCGGCGTCTGCACTGATAAATATCATCTTCCCTGATTAATGAGCATATTTAAGGTCACCTCTACCAAAACATTAAGACGTGAAAATGCGACCATTAGATCAAAAGTTATTCAGGGTATTTCATTTTGTGCAATGTATATTTTGATATTATGCTGTTTAATTAGCAATTTTTTTCTTCTCTTTTTTTTGTGTAGTATACATTCAACTAGTCATTGCTGGGATACGATTAGGAAAATGGCTAAATTGGTTTTGGATTTCAAATTATTTTCATTTATTATTACTTAAAGAAAGAAAAATTTAATAAAAACAAGAGTTTCACGACATCTAAAAACTGATTTCAATTTAGTCGAGAGGGAAAAGTGTAATTATATCGAACAGAAAAGCATGATATTACAGCGTGAATTAATTAATTTTTAAAGGTATTTTTCTTAACCTATTTCAGTCGTTAAAACTATCGTTCTTATTAATAAGTTTCAATAAAAAAAAGGTAAGTTAAGAATTGGTTTTCTTAATATTTGAGTAAATAATCTGAGTTATATAGAATTGAATATCCCTAATTTATCCTCATCATTAATTTTATATTTCTGAGTATTTTTAAATATATTTTTATATATTTTATATTATATTATATATTTAAGAGTAAGATAAGTAGTTCTAAAAATCTGGGCAGATAAATTCTACCGCATGTTTTACTTTTCTATTTAAATAGCTTTTCTCATTGACTGTTATCTGAAATAATAATTTTATGAAAAAAAAAAAATGTTACATGATTTTAACGATCATATTTAAAAGAATGTTACAGATAAATTTCTAAAAATGTAAGAAAATATTTGCCTTTTAAGGATAAGTTTAAAATACTTTCTTTAATTTATTTTTTGTGAAAGTTTTTTTTGGAATTTTTTTTTTAAACAGCAAAATATCTATTGCTGATTTTTATTTTTATTTGTAACTACTCTATTTTAAAATGTTGCTCATCATAAATGTCGGTAGTTTTTAAAGATATTTATAGAAAATGTTTCTAATAATTTATACTGTGAAATTGTGAATTTTAAATATTGTGAATTAAACTTTGTTTGATGTGTTTTGTGAAGACTGTGTCGAAAATAGGATGTTAAGTGGCACCTTAACTTAGGTACGTGCGTCAGATTCCGCCATGTGGTACTAAGATAAAAGTTTAAGTGAAGCTTCACATTTCTATGAAAAAGGTGGAAGAAAGTGCATTAGTAGCTATGATTGTAGACAAAGAGTTTCAAAGTTTATTAATTAATTATTTCATTCTAGTTATTTTACTAGGAATTCTATGGATACTATATTTTGGGGTAAGTACCATATTTTATCCCGGATTTTAATGCTCTTGAAAAATATTAAGAATGACCTGAAAATGAGCTTTAATATCTTATTATTTATGCAAAAATATTAAACACTGTCTTTAAAATTACTTTTACTCATGCTAAAATACATGTTAATCAAAGTTTGAAATATATCGTGATATGAATAAAATACTTTCCTGCGAAATTTAAATAACTAATAATCTAATATATTGTGTCTTTTTATAAATAAAAAATTTCAATGTTGCTTGTTATCATTGAATTATTAGATGAATTTTGAAACGAGGGTCTGAAAATAAATATCTGGAGAAGCTTCTGTCTACTGAAGATATACTTGAAAATGATAAGTCCAAAAAATCTTAAAAAATCTTAAAATAGAAATGCGAAAGAAAAATCCTAAAATTTTCTAAAAGAGGGAAAGCATCCAAAGATGCAAAAATATACTATTAAAATCAGAGCGATAAAAGAGACAAGTTTGTGGAACTCTTTAGATGGAGATTAATAATTCAATACTATATTTCACCTTTTACGGTTATCAAGATTATATCCGGTGTGTATTTTATTTTATTTTATAACTCTCGTTGGACAGCCGACCCACTTTTTGGGTTTTCGACTACGAATGTTCAACTCCATAGCCTTGTAATTTTGAACCTAATCCAGAAGATAAGGGAACTCCTGGATCAAGTACTGGGAGAAATTTTGTCTTCGTGGAGGACTTTTTTATGGAACTAAACCACATTTGCGTTACATGAAGAGGAAAACCACAAAATTCCCCCACGTTAAGCCTGACGGCAAAGGGACTCTAACCCATGATCCGTCTACCACTGAGGATATTTTACGTCAGCACTGCGGTCTGTGCAAGCCGGATGCGGAATTCGTATCAACCAGCCATCGCTGAGATTCGAACCTGGTTCACCTCACTGGAAGGAGAACATAAAAAAAAGACCTTTTCTGTTATTAATATATTTTAGGTCGAGGGGGGATTGATTTTTTGTAAGAACTAGTGCTTGTAGCCGGCGATTGTTTCGAAAGGTGAAAAAATCTTCATAATATGAATAAAAACAACTTTATTATGAACCTTACTCATAAGTTATTAAAGCATTTTAATATTATTTTGTGTTTTCTTGTTCAATGTTAAAAACATAGTCGTATGTATAATTCTCTTATTTATCATTTGATTTATTAGTTAATTTAATGCTTAATTTAATATTAATTCGCAAATTAACCATAGCATAATATCTCACCAGCATCAGTATCAATTAACCAAAATTTGAATGCATAATATCTCATCAAATACATTCGGTTGAGCTGTAATGGCTCAGGGAATAGAGCCTCTCAATGAAGTGACCAGGGATCTGGTCGATACGATTTCCGCACCCGGCTTTCACCGACCACAGTACTGACGCAAAATATCCTCAGTGGTAGGCGAATCATGAGTTAGAATTGCTCTCTGACTAACCATGCCGTCTGGCTAACCATGGGAGATTTTCGTGGCTTCCCTCTTTAAGTAACGCAAATACGGGTTAGTTCCATCAAAAAGTCCACCACGAAGACATATTTCTTCCAATACGTGATTCAGAAGTTCTCTTGTCTTCTGGATTGAGTTCAAAATTGCAAGGCTTCGGAGTTGAATATTGGTAGTCGTAAACTCAATATTGGGTGTTCAACGACGGTTATAAAATAAAATAAATATAACATTCGAAGGACGCCATATGACGGTCAACAATGTGATTTTTTAAAAACAGTTTCGAAATAACGGCATATCAATTCATAATACTATTGAAATTTTATTAAGAGCTCTGGCTATAGGCACAAATCAGTTTTTATGAGAATTTTGTGAAAGGAAAAATCTAACGAACCTCCTTTAAGCTCGTTTCCTGAAACATTATTTTAAATTAAAACATTTATCTTCATATTGAATGAAACTCAATTGGTTCCATACTTTTTTTTAAAAAAATAACCATCATTGGAGCATTATAAAATTAATTATTTAATCTATTTTTACTTTTGTAAAATTAAATTATTACTCTAAAAATACTGTGATTTTTACTTAAAGCTTAATAAATACACATTCTTGAAGTGGTAACAAATGCTTAAATTTGATTACAATTGGTTACATATGATTGTTAACGATGATTCTCTTTTTAGTGAGTTGTAAACACATTTAATTTTAAAACACAAAAGTTGAAACAGTATTAAAAATTCTGACCCACATTGTACCAAAAAGTCGTATTAATTTGCTGGCGACATAAAATGGAGCTCAGTTTTACCTTATTTTGGTATTTTCACTAGCTCCAAATATCACAAGAAAGGTACACCAAAAGTAGGTGTTTTGAAGGAACAAAACACCCATTTTTATTTCTGCTTTCACTTTTTTTTGTTTTGTTTTTATTAATAAAAGTAGAAGAAGGTTGCACCATTATTAGGCATTTTTAAAGCGCTCAAATGCAGGCCAAGGTATTGCTATTTCTTAGCAATGGGCAGGGTAGCAATGAGGGAGATGGCAAGGTATTTCTATATTCAAGACTTAACTGAGCAGCCCCAGTTAAGCATTCTATTAATATGTGACGTAATTTTTTCTTTGACAGCCTCTTTCTTTCATTTTTTTAATCTGCGCATTTTAAAAGAGGGCGTTGTTTTCCTTTGGTTTAAGTGTTTCCGTTTCATTTGGTTTGCTTGTGAGTTCGCCCTCTGACCTTGTTTATGTGAGTTTTTATTTTCTGATGATTTTTATTTTCTGATGAATTTGTATGAGTTTCTTTTCTGTATTAGTTCTATGTCTTTCATGTTTTTTTCTCCTGGACTTTTATACAAAACCTTCAGGGTACTGAGTGAGTTTTTTTAGGCTTTTGTCATCTCCCTCAATAGAAAAGGTTTTGTTTTATGGCCACTGGGGCCTGTACCCCCTGAAGACGTCGGCTTCAGTGGTCATATTTTTATTTTTAATTTTAGTTTTATTTACTTCGCTTCCTTTATTTCTATTTTCATTCTCTCTCTTTTTGAAATTTCTGCTGCTTTTTAGCGCATTACTTTAAAAGAAGTTTTGTCCATTTTGTTTAAAAATTATTTGTATTCTTTTAGTATTCATGGAAATAAGCCATTTATCTAACTAAATATGTAGTAACTTCGAAACAACATGCATTAGTCGTCCCGATACAAAAAGAAACCGACCTGTAAAGAGTTCATAGTTACCGTCAAAGTTTTGTGTCTTTTACTAAATTTTGGTGCAGTCAGTTGCACCGTGGAAATATTTTTCGATCATACTTTACAATTTATGATGTAATTGAAATAAAATTATCTTCCATTTAACCAAACTTTGGGATAATAAGAAACTTTGCACCAAATACTGGTTAAATATTTACCAAGTTTTTTTAAAAGTGTAAACTGGACTGAAAGCAAAAAAAGAAAAAAAAAGAAGTGCGTTTAATAAGCTGTTAAAAAAGTCAACAAGAAAAGGCTTCTTAAAAATAGCAGACATTTTGTATGAAAGAAAATAATTTGGCCAACGTTACCAAATGCAGGCCAAGGTATAATAAAACTACCTTGGCCTACACAGAAGGAAATTAGTTGGAATGTTTTTTTCGTGAAATTGAAATATTTCTCAGGTCATCCCAATTCACCCTCATACATACCAGAAAGAAAAAAAATATATTTTTCTCGTATATTCACATTTTTGACTAAAAATAAAATCACCCAATTATATGTTTGTTCTGCAAACAGAATTACATTTCTGTTAATTTCATGAAATTTTCCTTATTTATTTTAATAAAATTTATTATTATCAATGATAACACAAATAAAGAATTTTTAGTTAATATAAATTTTGATGATGTTAACTCATCTGTTGTTTCTAATTATAAATACTTAAAAGATATTTTGCTCTTCAATTTTCTTAATGAATTTAGTTTTTTCATTTTTTTTGGAACTATAGTAATTTTTTGTTTCACTCTTTTAATGTTTTTCATGCTTAATGTATTGTGTAATTTTTAATGGTATGATATTTTTTGAAATTATTTTATGCATTTTAAAAAATAAAATTTTAAATAGCTATGATTGCATGGAAACATATTTGTCGAAATGAAGTATTTTTTGGAAGGGCTAAAAAGTTTGTGGGTAAAATTACAGTTATGATAGGAAAAGTGTGCAACAATTCTTGGATCAACCATTCAATATTCGCCAATCTACCCTGCAAAATATCCGGTAAATCTTTAACCAGTATTTGGTGCAAAGTTTCTTATTATCCCAAATTTTGGTTAAATAAATGATAATTTCATTTCAATTTCACCATAAATTGTGAAGTATGATCGAGAAATATTTCCACGGTGCAACTGACTGCACAAAAATTTGGTAAAAGACACAAAACTTTGACGGTGACTGTGAACTGAACGATATTTGTTTACGATGCCATGTTTTCTTTACAAGTCGGTCTCGTTGTTTACTTAGTTAGATAAATGGCTTATTTCCATGAATTAAAGTTCATTTCTTTTATGTTGCCCTTTTAAATTTGGTTGGCGGAATAAATTAGTTAGACGTATGTCTTAAAATAACTTCTTACGGTAAATAGTTTTGTTACGGGAAATAGCAAAGCCTGCATTTGAGCGCTTCAAAAATACCTATTAATGGTGCCACTTTCCTCTACTTTTATAAAAGGAAGAATGACGATAGGTGTTTTTCTTCTTCCTCAAAACACGTACTTTTGGTGCAATCTTCTGCTGATATTTGGAACTAGTAAAAATACCAAAATATGGTAAAATTGAGCTCCGTTTTATGTAGCCAGCAAATGAATACTAATTTTCGGTGCAACGTGGCTCGGAAATTTTAACAGTATAATCTTGTTACTCGCCAAATAGCAGTCTGCTTTTTTTTTACTTGCTCGCAAAGCAACGCTAAGCAACAGCAACAATTGCTCATTTTTATTAATTTATTTATTTGATAAAATCTTATTTTAAGTTGGCACATTAATGATATTATCTGTAAATACACTTGTAAAAATGCTTCTAATAATTTATTTATTTTAGCTGTTTTGCTTTTATTGTTTGATAAACTTGATTTGCTTCCAACAAATATTGAAATCCATTCTCGTGAATCATAAAAGTAAAACAGATTTGAAACAGAAAACCTTCTAACGAAAAGCAAAATTTTTTCAAATTTAATAGTTTATCTCTTTTTAAAAAATAGTATTTTAAATCGTTGTGTCTTATTAAACTATATTTGGGAGAAAAAAAAATCTGCTATTAAATGTTTGTATTTAATTACCCTCTTACATTGAACCCAACTCCGAAGACAAGGGTGTCAAGCAGTCACATTTTATTTGTCATTTAAAAATTTCATGTTACAGTTTTTAGTTACAAAATTTCAATGATATCGTTCAAGCCATAAGGATTATTCGTGATTTTTTTATACTACAAACTCGTGTTTGAAGTTTGACTCGATACAAATATTTTTAATACTTTCAATAACACTAATTTTCAATTACTCAAAATATACTCAATTGTTTTTATATTTGACGCTGGATTTTTATTTCTTGCCTTATCATTTACCATTGTATGTGTAAATAAATTATGAAAAAGTCATTAGGAAAAATATTTTTTAACGTGTCCCATAAATTTGTAGAAGACTTTTTGAATTACAATTAATTGCAGCAATCAGTATAACCTAAAATATTGTTTGAATAAAGCCAAAAAACGATAATAACCAATGAATAAAATGGAATATATTACAAAAACTTAGCTAATTTTTATAAAAGAATCTCAAAACAGAGAAAAAAGTTTGATTGATTTCTTTTTTTCCCTAAAATTTTTAATTTGTTAACAATAAGTATTTTCAAAAGTTCAAAATGTCAAGCAACAGTTTAAGAAATAACTAAAAAGTTTTCTTTAGCGAAGTATTTTTTTAATAAAATTTCTAACAAAATTTTTAAAACAATCCGAAGTAACATCTAATATTAGATACCATGAAAAAACCTGAAAATATAACGTTATTTTTCGCAACTTTCTAATATTAGGAAGGTGCAAAAGGTCGCTGTTTTCTCTGCATTACGTAGTGTTAAATTCTATACAAACTAATATTATCTAGCGTTCACCGTAATATTACTTTGCATTGGTTTTGATGCTATATAATATTATATTTTAATTTTCTGTTATTATCTTGCGTTATTTTTTATTTTAAATAAGCAAGGGGAAGATTTGGATAGTAGTTGAATAATTCAACGGTATAATTTTACTTAATGTTCTGTATTGGTGTGAAGCTGTAAAACATAGAACAATAGTTTTATAATGTCATTTCCCGCCTTCAGAAATATTAGATAAAATTATATTAGTGAATTATGCTACTATCCATTTTCCTCCCTCTTATTCCAAAGTATATTTTGTGTCTAGTTGAATCTTTGAATAAATATTTCAAACTTAATTAAGAAATAATACTTGAGTTGCTAAACTTTTATTGATATTTTTTTTCTGTTCTTTATATAATAAGTTTCTTGATAAGTTTTATATCATTAATCATTTCCAAGTGTTTATTTTTAATTTTAAATGTATTCCAAATTTTTTTTAGAAATTAATCAATTTAATCAATCTGTCCAATTTTATTAACTCTAGTCATCTATCATTTTACTCCAGCCATTTGCAATTTCATAATTATCATACATTATTCTTATTCTGAAATTATATAATAAAACCACATTATCTAATTATAGAGTTAAATTTACATTTGAATCGAGTGGAAATTTTAACTTTCATTTTTTCCCCTTAAAATCCTAAAATAAAATTGCTCGAATTTTAAACTGTCATTTTTTGTAATAATTAACACAATAAAGAGCATAATTTAAAAATATTCAAATAACTTACTTCAGCAAATATTTTCTTCCACTTCTTTTTTCACTGAAATTAAATGGAGAAATGCTTATGTTACTTTATTCTACTTAGTAACTGAAATTTTACTTAACAAAACACCTGAAACAAAACCCAAACCCAACGTAGAAACTTTTCCAGGGAGTGAAACCAGGAAAGCATCTGATATTATGAAAATTGCCAGCAATTTTTTATAATGCAAAAAAAAAAAACTTTACATGGGCATATCAGAAATTTTCTTCAATTCGCTATTAATAATTATTTAAAGGGGCTATGAACTAAAACAACAATCTTAGCCACAAAAATTACAAAACATTTTAATTTAAGAACCCAAAAAAAGTAGTAAATATTATGTTTTATCTAAATTAAATTTGCACAAACATGCATACGAGACGGAAAAATATAATATTTTGTACATAATCTTTTAAAAGCTGCCTTTAGTATGAATGATTAAAATTTGACTACAATCAATTAATCTTTTGAGAAAGTCGCGATAACAAAACAGATTTCTGCTTAAAACAATTCCATTGCCTGCATTCCCCTGATTATACGTTGAGAACATAAATAGGTTTAAGAAAAAGTAGGTGCAATATATAAATATTTTAAACAGAGCCTTTTATAAAAAGAAAAATAAAAAAAATGAGCAGAGGTTAGAGTTTCTGGTATTAATGAATTAACCATAAAAAACTATATTATGCATTTGAAAAACTTATTTTAGCAAAGAATATACAAGAACCTATAGATGAAAATATAAACAGGATTCTTTTCTACATTGATTTAAATGTTTTGTTTTTACAATATTGTAAATGTTTTTCAGCTAAATTGTAAATATTAAGTCAAAGAAATTTTTAGTATTATATTATTTTAAACAGGATAAAAATAAAATGTATATATATATATATGCTTTTTGTCTAAAATTTCAACCGAATAATTCAAAATTAAAGTAATAAATACAATGCTAGTAGTATAAAATATAATATTGCCTTCGATATCTTGAAAATTTAAAAGTAACCAAATTTTAAATATATGTAACTGTTTTCATAATACTTAATTACAATAAAAAAATTTTAAAACATTACATTTTATTAAGTTTGATTAAAGAAAATATCTTATCTGCCAACCTTCATTTTGTAAAATTCTGAAGATTTATTATGAAGTTTAAGAATAAATTACACACTGCAGTAGTTATAAAAAATATATTAACAAACATTATTTCACCAACATAAATATTTTATTTTAAAACAAAACACAATATAAACTTCAATTATTAAAAAAATATATTCTTACCGTCATTGTTTAATATAAGCATATCAATAATCTTTTGGTAAAATACATATTTGTATTAAATAAAATAATTTTTATTCTATATTATAAAAAGCAACAGTTGTGCTTTTATTTTATTTTAAAGAAAAAAAAAAATTCCAAGACATTTCATGCAGTTTTATTTCCTAAATTCGAATTTATTGTTTACTTGTAACTATATTTCCGAGTGATAAACCGAGGACAGCAACAGTTAATATTGCATATATCACACAAAGAAGGGATAAATCACACAGGTATGAACCTTTCTTTAATCGCAACAATAAATAAAAGGACTTACAGCTGCGAGAGCACCTTGCGGCAAATACACACAATTTGTTTTGTTTCTGTCAGGATCAATCTTACAGCCCCTACCAGAGTGTGTTATTTTCCGGTAGCAGTGTCCAGTAGCGCATCTCAAAATTGAATTGTTCCTTTCTGGTAGATTAGCTGGTAAATTCAACAAACGAAGCTAAAACTACAAGAGAAAAAAGTAAAACTTTACATTGGAAACACTAAATTTTGAACTATTAAGCATTGAATATTCATTTAAATCCTTAATTATTTCATTTGAAAATGTGTCTGAAAAATTGTGATATCATTTATAATAAATTTCAATTAAAAGATTTTCGTATCAATACCTGCGTCAAAAAATCTCGGTATCCCCACACAAGAATCAAAAAACGTAACTGAGGGGAAATGATTAGCTAATAGAGTTTAATTTATAACCGCTCTCAAGAAGTAAAAATTTTATTCTTTCCTTAAAAAAAAAATAATAATGTCCAAACCCTCTTTTTATTCGAAGTGAACATTCGAGCATATACTGACACAAAAATATCTCAAATTTAATACTTTTTATTTTTTTTAAAGATAATGTAGATGTAGATGTAGTTAATTTACGTCGCACTAGAGCTGCACAATGGGCTATTGGCGACGGTCTGGGAAACATCCCTGAGGATGATCGGAAGACATGCCATCACAATTTTGATCCTCTGCAGAGGGGATGGCACCCCTGCTTCGGTAGCCCAACGACCTGCACGCGAAGTCGAGCACTTTACGGTAGAACAGTTTAACGAGGACCAATACCGCACACCCTCGGTCCCTACGCAGACTGATCCAAGTGGTCACCCACCCGCACACTGACCGCAGTCAGTGATGCTTGACTTCGGTGATCTGCTGGGAACCGTGTCTTAACGATCAGTCCACTGCGGGACTTTTTAAAGATAAAGCACCATGACACTTAACTATCAAAATATTTTTGTACATGGCATCAATTCATAAAGCCTGCAGGAAATGTTTAAATTTTTTTTCAAACTTCCTGAATAAAAATTGTAACTCCTTTTTAGCACTGTTTTCTTTCAACGTAAACACATTTAGAATCTTACTATATATAAAAATCTAATGATGGTGTCGCACCAGCCAATGAAATCTAAGGTATCACGTGACAGTATGAAAGAAGTAGCTAATCCAAGCGAGGATGCAGTTTTAAGCCAATCAGAAAAGAGAACGCATTCGCGTCAAAGCTTTTTGTTGATTTACTTTGAGTGGGTTTTTGCTGATTACATCTCATCTTATCTTATCATACTTTGGCTCTTAGATTTAGTAAGATAATGCAACACTTATTATTATTCAATAATGTTAAACATCTAGGTATCCAAAATTCACAGGTTGAATGAACTATTTATATTAGCAGCTAAAAAAAAAAAAACTTAAATATAATGTAGTTCATGTTAATTATATTTTACATTGTGACATGGTATGCCACATACATAGATATAAAGGCAGAAAGATCAATCACTCGACCAAACGGACGTCACGGTGAACGTTGACATCACTGGTCTAGGAACTAGTTTGTACTCTATATCCACGCCCTCTAGTGAACTGCGGTGTTTGTTTATTGCAGCTGTACATAATTTGTTCTTTTTTTATTTGATTTTTATAAGTTGTAATGATTAATAATAATTGATAACATTCAGTCTCTTTGCCTGAAAAATCTGAAATTCGCAAATTTTATGATACATTTTTTTCAGATTTTTTTAAAGATTTATAATTTGTAAATTTTAAAATTACAAAAAAAAAAATTTAAAAAAAACTAATATGTTCTTAAAATTTAATTCTTTATATCATTCTGAAATTCAAATATTTGAAATAAAATAAAACACAATTTATGCACTTACAAAAAATAAATAAAATTAAGAACATTTTAGTAAACATTCCAAGCTAGTCAAAACATTAAATTTCATATAAAGCACAAGAAATTGGAAAATGATAATAATTGTATAGTCTCGTTATTGCCTGTTAGCGTTCAATTAGTTTGCTAGCAAAACGTTTTCTTGGTTTTCATTTGTATGTAATGGAAATTCTAATTATTTTCATTCAAAAAATCTTTCAAATCTCGTGGTTTTCCTTTGCATTTAACGCAACATTTGATTTGTCTAAATTTAAATTTAATTTTAAATAATATATAGGTTACTACAAAAGCTTTTATAAACATGATTTTACTGTGATATTTAAATTGCAAGTTACTTTGATTTCTGGGTCGTGTTAAAAGTTAAAAATATAAGAAAAGTATTTCACAACATCTATTATGATGACAAATTGTCTGTCAAGGATGATAAAAACATTAATGGTTAAAAAAATAATTCATTGCGATAATGAACATTTAGCTGTAATCTTATTATTGTTCAGTTACCTAAAAAAGACTTTTTCGTGGTTTTCCTTTGCATTTAACGCAATATTTGATTTGTCTAAATTTTAATTTAATCTTAATTAATATATAGGTTACTTCAAAAGCTTTTATAAACATGGTTTTACTGCAATATTTAAATTGCAAGTTACTTTGATTTCTGGGTCGTGTTAAAAGTTAAAAATATAAGAAAAATATTTCACAACATCCACTAAGATGAAAAATTGTCTGTCAAGGATGATAAAAAAATTAATGGTTGAAAAAAATATTTCATTGTGATAATGAACATTTAGCTGTAATGTTATTATTTGTCTAAATTTTAATTTAATTTTAAATAATATATAGGTTACTACAAAAGCTTTTATAAACATGATTTTACTGCAATATTTAAATTGCAAGTTACTTTGATTTCAGGGTCGTGTTAAAAGTTAAAAATATAAGAAAAATATTTCACAACATCCACTAAGATGACAAATTGTCTGTCAAGGATGATAAAAAAATTAATGGTTAAAAAAATAATTCATTGCGATAATGAACATTTAGCTGTAATGTTATTATTGTTCAGTTATCTAAAAAAGACTTTTTCGTGGTTTTCCTTTGCATTTAACGCAACATTTGATTTGTCTAAATTTTAATTTAATTTTAAATAATATATAGGTTACTACAAAAGCTTTTATAAACATGATTTTACAGTGATATTTAAATTGCAAGTTACTTTGATTTCTGGGTCGTGTTGAAAGTTAAAAATATAAGAAAAGTATTTCACAACATCCACTAAGATGACAAATTCTCTGTCAAGAATGATAAAAAAATTAATGGTTAAAAAAATAATTCATTGCGATAATGAACATTTAGCTGTAATCTTATTATTGTTCAGTTATCTAAAAGAATTTTTCGTGGTTTTCCTTTGTATTTAACGCAACATTTGATTATTTTAATTTCAACTTAATCTTGGTCAAAATAAGTTATTTTTATAACTTTTATAAACATTGTTTTACGCCGATATTTAAATTGCACGTTACTTTGATTTTTGGAATAAGTTTAAAATTACAAAAAATATGAAGAGCATCTCGCTATATTCACCGAAATAATTGACTGTCTGTCAAAGACGCTAAAAAAATGATTTATTATATAAAAAAAAGTTCATTGCGATTACTGAGCATTTCGCTGGAACTCTTTAAGCGTCAAGCAATCTGAATGATATTTTCGTGGTTTTCTTTTACGTGTAACGCAAAATATGATTGTTTTCTTTAAAAAAAACATTCATAAAGGCAACAATGTTTAAATATTTACATAAATTATTAGTTGTTTTATCTTTATTCCTTGTTAAATCAAAACAAAATGAAGAGCATTTGATTTTGGGCAATTAATTAGCAAGGTAGATAGCCTTACGCGGACATTAAGATATGAATTGGGAGATTTTGATATATATATGTATATATATATATATATATATATATATATATATATATATATATATATATTTTAATTTGAATAATTATTCGTGCAAAGGCATTAATAAAGATCGGAAATTCAAAGATAATACAATCGAATTCATAATAAATGCTACGAATAATTATTTTCATGAAAAAGATTTTTATTTTTAATTAACATTGGAAAATTTAACAAATGTACGGTTGCATGACATATTTTGTTTAAAAAAATTTGACATTAATGTGCATTTTTAATTATAAAAATTTTAAAACAATAATAGTAAACTTATAAAATTCAAAGGGTTTTAGTTTTGAACTCGTTCTGTTAAATTAAATTTTTAAATATAAAAAAATGCTAATATAAGCATCTATAATTCAGTTATAATAGAACCAGACGCTTCAAACTAATAACTATGGTTGAATAAGCAAATATCCTTCTTTCGGTTTTAATTAACCCAAGTTCTGAAAACCGAAACTAAACAAAACCGAAACTATAGTATATAATTGCTCGT
The DNA here is from genome assembly GCA_949128135.1 of Parasteatoda lunata. NCBI lineage: Eukaryota > Metazoa > Arthropoda > Arachnida > Araneae > Theridiidae > Parasteatoda > Parasteatoda lunata. The sequence continues at coordinate 99,311,343 of OX421980.1, read as the reverse complement.
GATCTGAATGAACTCTCGTTTTAAAGCTTCAATAAACAAACAAATAAATTATGAGTAATGAATAGACATCTTTAAGCAATATACAAAATTATATACTGATTTACGGAAATGAAAAAAATTTAGAATTTAAATTAAATTGCTTTTTAATGATCAACACTTATTACACGCAATGCTAAGGTACTGCGGGGATGTCAGAAAATAATCCCTAGGACGACACGAACGCCACTTTTTGTGCGTAAAACCGGTCTGTCAAAAGCGTGTTGCTTTTCTAAAACCCCCCGGGAAAAGTTAAATGTCCTTATCCCCTATATTAGTCCCTGGCCTATCCAGTGATTGATATCTTTTAATGTTTACATTTTTGTTGTTTGCTATTATAAAGCTTACTGAGGCTTGCTTACCTTAAAATGGTTAAATTTTAAATCACATTTATTTATTCAACTCATTTCAATCATTTGGAATTTCAGTATAATATCTGAAAGGACAGATCGCGATCGAGAATATCGCAGACAGCGGAGATTGGATCCCAAGTTTCGTCAAAATGAACAAGAGCGTCGAAGAATAAATCGACAAAATAATCGAGAGCTTACTAATGCCCGCCAAAGAGAAAATCGAACTAGGGCAGCTAATCGTCTTCGAGAAATAGATGAAAATCAGTATTTGGGAGAATCGTACAGTGATGACTGTCCACCTCTTTTGATTGGATCTATGTCTGTAGAATGCTCTCATTGCAGGGCACTATCCTTTGTAGCAGAGCATGGAAGAATAAAACCCAATTGCTGTCACAATTGCAAGATAAAGCTGAACCCAACTCATCCGTATCCAGAAACTTTGAAACAGCTTTTATTGGGAAATGACAATGACTCAATGAATTTCAGGCAAAATATACGTTTTCACAATTCGTCTTTTGCTATGGCAGCATTTTGTGCAACCCAAGAAATTCAATTTAAAGGTATAAGCTGTGTTGCTCTTCGTGGGGAAGTTAACGCAATGGCCACAACCAGCATCATGCCAGCGAACAATGAAAAACCACGTTTTGCGCAAATCTATATCCATGAAAATGAAACTGCTTTGGCCTGCCGAACATCTGAGCGCTGCAAACCAAGTGTTTTAAAAATCATTCAAGATGTTATGCAGCTAAACCCATATGCTCAAGTGTATAAATCGCTGTTTGAAGCTTATAAGAGGCATCCTACGGAGAGTGTTCGCCTTGAATTTCACAAGTTGACCACTACTGATGGCAGACGTTATAATCTTCCAACATCTGGTGCTGCTGCTGAAGTGTCGGCTGTTGTTGTGACAGGTGCTGAAGGTTTAATACCTGATCATGTACAATTTATCGCATACCCAAAACACCAGTTTGTGTGTCAAAAGATGTATAAACTGTCTCATCATGTGGAACCAATGGTTTTCCCATTGCTTTGCAGGCATACACCAAATTGTGAATGGAACAATGAAATGTTTGCCGATGTGGGAAACAGTAAAGCGATTTTCGCTTAACAAAAATATGCGTGCTACAGCACAAAGCTTCGGTGATTGGCTTCTTACTGTTGGAAACGGTTCAGTATCTCATCTGACAGTTCGTGAATTCCTATGTGAAAACATAATTAGTGAAGTTTTCGGTGAAATACTAACTGAAGATGTATTACGCACCTCAGTTCTTCTTGCTCCACTAAATGATCAAGTTCATAAACTTAACAGTGCCGTCCTACAAAAACTGCCCGGCAATATTATTAAATGCCGTTCATATGATAAAGCTACTTCATGTGATGGTGATGAAAGTGTAATGTTGCGCTTTCAGCCAGATTATTTGGCGAAAGTCAATATCACAGGATTGCCGCTTCATAATCTTCAACTTAAAGTTGGAGCTGTAGTGATGCTAATCAGAAATTTGTGTATTGCCGATGGATTGTGCAATGGCACACGTTTGATTGTACGGAAAATAACTAAAAATGTTCTCTTTTGTACAGTTATGACTGGAAGTAAAGCTGACAGTTCAGCTTGCATCCCTCGCATTACTTTAAATACTGACGATAATAAAGAGTTGCCCTTTGTTTTGCATCGCACGCAAGTTCCAGTCAGACTCGCATTCGCTATGACAATCAATAAAGCTCAAGGCCAGACTTTTGACAAAGTTGGCCTTTACATAGACCAGAATTCTCCACTATTTGGCCATGGCCAACTATATGTTGCTTAATCAAGGTGCCGGAGCATGTCTGGGATAAAAATTCAGATTGTTGGTGCAAATAGTGACATTGAAAGTTCCTCAATTAAGAACATTGTTTACATAGAAGTTTTGTAAATATCTTATTTTTGTGCATATTTTTTTCTTTGATAACCATTATGGTAAATTGTTATTATGTTTTTTTTATTTTTGTTTCTATAATTTGAATGTAAATTAATTGGGGGGTGATGCCCTCTAAAGAGAGCATCCAGTATATGATTCCCTTTGAATTTAATCATGTTGCTTTAAGAACATTGTTTATGCAGAAGTTTTGTAAATATCTTATTTTTTTGCATAGTTTTTTTCTTTGAAAACCATTATGGTAAATTGTGATTGTTTTTTATTTTTGTTTTTATAATTTGAATGTCAATTAATTGGGGGGGATGAAGCACTCTAAAGGGAGCGTCCGGCATCCAGTATATGATTCCCTCTGAATTGAATCAAATCTGCTCTGCCACACGTGCTTTGGTAACGGAACTTCAGTTCCGGCTAATGCCCTTATAATAACTTCTAATATATATGTATTCGAATCTCATTATTATGATAGAATTCCTTGCAATTTACTAAAAATTTTGTATTTTACTGATTATTAAGTTGATTAGTACATTGTTAAATAAAATCCCTTATGCTCTGCCGCGCATTTATATCCTTATATAAATGTATTAAAATTTGTTTGCGAAGCAAACAAAAAAGAATTGCGTAGCAATTCTCGGGGGTTGGCGAGCAGGGGGCGGAGCCCCCTAGTAGACCATATTATTGTTTATTTTTTAACAATCTGCTATACTTTAAAAATTAATATGGATAATGATGTATCAAAAGCATGCGAATCAGTCTATATTCAAGAAATGAAAATGAAGATGTTTAACTTATTATTTTTTCACATTACTGCAATGATTACACTCCAAAGTCATCCCCAGATCTTCACCCCTCTAGCGAACAAAAGGCATTGTTAGGGGATTTTGAGAGGCACACCTGTTACTAATTATGGTAAAGTTGGGGAAAGTTAAAGATACTATAGGGTTATTCTTTTTTAAGTGTATGTTTTGGCGCGTTTGCAAATATGCCATGAATGTTGTGTCTCTCCCGTATAAAGAGCCAAAGAGGTTTATATAATATTTTGACATGTTTGTGAATATTGGAATGGTATTAGTATCGTAATTTGGCAACTGAAATTAACATTGCACATCGTACGACAGCCACAAATAATTTTCAAAATTGTCGAGATAACACATTTTTATTTTTTAACTGCCCAGAGAGGAGGAAAAATTTTAGTTTATTATAACTTCACATACACTCAGTGGCGTGCCAACTTTTTCTGGCTAGGGGGGTGAGCGAATGCAATGTCATAAATTTTGCCCGACTTAATATTTTAAAATTAGCTGTATTATTTTAATATTATAATTTATCTAGTTTCAATTATCTAATCTATTTTCGTTGTTTATGACGACTATGTTTCAACTATTACATTCACACCAATTTAGTTAACAAAAATTTTTTTATTAATCGGAAACAAATTAAAAAGAAAAAAAGTGCATTAAAATTTAAAAAATTTAATTAATGAATTTTGTAATTTTACTCTTTTAAATTTGTTAATGCTGATCAATTTGTCAATGCGATTTCTAGATACATTTTAATCATAATGACATAAAAAGATTTTTCGCTCCTCAAAAATATATTGAATTAAGAATAATTTGTGATTTGCATTTTGATTCTGGCATAGATTTGAATTTAATCATGAATATAAAATTTTAGTATACAAAAAAGTAAAATTAACTTTATCATATTAATTTAATTTTAATGATTATAGGAACATTAAAACAAATGAAGGACGTAAAAGAGATTGTTTTCTCAAATTGAATATTATTTAAAAATGATTTTGAATTTTAACATGTCTTCTGATTTTTCTGGTTTATACCAAGGTAAAAATTATAAATATATACAAAGAAAAAATATATACGAAGAAAAAATATATACAAAGAAAAAAATAGATACAATTTAAAATATTTAAATATACAGTATTCAATGAAGTAGAATTAACTTAATCATATTAAGTTTTCATGATAAAGGTCAAAGGAGGATAAAATTAAAACAATTTTCATTGAATTAATTTTCATTTCAAAATGACTTTTAATTTATTGTTAATTATAAAATCATAACCAAAATTTTATAGTACTAGGAGGCTTCGCCCCCTACTCGCTGGCGCTCGCCAACCCCCGGAACTGCTTTCGCAGTTCATTTCGGATTGCTTCACAATCCAATGCTCGCTTTGCTCGCTCATTGGATACGTTCTTAACGTCTAGCTTTTGTATACTTTTTTCAATACTGAAGTTCCGAAAACTTTTCACTGTAGAAAATTCTAAACCTGTACATTTCAATATTAATTTGAAATTGCAAACAGTTCAGATATTTTTCTTAATCACACTATTCTAAATTTCAGTTGTTGAGAAAAGTAACTGTTGTAAGTTTTGTTTTAAAGTCTTTCCCACCAGAGTGTTAAAGCCATGTGTTGTAAAACAATATGAAATAGTAGTCTGCCACTGAACGCCGGATGTAAAGCATCGGCTTCGATGAAGATAATTTTGTATTTTTAATTCTCTGAAGGGCGCCACCCTAATAATATGGAATTTGTAAAATAAATGTATTTATTTTTGATTGTTGATGAAGCTCATCATTTTGTGTTTTCATCAGTGTTCAGAAACATAACAACTATAGGTTTTTTATTTTATCTCAAAAATATAAAGTGTATAAAAAACAAAGAAAAGAGTAAGAAAATGAGTATAGTCATAGAAAAAGTTAAAATTATAATATAGCATTTGTCAGTTAAAATAAAACTTTTTGTTTAAGTCATTGTTAACAATTCAAATTTCTCCGACGCAATTCTAAACCTTAATTTTGTTCTAAATGTCAGTATTCAGACACACAGCAGAAGTTTAATATGAAGTTGTAAAATGCAAATATAGATAGATATATATACACACACAGCGAGAGAGAGAGAGTTTCTCTAAAAGCACAATTGTTAATTTGGGCATTTGGTGATACAATACTTATAGAATGAATTGAAGGATTTGCTACGTCAAGCGCTCAGGTATCTTAATTTTGATCTAGTTGCGCTTCTATGTCATTTTGATTTATGTTGCTAAGTTATCTTTCAAAAAATTCTATGGCTGGCAACAGCATTTTTATTTTTTAAGTTTTTTATTTTTATTTCTTTTAGAATTCGTTCTTTTTTTAGCAAAATGTTTTTTAACCTAACAGAATTCTCTGCCGACTCTTCTCTCTATAAATGAAGAAAATAAAGTAAATATTTAAGTGTTGTGAAAACAATCTTATTTAGTTGTACTAAGTACTTCGTTAAAAATGAAAACTGTTGCCAACGCGAGATATGAAATATCATCGGTTTTATTGTTACATACATACGTATTAGCGTTTTATATAATATAGATATTAGAGGTTACAAGGCTATTTTTTTTAAACCTAACAATGCAATATTATTTTTTGAATTATAGCTATTCGAAACAAAATTGGATAGCTGTATAGCGAAAAAGACTAATGGAAATTTAAAATAATCTTTTGAAAAACCAAATGATACTGGGAAATTATTTATAGACTTTTAAAATATTTAAAAAATTTCAAGTATAAATTGAATGAAATATATGTTAAGAATTCAAATTATTCTAACAAAATGTAGAGAAAACAATTAACAAAAATATCATTAACATAAACAGCGTAAAAGCTAAAATCCGATAAAAATGAAATCTAAAAAAATTATTAAAGTTAAACAAAAACTAAATCTGAAAAATTTGCTGTACTTTTAAAAATTATGACACAGTTTTCATTAAGACTTATTATTTTATAAATAGAATTAAGAGTTATGGGTTACAAAATTAATCACAAAAATAAACAAAAAGTCACATTTAGCTTAAGAATGTTTGAAAAATAACAAGGACTGAGAAATAAAAATTATAGGGAAAATGAAAATCTGAAGAAAATAATATTTTTAAAAATAACTAACAAAATATCAAAGTAAACTACGAATTTTGAAAATTAAAATGTGAGGAAAATGCATTTTAATAATACATGACTTAAATTATGTCTGATGCACAAAAAAAGGAAAAAAAATTTCTTGAAAATTTTTTTACAAATTGCGGCTATCCCCATCATTTTAAGGGTCAAGAATCTGTATATGTAGAAAGAAAAATGTTTATTCGAAGCAAGTACGTTTTTGTGAGGGAAATTTCTTGACTCTGAATATCTTCTACTCTTACACTACACTAATTATTTCGCATACTTAAAGTTAGGCTCTGGAACCATTCGAATTGCGAAAATCCATTGTTTTATCTAAGACTATTCGCTTTGTTTATTTATTTGCGCTCAATACATTGTTTGATTTTGTTACAAAATAGAAAACTTTAGTCTCTTGCTCGTTCACGTATATAAATAATGCGAATCGAGATCATATAAAGTACCTTCACTGCACAGAATAACAAATTAAAAGTGCGTGAGAGTGCGTTCTATTGATATTGTCTATCAAAGAAAAAAAAAAAAATTTAAAAGGAGCAATTAAGGATATAGATCATCAAATAAAACATATCATCAGATTATTATTATTAACCGGTATACAGAAAGCCAGGTATGGTGGAAGTAACAAAGACACTGAAAATTGTATTTCGAATGTTTTATAACATCAAAAACTGGATTTAATATAATATTAAGACTTTGATGAAAGTATAGCTCTGTCTATATATAATATGGTTACCATATGGCGTAAGAGATAAAATGATATAGCAAACTTAAAAAAGTATAATAACATTTGAAGCTAATTTAATTCATTAAGTTATTACTTATTATTATTTCTTAACTTAATTTTTCAGACAATTTTAGTAAATATATGTATTGTTATATTGATTTTAAACTTTATAAAACTGACGCATATATCACTTATGTGCAATGGAAGCGTCTAACTTATAATACAGTAGTAGTCGTACTTACTTAAAATATTAAATAAATAACGTAATCATAAAAAGTCTTAAATAAAGTATCACTAGTCAACAAGGTAATTATAATGCAAGTCATGAAGTGTACATTTTATAAAACTTCTTGAATCTGGTTAATATATTGTTATAAAAAATGAAATCACTTATTGGTTTCAAATCGAAAATTTTCTACGCGTGTTATAGAAATTGGATGAAATTTTAGGGTTTTATGTATCACACATGCTCTCTCCTTTTAAAAAGTCACTATTAAATAAATATTCAGCAGTTATATAGTTAATATCGAGGTAAAAATAAAGTTACGTTACTCCAGTGTGTACAGGGTCCTAAAAATATGGCTATATTTAAAAAGATTCATTTTTGAATATTTTGCCTATTAAATATTTTGATTATTTATTAAATATTTTAAAATAAAAAATAAATGCGACCGGTGTGTTAATTTAAAAATAAATACAGCGTGAATGAAACTTCTTTTAAGGGAAAATAATTTATATTAAATATTTTGAAATAAAAATGAATGTATTCGGAGTGTCCAATGACTTTTTTTAATGGAAAATAATTCAAATTAAATATTTTAAAATCAATTAAACTTTTAATTGACAATAATTTTAAAGCGTCACCATAGAAAAAACCCATAATCTCTTTTTTTTTTATTGAATATTAAAAAAAAAAAAAAAACGAATAATGCTTTTTGAATAAAAAAATATTTTTACTGGAACTAGGGCGTCAGGAAATGAGATATTTAAATATAGTGAAATTCTGTTCGTAACAATAGAAATTTGTCATAAATTAATAATTATTTTTAAAATATTAAAAAAAAGAATCATTTAATAAAAAAAATAAAAATTTTTTAAATTTAACAAGTTTTTGAAACGTCAGGAAGTGAGGTAGTTAACCGTCTTAATATATTTTCGCGGGTAGATATATTTGTTTCGTAATGTATTTATCAAAGAAAATTCGGTTAGTTGTAAAAATTGAATAAGAAATGGATCTTTTTATTTTATAATTTTTTAATATATATATATATATATATATATATACATAATAGTCAGGAAATGGATCTTTTTTGTTTTATGATATATATAATTTCGAGGCTTCATGTTTATATAATATAGATGCATTAAGGAACGGGTGATTTTCTTAAATACACATTAAAGAAAATTGGAATAAAAAAAAAGAGTTAGATCTCGAATTTCCTAGGTCTAAACGGGATGTTTTTTAACACTAGTAAACATTCGGAAATATTTTTGACCCACTGCAGTTGTATAACTTTGATCATGTTGACCGTCACTTTGAAAAGTAAAAATTTAATTTATTCAGGGTAATTTTAAAAATACTTATTCTGAATCAGTTTAAAGCTCAGTTAGGATGATTTTCAAAATTATTGAAAATAAATTATGAAAATTGATTGAAAATTATTTATGAAAAATATCTGATTTTAAGGCAAATCTGGTTTTGCAACTACTTTATTAAAATAAATAACACTTTATTTATTAATGGACTAAATGCCCTTAATTTAAAGTAAAATTAATTTAATATATTTTACTTATATAATTTTACTGAATAGCCATCAACAAAAGTCATTTAAATAAGAGTATGCTAATTTTGAATAATGAAAAATTAAAAAGCCCGGATGGATAATAAACATAGTTAATAGAGACAGGATTATTTATTTATTATTATTTTCTATTTAAATAAAAGCCGGTTTTTTAATAAAAATAAGCTAACTTGACTTTTTCCAGAAAAGATCGTTCATTTATTTATTTATTTATTTTTTTTTAAAAAAACCGTGCTTTATTATATTGATAATATTTTTAATTTATAATATTCCTTAAAATGTAAAAGAATAACATTTTGTCTATGAGTAAAAATGGGCCACTTTTTAATATTTTTATAAATTTGGTACAATCCGGTTTTCAAAGACATTAGAAATAAAATAATTTATAAAAAATCAAAATTAATCAAAAATTACATATAAAAAATCAAAATTATTAATTATCAAAGTTTATAATAATAGAAGAAAATAGTTTAGAAAGCATTCTATTGATGCATCAGTAATAATAAAATTCATCAAAAATAATAATAATAAGGAATATGCACTATGAAATAGAACTAATTTTTAAAAAATTATGATAAGGTGATAAGAAATCATTATAAATGAGAAAAGTATATTGCACGTCAAACTAATATATTGCAAAATAAAATATATTGCAAATCAAACTAATTAACTATAAATTGAAATAATTTAAATAACGTTAAAATCGTTGAGTTATAATGGAATTAATTAAAAAAAGCATTAATAATTTTTAAAACACCATTTAAATAAAAGTGATAAATGCAGAATTATTTAGTTAAATTATTAAAAAAAACTGTCTGAAATTATTAATTTTTTATTTCAATCAAGAATAGATTTTCGAAGTTTTAAAGACAATATCTTACAAAAAAGAAAAAAAATATATGCAATATTAAAATATTATTGAAGAGGCACATGCTGCCTCCTAACATAATAACGATGACATCATAATAACTGTCTAAGCCAACTGAAAAAAATTTTAATGCGCACAAATTAAACTTTATAACTACAAATTAAAAATGTAAACTAAGATTAAAATCATTGATATCTTGCTGGTTAAAAATCAAAGGAATATTAGACATAAGTAATTTATAAATCTTTATTGGGAATTCATAATTTGAGCAAATCACAATATAAGTTTAGAGTTCAAAACAAGCTGGAATTCTTTTAACGCTATGAAACAGAGTTAAAAAAATGCTAAAAATAAAGACTGTTACAAAAACTAAAATTTATCTTTGGAAATTATTACGCAATGTTTATAAAAAATGATCGTAATTAATAAAAAATGATTTTGCAATCAAATAACTACACACTAAAATTATAAACTTACTTTAAAATCGTTAAGTTATATTAAAATGTTATTATATTAAAATAAGTTATAATTTACAAACATAATAATTTTTATAAAACCATTTATATAAAAGTGATAAATATAAAATTATTCTATTAAATTTTGATGAATTGTCTGATGTTATTAATTTTTAATTAATAAGGAATAACTTAGTGAAGTTTAAAATATTCTGCAATTAAAAAAATATATACGAAGGGGCACGTATTTTGCAATTAAACAACTACAAACTAAAATTATAAATTTTTTTTAAAATCATTAAGTTATATTAAAATGTTGATATTATATTAAAATAAGTTATAATTAAGAAACATAGTAATTTTTATAAGACAATTTACATAAAAGTATTCTATTAAATTTTGATAAATTGTCTCATGTTATTAATTTTTAATTAACCAGGAATAACGTTGTGAAGTTTTACAACAACTTTTAAAATATTTTGCAATTAAAAAAAATATACAGAGGGGCACGTATTTTGCAATTAAATAACTACAAACTAAAATTATAAGCTTACTTTAAAATCGTTAAATTATATTAAAATTTTGTTATTATCTTCTCCTAATAGTCCAAGTAAGGGGCGATAAGGGATACTTCTGTAGCAACCCCCTCACATCCACTTATTTTGCTCCTCTGGTCACCCTCCCCTTCACCCCTCACCTGATTGTCACCCCTCCATCCAACTTTGAGTTTGACAGCTGAAGATTGATATAGAATCACCCTTCCTGGGATGACTTTGGATAGACAGGTACTGCAATATAACTCATAAAGTACTCTTTTCTTCTTTATTGTGTTGCTGAAATTCTTCATCTGTTTCATCATATCTATTCCGATGCTATAAACTGTTTTAGTATTTCTTCCCAATCATTGCAAGATAATTCCTAAGGAATTTTTTGGAAGTACGTTCTTTCATATCTTGTTAGGCAGTATCTGTGCACATTTATCCTACAAATCTGCCTTAGGATTTCGGATATATTCTATTTCTCAGGCAATTTTTTTCTTTTTCAAGAAATTATCCATAAAATTATTTTAAAAAAAAGTCTTTTTGACTTTAAGGCAACATTTGAAGTTCTGCAGAAATTACAAGAAAAAAAAACCTGAGACTTCGTGCAGTATAACAAATGTTTCAGGCAGGGATGGGCAAACTACGGCCCGCGGGCCAACTGTGTCCGCTCGGATGGTTTTATCCGGCCCGCGGAGAGAATTTTAACTTGCCGATCCAAGGCGAATATAAACAATATAAATTATAGATCCATTTTCCAAGTAATATTTAATCTGATGGGGCACAAAATATGACAGGGAAAAAAAATCTTGATTCCTTGGACATTTTAATCAGAACTATCCCGGGAATAACGTTAGTTTTCTACATTGTGTTATACACAAAGATGCTCTGTGTAAATCTGCATTGAATATGAAACTTGTGCTTAATGCAGTAGTCTTGTTAATACTATTTGATTTCGTGGGCTTACTCACAGGCAATTCCGAGATTTTCTCCAGTCCGTGCAATCTGAATACTCTGATATATTGTTTTACACGAAAGTAATATGAAAGTGTATGATGTGTTTTCGAGCGAGTTTGGCAGCTGAAAGACGACATTGTGTTGTACTTCCATGAGAAACATTCTTCAGCAGAGTTGGAAATATTAGAAGATACAGCTTTCTGACTTTGCATTTTTCACAGATCTTCTTTGTCATATGAATGTTACAACTTGAATGTTAAGATGCAAGGGAAAAATCAATTCATGGATGATATCTGGGCCCATCTCAAAGTTTTTAAACTGAAGATTAATCTGTTTGCTAGGCATTTAGCTAAGAACGTCTTATTTCTCGAGGTAAAATTCAGTACCCTCAGTAAATAAGGAAAAGCTTAAGAATTATGAAGATAGCTTGAAAAAACTTAATTTTGAATTTGAACTCAGATTTCAAGACTTCAGTGCCATTTAAACAGAATTGGATATTTTTACCATGCCTTTCAACGTAAATTGTGAGGTCAGATTTGCAGCTTGAATTAATTGAGTTGCTATCTAACAATCATCTGAAGCAGTTGTTTCTAAAAATGTTGTTTGAAGCAGTTGTTTCCAAAATATGAGTTTTACAAATCATTACCGAAGGCTAGTTTCCAAAATCCCATGCCCAATAAATCAGAGCTATGTTTGCTTCATTTTATATATAGGAACAAGTGTCTTCAACTATGAACCTTAGAAAAAATCATTTCAGAAGTAGACTAACAGAGAAGCATTTAGCCTCGTCCCTTAAAATAAGCACATCTCACGTCGAACCTCAATCGAAGGAACTTTTAAAAATGAAATCGCAATTTCATTCATCTCATTAAATATTTGTATTAAAAGTTGTAAATCGTTCTCTTTTCCTCTTTTTTTTTTAACAAATTCCGGGCTGGGCCGAGCTGATTTTCAAGTGCAAGCAAAAATATTCTTGGCGCCCCCGATCATTAAGGTTAATAATAAATACGAGCGGAGTAAAAATAATATTACTTAAAATTTCAAAAACAAGTTTAAATGTACAGTTTCAATATTTTTATAAATATACTTATTACTTATTATTATGCTTATTATGTAAGTTACTTATATAATATACTTTTGTTTCAAATTCTACAGAGTGAAATGATAAAGTTATTACGCTCTGAAGAGATAAAGTAATCAAAAATGCTAGATGATTGGATCTTCACATTTTAGGAATTAATGGTTAGACGAGGTGATCTCAAATATGCTACTTAGTAAATATAGATGATATTGAAATCAGTCACAAAAACCTGAATAAATATTTCATGTTTTCGTCGGACCCAATAGTTTGGTCAAGCGGAGTGACTTTTCAAAAATACGATTTTTTTCAAAATTCGATTTTTTTTTTCTTTTCTAATTTTGCATTTTTCCATTTAAAAATGCGTTCTTTAAAATTATGTAAAAACTGTATACTTTTCAATTCAATTTACAATATCGACTGTTATCAAATAAAATAATAAACATTTACCTAAAGATATATTTTGCATGGAATTATCTTTGGATAAATAAATTTTATAGCTGTGTGCAAAAGTTTTGCAATTTACTTGAAAATTCCTTTAAATATAGCGAAATACGTAAAACATCAATGGATCCAAACTTTGGTTCTCACTACTGAAGAAACTATTCTGATCATATTTCCCAAATTGCGGCTACCCTTTATTTGTCAGAAATCCAAATCCATCGAAAAAAGGTATGTTTATTCAGAGAAAGTACGTTTTTATGTCCGATTTTGCAACTTAAAATATAGTCTGCATTAATTAATTAGCATATTTGCGGTTACCCTCTCGATCCATTAAGATTGAGTCCTAGAACGTCAAGGTCCGATCATAAGATCAAAAGCTATGCAGGGTGGGCCGTTAATTTTTTGTACTCTGTAATTTAAATAAATACATTTCTCTCGCAAAGAAAAATCATTGCACATTTAATTGTGAAAAGGAAATCTAAGATCAAAAGAAATATGTGTTATACTCTTCCAACATACTTTATAGATATTGAGAGATTTATTTAGTTCATGATAAATGATCTCAAGAAACTGAACCAGTAAGATTGAAAAATTCATTCTCTTCGAAAAAGTTGGAAATGTTTCGAACGGCTCAGAAATAGAATCCACCTCATCATAAACCTTTTGTCGTTGAAATTTTAATGCCATAAAAACAATTGCTTATTGAGAAAAATATCTATAGAAGGCACTGTGTTCATCATACATATTTTCAAATTTGTTGAAAATGTTTTAACGATTAGAATATAGAGAAATGTGATGCTGCAATATGTCGGGCAAGTATGGTGAATGATTAGAGAACCCCAATTCATAATTTTTTTCAGGGATTGTTTTGCACAATGCGGTCTTGAATTATCATGTAAAATATAAGGATAAAATGTAGTTCAATCGCCCTTCATAATTGCCCAACCATACTCCATACCAATATACCATCAGATTTCTATATATTCTAATGACTATAACATTTAAAAAAATACATGATCCTGATATTTGCGTATAACTACAACTGATGTTTATGGTTGATTGGTGTCGTATCCTCTATTGAATCATATCTCATGGTGTGCTTGAATGATCTTTGCTATCTCTATGGCATTAAGTGAATATAAGTCTTCTTCTGTAGGGTATTTTAAGAGGTGAAGGCCTGCAGCGACTGCAGGGCAGTTAAAAACATGATATGGTGTGAGTTCCACATTAAGACAGTTGCCACAGTTTTGATATTTTCTAGTCCCATCTGCAAAAAGTTTCATGTTTTTTATGATGTTTTGTTCTTAGTCTGATGAGAGTGGTGGCTGTCTTCCTGTCGATGTCAAGATTAGTTACTTGATCGTGAGCCTTGATTTTTAAGGGGGTGATCAGTCTTGACTTTGCAAAAGCATTTGCATCTGCCAGCGTAGTTGGGATAGTATTTTGATTGAGTTCTCTGGCATTTTTTAGCCAAGGAGTCAGCTATTTCATTGAACTCAAGGTTCACATGGGCGGGAATCCACTGCAAGAAGCATTTTCTTCTGGAGACGTTGAAGTTGTCCAAGTTGTTCTATGATATTCAAGATTAGTCTTGAGATACCTTTGCTGAGGGCCTGTAAGGCAGACCTGCAGTCGCTGAAGATGGTGATCCCACTAAGCTGCTCCGAACGTTCAAGATTGATGCACGTTTTGATTGCCATGGAAATAGCTATCAATTCTCCCGTAAAATTAGATGCGATTTTTCCAGCACTAGTTGCGATCTCTCGTTTTTGATCATCAGGTAGGAGCAGTACCACTCCCGCACCTCGGTTGGTGAAAGTGGAGTCAGAAGATCCATCAGTAAAAGCCCTGCTATGATTGAGGCCAGATAGAGAATCGATAGTTTTCATCCCAAGTTCCATGAGTTTATTCGTAGGATCTTTTTTCGAGCAGGGTTCGATGAGTTCTGGACAGATTGACGTATTATCTGAAATAACTCCAATAGCGGGAGTTTCGTTTCTGAAAAGAAAGTCCTCGGGTTTGAGGTTAATTTTTTCTCTGATGTCCCTGTCAAACAGAAGGGAAGATGACCTTTTGAGTATAGATTTTTTATTCCAGGTTTACAATTACGATGTGAACGATACAGGTACGATGTGAAATGTGCCCCTCGTCAAGACAATGGGCGTTATTTGTAAATTTAACAGTTAGCATTTGTCTCCTTTCCTCCAGTAGGACCAAACCGCATTTCTCTTGAATTCTTGAGTTGTTAGTTGATGAGACAGCACCAGACATTATTTTTGCAGCTTTCGCTTGCACTTTATCGAGTCTCTCTCTTGAAGTAGAGGAGGAGTGTGACCATACTGGGGTGGCATACTCCATTATTGGTCTTATAAGAGTTGTGTAAGTAGTTTTCAGTGTTTTTGGTGCAGCACCCCATTTTGTGCCACAAAGCCTTCTAAGGATGTTGAGCTTTTTTAGTGCTCTATTCGAACACTCTTGAATGTGGTGGTGAAAACAAAGCTCTTCGTCAAGAATTATCCTGAGGTACTTTGTGTTAGAAATCTTTTCTATAGGTCAGTTAAACATTGTGATATTAGGACAAAATGTGTGCCGGTGTTTTCTGTCAGTGTTGAGCACGCTGAGTTTAGTCTCGTTAGGATTAATGACTAGTTTAAGATCTCTTAACCATTTTTCCAATCCTCTTATTGATTTGTTAAGCTCAGTTTCCGATTTCTGAATGTTCTCGCTACTGTGCCAAATGGCGATATCATCTGCTTAGATGGTACCTTTGTTTCTTCAGAGATATGAGAATGTAAATCATTGACGTAATTAAGGAAAAGCAAGGGGCTCAATACCGATCCCTGTGGAACACCAGCCCAGAGTCGTTTCCTTTTGGATAGTACACCGTTAAATTTAACCCTAATTACTCTGCCTCTTAAAATATCCGCACCTCATGAGGGGGGGGGGGGGGTTGCCAGAGCCTCCGAGGAGGTTGGACTTCTGCCTGTTGGTCTGCGAGAGGTATTTTATTTCCCTCCTACCACCCAAAGGTATTAGCCAGATGGAGCCCCCCGAGAGACTGATGTTTATCAAACCGGTATTTAAACTTCTGAATATTCTGTTATATTGTTACATATTTTGGCATAAATATTTACATCATTTTATTTTATTTTATAACCATCGTTGAACAGCCGACCCAATTTGTTTGGTAGCTTTGCAATTTTGAACCTAATTCAGCAGACAAGGGAACTTCTGGATTGAGAAAAAGTTGTCTTCGTGGAAGACTTTTTGATGGAACTAATCCGCATTTGTGTTATATAGCGAGGAAAAACACGAAACTCTCCCATGGTTAGCCTGACGGCAAGGGGACTTTAAACCATGGCCCGTCTACCACTGAGGACATTTTACGTCAGCACTGTAGTCGGGGCAAGCCGGATGCGGAATTCATACCGGCCAATCATCGGTGGGATTCGAACCCGGTTCTCCTCATTGGAGGGCGAACGCTCTATCCCTTGAGCCATCATGGCTTATATTTACATCATTGTTTAAAACAAAACACTTGTAAAAATATATTTTATAATTTAAGGTGACGAAAACAAAATTGTTTTCCTTTCTATTTAATATATTCGTAAAAAAGATTCAGATAATTACTAAAACTTGAAAATTAAAAATAAATGTAAGTTTAATGCTTAAAACTGAAACAAAAACTTGGAACTTTAAAAATATTTAAAAAGTTTGGTTCGATATTAGTAAAAAAACTAAATACAGTGTTGTAATTTTATATTTTTCAATATTTAGGATATTTTTAAATTATTGTTCGAAAAAAAAAAAAAAACAAACAAGAAAGTGAAAATGATCTAACTGAAATCTAAATCTAATCACTAAATTCAAAAAATAATAAATTTAAAAAAGGCAGCATTCTTAACTTTTCTTTAAAAAAAAAAAAAAAAAAAAAAAAAAGATTATCATATTTATTATAATTTACCGGGAGGAGAAAAAGCAAACAATGCAATAATCTTCAATTTGTTCTTATATGACATAATTCTAATTTTGATATTGAAAAAATTATTAACAAGGAAAACTAAGTAACAGAAATATATATATATTATTTTTTTAAAGTCTGTTTTAGCACATTTAGCGTGTAAAATTGAAGAATAATCTGCTAATGATTTTAATTCAAATTGGAAATATTTTGTATCCCCAAAAGAAAATGCAATATAATAAAGAAATTCGAAAACAATCAATTCGAAAATAATTCGACTATCATTTCGAAAACAATCGATAACAATCTTACAAGTTCACATTATATTATACTAATTAAAAGGAAAACAATTGTATGTTTTTTAATATTTTTTACATTAAATAAAAGCATTGTAAAGAAATTATGTACTGATAAAATAAAATAAAATAATTATAAAATATTTAAACTAATATTACAATAACTGAAGGAGATTGTATTGACTTTAAACAGGAATCTAAGATTAACTAAAACCTGGAATTTCTAATATATTTATACAATTTAAGAATCTAATAAAAATTTTAGATTTCTTAAAAAGCATTGTGTATTAGGAAATTCAAGAACCTTCTTCTAACAAAGCAATTTGTTCTGACAAAATCCCTTTTCATCTATTCTTACAAATTTTGTATCAATGATTTTTGCGAATATTATACCAATATTTGCAAATTACTGTTTTTCCTTAGAAAAACGCGTCTTCTTTTACAAAAGAAATTTTTCTTAGAACTTAGTGGGATGTAAAATTAGCGCCAATTTTCTCGCGCCCCAATAAGGTTCTCTTGAAGAAACGATCAAGAACGTTCATATTCATTTGTAAGTTGCATTTTCTATAAAATTTTTCTTAGAGGAAAATTCTTTTGTATTTCAATTAATAGAAATCATTGAACTTAGTTGTAATCAGTTAATATGACGAAACAAAGGTCTCAGTTGACATTGAATTCAGTTAATATGACGAAACAAAGCTCTCAGTTGACATTGAATTCAATTAATATGACGAAACAAAACTCTCAGTTGACATTGAATTCATTTAATATGACTAGAAAGTTCTCAGTTGACATCGAATTCAGTTAATATGACTATACAAAGTTCTCAGTTGACATCAAATTCAATTAATATGACGATACAAAGTTTTCAGTTGATATCGAATTCAGTTTATATGATGATACAAAGTTCTCAGTTGACATCAAATTCAGTTAATATGACAATACAAAGCTCCCAATTGACATAGAATTCAGTTAATATGATGATACAAAGTTCTCAAAGTTTTCAAAATTGGTTTAAGAAGTATGTTAGCATGCATGCGAAGCTCTCTTTAGTTTCTTTGCCATTTCGTTTTTTTTACATATATTTCCTTTTTTGCATTTTTATATGTAGTTTAAAAAAATCCTACTAAATATATAAATCGTTCCAATGTTATTGTAATTATCCTTATATCATTTCTTTCTTTGACTATTAATTGCTAACATTTTGCCTCTTTTCAAACCACCTATAGTTACGACGCTGATAGAATGAGAAAAAACCCCACATTGGCTGATTTAATGAAGATGTCTGACTGAGTTTGATACATGACGATCTTAATTAAAATTTTAATTTTATTTTTGGAAATCAGGCATAATTTTATTTTTGGGAAGAGTAAATCTAAATTAAACTTTAAAAATTTATAAAATGTTTTTTTTTAATAAGAGCTACAAGTTTTTCATTTCATGCTAAAAGTTCAACAACAAATTATAATGCATAAATATGAAAATAATTTTTTCTTATATCAATTAAATGTTTATCAGTGTTTTGAGCTAAAATATTTAAAAAACATCAAAAACACAATGAAGTAGAACACAAAATACTGTTCAATATTGATTTTCCAAAGAAAATTCTAAGCATTCTTTTTAAAACCATAAAAAAAATAATAAGTTTGCTCTCAAATCATATCTTTTATTTCAAAACATATCTAACTTTATACAAATTTTACAGAAGTAATTTCAATGAAGTTTATAATAACATTTTTGTTATGTGATGTGAGTAAGCTTAAAGAAATTTTCTCGAAATCGACATTTTCCAGAAAAAAACTTTTAAAGTAGGTGAGGTTAAAAACAATTTATTTTAGATTAGTAAAATAACTAAACTTCATAACACTCCTTGTTGTTGATCCAAAGATTTATTTCTTTTATTGCCCATACTTTTTTTTTCTGGTGGCATTTTAACACACAATTTTTACTTTAGTAATAGACCTTCATTTTAGAAACTTACTAAACATTTAAAATTCCTAACTTTCTATACCTGGAAGGAAAACATGTCAATATATCATGCAATTTAATAAATTAGTAAAATTATTATTTTTAAAACTTAGAGTCATTTATACATAATCACTATCATTAAAATCGTAATAAATAGAAAGAGGCTAATCAAATTAGTAATAGGATCGATAACATGCCAAGTCAAAATTTTTGATGGTTCCATCAAATCACTTTAATGGTTTATGTTGGTTTCAGTGCAAGTCATGATGGTCCAACATCATTTGATGGTCATAATCTTCCAACATTTTCCATTATGCGTTCATGTTTTTTGATATGCCAGCAAACTTCCATCATTCCATGAAGGAAAATGCTACTTTAATACTATGCTGGTTAACCATCAAGAAATGTTTGATTCTCATGGACCAGCCCTCTATCCATGATGGTTCCAACTATACATTTCCATGATGGTTTAATGGGAATTCTCGTTGGTTCTCAGGAATATACCATCAAAATAATTTGGCTCATAAATCAGCCCGAATTCCTACATTGCGATAATGGTTTTTCATAATCGTTCCACATTTGATTTCTAAGAAACTGTGATGGAAATCTCTGATGGTTCAAACATGAACAAACCATCTAAACAAGTTGATATTCTTATGTTTGACTATCATAAATCAGTCCGAATTCCTACATAGGTGTGATGGTTACTTATATTGATTACGATCAAAAATATAATGTTTCATGATGGAATTATTGATGGTTACCATCAAGATTATGTTGGTCCATCAATGGAAAACCATAAAAAAACTTGAGTTGGGATGGTTTACAGCAATGCTCAATACGTTCCAAAATTTAGTTTATAGCATTATTTTGATAATCAATTTATCAAGTTTTATACAAATAATCTTTTTTTTTTCTTTTCAGTATCTCATCTAGTATTAAGAAGACATCATTTCATCAAGTAAATCTTTCTTTACAAAATCATTTACTCTCTTGTTTATATAAAGGTTTTTAACCTGTGATAGCGTTAGAAACTTCATATTTATAAGTTATAAAGGAAAGAGGGCATCACAGGTCGTATAAAAATTATTATGAAAGCATTTAAAATGGATGTAAACTCCTGATAAAGATGGCGGTGTCCAAAGTAGTAAAGCAATTGGTAGTATAACTTTTAACCCTCTCGTAACGTAAGTTTTTTTGTTTATCAAAATAGGTTTAAAAATTAGGTTTAAAAATTGTGTATTTTGTTTAATACATGTTTCACATCTATACATATATTTTACAGTTAAAATAGACAAAAATTTATTGTAAAGCTGTTTTTTTAATATGATTATAAAGAAATATTTAAAAAAATTGAAAATGAAGAAAAATTTTGAAAATTATTTATGAAATACAAAGGTAAGAAGTATATACTAACAAAAATATGCAAATTACTCATAGAACATTTACGTGCATTTGCCGCAGAGAAATTTTCTGTTACTGTCTTCAATATTCTTGAAATCAGAGTCAGATTTACTATCGGTGAATTATTATCTGTAATGAAGATTATATCACCTACGAAATGTTTCCTGCCAGACATCTTTGAGCACGCAAAATGTTGATTTACATGCTTGTATATTTTACAGAAAAATAAGCAAAAATGAAACCATGAACGGGAAAAGATTAGATTGCACAGTTAAATAGACAGAAAAAATGCATCCCCATGGAAATCGCATGTTACGTAAATTTTGAATGGATTTGAAAAATGAATTGAAGGTCACTTTTTTGAAGAGACTCGTGCCACTCTGAGCTTCTGATTTCAGTCAGTGGCGTCACGGAGGCGCAGCTTCAATTTCACGCCTTAAAAATAAATTGTTTCGCATGTTACTTGCATTCTTTTTTAAAAAACTTATTTCATTACATTCATTGTTTTCCATATTTTCATTTATTTTTTAAGGTGATTTTCTTCCCATCTGATTGCAAAAATTTAACAGTTGTAGTCAAGCATCTGATAGCTACCGGCAAGAATTATTATAAAACACAAAATGCGAAAAGCATAATTTTCAATGTTATACTTCAGAAAATATAAGGCTGACATCAAATGAATTATAAAATTTACTAGAAGAATTTCTGTGAACAAAAAAGCATTATGCTTTATGTTTTTCGCTTAGACGTTTAAGAACTATTATTATAATTTCGCCATTGATATTAATATCGCCTCGTAACTTTCGATGCCTAGAACACGGCGCCTATAGTAGGGAATTTTAGCCTTTTATCACATTTTGCCTAGAACACGGTTCTCGGCAAAATGTTATAAAAATCTCTGACTCATTTTCGACACTTAATTGACAAAATGGATACGCCGCCAAATTATTAAACCTTATGTTAAATGAGGAGTAATTCTAAAAGCAAACTATGGATTTATGTTCTGAGAAACCCAGATATTTCAAGGGGGCGCCTATAGTAGGGAATTTTAATATTATCCTCTACATGGAACAGCATCTGAATCACATGTAAAACCAGTTTAAATATAAATTTTTCGATTCAGTTTTTACTCAAATCGAAAGGTGTGAGCATCCAGCGATAGTATACAAATATCACGTATTTCCCTTTCATAAACATTTTACAACCGTGTTTTCCGTTGATCTATATTTAAGTGTTCCGAAAACCCACTAAATTGTTCTTCATTCAACAGCTCATAAATCAGGCCAACTTTGTAATAGCGATCTGATGAATCAATAGCAATCATTGAAGTGTAAATACCTCTTGATATCCTCGACATTGTTTGACTGACGAGCGCTGTTCCATCATCAAGGGCATTTTACCACATTTTTTTTTCTAGGCAAAATGTGATAAAAATCTCCGACTCATTTTTAACACTTATTTGACAAAATGGATACGCCGCCAAGTGATTAAACCTTATGATAAATGAGGAGTAATTCCAAAAGCAAACTATGGACTTATGTTCTGAGAAACCCAGATTTTTCAAGGGGGCGCCTATAGTAGGGAATTTTACTATTGTTCTCTACATAGAACAACATCTGAATCACATGTAAAACCAGTTTAAATATAAATTTTTCGATTCAGCTTTAACTCAAATCGAAAGGTGTGAGCATCCAGAGATAGTATACAAATTTAACGTATTTCCCTTTCATAAACATTTTACAACCGTGTTTTCCGTTGATCTATATTTAAGTGTTCCGAAAACCCACTAAATTGTTCTTCATTCAACAGCTCATAAATCAGGCCAACTTTGTAATAGCGATCTGATGAATCAATAGCAATCATTGAAGTGTAAATACCTCTTGATATCCTCGACATTGTTTGACTGACGAGCGCTGTTCCATCATCAAGGGCATTTTACCACATTTTTTTTACAACCGTGTTTTCCGTTGATCTATATTTAAGTGTTCCGAAAACCCACTAAATTGTTCTTCATTCAACAGCTCATAAATCAGGCCAACTTTGTAATAGCGATCTGATGAATCAATAGCAATCATTGAAGTGTAATTACCTCTTGATATCCTCGACATTGTTTGACTGACGAGCGCTGTTCCATCATCAAGGGCATTTTACCACAGTTTTTTTTCTAGGCAAAATGTGATAAAAATCTCCGACTCATTTTTAACACTTATTTGACAAAATGGATACGCCGCCAAGTGATTAAACCTTATGATAAATGAGGAGTAATTCCAAAAGCAAACTATGGACTTATGTTCTGAGAAACCCAGATTTTTCAAGGGGGCGCCTATAGTAGGGAATTTTACTATTGTTCTCTACATAGAACAACATCTGAATCACATGTAAAACCAGTTTAAATATAAATTTTTCGATTCAGCTTTTACTCAAATCGAAAGGTGTGAGCATCCAGAGATAGTATACAAATTTCACGTATTTCCCTTTCATAAACATTTTACAACCGTGTTTTCCGTTGATCTATATTTAAGTGTTCCGAAAACCCACTAAATTGTTCTTCATTCAACAGCTCATAAATCAGGCCAACTTTGTAATAGCGATCTGATGAATCAATAGCAATCATTAAAGTGTAAATACCTCTTGATATCCTCGACATTGTTTGACTGACGAGCGCTGTTCCATCATCAAGGGCATTTTACCACATTTTTTTTTTCTAGGCAAAATGTGATAAAAATCTCCGACTCATTTTTAACACTTATTTGACAAAATGGATACGCCGCCAAGTGATTAAACCTTATGATAAATGAGGAGTAATTCCAAAAGCAAACTATGGACTTATGTTCTGAGAAACCCTGATTTTTCAAGGGGGCGCCTATAGTAGGGAATTTTACTATTGTTCTCTACATAGAACAGCATCTGAATCACATGTAAAACCAGTTTAAATATAAATTTTTCGATTCAGCTTTTACTCAAATCGAAAGGTGTGAGCATCCAGAGATAGTATACAAATTTCACGTATTTCCCTTTCATAAACATTTTACAACCGTGTTTTCCGTTGATCTATATTTAAGTGTTCCGAAAACCCACTAAATTGTTCTTCATTCAACAGCTCATAAATCAGGCCAACTTTGTAATAGCGATCTGATGAATCAATAGCAATCATTAAAGTGTAAATACCTCTTGATATCCTCGACATTGTTTGACTGACGAGCGCTGTTCCATCATCAAGGGCATTTTACCACATTTTTTTTTCTAGGCAAAATGTGATAAAAATCTCCGACTCATTTTTGACACTTATTTGACAAAATGGATACGCCGCCAAGTGATTAAACCTTATGATAAATGAGGAGTAATTCCAAAAGTAAAGTATGGACTTATGTTCTGAGAAACCCAGTTTTTTCAAGAGGGCGCCTATAGCAGGGAATTTTACTATTGTCCTCTACATAGAACAGCATCTGAATCACTTGTAAAACCAGTTTAAATATACATTTTTCGATTCAGTTTTTACTCAAATGAAATATTGAAAAGAAATTTATTGTTTTCTTCTTGTGATTATTTAAAATGAAATTTTAATTCTCGTCAAACAAGATGGTAAAAAATAGCTATTTTCAAAAATACAAAAAAAGAAAAATTAAAAATCTATTATAAAATGAGTTTAATTAATGTTAATCCATTTAAAATTTTATTTTAGAAGCGAAAAATAATTAAATATAACAAAATCCGCCGTAAAAATTTAACAAATTGCAGCTGTCCTCTATATAGGACGATGGTAAAATACGGGTTAACAACAGAATAAAAATAACTGTTTCATTCGAAATGATCCGGTATAAGCAATAGATAATTTTTTTTGTTCGAATAAGAGTGAAGAAGAACAATTGCAGACTAAAAGGGAAGGCTCTAGGCATGAAGGCAGTAATGATATTTTTGCTGATAAGCAGAGAAAATCCTTTATGAAACAGAAGTATTTTGATATTTTGTTAATACAAAATATCTGTTGAAATAACATTTATTTTTCAGCGAGCGTATTACAGTTATTTAAATTATAACTTTTCACTCATTTTATTTATTCCATCTGAACTTATGGTTTTAATTATTGAGTTGATTGAATTATTACATGAAATAAACTATAACATTAAATAAATGATAAGTTATTTATTTTGTAAATTCCCGAAAGGAGTCGAGTTTAGAGGAAATTGTATATACATATATAATATTATTTCACTAACATATTTTATTCTGTTCTCTATGACATTTGAAACTAAGAATTTTCCCATCTGTCAGCAATCGGGGCATATATTTTACCAGCAGGGGGATAAGTAAAGGATGATTTCATTTCAGTTTTCACCAAGGAAATGTTAAAGCTTGTTTGAAATAGAGACACAATTTTTTTTAAAATTGTAAATTTAATTATATAAATAGTGAGTGTTTCATTTATAGAAGAGGCTAATGAACCACATCTGAGCAAAACTAATAGTGATTGGTATGCCAAGTTAAACATGGTAATTTTATCCACAAAGACACGTTTAAATCGATGCATATCGTATCAAAAGACACGGAGATTGGCTGAGAAAATAGCAGACATAAAAATAAATAAATAAAAAATGGGAACTTAGTTGACCACCCAATATTAAAGTTAGTTGTGGCGACTATTGATGTCCACTATAGATATTATTAATTTTCAAATAAAATATAATTCTATGTGTAGCATATTTTCATTTATGATTAGTAAATAAATGATTACTTGAACTAAAGAAATATTTAATAGCACGTGCTTTTGACCACTGAAAGAAGTTGACGTTAACACGATTGAAATTTTAATAAATATTAAAATTAACAACCTGTTTAAATGAACAAAATGTTTCAACCAGGCTAAGTCAAAGTTTTTGGCATTATCTCTGAATCAGATTTAAAAAGTCTTAGTTTGTCCAGAATGTTTACCCAAGTAAAAATTCTTGATAATCCCATCATCTTGATCATTCTGATAGTTTATGTTGGTTTCACTGTGATTCATGTTGGTCACCATCATCCAACATTTTACATTATTCGTTCATATTTTTTTATATGTCAACAAACTTCCATGAAGGAAAATGCTGCTTTAATACTATGATGGTTAACCATCAAGAAAAGTTTGATTCTCATGGACCAACAATCTATGACTGTCCATGATTGCTCCAATTGTACTATTCCATGATGGTTTAATGGGAATTCTTGTTGGTTCTTAAGAATATACCATCAAAACAGTTAAGTTTTTTTTTATGTTGGCCCATCATAAATCAGTCCAAACTCTTAGATTGGGATGATGGTAGTTCATGATCATTCCATTTGATTTCTAAAAAAATAAATGATGGAAATTTCTGGTGGTTCAACATGAAAAAACCATCAAAACAAGTTGCTATTCTTATGTTGGACCATCATAAATCTAACCGAATTCCTACATTGGGGTGATGGTTATTGATGGTTACCATCAAGATCATGTTGGTCCATCAATGAAAAACTATCAAAACTTTTGGAGTCTATAGTTGACTTTTCTGAGATTTCAACACCGACATTTATTAATTTTAAATGTTCACAGTTGAAGAAAGAAATTTTTAAAAATATAAACTATTGAAATGAACTATTGAAATTGAGCACAACCAACAACATATGTTACACGTATATCAATATATGCAGTCGTACATATGAAAACATCTTATTAGAACAAGACTGTTTAGGGACTTTTCATGAACTATTTCATATGATACATTGGACGTCTCTATAATTAAATTATCCTCTAAACTCGACTTCTTTGTTTCGGGAATTTACGAAAGAGATAACTTATTAATAATTTATTTAATGTTATAGTTTATTTCATGCAATAATTCACTCAACTTAATAATTAAAGCCATAAGTTCAGATGGGATAAATAAAATGAGTGAAAAGTTATAATTTTAATGACTGCAATACGCTCGATGAAAAAAAAAATATGTTATTTCAAGAGATATTTTGCATTAACAAAATATCAAACTACTTCCGTTTCATAAAGGATTTTCTCTGCTTATCAGCCAAAATATCATTAGTGCCTTAGTATTCCCTTTTAGTCTACAATTTTTTCTCTACACTCTTAGTCGAACAACAAAATTTCTCTATTGTTTATACCGGATTATTTCGAATGAAGCAGCTATATTTATTCTGTTTACCATCATCCTATATAGAGGACAGCTACAATTTGTTGAATTTTTACAGCTGATTTTGTTATATATAATTATTTTTCGCTTCTAAAATAAAATTTTAGATGAATTAACATTAATTAAACTCATTTTATGATAGATTTTAAGTTTTTCGTTTTTTTGTTTAGATTTTTGAAAATAGCTATTTTTGATTATTTTATTTGACGAGAATTAAAATTTCTTTTTAAATAATTGCAAGAAGAAAACAATATTTTTGTTTTGAAATTTATTTACCCCAAGCTTTTAATATTTCATGTGAGTAAAAACTGAATCGAAAAATGTGTATTTATACTGGTTTTACAAGTGATTCAGATACTGTTCTATGCAGAGGACAATAGTAAAATTCCCTACTATAGGCGCCCAACTGAAAACCTGGGTTTCTCAGAACATAAGTCCATAGTTTGCTTTTTGAATTACTCCTTATTTATCATAAAGTTTAATCACTTGGTGGCGCATCCATTTTAGCAAAAAAGTGTCGAAAATGAGTCGGAGATTTTAAACTATTGAAAATTGGTTTCAAATGCCATAGGGAACAGAATAAAATATGTTTTAATGATATATATATATGACAATAAAAACAAAAAAGGATGAAAAGAAAAGAGAGAAAATATGGAAAAGATTAATGACAAGAGAAGAAGAAAAATTATTAAAATGGAATTGTTTTTAAAAATATTTAAAAAATTTTTACATTTATCTTAAAAAATTTTTTAAACATCCGAATAATCTCTTCATATTAGAAAGCACTCTTTTTTGCAGATATAATCGTGTGAGCTGATGAAGGGATTAAATATTTTCTTCATTTTGTTTTTCGGATATTTAATAATTTTTTTAAGATAAATGAAAAAATTTCTTTAAATATTTTAATTTTATTTTAATAATTTTTCTTTTATATATACAGGGAGGGAGAGAGTCTTGATAAGTCACTGGCTTTAACATCCTTTTCATATATAGCATAAATATCACGAGCAACTTTTGTAGCCATAGAACCTTTTGTAAAGGTAAAAAGGTGCTGAAAATGTTCATTTTTCTATTCACTTTCCGATGAGGTGAAGCGAATCCAAGCGTAGATACGAATTTCCCATCCGGCGTGCACCGACCACAGTGCTGACGTAAAATATCCTCTGTGGTAGACGGGTCATGTGTTAAAATTCTTTTGCCTTACGTGGTTTTTCTCTCCATGTAACACAAATGCGGCTTAATTCCATTTAAAAGTCATCCACGAAGGCAAAATTTCTCCAAGATTCCTCTAGATATGTTCTTTTCTTTATGTAATTTCTTTTCTGTTTTCCTCAGATCCCTGTATTTTTCCTCATAACTTCTGATATAATGTTTTTGTATCATTAGTCTGTAGGCTTAGTTCTTTTCCTCAGTAGCTTTTCTGCAATCGTCATCAAACCAATCTCTTCTAGTACTACGTTCTAAGCATGGAATGGTTTCATGTGCTGATTTTAAAATGATTTCCTTAACTGAGTTCCAATCGAAGGTACTAATGGAATTTTCTTTTTCCAGTTCAATGGGTCTAGATAGTTTACACTTGAATTCTTTAAGGATGCTGGGATAATTTAATTTAGCGATATCTAGTTTAGGAATGGTGTTTTCCCTCTTATTACCACAGATTTAATAAAAATGCAAAACTGAAAAATAAAATTAACCAAATTACTGATTTTATGTCATGCTCTAAGGCAGCAGATATCCTCAGTGGCTGACGGATCATGGGTTTAGAGTCTCCTTGCTGTAAGACTAACTCTGAGAGGCTTTCGTTGTTTTCCTCACAATGTAACTCAAATGTGGAGTTAGTTCCTACAAAACGTCCTCCATGTAGGAAAAATTTCTTCCAATACTTGATCCAGGAGTTCTCTTGTCTTCTGAATTGGGTTCAAAATTACAAGGCTACGAAGTTGAACATTAGTAGCCGTAAACCCAAAAACTTTGTAGACTGTGCAACGACGGTTACAAAATAAAATAAAACATCTCTGTTCAATGATTTGAAAATTAACTTGAATTAGAAAAAATATAGATACAAAACAAAACAAAAATTCTGGTAAATCAAAACAGGCTCTTTCGAATTACCTAAAACATTATGCTAAAAACCTTTAATGACAAGCGAAACGTTAAAATTTTTTTAATAAAAAAAAATTAAAAAAAAGGTGGAGAAGTTATTTGCCAACCTCATTCATTAAGATTTCATTTCAAGGCAAAATAAATGTATGCGGCGGAACGTGAATAAATATAATTTTTTCGCTGTCCAAAATACATCGAAGAAATCAACAAGGAAGTTAATGTTCAAGGTTGGGATGCGGGGGAGATGTTCTCTATTTTTACAAATCTTGACCCCATTTCCTTCACTTTTCTTCCGAACTTCGAATCACTCGATTTGTGAAATCATGTTTGGAGATAAAGAAGCCAGTAGTTTGGTTATGAATTATGTTATACTCATATTATTATTATTAATACTTTGGGTTTTATATCTAGGGGTAAGTAATTTCTATAGATATCTACATACTAACATTTTTTTACTGAGCAGAAAAGAAATGCAAATAATCTTGATTTGAATAGTCCGTAAGGATATTATACGAAAAATAATGTTCTTGTTAATCAAAAAAAAATGCAAACGTGTACTTAATTTAAAAATAAGAAACGTTAAGTACAGTATGCAAAATAACTTTTCTATTAAAATATTTGTAAGATATAAGTTCAAAACGTAAAGACAAAAGGGATAAAAAGGAAAAAGAGAAAAACGAAGAAAATTAAGAAACTTAATAAGTTTTATTTTCTGCACATAAGATGTAAGTATATAGAACTCACAAAATAAGTTAAAAATTTAGAGAAAACGGAAAAAATTTTAAATATTAATGAAAAGAGAAGAAGAAAAATTATTAAAATAAAATAAAATAAAATAAGTTGAAAAAAATTGAAAAAAATAAAAAACAATAAATTTTTGCGGATATAATCGTGTGAGCTGATGATGAGTTTAGATCCTTTTTTAAGTTTTTAAAAAGTTAATTTTAAAAGTTAAAGTTTAAGTTAAATTTTTTTTAAAAATTTTTTAAATTTTTCTTCAAATTTATTTTATTTTAATAGCTTTTTTCTTCTCTTTTCATAAATCTTTTCCATGTTTTCTCTGTATTTGTGAAATAGTTTCTAGATATTCTTTCCTTTCTAATTATATATATATATATGGGTGATTCTCACGAAATATGACAATTCGGACCAAAAAATTTCTTCAAATTTAAAGTCGTCAAAATAATCTAAAATTTTTTTTGTATACTTCTTTGGTTAAACTTATTAATATCTTACAGACAGCAGTGTAGTTTATTGACATTTGCTCGGGAAAAAAAATAACATAGAAATTCACCAAATTTTGAGTGCCAGGAAAATGACATATTACCTTAGAAGTTTAAAAAACAGTCATTTTAAGTTAATAGTAAGTAACTCAACTTAAGCCTTTATGTTAGATGGACCATAAATTGCTTAAATTAATTCTTTTTATCCACTGTAGAAAGAAACAAAAGTTTTTTTGTTGCTGATGTGTACAGAATAAAATTGTGGATAATAATCAATCATTAAATAAATAAATAACTTTCATTACATCCAAGCATATTACAATCATACATAAACTTGGTATTGGGTTAATATTTGCTTTCTCTCCTTGCAGTATTAGCAGTTAAAAAAATTTCTGGTAACACTTCAATGTCCTGGCATTCATAAGCCAGGAAAATGACAGCCAGGATAATGACAAATTCGCCATTTTATAGCATATAACTTTACTTTAAATAAATATTTTGGCCTAAGACGTTTATATTCTGTAGAAAACAACAGGATTTCTTAAAATAACTCAGTTAAATCTATGTAGTTTATGTTATTAATAGTTTCAAGAAGCCAGGAAAATGACAACACAAAAGCCTACTCACCTTGAAAAATTTTTTGAAATAGACTTTGAACCAGAAAATTGGTTCTTTATTCATGCAACAAGACATGTTCATATAGGAGGGTATGTAATCAATCTATTAACATAAGATATTGATTGCTGGCTCTATCTATTTTGGGCTATAAACCACTAAATAAAAGTAGCCAGGAAAATGACAGATTTTCTTGGGACAAACAAATTATTGACAGAAAAAATTAATTTAAACGAAGTTTTTGTAAATAATACCCTCTGCGTATATTCTAGAAATGCTTACACCGGTTGAGATAAAAAAATTTAGAAACTATTAAGTAAATTATATAATTATTAAGTAAATTATATAATATTTAAATTTTCATCTATTTCGTTGTTTTCTGAAGTAACTTTATTAATAAAGATTTCATTGTTTTTTTTCATAGATGAGTCGATTTTTAAGGCCATTTTACAAAATATTTCTCGTGAAATGAACTTTCAGACTGTAAAATAAAGCATTCTTATGTAACAATAGATTTTCGTCACCTAAAATTAATTAAGTACGTTTTAAATCGATTTTGTTGTTTTCTGAAATGTAAAGATATTAAATAATTTATTGCGAGTAATCGTAGGTCAATGGAATTTTAAGAAAACATAGCATTTCAGAAAATATTTCTCTTTAATGTTAAAATTACGAGTCACGTTGCACCAAAAATTTATATTCATTTGCTAGCTTCAATAAAATGGAGCTCGATTTTACCATATTTTGGATATTTTACTTGCTCCAAATATTAGTAGAAGATTGCACCGAAAGTAGGTGTTTTGAAGAAACAAAACAGCTATTTTCATTTTTTAAAATTTTTTTTTATAAAACAGAGGAAGGTAGCACCATTATTAGGTACTTTTAAAGTGCTCAAACGCTGGCCGCAAGAATTTATTTACCGCAAGAATTTATTTTATGACCTAACCATTTTATATCACCAACCAAATTTAAAAAGGCAACATAAAAGAAATGAATCGATGCAGATAAGTCATTTACCTAACTTAATACGTAGAAACTTGAAACAACATGCATTAATTGTCCCGATACAAAAAGAAACCGTCCTGTAAAGAAAACATGGCATTGTAAACAAATATCGTTTAGTCTACAGCCACCGTCGAAATTTTGCGTCTTTTACCAAATTTTGGTGCAGTCAGTTTCACCGTGAAAATATTTCTCGATCATACTTCACAATTTATGGTGTAATTGAAATAAAATTATCTTTCATTTAACTAAACTTTGGGATAATAAGAAGCTTTGCTCCAAATACTGGTTAAAGATTTATTGAGTTTTTTTCTTTTCTTTTTGCAATGTACAAATGACTAAGCAAATTTCAAACTGCAAAATGAAGCATGTCTTTTTATTCAAATGAAGCCTTAAAACAGCTTTAATCTGTTTTCCAAACACATCAAACAGACAATTAATTTTCGCTACCATCTTTACTCATTCTTATATTTACTATAACACTTTTTTTTTCCTAAAGTGCCCTCTACATTTACTGTGATTTGTTTTCATATTTAAAAGCAGATACCAAATTTTGAAAACATTGTTAAAATTAGATTAAAAAACATTCATACATGTGTCTAAAACGCTTTGCTTAAATATGGACCCAAATCAAAAGTTTTTACGGTTTTTCACTGATGGACCAACATAATCCTGATTGTAACCACCAATACATCCATCATGAACCATTATATTTTTGATGGAAACCAACATAAGTAACAATCACTCCAATGTAGAAACTCGGACTGATTTATGATGGTTAAACACAAGAATAGCAACTTGTTTTGACGTTTTGTTCATGTTGAACCATCAGAAATTTCCATGGTAGTTTCCTAGAAATCAAATGTTAGAATTATCATAAACCATCATTATCCTAA
Organism: Parasteatoda lunata; assembly: GCA_949128135.1. Taxonomy (NCBI): domain Eukaryota; kingdom Metazoa; phylum Arthropoda; class Arachnida; order Araneae; family Theridiidae; genus Parasteatoda; species Parasteatoda lunata. The sequence goes on along the minus strand of OX421980.1, from coordinate 99,278,609 downwards.
TGCAGGAATTCGGACTGGTTTATGATAGTCCAAATAATTAACATAAAAAAATGTTTTGATACTATATTCCTGAGAACCAGCAGGAATTTCCATTAAACCATCATGGAAATGTATAGTTGGAACCATCATGGACCATCACGAATCATTATGGATTATTGATACATGAGAATCAAACTTCTCTTGATAGGTAACCCTCATAATATTAAAGTTACATTTTCCATCATAGAATGATGAAATATATCGGATGATGGTGACCATCAAATGATGTTGGACGATCATTAATCACCCTAAAACCATCGCATACCATCAAAATGTTTTGATGGGGCCATCAAGAATTATGACATGGGCCCTCATGCACGAAATTAAAACTGGCTGAACCCGTGTAATTTTAATATAAATTTCGATTTATAAACGTTAATGAATTTTTCTATATTAATTTCTGACTAACACTTCACAGGGTAATTAGTGGAGTACCAAAGAATTATTTTAAACGACTGTTAATTCTATGATTTTATCAAGGATCATAAATGAAGATATTATCAGTTAATTTTAAAAATATTTTTTCTAGGGCCGCCGAGGCAAGGTCTTGTTAGGAACTACAAAGCTTAGCTTTATTTTAAATTTTTTCTATAACTAATTTGTATTATTTTAGAAAAGTGTTTTCTTAATTTTTTTTTTTTTTTTTGAAAAAAATCTGAATTTGAAAAAATAGTTTTAGACGATATATTTATAGTATTCAGGAATGAAAGTTTGACTCCAAAAGGATATTTTGTGAGACTAAAGTGATAAACAACTTGGATAAAGCGCAAATTTCTGTACTTAATTTGTGCTTTATTCACGTTGTTTTTCAATTCTTATGTAATTTTTTTCATTCATTTGGACCCTGAAAATGAAGACAGTTTAAGGGGCCAGCATAAGAACGAAACAATACGTTTATTATGAGGGCAAAGGAATCATTTCCGCCATAACACTTCAGTGATATCCGATAAATAATTTTAAAAAATTTCAATTTTCTCTTAAAAATTTTTTTTCAGAAATTTAAACTTGAAAAAGTTATTTTATTTATATAAATAACAGGATTGGAAGTGTTTTCCCCATTTCTATTTATAGGAATCAAATTCACTTAGTCATTAAAAGCGGGACTCTTCAACTAAACTTTTTTACTAGGCCTTTCAACGATAATCTAAAATTTGAAAATAAAATATAAAATATAAAAAAAGATTGAAGCTGCTCATTTTTTAAAAGGAAATTTGGAAAAAAGAGATGCAATCGATCTCAAAAAATTTGCAAAATTCTAAGATATTCATTTTCATAAGGACCCCGCAAATTGTCTGCAAAGTACACTTCTATTGATAGGGAAAATGTTTGAAAGAATTTGCAACTGAGTTTACCAATCAACAAAGCGGAAATTGCTGAGTTTTTGTAACAAAGCATCGGTGGCTTATAGGATAGTGCACTCGTGTCAAGGTGAACCAAGTAGATGGCTATAGTTTGTCGACGGTAAGAAATCCCCCCGCCACAAAGGCCGTCTGCTGCTAGGGAAACAAGAATAGCGTATTTTAGGGAGTTCTCTTCACTATAACACAATAAACCGAAGAAAAACCCGAGCCTGTCCTAAGCAATGACCCTGAACCACTACTTGAAATAGTTATTACTTGTTACCATAGTCAAAACCACAGGTTCAGAAAAAGGGGTGTTCTTAATTTAAGATAACTATAGTCGATACGAATTCCACCGACCACTGTGTTGAGATCATCAGTGGAAAGCGGCAGGAAATACCTTACCATCGGACTAACCATGGGAGGTTTTCTTTTTATACGCAAATGCGGGTTAGTTCAATCAAAAAGTTTTTCATGAAGTCCTTTGGTTGTTAAATTTTAGTTTAAAACTGAAAAAGTTAATTTTCTGCTGTGTTCATTTTCGTAAACACGTATTTCGAGCTGTAATTAAAAACTCTCAAACGAGATACATAGTTTTTATAGTGAATGTTTGAATAAGCTATGGGATCCATATCCTATCCTATAGTATAGTCCTTCTTTAAGAGTTAAATTTAGTGTGAGATTTGATGCTGCTATTAACATCTGTAGAGAAACAATCATTAATGATCGAATCTTTATTATTCGAAATATCAATTATATCCTGATATTTTTTCACCGTCAAAATGATAATCGATACCACGTCGTAGAGTACAATAGAAGTTTATCTACGGTAAGAACTCCCCTGGTCACAAATTCTGCTATGGAAATAACTCTAGAGCTAACACAAGGGAGGGAGCGCTTTTGACTGCTTATACTTCCGGGTTTTAAGTGTGTTTTGAAGCCGTGATTTTTGTATTTTGAGAATCTCTCGAGTAGTATTTCTTCTATACGTGTATTATTGATTTATTGTTTAAAAGAAGAATCGTTATAAGAATCATCATTAGGGAGCGCTTTTGACTGCTTATACTTCCGGGTTTTAAGTGTGTTTTGAAGCCGTGATTTTTGTATTTTGAGAATCTCTCGAGTAGTATTTCTTCTATACGTGTATTATTGATTAATTGTTTAAAAGAAGAATCGTTATAAGAATCATCATTAGGGAGCGCTTTTGACTGCTTATACTTCCGGGTTTTAAGTGTGTTTTGAAGCCGTGATTTTTGTATTTTGAGAATCTCTCGAGTAGTATTTCTTCTATACGTGTATTATTGATTTATTGTTTAAAAGAAGAATCGTTATAAGAATCATCATTAGGGAGCGCTTTTGACTGCTTATACTTCCGGGTTTTAAGTGTGTTTTGAAGCCGTGATTTTTGTATTTTGAGAATCTCTCGAGTAGTATTTCTTCTATACGTGTATTATTGATTTATTGTTTAAAAGAAGAATCGTTATAAGAATCATCATTAGGGAGCGCTTTTGACTGCTTATACTTCCGGGTTTTAAGTGTGTTTTGAAGCCGTGATTTTTGTATTTTGAGAATCTCTCGAGTAGTATTTCTTCTATACGTGTAACATTGATTTATTGTTTAAAAGAAGAATCGTTATAAGAATCATCATTAGGGAGCGCTTTTGACTGCTTATACTTCCGGGTTTTAAGTGTGTTTTGAAGCCGTGTTTTTGTATTTTGAGAATCTCTCGAGTAGTATTTCTTCTATACGTGTATTATTGATTTATTGTTTAAAAGAAGAATCGTTATAAGAATCATCATTAGGGAGCGCTTTTGACTGCTTATACTTCCGGGTTTTAAGTGTGTTTTGAAGCCGTGATTTTTGTATTTTGAGAATCTCTCGAGTAGTATTTCTTCTATACGTGTATTATTGATTTATTGTTTAAAAGAAGAATCGTTATAAGAATCATCATTAGGGAGCGCTTTTGACTGCTTATACTTTCGGGTTTTAAGTGTGTTTCGAAGCCGTGATTTTTGTATTTTGAGAATCTCTCGAGTAGTATTTCTTCTATACGTGTATTGTTGATTTATTGTTTAAAAGAAGAATCGTTATAAGAATCATCATTAGGGAGCGCTTTTGACTGCTTATACTTCCGGGTTTTAAGTGTGTTTTGAAGCCGTGATTTTTGTATTTGGAGAATCTCTCGAGTAGTATTTCTTCTATACGTGTATTGTTGATTTATTGTTTAAAAGAAGAATCGTTATAAGAATCATCATTAGGGAGCGCTTTTGACTGCTTATACTTCCGGGTTTTAAGTGTGTTTTGAAGCCGTGATTTTTGTATTTTGAAAATCTCTCGAGTAGTATTTCTTCTATACGTGTATTGTTGATTTATTGTTTAAAAGAAGAATCGTTATAAGAATCATCATTAGGGAGCGCTTTTGACTGCTTATACTTCCGGGTTTTAAGTGTGTTTTGAAGCCGTGATTTTTGTATTTTGAGAATCTCTCGAGTAGTATTTCTTCTATACGTGTATTGTTGATTTATTGTTTAAAAGAAGAATCGTTATAAGAATCATCATTAGGGAGCGCTTTTGAATGCTTATACTTCCGGGTTTTAAGTGTGTTTTGAAGCCGTGATTTTTGTATTTTGAGAATCTCTCGAGTAGTATTTCTTCTATACGTGTATTGTTGATTTATTGCTTAAAAGAAGAATCGTTATAAGAATCATCATTAGGGAGTGCTTTTGACTGCTTATACTTCCGGGTTTTAAGTGTGTTTTGAAGCCGTGATTTTTGTATTTTGAGAATCTCTCGAGTAGTATTTCTTCTATACGTGTATTGTTGATTTATTGCTTAAAAGAAGAATCGTTATAAGAATCATCATTAGGGAGCGCTTTTGACTGCTTATACTTCCGGGTTTTAAGTGTGTTTTGAAGCCGTGATTTTTGTATTTTGAGAATCTCTCGAGTAGTATTTCTTCTATACGTGTATTGTTGATTTATTGTTTAAAAGAAGAATCGTTATAAGAATCATCATTAGGGAGCGCTTTTGACTGCTTATACTTCCGGGTTTTAAGTGTGTTTTGAAGCCGTGATTTTTGTATTTTGAAAATCTCTCGAGTAGTATTTCTTCTATACGTGTATTGTTGATTTATTGTTTAAAAGAAGAATCGTTATAAGAATCATCATTAGGGAGCGCTTTTGACTGCTTATACTTCCGGGTTTTAAGTGTGTTTTGAAGCCGTGATTTTTGTGTTTTGAGAATCTCTCGAGTAGTATTTCTTCTATACGTGTATTGTTGATTTATTGTTTAAAAGAAGAATCGTTATAAGAATCATCATTAGGGAGCGCTTTTGACTGCTTATACTTCCGGGTTTTAAGTGTGTTTTGAAGCCGTGATTTTTGTATTTTGAGAATCTCTCGAGTAGTATTTCTTCTATACGTGTATTGTTGATTTATTGTTTAAAAGAAGAATCGTTATAAGTATCATCATTAGGGAGCGCTTTTGACTGCTTATACTTCCGGGTTTTAAGTATGTTTTGAAGCCGTGATTTTTGTATTTTGAGAATCTCTCGAGTAGTATTTCTTCTATACGTGTATTGTTGATTTATTGTTTAAAAGAAGAATCGTTATAAGAATCATCATTAGGGAGCGCTTTTGACTGCTTATACTTCCGGGTTTTAAGTGTGTTTTGAAGCCGTGATTTTTGTATTTTGAGAATCTCTCGAGTAGTATTTCTTCTATACGTGTATTGTTGATTTATTGCTTAAAAGAAGAATCGTTATAAGAATCATCATTAGGGAGCGCTTTTGACTGCTTATACTTCCGGGTTTTAAGTGTGTTTTGAAGCCGTGATTTTTGTATTTTGAGAATCTCTCGAGTAGTATTTCTTCTATACGTGTATTGTTGATTTATTGTTTAAAAGAAGAATCGTTATAAGAATCATCATTAGGGAGCGCTTTTGACTGCTTATACTTCCGGGTTTTAAGTGTGTTTTGAAGCCGTGATTTTTGTATTTTGAGAATCTCTCGAGTAGTATTTCTTCTATACGTGTATTGTTGATTTATTGTTTAAAAGAAGAATCGTTATAAGAATCATCATTAGGGAGCGCTTTTGACTGCTTATACTTCCGGGTTTTAAGTGTGTTTTGAAGCCGTGATTTTTGTATTTTGAGAATCTCTCGAGTAGTATTTCTTCTATACGTGTATTGTTGATTTATTGTTTAAAAGAAGAATCGTTATAAGAATCATCATTAGGGAGCGCTTTTGACTGCTTATACTTCCGGGTTTTAAGTGTGTTTTGAAGCCGTGATTTTTGTATTTGGAGAATCTCTCGAGTAGTATTTCTTCTATACGTGTATTGTTGATTTATTGTTTAAAAGAAGAATCGTTATAAGAATCATCATTAGGGAGCGCTTTTGACTGCTTATACTTCCGGGTTTTAAGTGTGTTTTGAAGCCGTGATTTTTGTATTTGGAGAATCTCTCGAGTAGTATTTCTTCTATACGTGTATTGTTGATTTATTGTTTAAAAGAAGAATCGTTATAAGAATCATCATTAGGGAGCGCTTTTGACTGCTTATACTTCCGGGTTTTAAGTGTGTTTTGAAGCCGTGATTTTTGTATTTTGAGAATCTCTCGAGTAGTATTTCTTCTATACGTGTATTCTTGATTTATTGTTTAAAAGAAGAATCGTTATAAGAATCATCATTTCAAGACTTGTCATTTTAAGACGTAAGAATTGTCATTTGAAATAACATTTCTTACTTTGTTAACAATATACCAACTCCGAAATTTAAACCTAAAAAATAATTTATAAATGTACTTAATCTCGCTGTTCGAACAATATTATAACCCTGGATCAAGCATTAGAAGAAATTTTCCTTCAAGGAGGACTTTTTGATGGAACTAGAATTTTTCTTCACAAAGTACGGAAAACCACGAAAACCTATCCATGATCCGTCTACCACTGAGGATATTTTTCGTCAGCCGGGAGCAGAGTTCATGTATCTGGGATTCGAACCCAGTTCACCTCATTGGAGGGTAAACGCTCTATCCCCTGAGACAATACGTCTGTTCCTGAACAGCTTGGAAATGGCGTGTTCTTTGTGAAACATGTCTGCCAAGAGCATCCTAAGCATACTCTATAGGATTTAGGTCCGAGGAGTACAGAGACGATCTTTACTTTTTAGTGTGTCCGATACATTGCGTGCTTTTTCATCCATAAACAAAAAGTTAAACCTCTAAAAAGACAAACATAATCCAGAATAATCTCTCTTCTATGATGTAATGCTACCTTGCTGAAAGATGAGAAGCGTTGTTCAGCCGGTGTGCATGATGTCTGCCCATGCCGACCACGTTTATTAGTCTATTGTTGTGCAAATCATTGGTGTTGAGAACTGACAGGTTCAAATCATTGTAGTTAAGAACTGAAGGGTTTCAATTATTGGAGTTGAGAAGTAAAAAGTTTAAATCATTGGAGTTGAGAACTAAAGGGTTCCAATCATTGGAGTTGAGAAATGAAAGGTTTAAATCATTGGAGTTGAAAACTAAAAAGTTCACATCATTTGATGACATTTAAAGAGAATATATATTTAGTAAGAAAATTTCTAGCTACAAATTTGCCTCTTTATTTGAAATATTTCATGAACGTACAGTACGCAAAAAAAGAAAAATAAATAAATAATAATAAGCGGATCACCCTCAATAACTTTTGACAATGAACGCCTCTTCATGTTCTAGGACTCAATCTTAATGGTTCAAACGGGTGACCTCAATATGCTGAAAAATAAGTGCAGACGATATTTTAAGTTACGAAATCAAACACAAAAACGTACTTTCTCTGAATAAACATAACTTTTTTACAACAAATTTGTATTTCTGACCCCCAAAGTGTAGGGGGTAGCCGTAATCTGGGAAATATGGTCCCAATGGTTTAGTCAGGAGAACGCTCCAAAGTTTGGATCCTTTATTGTTAATTTTACTTATTGCGTATTTCGCTATGTCTTGAAAACTTTTTTAGGTAATTGAAAAATTTTTACACACAATTATAAAATTCGTTTAGACCAGGGGTTCCTGAACTTTTTGTCTCGTAGACCCCTTGCCATGTTTTTCGGTTTTGGAAAGTCCCCCTATTTACCCGATTTTGATTTTTTGTTAATTCATCAACTTCAAATGTATTTTTGTCAGCTGGTAAAGTGCTACTCACTATGAAAGATTTGAATTTCTAACTGTAGGGAAGTGTAGTGTGAAAAACTTAAGAAAAAACACATGTTAATTTTATACGTTTATTAATAAAATTCAAACTAATTTACCGCGGAAAAATACTTTTTTGTTTCAAAATAAAACCTTACACGCAGAGAAAATAAAAACGTACGTGGGCGGAGCTGCAGGCAACTGCTAGTTTATAATAATTCAGTTTCATAATTAACAGAAAATAATCCTAATAACTTAAATTTTAATAAAATTTTTACTTCATAGCTACTTTTATAAATTATGTAGAATTTAGATAGATATATGTCTTTATATTATAAGGTAGTTTAATGTAAGTAAATAGGTACTATCAGTGTATGTTGATTATTCCATTAATGAAATGCCAAAATTTTCTGTCACGACCCCCAATTTCATTTCACGGACCCCCAATTTTTTTTTCACTTGACATGGATCCCTTGCAGGTTGTCATCGACACCTGGGGGTCGATATAGACCACTTTGGGAATCGCTGGTTTAGATCATTCGTTTAGACATTTTCGACCATTATTAAATAAAATAACAAATATTTACTAAAAGTTATTTTTTGCGTGCAATTATCTTTGGATAAACGAATTTCCTAATTGTGTGCAAAAATGTTTCAATTCGCCTAAAAATGTTTCGAGATATAGCGAAATACGCAAAAAAGTAAAATTAACATTAAAGGCTCCAAACTTTGGAACGCTCTCTTCACCAAACTTTTGTGACCATATTTCCCAGATTGCGGCAACCCCCTATAATTTGGGATTCAGAAATCCGTCAAAAAAAAAAAAAAAAAGGTATGTTTATTAAGAGAAAGTAAGTTTTTGTGTCTGTTTTCTTAAATATCGTGTGCAAATTTTAATTAGCATATTTGAGGTCACACCCTCGAACAATTAAGATTGAGTCGTTTTAATTATTTTTCTTTCACATAATTTCATTCCTAAAATATTTGTTTAAAAAACTCTTTACTTTTTGTTCAAAATCAATTTAGGGAACAACATAAAGATTTATATAATATTTTTTTTTTTAAATTTTATATCAATTTTTAAAAAGCCAATATTTAAACTTAAAATCTTTTTCAAGAAACACAAAAACAAAAAAACCATGTGAATGTTAAAATGTTTCTTGAAAAAGAAATACAATTTAGTTTTGGGTTTGAAAAGATATTATTTTTTGAAATTATGTATTCAAACATGTCAAAACAAGAAGTTCTAAATTTTGTCAAAAAAGCATTATGGGAAGCATTATATTAAGCCTGGAATGTCAAAAATATTCAAATCTTGCTGGAGAACTAGGAGTCACAAAATCTTAAGTAATTTTTTAGGTAATGTTTATTTTAATAACTACAGGGTTGAAAATTTGATGGAAATGTATAGAATTTCAAAAATTGACCGATGAGGTGAATAAAAATTTCTCACATTGCCTAGAAATTGCATGCGATGACAAATATGAAATGTAATTATTTCATATTTCTAATTATTAACATCATGATTTATTTGCATTAATTGAAAAGTATCTAGTATATATTTTCTATTATATATAAAAATAATACTAATATTTTATTTTATTTTATAACCGTCGTTGAACAGCCGACCCAATTTTTTGGGTTTACGCAACTCCGCAACCTTGTAATTTTGGACCCAATCTAGAAGGAGATATTGGGAGAGTCTTCGTGGAGGACTTTATGATCGAACTAACACGCATTTGCTTTACATGGAGAGGAAAACCACGAAAACTTCTCATGTTTATTCTGACGGCAAGGGGCCCAAATCCCATGATCCGCTGAGGATCATGGGCTTGGAGCTCATGATGCCACACAGGATATTTTGCGTTAGCACTGTGGTCGGTGCAAACTGGATGCGGAACTCGTATTAACCAGCAATCGGTGAGATTCGAACCCGGTTCACCTCATTACAAGGCGAACGCTCTATCCTCTGAGCCACCACAGCTCAAATATTAATACTAGTATAGATTTGTATTAATTGAAGGTATCAAAGTTTTTAATAAGAAAATCATACATTTTTAGCAGTCCGCCGGGATAATAAAACGGCAGGGATGTGTGTCTTGCCTGGTATATTATACACTGTTTTTTCTTTAAGAGAAAAGGACAGCGTTTTCTACTGTAGGGATTTTTAATGTCCATTGTCTCGCAATTTTGTTCCTCTGTAGAAGGGATGACTCCCCTGCGTTAGTAGCCCGACGACCTGCGTGCGAAGTCGAGAATTTTACGATAGTATAGTTTAACGAGGACCGATACCGCGCACCCTCGGTCCCTACGCAGGCTGATCGAAGTAGTAGTTACCCGCTTACTGACCGCAGCCAGTGATGCTTGACTTCGGTGTTCTACTGGGAACCGTGCCTTTACGATTAGTCCACTGCGAGACCTCAATGGCTAATTTTTCAAAATTTTAAGAGTTTTGTTTTAAGCAAAGTTCAAATATTTTATATAGGGGAGTGTCGGGTACCCCCGCCCACTGTCAATTTCATATGTATAGAATATTTTTTCAAGTCAATGGGCCATCAGACATTAATTGTTATATTAAGAAAAGATTATTTTCAAAGTTTCAAGTATTTATGCAGTTGGTAACATGGTAAACAATAGTTTTAAAAATATGTTGAATACAGTAGTCAAATTTTTTAAATATCTCTTTTTTTAAGTTAAACTATTCTTTTTTTAGAATTTTTTTTTTGCATTATTTAATTAGATGATAAAACAATAGAAACATACAAAAATATTGATTATTACTCAATATTATACAAAAATATAAGCAACACTCCTTAAGTGGGCGGGGCTACCCGACTCTCCCCTACTTACTGAGTGAATAAGTTTTGCATTTTTCCTTTTTACTGAACTTGAAACCTTTTGCTTGTACACGTGGATCAATACGAAGGCAAAGGGTTAAATAAATTGTTCTTCAGAAGCATATCAAGACTGATCAAAATTTGAGATAATTTAAATTAATTTTTTTACTCATCAAATCATACAATTTCGAAATGAGTTTTTAAAAAAAGGTAGTTTTGTACATTTGTCTGTTTTTAGATTTTTGATAAATGCCTTTGCTTATTTTTTGTTAAGACTTTTTTTTACATCATCTAATTTGGTTTTTATTGAAGTAAAATAAAATGAAGCTTTGAAAAAAATTAAAATTGACAATTATATTAAATTGCTCACAAATTGCATTATTTTCTTGCTTTGCATTTATGAAAAATATCTGTAAAAGTTCCAAAAATTATTAATATTTATCGTATTCTAATTAAGTAATTTTTTAAATCTTTTTCTGAAAGGTATAGTGCTACTATCACACTTTCTATCACAGTGATTCTCAAAAATTTTTTTTTTTTTTTTTTTTTTTTTTTTGACGCCACACATTTTTATCGATTTAAATTTGACGGCACATAAAGAAAAAAAAAGTTTAAAAGTTGTTTACTTAAAAAACCTATATTACAATGTGTAAGATAGTTTATGATAATAATTTTGAATGTAAAATAAAATAATATGAACTACAAAAACACGTTTTTGAAAGGATTAGTTCTTTCGACCAGTTTTTTCGACTTTTGCAGATCTTATTTCGCCTTCTCTCCCCCCCCCCCATCCTTTAATAGTTCTTTAATTTTGTTTTTTACTAGTTTTTAACTTTTTTTTGTTGCTAGTTATTAATTGTTAGCTTGTTTTTTTTGTTAGTTACCATTTGCTAATTTGTTTTTAAAACTATTAATTGCACAACCTATTTATTGCACAACCTATAGCTTTTATTTCCTTTTGTAAGTTAATATTTAGTTTGCTTGCTTTTGTTAATTAATAATTTTAATAAAGTATCTCTCTATCTCTCTCTCTCTGTATATATATATATACTTTTCTTTAATTTAATCTTTGCTCAATTAATTTATTCTTAAAAAAAGCATTATAAATCATTTTTAAAATTTGGCGCACACAAAAGTGCTCTATCATTACATGTTAAATTTCAAAATACAAATCAATTTTTCTTTTAATTAACCTAAAATCAAAAATAGCGAAGTCTCTAAAATATCTTAACATAAAATGATTCTATTAAATCTGTATGCCTTGTTTATGGAAAGATCTCTTTCTATACATCTTTTTTAAAGTGTATACATCAATAATCAATTTGAAACAGATTTCCCACGAAATTACCATTATAATCTATTTAGATATCTTAACTTTTTTTTTACGCTATTAAAAATACTTTCTCTTAAAAGATTGTTCTGGGTGGGGGCTCACATTGGCATATATCCCAAATATTCTTGCTAGTGTCAGATGTTTTTTAAAAGATGCAGATGTTTTACTATTTTTAAAATATCCCTACGCTTTTCCTGATTGCCTTTAAAACTAAATGTTTTTTTAACTTTTGGATAAACACTGTAAGAAGACAATCTAAAAATACTTTTATTTAATGCCTGCCTAAAAGAAATCTCTTGAAGTGGCTATATTTGCACCTTTTTTCTAACTGAAGCAAATAATTTTTTGCTCTTGGCTACTATTTTACATATTTCTAAACAAAAATTAGTATACAGTTATTAACAAATTATTAGAAATTATTATTATTAATAAATTTTATTACATATTTTTAAACAAAAATTATTATTAATAATAAATATTATTACATATCTCTAAGCAAAAATGATTATACAATTATTAACAAATTGATATAAATTACTATTATTAACAAATATCATTACATATTTCTAAATAAAATTTATTATAAAATGACAAATTATAATGACAAATTATTATTAATAAATATTATTGTATATTTCTAAACAAAAAATATACATTTATTAACAAATTATTATAAATTATTATTATTAAAAAATATTATTACATATCTCTAAACAAAAATTATTATACAGTTATTAACAAATCATTATAAATTATTTTTAATAACAAATATTATTACATATTTTTAAACAAAAACCACATTTTCTGTCTATAATAATAAAATCCCTCAATCTCCTGTAAATCAAAGATATTAATGCAGGCAAAACTTTTTCCAGTAAATGTGTGAAGCATAATGCCTACGATATTGTCACGTCAAATTACCTTAGCTCTAACTACAATATTTCTTACGATTTTTTCTCAATTCTTTTAAATTTCATTTTAATCCTATTTTAAAACCTGTTCTTGGTCACATCTTACTTAAACTACATCTAAAACATATTAAAAGTTTTTATATATATATATATATATATATATATATATATATATATATATATATATGTGTGTGGTATTCCGGATTGGGTATCGAAGAATAAACAAATAAGAAAAAGAGCTTAACTAAAGACAATTATACCATAAAAAGGAAAGGCACATGATAAAATTTTAGTGGAAGTACATATTGAGGCGTTGAAATAACCCGATCACAAAAACTAAAAAAACATACCTTTGGCTTGGACAAAAACATCTGTAATAAACAATCCTTAGAAAAAAACACAAAAATAGTTTTTGTAAAATAGTCACCAACAACACTATTGGAGAGCACAAATTCTTTATTTAGGAAGCTTTTTTTGAAGATTTCAATTTTGTTACACAAAGGATGGCACAACATCATGGGAAATTCATCATATTGGAAAATCGGTAGATTGGAATACAGCAAAAATGTCGTCAATCCCTGGTGGTTTTTTTTTTTTTTTTAATTTAATGGATGGCACTTTTTTTTTATCAATTTAAAGAAAGGGGTGTTGAAGTTTCGGTCAGAACAAACTGATAGCTATCCTTTAGAAAAAAAAAAGCATTTAAAATGAAGAGAACCTTGACTATTAGAAAAAATTAAAACATTGCTATTAATTATTTCAAAATGTAAATAAACACCACCAATTGTAAAAATCAATCAGTAATTCTCAATAACATTTAGCAATATAGAAGAACAGTATACACATCAAAATCAATAACCCAGAAAAATTATTATTCCAAACAATTTTTAATTTAAAAATGCTATAACCACTGAAAAATGAACTGTTTAACAAGTAACTCTTGAATTCAAAATAAAAGTATGAGATTTGAATTCCATTACCTTTCAAGAATAAAAAAACTATTGTATCATTATATGCAGAAAAATTAGTTATCTACCTTGAAAAAAAAAAACTGTCGAAATTACAAAACAATTATATTAAACCATTACAGAAAACTATGAAAATTAAAAAAAACTCAAACATTCTTATTTTATAAAAGTTACCCAAATTATCCATTTGGTTATTATATGAAACAAATTAGTAAATAACCAACACAAAATATTAATTAACCAATCAAAAATTAAAACTTATTAAAACTGATTACATTGCATAATTTTATTGTTTACTTGATTATTAAATTCAAAACTATTGAAGAAAACTTGTTCATTGACTATTGCAAACTTAAAAAAACTACTTATTAAAATTTACTTGTATTTAAAATTAAATATCAACTTATTACACTTAATCATTTAAATTAAAAAGAAGGTTCGCTGGTCAAAAAAACAATTAAAAAATAAAATACACCCACTGGAACGAGGAACGGCACCAAATGTGCTATTCCGGGCTGGGTATCGAAGAATAAACAATTAAGAAAAAGAGCTTAACTAAAGACAATTATACCATAAAAAGGAAAGGCACATGATAAAATTTTAGTGGAAGTACATATTGAGGCGTTGAAATAACCCGATCACAAAAACTAAAAAAACATACCTTTGGCTTGGACAAAAACATCTGTAATAAACAATCCTTAGAAAAAAACACAAAAATAGTTTTTGTAAAATAGTCACCATCAACACTATTGGAGAGCACAAATTCTTTATTTAGGAAGCTTTTTTTGAAGATTTCAATTTTGTTACACAAAGGATGGCACAACATCATAGGAAATTCATCATATTGGAAAATCGGTAGATTGGAATACAGCAAAAATGTCGTCAACCCCTGGTGGTTCTTTTTTTTTTTTTTTTTTAATTTAATGGATGGCACTTTTTTTTATCAATTTAAAGAAAGGGGTGTTGAAGTTTCGGTCAGAACAAACTGATAGTTATCCTTTAGAAAAAAAAAGCATTTAAAATGAAGAGAACCTTGACGGAATACACCGACGAGTTTTGAAAGGAACATGCTGAGGATGTAGTGGAGATTTTCTTGAAGTAAGCCAACGCTTAAAAAAACTTAAATAGTCGGAGTAATGTAGGAGGCAAAATCATATTAGCCTGGTAAATTCAATCAGCAAATATGGCGGAAAAGACCACGCCATGTCGAAACTCCGATCTCGGGGGTGAGGAGGGAGAAAAATGAAATCCCCGTTAGGCGGAGAGACGTGAAATTTTGATGAATAGAACTCGAATGCTCTCGATCTTTCTTAGCGCACGATATTTATACTCACTGGAAAAAGTTGAAGTTAAATTACTTAAAAATTGCAAGTTAAAGTTGAATTTCCTAACACTACTGAGTTGAGGAGTTATACTTAACGTTTACAAAAGGGTTCTCAATTGAAAGTGAAGAAACAAGATGCAGATTACTTTGCACCCGCGTGGACATGAAACGGGCCGACAAGCAGGTGTTCAAAAAATTCTAGCAAAAGGGAGGGGTCGAAATAATGGAAAAGGAATTTTATGGGGAGAGTGTCACAATTGCCTAAAGCAATAAGGGGAGAGAGGAAACGGATGAAGAACTAAGGATTTGTATCAGAATATTAAAAAAATTAGGATTTGGATGTAAAAAACATGAAATTTAATTGAAAATTGTGACTCAATGTCACAATATATATATATATATATATATATATATATATATATATATATAAATATATATATATATATATATATATATGTATATATATATATATATATATATATATATATATATATATATATATATATATATATATATATATATATATATATATATATATCAGTTCTCTAATGGTAAATTGGACAGAACCGTATATCTATTTTTTAAATTTCCTTATTTGTGCATTTTCATTTTCTTTTTATAATTTTACTTGACGGTACCCGAATACCTTTTTCTAGGCCAATGTTGACCAAATTATCAAACATCAGAGTATATAAAATAAAATAAAAAATAAATAAAATAAAAAAAAAAAAAACAGAGTACATAAAATTATTTTTACCATGCCAAAACCGTTTGGATCTTATTTTTATCTTACGTAGAATTGAAGTTATAACATTTTTAAAAATATTTAGCTATAGGCCATTGCATCAAAATCCGTCTGTTTAGTACTTTTGATGTCTTAAATTTTTTTGTTTCCTTTTTTTAAAACGCTTGTTTCTTTTTTTTTTATGCAGTGCATTTTTTTTTTTTTTTGTATATTTTATTTTTAATCAACTTTCTTTTAAATCAATTTTCTTTTAATTATATAATAAGTTGCACTATGTAAAAAGAGAGCTAGAGAGTAAAAGATGTGGAAACAAAACAGAAATATTTTCTCAAAACCCTGGATTTTCAAATGTTGGGGAGGGGGTTCCGACGCCCGAGCTCACAACACATTGATTTAATTTATCTTAACACCATAGATTAACTTTATATCATAATGAGCATTAAATGGGGGATAAAAATAAACGCAGAGTAAATGAAATATGCCTAACTACTCTCCTATTTTACATTGCCCTGATCTAACACATGCAAATATTTGGGCTTCGACACTAAATTAAAATGGAAAACACACCTAAAAAATATAACTTTAAAACCACTAAGGAACACACACTTTTATACCCAACAATTAAGATGGTTTTCCATTAATGGACCAACATAATCTTGATGGTAATCATAAATTATTCTATCATGAACCATTATATTTTTAGCTAGTAACCAACATAAGTAACCATAATGTAGGACTGATTTATGATGGTCCAACATAAGAATATCATCTTGTTTTGATGGTTTGTTCATGTCGAACCATCAGAAATTTCCATCATAGTTTCTTTAAAATCAAATGTTAACGATCATGAATAACCATCTTCCCAATGTAGGAATTCGGAGTGATTTTTAATAGGCCAGCATAAAGAAAATCAAGTTGCTTTGATGGCCTGAGAGCCAACAAGAATTCCCATTAAACCATCATAAAAATGTATAGTTGGAACCATCACGGATCATCACAAATTTTCATCTTTGAAATAAAATATTGAAATGAACAACCTTCATCTCAATATAGGAATTTCTTAAACATGCATTTCGGGCTGCGTGTAGATTCAAAAACTCACCGACAAGTTGGTTTTCATTAATTTTTTATGGAAAATTTTCCTCCAATTTTTAATACATTAAGATTTTTTCGCAACGGTTCTTGGTAATAAGTAATTAAAAATGTCATACTTCTGTAAAAAAAAAATATTCATTTTATTTAAGTTATTAACAGGCTTTCATCGATTTATTTTGCTTAAGGAATCATTGCTCACAGAGTCGGGATTTTTAGGGATTAAATGCGAAAGTTTATTTTATGGACAAATTTTGAAGGAAACCAGTTCTGCCCTTTAAAAAATTTAATTTATCTTAACACCAAAAATGGTGTTCGACATGAATAAAGGATAGTTCTTGGTGTAGCGAAACACTAAGAATCAGTAGGTGTAAATTAGCTACAACCATTGTCTAAAATTTATAATTACAGTAACAAAAGAATCAGTCGAAGTATTGTAAAATAAGAATCATTAATTTAGGATTCACCAATTCTTAATTTAAAATTGTAAATCGAACAAAAATATTGAGACAAACTTGAACTAAGCTTAACAGAACAGAAGCGGATAGTAATTTTAAACTTATTTAATACAGTAAGAGATATTGCCTTATTACACAAATTAAAAAAAAAAAAAAAACATTTGTTTCTGGAGATGTATAGCACATATGAAAAACAGTACCGCAGTGGAATGATCGTGAAGACATGGTTCCCAAAAAAAAACTGAAGTCAAGCATCACTGGCTGAGGTCAGTAAGCGGGTGGGTGACTACTTTGATCAACCTGTGTAGGGACCGGTCCTCGTTTAACTGTTCTACCGTAAAGTGCTCGAATTCGGGTCGTCGGACTACCAAAGCGGATCCCCTCTACACAGGATCAAAATGTTTTCGGATCATCCTAGGGGATGTTTCCCAAATCTTCGCCAATAGCCTCTAGTACGACGTAAATAAAATGCCTACATATGAAAAACAACAAAAACTCATCCCAACTAATAGAGAACATCCACAGTGCATAAATATTTTGAAAATATTTCATGTGTTATGCGAAATGCGCTTGATTTTTTCCAGTTTAGGCGTTTAGATTTAACTTTAAATTATATACGAAATTTATTTTAATTTTACACTGGTTGTTTAACATCGAAGATATTATATTCGATTGGTTATTGCGTAGAAATTTAGATGGTTTTCAAAATAAAAAAAATATTAAGTGCATGTATTTAATGAATATAAACTCTTTGAGCAACTTTTGTGGTCGTTATGCCATAGAAAAGAACATGAAAAATAATAATGCAAGTTTATACTGTATTCGACCAATAATGTGGTACAACTTTAAATGTAACAGATCATGTTAGCATTACTCTTAGTATATACACAGTGGATACGTTATTAATATGCATGTAGTTTTATTTATTTAGTTTTAATCTAAAAAAACTGAAGCAATTTTTAATTCCTTTTATATTTCATGCATTTTAAATTACTAATATAAAATATTCTTTGTTATATTTTAGATGTAGAAGGAGCCTGATGATCCAGTTAATCGTAAGTATCTTCTTATATCCTAATATTCCCTAATAATGTGTGCCTGTGTGTACACCCAGTGGTATGGACTGTTCTGAGAGGCACATATTAATATAATATTGGTCCTCCTTTTGGACAGCCTGGAGCCCTACCATGAGCTCCATGGAATGAGATTCCATCTGGGAATGACGTCACGTTCGAACGGGAATTATTTTTCCCCACCACGAACGCCTTGGAAAGAGTTTCTTGGTTGGAATTGGAATAGGTTTCATTCCAACCGGTCTCCGGCACCTAGAATCGTCGTTCCAAGAGGGAATCAAGGGATTTGTTTATGATTTTAAACATGGCGCTCAATAATCTAATCGCTCGCTTTCAAGAGGAAATTAATCGAATTCCAAAGCGAGAAATTGAGAGATTTTCCGATCTTCATATGAGTGATAAACGTTTTATTTCTCTGTATCGTGTTCAAAGTTTTTTAGAGCTTTGTGAAAAAACATCATTCTTGGAGGGAATCATGAATTTTTGGGGACTAAATACGATATTTCGCCGATGAATGTCTTAATTTTTTTCTATTTCATAAGAGAAGATAACAAAATTTCTAAACGATGAACGTGTCCGAGCCATTTTCAGGACGATAATTAAAAGAGAAATGTTTTGTTTCATTAGCATGTGTGAACGAAAAGATACTTTTAGAGTTAACTAAGAAATTACGGCAAATTAAATATAATTATGCTCTCATTATATGATAGTTGTTACTATTTTTATGTTATATTACCTAGGATATATTACTTGACCAATACCTTTTTTTGAAGTTCCAATCATTTTTTTTTTTAATTTTCTTTCGATGAACTTTTAATTCAACAGTACTTAACATCATTCCGAACGATAGTTTTTTATACTATATACAGATAGCAGCAAATTTAAAGGAATTTGATACAAGCATGATGTATTATAAAGTAAACAATTTATTTATAATAAAAAATGTGAGAAAGAATAATGGGAAAAGTAAATAGAATTAAAATTGCTTCGAAAAATATTTATGAAATATATACTTATTTCTTCGTTTACTCATTTTAAAATTTTTTATTCTCATTCTTCCATTAAAATATATACTATAAAAGCTGTGGAAGTAGTTCCTTGAACTATAATTTTTAAGTATTTCAGACGTGAAATGATTTTACAAATCAAAAAAAAATTTTTTACACAAATCTATAAATTAATTTCTTGTGAACATATTTATTTAACTATCAGTAAAAACATTCACTTTAATAATGTAACAAATAAACCAAAGTAATAAGCAAAGTAGTAACTTTAGTAATTCATATTGTTACAAATTAAATTGAAAACTAATGAACTTTTCTGAAATTAAGTTAATTTCTAAGAGACCGATTGGTAATCGTTAATTTTTTGTCTGATAAAATTTGATTTCCTTCTGGCAATTAGTTTTTATTTAAAAACTTGTATAATTAGTAATCTATCTACATGCAGTACTCAGGCACGAAATTTTGAATCTTAATTCATTAAAATATGATCATTATTTTAAGAGTTGTACTCTTTAAAAAATATTTATAACAAATAGTGAAACGTATTAAAGGATATATCAGAAATATTTTTTATGAAAAAATGGTCTTATTCTATGAATTATACATGTTAAATATGACGGATTTTAATTAATAAAATTATATGTGTAATAAATTAAAGAATATTTCAAAGTGTTCGCAGTTCATGTTTTTTTAGTCTAATGAAAACAAAAAAACATTATAAAAAGAAAACAATAAATCGTCAAAAATATTAACTAAATAGCAGAAGCTCGTTTCGTTTCACTCATGCGAATGCTGCCAAACTTACAAAGAAAATTTTAAAGAAATTGTGTGATTGGCTAAATTTTAGCCACGCCCTGAGAGAGAGTTATCATGGAATGTCTGATTCCAAGAGAGTGTTCATGGTACGGAATTGAACGTTCATGGAACCAAACTTTCCCAGTTTCCCCTTCCAGCCGGGAATCTTCATTCCATTCCCGGTAGCTCATGGTAGGGCCCCTGAAGACTTTCCACCAGTTTTAGACAGGACTTTGATCACAGCTTAAGTGAGTGGCTACATAATCGGCACTCTAAATCGTCCCAAACGTGTTCTATGGGATCGAGAGAAGTCTGTGGATGGACATCTCAGAGTTCCAGGATGGACCCTTCCACCACCATAACAACTGGGTGTCAGATAGTGGGCTATATACAGCCAATATTCATAATTCAATAAATATATAAACTATATTAGTTGAATAATGAATGTAAAATATCGGGTGAATCTGAAAACTCTATATAGGGCCAATATTGGTTAAAAAGTGGCTCTAAAATATCTGGTGAATGTCGGAAAATAACGGCCCTTTGAACCCTTATTGAGCTGTGAATAATATTGGTTCAATGAGGGCTTCTAGGGACACCTAGTGGTGTGTTTCTCGTGGTTTGGCCTTCCAGTGGTGGGAGATGTATGTGGACACTCTAATGTCATTCACACATCGAGGCTTGCACAGACGACGAAATGGGATTTCTTTTCAGAGCCCAAAGAACACCTTTGGGTCAAATTAGAGCGCAAATTACCAGCCAAATCGACTGCAAGCACTCACTTCAGCTGTGACGGAAGTCCTATCAAAAACTGGCTAAATTAAAACTAATCATATTTTTCTATTACTTTTCGTTGCATTTCATTTTCTCCAGGTCAGTTGTAAAGTTTTTATGAGAGCAGATAATCTAATAAAATATTTCAAGGCATGTTCAACTCTGAGGCTACATTTAAAACTAATTAATTAAAAAAATAATTTGCTTCATAAAAAGTTACTGTCTAAAATAAAATTTATTGCAATAACTGGTTAAAAATTATTCGAATAATCTATCATATTCTTACTATGAGTTTATGTTTCTAACGAAGACAAAAATAAATTTAGAATTCAAAACTACTTAAGTTACTACTTAGTTTACAGATACACTATGAAATAAAAATAAATTAATACTGTACTTAAACATTTTTTTGCCGAAAAAGATGCTTATAAAAGCTATTGCACTATTTAAAAAAAATGCAACCAAACAATTTTTATGTTTTCAATACTTCACTAAACAACTGCAAACAAACTCTAAACTAGTAATAGTACTTAAATTTTATTTCATTAAAATCGGGGAATTCAAGTTTAAAAAAAACATCATTAAATGATTAATGTATCATTTGCATGAAAGTGACAATTAAAAAATGATTTTACTATATTTGGGGAAAACATCGAAAACCTTTAAATTATGTTCAATTGTATCAACGCTATCTAAATTTTTTGATAAATAATACTCTTTTGGAGTTTAAAAAATGTTAGTCTAAATATTCTGATTTTAAAAAAACATTCACAATATTCTGATTTTTCAAATTAATTAAAATCAATTTTAAAAAATTATCTGTCAAATGATTTAAAAACTTTTGAGCCATAACCATCAACGTATCACAGGAGGTGATAATTTTGTTTTAGCCAAAAGAATTACAAAATTTAAAAATACATTATAAGGAAACTTTTTTGTAATCTTTTCTTTCTAATTAGAAGTGTATGTATATTTTTGTGACATTTTTCAAGTGCATTGTGATCATTATTTTATTTTGTTTGTAATTTAAATCAGTTCAAAATAGTTAGTAATCTATTTTTAATATACTTTATTTTATTTTATAGCTTTTTGTTTTAACAAGAAATTGTTTTCTTATTTAAATAGTTATCCCCTCCATTTAACCGAATCAAATTTCAATGAACTAACAATTTAAAATGCGCCAAAAAGGTTGAAATCAGTTGGTTAAAAGGGGCGCCATACAGCTCCTTCATTACTAAATTTATATGTAGAAAAGTGACAAACCTAGAGTAAGCCATGAATACTGAAAAGAAAAAAATAAACAAATGAAAATCTCTTCTAGTAATTTATTTGCATTTTAATATTTTGAAATCTTTTTTTCCAGCAATTCATGACTTACTCTAGGTTTTTCCTTATCCTACTTTTTTTTTCTTTTAAATTAGTAATTAAGGAGAAAGGGAATTTTCATCCCCGATATGGTGTCCTCTTAAAATGCATAACAAACTCTTATTCTGTGTAAACGTACTGGAACTGCCCTCCCTAGAGAAGATTTTAAAAAAAATGTTATAAAATTCAGTTATGCTAGTCAATATACACTAATTTTTGTAAAAAATGTTAGAAATTAATGAAATTTATTTCACATATAGTAGTGCAAATCTCTTTGTAATTCTAATAATTTGTATGTCTTAACAAAAGTTTGTTCCATTCCTTCTTTCATAAACATAAGTGTTCCTCTCCCACAGATGCTACTGACAGATAGTTGTGTGGCGTAAACTACCACTACAAATATTAAATACCAATTCACTAGTATATAAGATATGTTAACTTGATTCTAGCTTGAGGTGTTCACGATAAATGAAGGTTGACTCCTCTTAGTTGCATCTAAATCAAAAACTCTAAATATTTTATTGTTCGCGGTGGAAATGATTTGTTTTTTGAATGTTCAGAAAATTTATTTTGGGTACTCTAATTATAAATCTAATAAGAGGAATTTTGGAAAATGGTTCCCAAGCATAAAACATTATTTGTGCCGACTCAACTTTAGGAATAAGGCATACAGGTTACTTCAAAAACTAGATTGGAAGTTAACATTGACTTGTGTTTTACCTTTAAAAGCGTAACTCCGTGAATCGAAGAATTAACGAAGAAACAACAATCACAAGCATTTTATTAACCCTTCAGGACCGTGATCCAAAATTCTCACTCCACGGTATCCTTTCTGAAAAGAGCCTTTCTGACTCTAGCGGCCCAAGATCACGCGGAGGTCAATGGACATCTATTTATTTTGTGCCAACCGAGGATGCATCCAAAACATAATAATTTCCTTAAAGCCTATTTTTCTCTCCAGGAAATCGGATGATTCGTTGACACTATCCAAGTTCTTGAGTGTCACTGATTGGTCGGATGAAAACCCTGCGCTTGCGCATTGTTCATATTCAATATTATAAAATCATGCTTAGATAAATTCATAATTACTAAATAAATTCAAATGAAATCATAACACAAATAGATATTATATATTATATTATATAGGATTAAAATATATGAAAACGGACAACAAATAATATAATCTGATGCCTACTTGTTAACGTCACAAAACTTTAGAAGCTGATTGGTTAAAAGAGGAAAAATTTGAATGGAAAGTAGAACATGCTCTACTATCATCCTAGGACGTTGACCAAGAACTTGGATGATTGTTTGCACGATTCAAGCTGCAAGTAAAACAAATTTCCATCAATCTTCGATCGTATAAACGGGCCTTTCTAGCTTGTCTACTGTAAGAACCATTCCCACCACAAAGTCTGAGGCTGTCTGCTACTATGGAAACACGAATAGTGCATTTCAGGGAGGGTAGCTTCTCTTAATTTTAGGGCTAACACAATTGACTGAATAAAAAGATTCCCATTCTCTCGCCGACCAAAGCCAAAACCTGTCCTATACAGTGACCACAGACCCCTACTTGAAATAATTATTCCTCGTTACCATAGTCACCACCTCGGATCCAGACGAATGGCTAGAGGAGCTCTTACTTTAGACAAACTATACCTTATTCTGCAGTCTAAGCAAACACCGGTTTTAAAAACTACTTGTTATCCTCCAAGAACTTTTTTAAACAATATCATTGGTCAAGATGACACAAATCATTGAAAACGACGTGAAATTATGTACTCTCGTATTAGATATCATATAAGTAGGTATACATATTCCTTGGTGCATATGTATTTGTACTCTTTAGTGCGAATATTCTCGGAGACCGTATGAAGCGCTATTTCCGCTAACTGAGAAGAGGCTAAGCAAAAAGTGATGAATAACACACTGTTTTGCTATACTAATATTTTTTCTGATAATGGACAACTAGACAAAATTCTGAGTTTGTGACTTAGCTAAATTAATCGAACCAAAACGAATGCACTGAATATAAACCTTTTCTCAAACATATATAAAGAAGCTCTTCCTTGTAATTCGTTACTCATGAGTCTAATAGCTAAGAGGCATTTTGTCTATTCAAGTATTATTTCTTAAATTATTAGTTTATTAATGCTAATATAAAGCTATGAAAGCATATCAACATTTTCAATGCTTTTTGATTGATTTTTAAAACGTGTTATGAAATAAGTCAAAATTTCAATAAATATTGTTTATCGATATATTTTTTTCATGAATAAATCGAGTTTAGACAAATTAAAATGTCTATATATCACAGTGAAATATTAATTATCCTATTTTTCTTTTCAGAAAATTCAGATGATGGCATTCTATTTCGATTCCATATGAAGAAGCACATTCATCATTTTGTATTTCTTTTCTAACTTGATGTAGAAATAAAAAAAAAATTCAATCAGTTTCATCAAGTAGATTTTCAAACACATTAATGCAAAATATAGTTGTTTAATGTAATAAATTTAATAAATAAACTACCTGTTTTAAAAAAATTTAAAAATACAGTCCAACTCCGCCACAGCTAAAGCACAAAATCAATTTAACTGTAAACGGCGGTGCTCGATATCCAAAATATTTGAAAAATCTCTTGAAGCGAACTGCAAGTAGGAAATAGTGATTATAAATGTACATAAATTATTAACTAACTAAATATGTAGAGTCCCGCAAAGTTTCCTAACAGCAAACTTCTTCCTATAACAAAACATTTCAATCAAAACGTTAAATAACATCTATTCCTATAACGCAGTGGTTATCTCCTTATAGCGATCCTTTAATATTCAGTCTAAGTGTTTATACAATGAAAGCGTTAAACCCATATCTCCAATTAATATTTACCTATAATATTCAAACTCGGTCAAGTATTATATAATAACATACTATACTAAAGGAAATAATTATACTTAAAGTAGGGGGCCCTATATGTAAGTATCTATTTCTAGTGCGTATAATAGCGTTAAATTAGAAATTGTTGCTTATATAATGTATATATATATATATATATATATATATATATATATATATATATATATATATATATATATATATATAAGTGTGTGTGTGTGTTTATATGGCCCTATATCTCCCCTTATTAGGTATTATATTATAACAAACTATAGCACCCAACCAAAGGAAATTATTTTAGGGGGCCCATAATGTATCATAGCATGTTTTTTAAGTGCATAATACAATGAAAGTGCTCAAAATAAAGAAATTGTTGCTTATAAACTGTATATAGCCCCATATCTCCTTTTAATATTAACCTATAATTTTCAAATTCGGTCAGATATTTAGAATATGCTATACTACCACACTAAATGAAGTAATTATAAACGAATAAGGGCCCACAGTGTGGCACAAACTGTATGTAGGCGTGTGTAAATCACCAAGTGCGTATAATAGCGATAAAATGAAGAAATATTTGCTCATATATTTCATGTAAGGACCTTATTATTATCAATAATTTTCAAACTTGGTCAGATATTTACTATATTATACTAAACTACCATTCGTAAGGAAATAATTATAGATAAATTAGGGAGGCCACAATGTAGCACAATATGGAGGCATATATTAGTACTTATAATTGCGTTAAAATGAAGAAATTGTTGCTCATATACTGTACATATATATGGCCCCATATCTTCACTTAATATTAAACTTAAGTGTTTATGCTCGGTAAGGTATTATATCATTACATACTCATCTACCGTACCAAAGTAAATTAATATACACAAATTAGGGTGCCCACAATGTGAAGTAATATGTAAGTATATATTTCTAAGTGCACATAATAGCGGTGAAATAATATTTACCTATAATTTTCAAACTCGGTCAAACGTTATATTATAACATGCTCTACTTCCATACAGAAGGAATTATTTATAAACAAATTAGGACAATCAAAGGAAATACGAAAAATGAGAGGGCCGTAGCACAATAAAAGCTGTACATCTCTCTTTAGCATTAACCTACAATATTCAAACTCTACCTGAAGAGTTAATTATAACTCTTCCTGTGTTGTGTGGTCCCATATCTATTCCTAATATTAACCTATAACAGGGCGCGTAGCCAAATCTCTCAAGAAAATATAAGCACCTTTAAAGTACTTTTTAAGCACTCAAAAATTATTTTTAAGCACTACATTAATAAAATGCAAAATAATTTTCAAAGACTTTACATGATCATGATAAGATAACTAGTTTCTGACAAAATACTCTTTTCTTGATTATATTAGCCACCTTAAAAAGATCGAGAGAGTCTTTCGGTTTGAATTCAGAGAGTGGAAAACGAAGCCTGAAATTGAAAATATCTTGCAAAATGCAGCAGAGTTGCACATGAGAGTGCAAGAATCTCACCCAATCCTGTTCAATAGACGCACATGCAGACTCCCAAGTATTTCATCAAATATGTAACATGATTGGCGATATCCTACGTTACGAACCGATGGTACGCCGAAATGGATTGTGGTTGAATGAATTGTGAAAACGTTGAATAGAACAATGTGAAAACCACGCTTTTGCATAATACGCAGCGAAACTGGACATGGCAAAAGAAAAACAAACTTATTTTCGAAAAGGGAAAAATAAGCACTTTTAAAAAACACCCAATGAAAAAAGCACCTTTAAGGGCTTATAAAAAACGAAAATAAGCACTTTTTAAAAACGCTACGCACCAGGTATAATATTCAAACTCGGTCAGGTATTACATTATAACATACTAAACTACCATACCATAGGAAATAATTATACACAATTCAGGATATCTAAACGTGCCAAACTGAAAAGAATCTTTCATAACAAAATGAAAAAGAGAAAAGGAGTGGTCGAGACAGGAACTTAAATAGTTATGTAATTGTTCGAGTGAAAAAAAAATTTGTTTGGAAAAGTTGCAGAACAAATAGCTTTTAAAAGGTCACCAGTACTTCTGACAAGAAAGATTGACTATGAAAAATAGTAAAGAATATGGATGTCTTCGCAATTCCTAGGTTACCAATTTATTTTCTTCACAGCTATTTATGGGTTTTTAACTGGTCCCTCAGTGATTTGTTCCAGAATTGGAAGTGGGTAAAAATTGTAAAGAAACATAAAGGTCCAATTTAATTTCCATCATATTTATTAGAAAATGAGCTTTAATTTATAGTTTTTTATCATCATCAGCATTGGCATGACAGCCCTTTTTGAGCCTTGGCCTTCCTCAGAAGCTTTTCCCATTCTGTCCTTCTCCCAGCAATTGTTTTCCAGTTCTTTACTTTTAGGATGGCAAAATCCTCATCCACACAGTCCTTCCATCTCTCTTTGGGCCTTCCTCTTCGCCTTTTATTGGAAGGGGTTGCATTAGTGACTCTCAATGCTGTTCGTTCTGGGCTCATTCTCACTACATGCCCGGCCCATCTCATTCTACTTAGTTTAATAGATTTAATGATATCATCACCATTAAAGATTCTATATATTTCAAAATTATATCTTTTCCGCCAGTTGTTATTATCGAGTATATCACCAAAGGTGGTTCGTAGGACCTTCCTTTCGTAGGTTGCTAATAACTTTTCTTCCCTTTTTGTTAAAGTCCATGTCTCTGAAGCATAAGTCAAAACTGACTTTATTGATACCTTATAAAGTAAAATCTTAGTCTTTCCTTTTATTAAGTGAGATTTTAATAATGATCTTAAGCAGTGATTGGCTGCGATTATTCTTTTTCTGATTTCAGGATTAATGTCATTTTGATAATTATAGTTTTTTATATGGAGTTCTAATGACTGCCTAGAACTCTTGATACTTTAATTAATTTATATTTAAAATATTGTCCAAATGTTAAAACAATTTTATTTAATTGAAAACAGAAGTTCCTTAGAAAAACTTCAATATCTAATTTCAATATTTAAAGAATATTACACCAGTTAAACAAAATCATTAGCAAACGATATTTAAATTTTGTTTAAACGTGTGTAGAAAAAGTATTGATGTATTATTTTAAATTTAAAAGCGGTTTTAATAAGGTAATTTCCTAAATTAAACTAATCAGTTACAAAAACTATTGATTTTGTATTTATTATACTTTTGAAAGTAATAGGGTATCTAAACTACCTTAGTTATTTTTTAATAAATAAAAGTAAATGTTAGACGAATAAAAACAAATGCAGCGTGTAAACAATTCCTGATTGCACTTTGCGAAGGATTTCTTTTTAGATATTTAAATTAACATCAGTACTTGAAAGCTACTGAATTTTTTTTAAAAATTCTTGCGATTTTTATGCATTAAATTTACAGCGATTTTAACCTAAGATAAATCTCATATTAAATATTAAGCAAATTTAGAGATTTGCTAACTCAAAACACTTGAAATTTTTCCCATGAGATTGGGGGTATTTCAGTAGGTTATAAACAAATTTAATAACCCTGCTCTTAAAATACTAATTAAGATTAATAGAATATGTAATGAAGCAAATGATATTCTCTTAGTATCTATTGAATATTATGAATTTGAAAAAAACACCTAAAAAAAATATTTGCATTTTTTCTAAAAGTTAATATACGAGCACTTGTGACACAAACACTTTATATTATAATTTCAAGAATTAAGGATTTTACCTATAATATTCAAATTAAAATAGTAAATTCTACCGGAAAATTTAAAATTCAACGCTTTTATAAGTTCAATGAAATCGGATACTATCTAGCGAAACCACAAGAAATCATTTCCATTTAATATTTTTTAAATACAATTTTCATATTTTTTAAAAATATAAAATATAGCAGGTGGTATTTTAACAAAATTGCCTTTGGATCTATGAACCAGAATTCTAAATTTAGTTTTAAAAAATTTCAAAAAGGAATTTTTTAGTCATAACGCGTTAAATTTACAAAAACCGGAAAAATTAAATCATAAATCCAAAGTGTAATAGCATTTTTCTCAAATGGAAAATTTCTAACATCTGTTGCTTGCATTTATAATGTTTAAGATTAATGGTTTCATCAAAAAATTAGATTTTGCTACAAAAAAAAAAATCAATTATTAAATCTTTATATTTGAACTTACAAATAATGCAATGTACAAAAACACAGTACATTTAAAGTGATAAGACAGTTTTCTACAATATAATGGATTGAAACTGATTAAACATACACTGACAATCTAAAGAACGTTTTGTACTTTGATGTATTAGTAAACTAAATCATTTAAATTACCATAAAACCTTTGTTCTCTACCATGAACCGTAAAACTGTTTTGGATTTGAAGAAAATTTCAATTTTTTTTAATTTTATTTAGGTATATAAATTTTTTATGGAAATACGAGTTCGTGCTAAAGTATGTATATACGATCAGCGGTTATCGTGATTCTTATAACCTAACCCAACACAAATTTGTTCTCATATAATAAAAGACCAAAAATAAACTAAACATAAGCTTTACTTCTGCCCAAGACAAACTTTTACAAATTTAGCATTTTTAAGTCAGTCATTTTTAGTTCATTCAATACAAAATACTAAAAACCACTAAATTTGTTAAATGAAAAAATTTTAAAACCCTTACTGCTTTGTCTCTACTCAGCTGGAGATTTATTAATGGGTAATCATATAAGCAAAGGTTAGTGTATCTACAATTATTGTAATAAAATTTTTAAAAAATACTTTAAACATAAACATGTGATTGCAAGATATTTAAGTGATGCAACTTAAAATATTTTAATAAAAGTTGTTTTTCTGTTATTTAAAATTTTGTTCAGTAAGTTCTTAGCTAAAAAGTTTAAAGTTTTATTTCACAGTTCTGAATTTTTAACTAACCTCAGCTTATGAAAGTTAAAACAGAAGGAATCATTTTGAAAAAGGGGTTTCTTCAATGGATCCAAATTAAAGTTGACCCTTTCTCAATTTTAGTCTTAAGCTACAATAAAATTTAGAAATTTTGTATCATTTTTAAACAGAAATAAATATTTTATTATTTATGAAAAATATAAAATTTAACATAGTACACTGTTAGCATAATTTTTAAGCATGTTTTCCTATTACCATTAAAAAAAGGGTGTAATTTTTTAATACAGAAAGTTATTACAGAAGAAATAAAACTGCATTGCAATACACAATTTCAACTTTATAATTAAAATATATCGGAAATTGAGAAATCCAGGGAACAAACCTTTTGTTAAAATTTAAGACGAAGAGCTGATAAATAAATTTAGAAAATTTTTAAATTCTCATATTTCGACAACTCATTTAAATTTAGTATCTCAGGTAATTTCAAAAAGATTTTAAAGTTGCTCAGCGATCTTTGGTTTACTACTAAATAAACTAGAAGGATAAGCCAGTATTCCTTTTCTTTTAGAAAAAAAATATTGATTTATACTAAAAGCATTTTTAGTGGTGTACACAAGCGGGCTTATGAATATTCAAGGCTCATTACTATCCAAAGACATCAATATAATAACGTTGACATCAACATTAAAAATTGAATTTCAAGCTCCATTACATAGATTCTCAACCTTTAAGGAGCAAAATATGTCTTTGTGAAAATTCAGTTATTTAGTGCTGAATTATAACATTAAGCAATTTTTTCTCACGGCAGGTAATCGCAGTTATAAATACTGTAATGGAAACTTTTGCTTAAGAAGAATCATTTATTCTTAATTAGCCAAAATATTTTTTTACACGAAACATTAGTTTCTTAACGTTCGGTTCAATACTTTTAGTGAGGTGAAGACGTTCCACAATTTCGAGTTCATTTCTCTTTTTTTGTGACAAGATCCGTAACATCACTGAATCCACGTTCGACAAGGTAGGAGGAAGGGAAGGCATTTAAAAATTTTTAACGATATTCCGCAGTCCAGGGTAGAGGCGACTGATGTTACCTTGAAGCCAAAATTCTGTGAGACGATCACCACTTCAAAGTTTCATTAGTTCAAAGTTCGACCAATTCCTCATAAATCTGAACCTCTGCTGTTTTAATATTCACAAAAGAGTTCATAACCCAATAACCTATTGAGGGACTTCCAGGGAACAAAACATCTTTAAAACGGTCAGAAAAGTCCCCGTGCAAAGAGTCAAGCTGTTGACAATATTTTAGTGCATCATCAGGGCGAATTTCACCTGCTTGGCTGAACTTACAAAGCTATTTACTTGCTGTTACAAAGTAAACACATGGGCAGTTGAGAGTTCAACAGCGATTGAAGAAATCCAAACTTCAAGTTCGTAGCACGGTATTGATGACACTTCTTTTTTTAACCGATACTGTTGGTGGCAGCAAAATACAAACTATGAAAGAAAATCAACTATTTCCCCAAACTAATAAATAATTTACATTAAACAAATAATTCTCGCGCATACCTGGCAAAATAAATAATGAGATCGAATCGAAACTGGGGAAAAACTGTTAGGAAGGTAATGAAAATCATCATAAGAAACACAGATCAAATCAAACATTCACATCGAAAGCTTCTTTCATGCACTTCGATTTCCGCCAAATGGCTTGAATGAGTCAGAGCCATTCGTGAAATAGCTTGAATTAATCAGAGGCAAAAACTACTAACTCATGCTCTGCAATGTGTTAGTTCGGTATAGGTGTCTTATAAATTCGTTTTATTGGTGGTACAAAAAGTGTATCGGATAATCTTAATTTATTAAATTGATTTACTCTTTTTTTTCTTTAATATTAAATTTAGATTAATTTTATTCATTAAATAAATTTAATTTAATACTTTTATTTGTACGTTTTAAAATTAAATTAAAAAGACAAAACATTCTCATCGCCTCCCTACCGCCCAAAACAAGTTCACTGCCCCTCAGCATACTCCCAACGCCCCCAGGGGGCAGTATCGCCCCCAGTGAGAAACAATGCTCTATTGTAATATAAAGAAATAAGATACATTTGATATTAAATACATACTGTTTTTTATTCTTTTAAACTAAACAATGAAATTTCAGAATACAATTCCAGTCATGTTAATCTAGCTGATACAAGATGCAAATATTGTTAAATTACTCGAACTTCAGAAAAGTTTTGCCCTAAGGCACGCCATAAATTAATTTTTATTATAAAATGTTTTAGCACATAACATTAATAAAAGTCTGAATCAAAACTTATCTGCACTGTCATAAGCGTTTAAAATGAGAGTTATAAAAGTTCAATTTAGTAGTTTATATATTTTAAGGTTTAGCTATCGCAAATCTAACTTTTCATAATTATAAGTTTTAAATTAAAACTTATAATCGTTTTCAATGCTAATTTTAAGATTTTTCATCAAATGCAGCCCTCCCATTTAATCCTTATATCTTACTTTTATGATAAGATCTTTAAAAGATTGCAGATTCTCGTAATCTAAAGTTCTATAAGTGGTCTAGTTTTACTAAACACTTATAAGTGCTGGGGGATTTTCAGGGCACGAACCTGCAACCTAAAATTGCAGTCCAGGACCTTACTATACACCACCCATCCTTTTAAAATTTGATTCATGCACTAGTTCAAAAGTTAATTTTAAGAGCTTCTACACTATTGAGCTGTAAGTGCTAGAGTTCCTTGGAGACTTCTGGTCATGAAAATAAGATCTAGCGTCGCAGTCCAGGTCCACTAGAACTCCAAAAGCACCCATGCCCTTACTGCAGGGACACTGTTTTACTACAGCAACCTACACTAGGGATTTGAAACTGCTGAACGAGTGTAGAACTGTGGTGACAATTCGGGTAAAGTATAGTGGAATAATTGACTAATTAAATTTTTGTTGTGAATGGTAGCAAGTTAAACATGGTTACACTTAAGTATTAATACATTCAACAAGTATGGCCTATCCCAAATCATCAACAACACATACAAATACAGCAAGATAAAAAAAAATATGCCCAGAAATAAGGATCAAAATGGAGAAAATTTACTTATGCAATTTTAATGTTGATTAACTTAACTATCATGATACACTCATTATAATAAATTGACCATGTGGCATAGTAAGGCATAACAAATTCAACAAAAATAAATTAACATGTGACAAGCAAATTTAGAGTGTTCACTTTTAGAGTGTTCAAATTTTTTAAGTGAAAAGGAGTCAATTGAATTATAGTAACTTATTTTTCACATGTGGTTGACTTGGCTTGAAATCACTAATTAATGGAGCTAAGAAATCAGTCATCTTCTGGATATATATATATATATATATATATATATATATATATATATATATATATATATATATATATATATATATATATATATATATATATATATATATATATATATATATATATATATATATATATATATATATATCGCTTGTTCAGTCCTGCTTTCAGTCAAATTTTGTTTACAGTTTTAACTGATATTATACTTAAAACAGTTAAAATTGACATTCTTTTACCCAAAACTTCTTTCTTTATGCAATTCTAATGCTAACTTGTAAAAGTTTTCTTTCATCGAAAAATTACAACCTTGTGGAATTTTTTTATTTTTTACTTACTTTTTTCTTTTTACTTTTACTTTAGACATGAAATTATCAAAAATATAGCCCCTTGGTTGAAAAATGTTTAGTATCACTGAAACACACAAAAGCAATAAATAAAACCATGTATGAAAAAAAATTCAAAGGGATTGTTTTTATTTTTCACTGCTAACATATTTAAAACATAAAATATTTTATAGAAAACTTTTGCATTCAAAGTTCAGAAGCAATTAAACTTCAAAAATAACAATATCAGATGAAACTGCAAAAAAATAAAATTACCTACAAAGTATTATAATTTCATGCAATAGAACCAAGCTGCATTTAAATTAAAAATAAATATTTGGACTCCCAACTTTTAAATAATTAAACATGAGAAAACACAATAACCATAATAACAAAATTAAACATTATATTTTCAATGAAGAATAAAAAAAAAGTGAACTTTATTTATGTTATTTCAACAAAAAAAAATTTTATAATGAAAACTTTATCAAAATTTCTATCAAAAAATACTTTAAACTTAAAATAATTTTTATAAAGACAACAATACCTTAATACCTACAAACAAACCATAATACCTAGAAATGCAGACATTTACCATTCAGTAACTAAGAACCTTTGTTTCCCTGTTTGAATCTCTTATAAAATTTGCACAAGTCAGACATAATATATAGTCATTATATTTCAGGAAAATTTACAAAATGCAAATGTCTAATCACATTAAATGAATATATACACACAATGGGACCCTTATGAATTTTATCGGTCTTAGAAATAGAATTACAGCATTTTAAAATAAAGTAAAAAAATAATTTTTTCACGAAATTTAAAAGTTATTAATATTTTACTCCTTAGAAGCAAGATTTTTTTAATTTGATTTCTATTTTAAATACCAAAGAGTGTCATTTGTAATAGAAGGTAGAAATTTATTACCTTTAATATTATTTTATTAATTTCACATAAAATGCATCCATAATAAATCTTTAATGACTAAAAAACAGCATGATCAATTGAGGTGCAAGAACCAGGCAAGTCCTGATTTACAAACTTTTGACCAGGCAATAAATAACTAGATAAAACAACAGGTTTCTTTAATCATAAACTGAAAAGGACAAGTTTAATATTTGTGCATGGTTCTAGAACTAACCTAATCCACTATATAAATTACAGTCAAAAATAAATCAGAAATGTCTTTGAAAAATTTGGAGTTAACTTGATGTGCCCTAAATTGAAAAATGTTTTGCTTGAAAAACACACCATAATACTAAGAGATGACCTTGTAAACAAAGAGATTGTAATGACCTTGTAATGACTGTGAACTAAAATCTTGGTTGAATTCATCAGAATCTCTAAAAATGCGCACAGATTAGATATGCTGAATTATGACTGTTATATATATATAAACACATAGTGGAACCCTAATTTCACGTTTTCCGTCGGATTAGCGCTAAAAGGGACATGAGGCAGGATAACGTAAAATTGAGGTAAAAAATAATTTAAATATAATTTTTGAGGGAGCTTCCATAGTTAAATAAAAGGTTCTCATTCATTCTCATAAAAGGTTTAGATACTAATTCACAATATAATTTAAATTGTTGTTATAACAAGATACAATAAATAATATTTTTAGAATTATTATTCAATGAAATTGGAAGATTATTTATAAATATATACTTTAAATAGTATTTTCCCAGTGAGTTAGCCTTGTTATAAACAGTTTAAATTTTTTTTTTTTAAATTGAGTTAAATTAACACAAATATATTAAATTAATGATGTTTATTATTGCAGTAAGGCTTTCTTCAAGACTATAATGAATAAAAAAAAATGAAAATAATGCCAATTAAGTTTGAAAAAAAATTATAAAAACCTGAAAAACCTTGTGAGTTGGTTTTTTACAAATAAAGTGATATTTTTTTTAAAAAAATTAATACTTTTAATGAAATGGAAGGATTTCAATTTAATATGAAACAATTGAGAACACAGTCAAATCAGTGTTAACAATTTATTACAGATTTTGTAAATTAAAATCATGTAAACAATATTGACAAGGGATTAAAAAAAAAATCACACAGAGAAGAGCATCATATTAACTTTAAAGCAAATTTACACAAATACCCTAAAACTGCACTTTGTAGAATGTATGAGTAACTTTATATTGTTATTGTTTTACGAAATGTGATACAAAACTTAAATTAAAAGTGTAAATAATTACTCTGATCATGTGCTGTAGTAGGATCTTCATAGTTCACAAAATTGTCTGAAGCTAAAAAGAAAAAAAAAAAAGAAGAAAAAAATTGTTTGAATTTGGAACATCTAAATTAGAATTTAAAAATTCATAGCTATTTTATATCTAATATCATTATGTATGTAATTATTTCATGTTCAGAGAATCTCATCGTATTATATGTAAACAGCCCTAAAATAAGATTGTTTTTTGTAAAAATGGTTTTTTCTTCCAAGTAAAATGTAACTTAGGTAAATGCCATTTCACTGTATCCAATATCGTGCTCTCATAAACAACTGTAAAATGACAAAATATATTTTGAAATAAAAAATAAATAAAACCAATTACAGATTTTATTTCGTTTTGTAAAGCAATAACTAGATTGACACAATATCATGAGGTAATATAATATATTTTAACCAAAAATATTTATAACCACAAAAAGAGAAAATTCATTACCAATATTTTCTGAAGAAATTGTCTCACCTGTAATAAATAAAAACATAAAAATTAAAAACTTTAAATAAATATTATTCAGATGATAACCATAAGCAATAGATTAATTAAATGCTGCCAAAACACAACTTAAGTCTAAAAGCTATAGAATATTGGAGAAGATTTTTGAGTGCCAGCACCAAATAACTGCAGAGTTTTGAAGAATTCCTGGCAGTGCCCTAGAAAAATTAAAAGGAAAAAAGAAAAAAAAAAAAAAAAAAACAGAGGAGTCTAAATTGAAGCATATAACTCATAGCTACCATCGCTGCCAAGAAAATCTCAACATCTATATAAATATATATATATTTAATTTTTACATGTTTAAAATCTCTTTGGTATCTTAATAATTATAATTGACAATAGCAGGTAGCGAAACAGAAACATTCCCAAATACTAAGTAATTAGAATTATGCTAAGCTTAGTAATAATTTATGTATTTATTGTGAATTTACGACTATATATATAGTAATAAACTATTAAGAAACATAGCTTTTCCTATATCTGGCTTCTGATATCTTATGATTTTATTGTAGTGCCTTTTAATGCAAGTTATTTTTACCATGTGCAAAGCAAAAAAATCTTATTTAAAAATATGAAGTTCTCAGTAATTTTATTATCCCTTAATGTTACTCAACAGTTTTATTTTTCTACTAAAACACTCTTCATGAATTTTTTTTTATACATATCTTCACTATCTGCAATAACTAATTAATCTAACTGTCTAAAATTTTCAAAATCTGAAAAATATTATCATAATAAAGTCAAATCCTTCAAAAGTTAAGACCCTATAGAAAACTACTTTTGAAAATTATGTTTACATATATCATTAAAGTAAATTTATGAATTAAAACATTATTGTACATAATAAAACTTATTTACACACAAATAAAAAAATTGTGTAAATTTTACTGAGGAATAAATAATTTTTAAAAAATACACATTCGTTCTTGTTTTAAAAGATTTTCTCCTATAAAAAATAGTGCATGCTTGGTTATTTCTTTTTTTTTTTTTTTTTTTTTTTTTAATACTTTTTTCAAAATTACTTCACTTTAAAAAGAATAAATAAAAAGAAAATTTCAAAAATAGCAACAGCTTAATTTTTTTTTTTTTTTTTTTAGAGTTCAAATTAAATACATTGAGAAAATGGTTAAAATGTAGTATAAGGTATACCTTGGATTGGGCACTTTACTTAAGGTCTTTTGCTACACATAAATTCTTACATTCTCCTATTATTTCTTCGTTTTGTAAATACACATATAATTTGATTTCTTATTTTTAGAAAATCTCACTCATAAATAATTTACCAGTTTTCTGTAAGAATATAAAAAAACACTTAAGAAAGAGGGGCACCAAATTGTTCTAGATTCTAAATTGAAAAATTTACTAGTTTTAACCCAAATTAGTTTTTAATAACTACTTCTATATTTTGAATTTAGAATATAATAATTATTAATTGAGCATTAAATAACTTAGCTGACAATGATTTTTTTAACAAAGTTTAATAAATTCTATATATTTTATAGCTTCAAAATTAGTATCCTAAATTTAATATGATTGATAATTCACTAGAACAAAATTGTGATAAAAAAAATAATGAAATATCTTGAAGCAAAGCATGAAATTTACCAATGCAATAAAGGAAGTGCATTCTCAATTCGGCGTAACTTTTAGATGTTACAATCACCACATTGATAAATATATTCGTCTGTGTCCATATTTAAAATTAGTTAATGTTGTGTTATTTTATATATTCTGATCAAATAGACAGTCAAGTTGGATACATTTTACACCGAACCTTTTCAACTATTAAATTTGATCAATACATTAAACACAAACTAATTTTAGCTATTCAAAAACTAAATCGGTTTAAATTTTTTAGTGAATTTAGTTGACTCTCAATTCTCTAAAGCACCCAAATTTGCTTTGATTCCAAAACAACTAAACCGATTAAACTTTTTTGTGACATTACGAACTAAGAATTCGGCAACGGATTTAAACTCTGAGTGAGGCCCTCAAGTCATCAGGAATACAAACAGACTGCATTATGCATCCTTTAAAGATCCAATTGAATAATATTTTTCATTTCATCATAGCTGGCTTTATATAATTCCATCTGCTTCTTCATAATTTATTTTGAATTGTTTTATCAATACAAAGTTGTATCCTAAATCAAAAGGAAACAAGTGTGAGGGAGAATTATGAAACAGGCATCATACGTAATCTACTAAATAATGTCTAAAGTAAAAAATAAACAACTATTTCTTATATGAATCATAATAAACATCCCAAATAACACCTGATATCAGATATTATCAGAAAATCAGTAAAATCTAATGTTATCTTACACAACTTCTAAGATTAGAAAGATACAAGAGGTCGCTGTTTGCTCAGCATCGTATTCAATGCAAACTAATATTCTCTAGCGTTCGCTCTAATATTATATAATATTAGATTCTATGCAAACTAAGATTATCTAGCGTTCGCCATAGTATTATTTTGCATTAGTTTTAACGCTTTGTAATATTAGATTTTGTATTTTCTGATATTATCTTGCTTTGCTCTTTATTTTTGGAGTAAGCAAGAGGAGGATTTGGATGGTAGTAGAATAATTCGGCGATATAATTTTACTTAATTTTCTGTATTGCTGTGAAGCAGTAAAACATAGAACAATAGTTTTATAATGTCATTCCATGCATTATTACATAGCAATGCAGAAATACTAAATAAAATTATTTTAGCGAACTCTGCTACCATCCATTTTCCTCCCTCTTACTCCAAAGTATATCTTATGTTTCGCTGATTTTTTTTTAATATTTCAAATTTATTTAAGAAATAATACTATATCACAACTTTTATTGATATTTTTTTCCTTTCTTTATGCAATGGGTTTTCTGACAAATTTTATATCATTAATATTTTCAAGTTTTTAATTTTAAAATGTACTCTTAATTTTTTTTTTTTTAAAAAATGAGCTTATTTTATCAAAATCTCAATTGAATTTGTTAGTTTGTAATATATATACATATTTTTTTTTAAATCTGTAACATAAGCCATTTGCAATTTCACAATTATCATTCATTATTTATATTCTGAAATTGTAAATTAAGAAAACAACACCACATAATTGCTAAGTTAAATTAACATTTGAATTGAGTCGAAAATTTAGCTTAACTTTTTTTTCTACTACATAAATAAGTCATTCATTTCCAAAAATATTACAATAAAATTATATCTCTAATTTTTAAACTGTTATTTTTTGTAATAACTGAAACAATAAAGAAAATGAAAAAATATTCAAATTACTTACTTGCATAAATTATTTCACTTCTATCACTAAAATTAAAGAGAGAACTACTTACGTAACTTTATCCGTTTAGAATCTGAAATTTTACTTACAAAACACTTGAAACAAAACCTAAAGGCACCTGTAGAAATATTTTCAGGGAGTGAAACAAAAAAGTCTTTATGAATTTCTATTAAAAATATTTGCAATTATCTTTTGTAATGTAAAAATAATTTTACATTGGGACATCAGAAATTTTTAACGATTCAATAATTACTTAAAGTACTATGTACTTTTATTTACTTAAAGTTTAGTTGCAACCAAAAAAAATTAGTAAATATTGTATTTTATCAGAATTAAATTTGCACAAACATTTAATTGCATACAAGAATGAGACGAAAAAACATAATACTTTTTTACTATAAGTTGCTTTTATAATGATCCAAATTTGACTACCATCAGTTACTTTTGAAAAACCTTGCTATCACAAAATATTCTTTATAATATAAGCAATATTCTTTTCTAAATTGATTAGGAATTTTTATCATAATATAAATGTTATTCAGTCAAAAGAACTTTTTGCGACTACAATTATATTATTTTAAACATGATAAAAATAAAAAAGCAGAAGTTTTTGTCTCAAATTTTAAATGAAAAATTATGTGAAAATTTCCAAAATTAAAATAATAATGTTTATAATGAAAATCCTCAAGAGTTTGAGAATTACTTTAAAATCAGCATTAAAAAAAATTGCTTCCGATATCATCACAGAAATTAAATGGAGAAATAGTTACGCAGCTTTATTCTTTAAGTATCTGAAATTTTATTGAACAAAACACCTGAAACAAAACCCAAACACAACGTGGAAATTTTTCCAGGGAGTGAAACCAGGAAAGCAACTAATATTATGAAAATTGCTATTATTTTTTGTAATGTAAAAACTACTTTCTTTAATGTAAAACTACTTAACTTTGTAATGTAAAAACTACTACAATTCGATAATTATTTAAAGGTGTTATGTACTAAACCAACAATATTTGCAAACAATTTACATAATATTTTAATTTCAAAACTGTCAGTAAATATTATGTTTAATCTAAATTAAATTTGCAAAAACATATAATAGCAATCAAGAACGAGACGAAAAAATAATAACATTTTTAACAGTATCTTTAAAAAGTTGCCTTTGGTATGAATGATCAAAATTTGACTACAATCTATTACTCTTTTGAGAACGTTGCTATAAAAATAATGATTTTTGTTTAAAACAATTCCATTGCTTTCATTTCGCTGATTAAAGTTTATGCGTTATGACATAAATAGGTTTAGAAAAAAGAAGGTGTAATATGTAAACATTTTAAACAGAGCTTTTCAGAAAATAAATTTTAAAAAATTAAGCAGACGCTAGAGTCAATTTTCTGGTATTGATCAATTAGCCATAAAAAAAAAAAAACACCTTTCGTCAAACTTCTACACAAAAACAAGCGGAATTTCAGCTCCGGCAGATTTAAAGAGAATCGAACAGCATATACACAGCAGTTGTTTTGTTTTCTGTCAGGATCGAAGTTACAGGCCCTCGTCTTCTACCAGTATGTCATTCTCCATTTGCATTATCCAGCAGCCTCAGACGAAGCTAAAATTATAAGAGAAGAAGAGTTAAACTTTACATTGAAAACACTAAATTTAAAACTCTACATTACTTTACATTGAAAACATTAAATTAGTAAATTTAAAACTATTAAGTATTGAATATTTCTTTAAAACTTAAATCATTTAAAATAAATTTTAATAGGTCTAAAATTTAATAGGTAGATTTCAGTAACAATACCTGCACCAAAATACTTTGTAATGTAAAAACTACTACAATTCGATAATTATTTAAAGGTGTTATGTACTAAACCAACAATATTTGCAAACAATTTACATAATATTTTAATTTCAAAACTGTCAGTAAATATTATGTTTAATCTAAATTAAATTTGCAAAAACATATAATAGCAATCAAGAACGAGACGAAAAAATAATAACATTTTTAACAGTATCTTTAAAAAGTTGCCTTTGGTATGAATGATCAAAATTTGACTACAATCTATTACTCTTTTGAGAACGTTGCTATAAAAATAATGATTTTTGTTTAAAACAATTCCATTGCTTTCATTTCGCTGATTAAAGTTTATGCGTTATGACATAAATAGGTTTAGAAAAAAGAAGGTGTAATATGTAAACATTTTAAACAGAGCTTTTCAGAAAATAAATTTTAAAAAATTAAGCAGACGCTAGAGTCAATTTTCTGGTATTGATCAATTAGCCATAAAAAAAAAAAAACACCTTTCGTCAAACTTCTACACAAAAACAAGCGGAATTTCAGCTCCGGCAGATTTAAAGAGAATCGAACAGCATATACACAGCAGTTGTTTTGTTTTCTGTCAGGATCGAAGTTACAGGCCCTCGTCTTCTACCAGTATGTCATTCTCCATTTGCATTATCCAGCAGCCTCAGACGAAGCTAAAATTATAAGAGAAGAAGAGTTAAACTTTACATTGAAAACACTAAATTTAAAACTCTACATTACTTTACATTGAAAACATTAAATTAGTAAATTTAAAACTATTAAGTATTGAATATTTCTTTAAAACTTAAATCATTTAAAATAAATTTTAATAGGTCTAAAATTTAATAGGTAGATTTCAGTAACAATACCTGCACCAAAAAATCGTAGTATCACTGCGCAAGAATCGAAGAACATTTCATTTATAACCGCTCTCAAGTAATAATTTTATTCATTCTTAATTATTTTTTATTTTAAAAAAAGAAGAAATTGTAGTTCAAAACCCTTAAGCCTTTTTTAATTGAAGTGAATATTCAAGTATATATTCAGATACAAAAATATTTCAAATTCAGTGCTTTTTAATTTTTTTTAAAGATAAAGTACAATGATACTTAACTATCAAAATATATTTGTACATTATATAAGCTCATAGAGCCAATA
The DNA here is from genome assembly GCA_949128135.1 of Parasteatoda lunata. Classification (NCBI taxonomy): domain Eukaryota; kingdom Metazoa; phylum Arthropoda; class Arachnida; order Araneae; family Theridiidae; genus Parasteatoda; species Parasteatoda lunata. The sequence continues at coordinate 99,235,915 of OX421980.1, read as the reverse complement.
GGAAATATTCACACTTTTATTAAGAACTTCCTAAATAAAAATTTTAATACCTTTTCAGCACTGCTCTTCATTTAACGTAAACACAACTTTGAATAAACCATATTGTTGCTAATTTTTTAACCATTTGCTATCATTTATAAATTAATATAATTAATTATGTATCAGAAACATGCAAATCTGTCCATACTCAAGAAATGAAAATCAAAATGCTTAACTCATTATTTTACAATATATTAAACAGGAAATTTAAATAATGTAACAATAGTGTTCTTCTTGTGAATAAAATTTCAAACATTCTAAAATGTAATGGTTTTAACTAAAAAGTAGCCGATTAATTAATAATTATTTTAACATGGCAAACTTCTTTACTAAATATTATTTTTTATCTTTATCATTGTTGCAGTGAAATTCTGTCAGATGCGAATTACCATGTAAACATTGTTTTTACGAGCCTATTCTAAACTAACTACAATACTTGTAATTTATAGTCGGACAATACGTTTTAACAGAGTAGTCAACTACTACAAGCAAACATTATTAAAAATGAGCACAATCATAATATTTATTGAGAGATTTATTGAATCATTAAATTAATTCTTGAATGTTTTGAAGAAGCGGTCAATATTATTAAGTACACTGAATGTTTCTACAGGAAAAACACTACCTACGATACTACTTTAAAGTGTTATGTATCTATCATTGAAATTTATAAAGTTTACTAAAAAATTACCAAATTATAAATACTTTAGAAGTTAAAAATTTCATTCAAACTGATTACCACAATCAATGGCGGCGACGTATGCAAACATTCGTGAAGACACTATGGAAAAACACTACCTGCGATACTACTGCAAAGTTTTATGTATCTAACATTGAAATTTATAAAGTTTACTAAAAAATTACCTAATTATAAATACCTTTGAAGTTAAAAATTTCATTAAAACTGATTACCACAATCAATGGCGGCGACGTATGTAAACATTCCTGAAGACACTATGGAAAAACACTTCCTACGATACTACTTTAAAGTTTTATGTATCTACTATTGAAATTTATAAAGTTTACTAAAAAATTACTAAATTATAAATACCTTTGAAGTTAAAAATGTCCTTCTAGCTGATTACCACGATCAATGGCGGCGATGTAAACATTCCCATTCCTAAGGAAGTTACAACTCAACAATTGCACTGGCGGAAACAGCTTATTTCTGCTAATATTATCTTTATGTTTTCTGGCATAAGTTTAAAGTGGCTAAAAATGATATTTTAAGTAATATTTAATTTATTGTTTTCTTTCATAAATAAATGTTTATTTATTAATAATATGGGATAACCTTTCGCAAAAATGTGGCGCTGTACCAAAAGTAATGAAATAGATGATTATTTTGAAATTTCGGATGTTAGATCGAATACTATATAATCTTATATCAAATTAGTTCTAACATTAGAAGATAGGATTTAAGAGTATTGCGTTTTCTAGCACGGCAGTATTATATTGCATCTTGCCAGTATTAGATCATATCTTTTTGCTACCTGGGATCTTTAAGGGGAGAGCCTAATCACCTAAAAATAAGAATTTTTACTATAAATATTATCAAAATCTAACTAAAACATTTGAAAAACTTTGATACATACATAAAATAAATTAATTCTACTCTTAATAGACAAAATAAATAATAATGTGTATTTGTGAAAATATCAGCAAAATCCTTATATTGGAAGCCCAGCCACCCAGCAGTTTATTAAAAAAACAAATCAATTTTAATGTATATAAAAAAAATGTAGTTTATTATTCTGCTCTGTTTATGAAACAAGCATTATATTTTATCTACTTAATTAATATCTTAAGTAAAAAATCAAAAACTATTTTTAAAATGCCTTTCCACTAATAACCTTTCCACTATGTTACTCTTTGTGTGGCTCTACCAAGAGTTTTTGATGCAAGTTACCGTTACCGGACTTTACTAATTGAATTTCATTGTAAAGAATATTACAATTTTTTAAGAACATTTTCAAATTAAATAATTTAAGTTTCAAATAAATATCATTGTTTAATCATTTTAAATTTGTTTTTTTCATTGTAAAATTAATTTTCTTTGACAATTGCAGATATCTTCATCTTCAAGAAACTGACTTAAGTCAGTTACCTAATATTATGAATTGTGATCATTATTATTCGCACAGACTTCTCTGTTAACTAATTGTCCAGCTATAAATAATAAGTAATGTAATTAGTTCAAAATATGCTTGTAAAACAACGTTTGCTAATTAATTCGACTGTGACAAAGTTTTTCTGCAACAATGAAAAAGATAAAAATAATTGTCTGTAAACAAATTAGCCAAGTTAAAACAATTAGAAAATTAATGATCTGCTACTTTTAGCTCAGTTTAAACCATTACATTCTAGAATGTTTAACGTTCAATACAAACAATATTGTTACCGTATTAAAATTTCATGTCTAAAATATTGTAAAACAAGGAATTAAACATTTTTATTTGAATTTCTCGGGGATATTTCACTATCCTGATCAGTTGCGCCAACTGCAATCGCCAAATCGATTTTAAACTTACAATTTATTTTATTTTTTAAAAATATGTTTAAATTTGCCCAGGGTTAAACCATTCGAGTTTGTCCCTTTCCGTGATGTTTCTTTAAGTTTAATAAATATTTATTAAATAATTATAGTCTGATAAATAATTATTGTTTAATAAAGTTTTTAAATAAATTTTTATTAGATATAATCTGGAACTAAAAATTTAATTAAACAATAAAAAAATAAATGTTATGCACACTGACTTTTAAAGAACATTATGTAAAAATATTTGGGGAGAGCGGCAAAATATAATTAATATATATATTACAACTTTGAAATATGTGAATTGCTAAAGAATTCTCCTTCTACATGGTTTTTTTAACCATAAATTAATGATTTTGAATTCTCATAGTATCCTTTTACATTGATGTACTTATACATTAAACGATTTTTAAAATAAGCATTTGTTTATTTAATATTTTTCGGCACTCTTTTTGTTGATTTGCCACATAGCGAGTAGTTATTTTCTGGTCTAATAAAAGAAGTTAAAGGGTTTTGCAATTTGATTATCTTTTTTTTTTTTTTTTAAATACATGATAGTTTGCTTGGGAGTGCTTATGAGCTAAATTTTTTTAGTTGATATCCTTCCCACTGTGTTATTTTTTGTGTGACACTAACGAAATTGTTTTGACGCTGGTATCGATACCGGAATTTACCATTTAATTTTGTTGTAAAGGGTATTACAATTATAAAGGGTATTTCAAATTAAATAATTAAAGTTTCAAATAAATATTTAATGTTTAATAGTTTTAAATTTTTTTTTTTTTTTTTTTTTAAAGTCCCATTCAAGACATTTGCCTATAATGTTATGCTTGTTTTTACCATGTTCATAATGCATAAACTCTTATCAGCGAAATACTAACAATGAATTGTTTGACTTTAAAGGAAAATTTTATAATAGCAAGGTTTTTAAAAAGTAACTGATGGTAGTCAAATTTGGATTAATACAAAAGCAACTTATAGTAAAAAAGTATGTTATGTTTCTTCATCTCATTCTTGTATGCAATTAAATGTTTGTGAAAATTTAATTCTGATAAAACACAATATTTACTAATTACTTTTTGGTTTTGAAATTTAAATGTTATCTAAACTTTAAGTAAATAAAAGTACATAGTACCTTTAACTAATTATTGAATCGTTAAAAATTTCTGATGTCCCAATGTAAAATTATTTTTACATTACAAAAAATAATTGCAAATTTTTTTAATTAAAATTCATAAAGGCTTTTTTTGTTTCCACTCTCTGAGAATATTTCTACAGGCGCCTTTAGGTTTTGTTTCTAGTGTTTTGTAAGTAAAATTTCAGATTCTAAAAGGATAAAGTTACGTAAGTATTTCTCTATTTAACTTCAGTGATAGAAGTGAAATAATTTACGCAAGTAAGTAATTTGAATATTTTTTAATTTTCTTTATTGTCTCAGTTATTACAAAAAATAACAATTTAAAAATTCGAGATATAATTTTATTAAAATTTTTTTGGAAATGACTGACTTAGTTATATAGTAGAAAAAAAAGTTAAAGTAAATTTTCCGGGCAATGGTGGACTGCGCTCAGTAATTGCCTCAATTATAACCCCCACCCCTAACAGTATGCTGATTGCGCTGCTAGTTGATAACGTTTGTAGGTAGATCTCTCTCCTCATTGACATGTGAGGGGTGCAATTTATAAAAATCAAGCACTAACTTGGCGATAAGCTTCTACTTGGCCAAGAAATATATCAAAATATATTATGCCAAGTTACTAAATTCGAGATATTGCAAACAGGATTAGATTTACAATTAGAATATAATACATTTACTGATATTATTGCATTTATCATTACAATTTTATTATCTTTATGGTTAAATGAATTTACAAATGTAATTAAAGAACGGGTGAACTTATGCATTAGAGAACGTTGTGTTATTCACTTTTTAACTTTTGATTTATTGTGAATAAAAAATTTGATTAGGACAGATTTAAACGCATTAATTTGTTTAAATATAGTACTCAGTGTTTTGTAGTTAAAATTAAGAAACAGTTTCAATCACGAGATAGCTTAAGAGTAAGAATGAAATAATTTTTAAAAATTTTACGAAACAACTCTTTTATAGTTTTATTCGATGAAGTAAAAATTTGAATATTGAGTGTAACTCTCTAATTTTGGGGAAATCGAGTTAATATAGTTTCAGTTAATTTTTCTGATATTATGGCATTTTATTAAATTTTATCTTAAAATTTGTTGCAAGATTTTCCTAGTAGCTCTAAAAATAAAGATAAAAAGTCGAATAATATAAAAATATCAAATAAGTTACCAACTTTTATTATTTTTTTAAAATAATTTATAAGAAATATATTTATATATATATATATATATATATATATATATATATATATATATATATATATATATATATATATATATATATATATATATATATATATATATATATAGAAGATAAAACTAAATTTATGGAATCTCCAGTCACAACTGTAAATCACGATCTTTTTTTCATAAATGGTTACACCTTTGAAAAGGTTAATGAATTCAAATACCTTGGAACAATGATCAATGGCCAAAACAGAAGTAGACAACAGAATTAAAATGGCAAACAAGTGTTTCTTTGGACTAAGAAAGTAATTAAGATCAAGCCTAATCAGTCGAAAAACTAAAATCAAAATTTATAAGACTCTTATTCTGACACTAAACGCAGACACTCAGCGTACTCTTGGTGTTTCTGAAAGGAAAATCCTCAGAAATATTTTTGGCCCAGTACAGGAAAGAGACTGTTGGTGAATCAGATACAACTTTGAATTATATAGACTCTATGAACAGCCACAGATAGTACAGGTTATCGAAGCAATAGATTAAGATGGCTTGGCCATATCTGGAGAGGTCCAGAAAATAATGCAGTCCGAATCGCCACCTTCAAAAATCCTTCGGGATCTCGGGCTAGAGGAAGACTTCCAACTAGATGGCTGGATGACACTGCTAAAGATCTAAAAGTGTTAAAGATAAACAACTGGGAAAAAGTCGCCATGGACAGGAGGCGTAGGAGGCTGCGTGTGGTTGAGGCAGCCAAGGCCTGTAAGGGGCTGTCGTGCTGAAGAAGAAGAAGAATATATATTTTGAAGATCAAATTCTTACTACGAAGCTACTGTAAGCAAAACAGAAAGAATTTGTTAAAAATCATTTCGAATAAGAAAAATGGACGAAATAATTCAACTTAATTGGTTTTTCTTTAAAAACACATAAATTAAATTTTTAAAAAAAAATATACTAGATTTCTAAGTTTCTGATTGCTTCTACCAGGGTTGGCATAAATCACTTGATTTTAGTCATGAATTAAATCCTGATTAAATCATTTAAAATTTTTTAAAGAAATCACTAATTTAAATTAGTTTAATTTTAAAAAAAGACGTTAACTTAAACAAACATAATTTTTATAACATTAATTATGAATTCATTTTTTTAAAAATTATTAATTTAAGTTTTAAATATTTTCATGCAGTATAATTAATAAATACATTTTTAAATGTGGGAATTTTTAAAATTCTGATTTAATTTTAATTGATAATGTATGTTTATTAAGGAAGCGATTTTTTTTTACTACAGAATAATAAAAGGCATATGCATTGAAATCACTATGTTATCCCTTTCATTATAAAATGCATTGATGTAAATCAATAGTGATTATTTTTTTTAAAAAATAAATCAATAATTTCAACAAAATGATTAAAGAATATTAATTGAAAAAAATATAATAAAATTTTTTTTAACTAAGAAATTTGATTTGAATTGAAAGATTTTTTTACTAAGAAATATCAAAAGGGATATTCATGTAAATTATTCTGTTTCAAAATACTTTACACTTAAATAAGAGTGATACGAAACCTTTAAATAGTAATTTTCCATTTAATATGCTTAAAATAATTTTCAAAAAACATATTTCAATTATATCCATTTAATTTTTTGCTAATTAAAATGCAATGCTTTTATATCTTATTGAATATAGAGTTAGAGTGTATCAAGACTTCCTCAAACCAGAATGACGTAATTTTTTTTCAGTAGTGTTTTCTTATCTGAACTAATTTACTTTTCATTAGATGTCTAGTTGAAAAATTGTCACCCGAACAATAATCACCAAGTTGAACCTGGGAAATATAACTATGTTTTTTTTCTTAACGTAGTGATTAGTATGTAATAATATAATAATAATTTATCCATTTTTAGTAAGAAATATTAACTATTTTACTTCTATTTTTAAACAATAGTATTATTAAAATATTGTATCAGATGGTTTGAATGGTAAATTTTAAAAAATCCAATTAATTTTATTCAAATAAAAAAAAATCCAATTTAAATCAAATATGTACGATTTTGGAGTAAAAAAAAAATAATAATGATTGCCAACCATGGCTTCTGGTCAGAGTTGTAGTCATAAACTTTTTAGTACATGAACTGTAAAAATTCAAATATTTTATGTTCATATATTTTTTTAAAAATAATATGCAGAAGTTTGGTTAAGATAGATTGGTTAAAACTGGTTTAAAATTCAAATTATTAAATATATTCAAAAATTGCATGTAAAAAATTATTTAAATTTTAAATATGTTAAATAAATTCAAATTATTAAATATTAAAGTAAGGTTTTTTCAATTTAATTAAAACTTGATACTGCACCCTGAACTTTTACTTTTTAACTAACTTAAGACGACAAGTGAGCAACAAATATATATTTTTTAAACCAATATTCTTGAAACAATTGCATAGGTCTAATTAAAATTTTGACTGATTTTTGAAACTTTGAAAGCCATATGTCACCTTAAAATGAACTGGAAATTTTTTTTCCATAGATTAAATATAGTTTGTATTTTAAAATTACAGAAGTATTAAAATTTACAAATCTATAAAAAAATTCCTTTTGAATGAAAATAACTAAAAGATGGAGGAAATCTTATTGACAAATCCCCCTCCCCCCTCAGCACAGTAGCTTCTGGCGAACAATATTGGCGAGACGATGCTTTTATCAGAAATTGTTTTACTGCATGAATGAAATAGGAGGGATGGTCATAAGGGTTGCCTTAAGCGCAGTCCACCAATCTTTCTTAAAGGGGGATAAGATGTTAGCAGCGCAGTCCACCATGTTTTAGAAAACCATAAGCGCAATCAGGTATCACCGAAATTTTCCAACTCAATTCAAATGCAAATTTAACTTAGCAATTATGTAGTGTGGTTTTCTTAATTTAAAATTTCAGAATATAAATAATGAATGATAATTGTGAAATTAGAAAATGGCTTAAATTACACATTTTGAAATATATATATATTACAAACTAACAAATTCAATTGAGATTTTGATAAAATAAGCTCATTTTTTTTTAGAAAAATTAAGAGTACTTTTTAAAATTAAAGACTTGAAAATTATTAATGATTTACAATTTGTCTGAAAACCCATTGTATGAAGAAAAGAAAAAAATATCAATAAAAGTTGTGTTATAGCATTATTTCTTAAATAAATTTGAAATATTAAAAAAATCAGCAGAACATTAGATATACTTTGGAGTAAGAGGGAAGAAAATGGATGGTAGCAGAGTTCGCTATAATAATTTTATTTAGTATTTCTGTTTTGCTATGTAAATAATGCATAGGATGACATTATAAGAGTATTGTTCTATATTTTACTGCTTCACAGCAATACAGAAAATTAAGTAAAGTTATATCGCCGAATTATTCTACTACCATCCAAATACTCCTCTTGCTTACTCCAAAAATAAAGAGCAAAGCAAGATAATATCAGAAAATACAAAATCTAATATTATATAGCATTAAAACTAATGCAAAATAATATTACGGTGAACGCTAGATAATATTAGTTTGCATAGAATCTAATATTATATAATGCTGAGCATACAGCGACCTCTTGTATCTTTCTAATATTAGAAGTTGGGCAAGATAACGTTAGATTTTACCGATTTTCTGATGTTAGCTAATATTAGGTGCTACTTGGGGAGTATTCCTAAAAATGTTAACAAAATATTTAAGTTTCAGCTCTGCCACCCAGAAGTTAATGGATGGTGGTTTCGAACTAGGGAGCGCTGCAAGCTGTATGCCGCTTATACTTCTGAGTTACTGTTTCCGGTGTATTTTAAAGCCATTTGGTTCACAACGTGATCATTGTGTTTTAAGATTCCTGCAAACGTGGTATTTGAATACTTATTACTAAACTCAATCTTGCTCCTCGAACAATATGCTAACACTAACGTAAGATGGTGCACAGCTTGCAACACGAACAAACAGTAATAAACAAATGGAAAGAGGCGAAATCAAGACTGCCAAAAAAGCGAGTTATTCAAAATCTAGCAACCATGTCACCTTTTTTAACAATATATCTCTAAATAACTAAAACAAATTTTCACTTCAAACTCACCAGAATTACATAATAACATTAATATCTTATGAAATACGGCAGATTTGAGCTCAAAAATTATCTAATTTGTTTCTTTTATTGAAAACAAAATTATCCGTTTGAAAATATCGCCCCGCAGAATAACATGTAGTAAGCAGCTGCAAACTTTCTAACCGGAACTAGAGCAGGCATACAGCTCGAGATTGTTATTGTTTACATTTCTACTGAAAACACCATCCATAATAATGAAACAAAGCTGTTTCATCACATTGTAAAAAAAAAAAAAAAAAAAATCTGGCAATTATTCTGACCTATGAAGCAGGCATTACAGTTAATCTAATTTATTAAGATCTAAACAAAAAAAAAATTAACAATTATATATAGTATGTATCATAATAAACAACATCTGCAAAGTGAAACAGAACCTAATCACCACTCATAAAAATCTAAATTTTTTTCATATAAAGAATGACACAATTTAGCCGAGACTTACTATAATGTTTATTAGAACTCCATTCTACACGAAAATTGACCTAAAATACTTCAAAAATTTAAGAAAAATATAAAATTTGCTAATTTATTACAAAATGACATCAAAATCCCATAGACTTACATTAGAGTGCTCGCTACCCAATGGGATCCCTTCATGCAACGTCACAGGTCACGTGAGTAATTCTGTTTACAAACGCGGAGAACAGTGCATTGCTAGTGTTTTTGATAGCAACGCGTTTCTTACCTATGATTTTTATTAAATATTTTTGTGATATAATGGCCTATTGTGCTGCATTTGGATGCCACAATTGTCGCACTAAACCCGACTTTGTTTACTTTTCCTGTTAATAATAAAGAACAATTGAAAGCATGGATGATAAAAATAAAACGGGACAATTTCGTTCCTACTAAGTATACTTTACTATGTTCGGATCATTTCGAAGAACATTGCTTCAAATATCAAAATTTTACCAACAGAAGGATGTTAAAGCAAGGAGCTGTTCCCACGAAATTTGTTTTTACTAAAAATAAGGAACGGAGAATTTTAAATCGCTCTGACACTATCGAAAATGAAGTTTCATCATTAAATGAATCTGTGGACACGATATCTACTGATTTAAAGTAAGTGTCGTTGTTATATTTATTTATAAAAGCAACATATTTTCATCTATAATAAAATCAATTAAGTTAAGAAAATATTATTATTATTATATTAAGATAATGACGTTACTAAATAGGCCAGACATTTGTTATACTCAACTCATTCTTTGAAATATATTGCACTAAGTTTATAGCAAATCAGATTTATAGAGTATTTATAAAATTGACTTAAACATAATAAAGAACGGAGTTTATATTATGTTTATACATAAGTTATTTAGTTAAGTTATTATTATATATAAGCTATATATAAGTTATTTAGTTAAGTTATTATTATATATAAGCTATATAAGTTATTTAGTTAATACATAAACTAAATATGTATTAATGAAAGTAATAGAACTTTTTATTTTTCAAATTTAATTTTTAAAGCTGCCGGAGAAAGAAATATATACAGTAAAAATTAAGTAAAATGACAACAAAAAAATAATAATAGTACAAGTACCCCGACTAAATGCATAAAAAGTTGTATAAAAATTACTAAACAAGATTCTAAAGATTAATTTATTTATGACAATTATATTTTAAAGCTTTAAAAAAAATGTAAACATAAAAAAGATTATCTAGTGTTACTTGATTAACTTTTTGATTCGTGTACATGATTTTATTTTATTTTCTTTACAATAACCTAAAACTATTAATTTCAGTGTTAACTTTTTTCTCTCACATAGTGTTTACTGGTATAATATTTCATAAATGGTTCCTTACTATTATGACTAATAATAAATATGAAACTTAAATAACAGATATATATATATATATATATATAGCTACATTAAGAAGTCAAAACAATTCATTACAGTTTGTTATGAGAAGTGATATATTAGGGCAAATTTGCAAGTCACTACCAAAGTGCTAATATTAAAGAAACAAAAATTTTATATTCATAATGATAAAAATTGATTTTCTTCTATTTATATATTATTAAATTTAAAAATAAAAGAATTACAATTATATCTATTAAATCATAAAAAGTAGTTAAAGTAATTAAGGTTCATACTAGAAGATTTAGTTACTAATCTAGATTGTAATCATTAGTTAATTTATGTATAATGGAATTTCATGGTTTCTGAAAATATTAATTTATAAGCTAAAATCTAATATTACTTTGTTAACCTCTTATATTGTATAATAGCTTAATTTTTCTTCTATACAATAATTTCAAATTATTAATTTTAAAGTTAGCTTTCTTCTCTCGTATAATTTTTACTAGTAGTACATTTCAAGTATGGTTCTTCACTGTAATAATTAATAATAAATATAAATATAATAAAAGCTTGACGCAATGAGCACAGTTGTAACAAGAAGTAATCTATCATGGCAAGTCACTGTCAAACTGCTCATAAAGAAACTAATATTTTATAATGAGAGAATTACTTTCCCTTATTCTCGTTTTATCATTAAATTTAGCTCTAAAAAAATTTCATAAATAGTTATTAGAATAATTTTTTCCTCATCTGAATGAATTTACTCATATATATATTTCTTTTTTATTTAGTGAGACTTGCTATACAGACTTGCGGTCCAAGGCTTGATGAATTGAGTTTCCTTCAAAAGTTAGTTGAAGAATTTAAAGAAAAATAAGCTCAAAGTGTTTTTAGAGTCAAAAATATTAAGAGTGATAAGCATTTGAAGTCGATTACAGGATTTGATAGAGAGAAGTTTTACTGCCTCTTTAACTTTTTTAATATGAAAGATAATTTACAGAAAAGAGTCAGTTGGAGCGAGAATGCAATAACATGCTCTCAAATAGTAGAGTCCATGTCGAACGTGCAATTGGACGTATTAAATATTTCGAAGAAGATTTGCCATATATGGCATTACATAATGCAAATGAAGTTTTTTTCATTGCCAGCATGCTGGTTAACTTCGGAAGTCCATTAATTGAATGATTTTTAAATATGATAAAAATGAAACATGATGAAAAAAAGTAAAAAAAAAAAAAAAAAAAAAAAAAAAAAGAGATATTTAAAAATTGGAAGAAAAAAAACTTTTAAACACGCCAGAGCTATTTTAGATAGTACTGCCAGTCCTAAGCCTGGAAAAAGTGTGAAGGGAAGTTAATGCATTGTTAGTTTTTTTAAAATTTATTTAAACCAGAAAATAAAACGTTAACCATGCTTTTTTTTGTTAAACGTAAGTTAATTTTCAATTTTTTTAAACTTTATTTTTGTTAATAAATGTTACATTTAATATTTGTTTCATGTTTAACAAATTATGAGTGCATCATCATGATTAATTCCTTAAAGCAGCTGTTTCCAAATTCTAATTCTTTTCAGCTTTCGAATTGTTTGTGACTGGCCTTTTTTTTTTTTTTTTTTTTTTCTTTCTTTTTTTTTTCCCCCTTTAAAGCTCCAACCATATAAATATATTTCATTTGCAACTTTAAACATATAAACAACAGAAAAACTGTTTAATGAAGAGAAACAATTTAATGTGAAAATCATTAACTGTATCAATACTCTAGATTTGTCAGACAATTCAATTCACAACTCAAAAGCGGCGTCTAGTCTAATTCTGGACTTTTTTTTTTTTTTTATATGCATAAGATAAAAAATACTAAAATAAGATTAATTAGTTTTCTAAAGAGTAAAACTGAAAAAACTGTACCTTTATATATTTATACCTTTGAATAATTATTTAGTGAAACATTTTCATGTTTTGTTGAAATTAGTAATTTCATCTTAAATTGAAAAATTAAATGGCTGACACAATTGTAATTTTTTATAAATGTACATTCTTTACATTATTAATTCAATACATTGTTAGAAAATAGCTACATATCTTATAAAGTGTTAATATTTTTTTTTAATTAGGCATTTTACTGAAATAATTTCATGGAAACAATTAGAAGTATTTGATGAATAATGGATTGTTGATTGGATATAAATATAAAAGCAAAATTAAAAATTAAATGTGGGTTTTACGGAATATCTTTGACATTTTCACGAAACCTAAGAGTATTGCAGAATACTTTTTGAAAGCTGTTGTCTTAAATTGGAAGAATTTCACTGTGCTTTTAATGTTTTAAATAATTATTATAATTAAAGCATCTTGTTTCACAAGTAAGTTGGTTGAAACAAAATTTTAACTGTATACTTTTTGTTTCATTTGATTTAATTATGAGTATTTAACTCATCTTTCAAAATGAAGGATTTTTATTGTGTTTATGTAATATTATAATTAATAAAGTATTTTAAAATACAGCAAACTAAATTATTGTCTCCACATGATAAACTCCATTTTTGTTTCATATTAAAATAAATCTGTGTTTTATGCTTTAAAGCTTCATTTTAATTTATTCCTCAAAGTGAAGCAATTTTTTGAATTGTTTGTTGATGATGTAAATCAGTTGTTCATCCTACGGAAAGACTGACTCCACTGCCAAATTAGAAAAATCTGCCTCCACCCATTTCCACAGGCAACAAAAATACCCAGAAAATTTTTATTTAACCAATAATTTTAAGTTAAATTTGGTCTATTTCAATTATTTGACTGTTAGAAATATTTTGTGAGATATCATCAAACAACAAAAGTTACATTGTAAAAAAGAATTGGGAAAGAAGAAAAAAAAAACACTGAAAAAAAAAATGGAGAGAGATTGCGACGGAGACATGACATGCAAAGTAGTGATGCGTTATTCTCTTCAAAAATTATATCGATTTAGTGATTCAAGCCATTGAGTTCAAATATTATATAATTATTATACTATTGTACAAATATAAGTAGTTGCTTTTTAAAAATTGATTTATATTTAGGGATTAATTTGAAGTGGGTGAAAAGGATTTTATAAAATTTTATAATTTTTTTTAATATCCTCATGATGGTATATTTTCATATGCTATGCATCAAATAGCAATATTCTCTCATGGTGTTAATCTTGTGTTCAATTTCATGTTGCAATGTCTATTTCTGTGGAAATGTATATTTTTAAACTAATTTAAGTAAGGTAAAAATCAAAAGTAAATAAAATGATGCCAATGTTTATTGAAACTCAAATCATGCCAACACTCATTTCATTTTTTGCAAGCAATATATTCAGTACCGTCTTTACGCATGGGCACACCCGGGCAGGGCCCCAGGCCCTCAGGGGGCACCTGAGAATCTTACTTTTTATAAATTGTATTTAAAAACACTAGGAATAAAAAAATTGCCTGATATATTTTTCAAAAATAAATATATTATATTGTATAAAGTGTGCATTTTGTTTTTCTTTCTACAAATAGCGATTGATTATCATGCAAACAACAATCATTTGAATAGTTTATCACCAGGGAAACTTAAAAAGTCAACTGAAATCTATTTTTCTACTTTCTAATGAAGTTTTTATATGGATTCAGTTTTTTGGGGTAATTAAAATGTATTTAGATTTGGGAAAATTACTGCATTGGGTTAAAAATGCTTTATTTTATGTATGTGAAGTTTTTTAGTTCTATAGCAGTATGACCTGTTATAAGAGCCTAAAGCATCTGTTTGCCCGGGGGTCCTGCATACTATTAAGACGGCTCTGGATATATTAAGTTGTACTTTAGATACAAATCAAGGAGTAGTTGTATAACAGTAAGACAATTTATGCAAACTAAGAATACTACAATTTTTATTTTATTAAAAAAAAATTTACTGATTAAAATTTTTAAAATTTTTTATTAAACAATACTTATATTACTCACAATAGTATTAAACAAATGGGGAGATATCTAGAGCTGTTATTAGATACTCATATTTTAATAATTTAAAAACTTTCCCTCCCTTTTCTTTTTTAAAGAAAAAATTACTTGCATTGGTAAAATGAATGAATTCTGGAATGGTTTCATAGAACCTTTCTTTATCTTGGTAACAACACTAGTGTTACCAGTTAGAGCTGGAAAGTGCTCTGCATATTCTAAGATCGAGAAACTTGTAAAATCCACCAAATATAATGGTTTATCAACAATCGAACAAGCCAAGAAGCTTATGAAGCACTAATTAAACTAGCAATACTAACTAAAATCTAAGCTATATAAATTACAAACTAATGAACTATCGCTAACTATGCTATAAGTACCTAAAAACTAACTCTAAATATGAATCTAAAACAAAATTATTCTAACCTAAATACCTATTCTAATAATTAAACTAAATGTAAATAAAAAATTTTAATCTCATATGCTAGTAAAAAAAACGTAATTAATTTAACAATAACTAATTTTGCTTCATATACTCCACGTTGAACACTATGAAAACCATATGTAAACAAACACCAGACCGTACGAATCACGTGATATCTACAACCAGGTCCTCTAGCGGTGAAGGGACCCCATTGATTGTAAACAAAGATCGTGACATCACGCGCCCGTGCCGTAGATATAAGGATCCCGTAAAAGGAAGATAAGGTCTTCTCGATAGCAACGAAAAACCGGGTTTCAGGCTTACATTATTTTTGTGGTTTATCTTATTATTGGCGTTTTATTAAAAAAAATTATTATCATTTTTTTTTCGTGAGTGTTTAGTTGTACTAGTTCTGATTGTATTTTTACTTTTAAAGTTAATAAAACTTTTAACTCGATTTAGAAATATGTACTAACTCAGTCAATTACTTATTAATAATTAATTTGATAATTTAATTTTTTATTACTAAACTAGTGACAGAGCCTTTAGTAGAGTGTACTTTAATGCAGAGCTGCCATCTAGTGATGGAATTAGTAAATCCCTACAGAAATGAAATGAAAATAGAAAGGAGTATACAAAAAGAAAATTTAATTTTGGGAAAGATGATTTTTTGTTTCATTCTCTCTTTGAAGAAAAAAAAAGTTTTCGTAAAAATTATACACCTCTCAAAAAATAGTGGGTGCTGTTTGCAGGATATATTATTAAAAGGTACATTAACTCTGCAGTGTGAGAATAGAAAATTTATTAAAAAACGTGCATATAAATACAGTAATTGTTGAACAAAAACCAAATACAATAGTTTTATTACATACAGCTTAAAGATGACATACAAATACATTCTAAAAACACTGTTGCCCTTCAAAAGGTAACACTGAAGTTTTAAACATGCTCTTCGTTCAAAAATTTAATGGACTTGAATATACAGCTGATTGAACCAACTTTCATCACTTAGGACAGACAAGACGTTAAATAATGACAGACTGCTCCAGCTTTCATCACTAGGATAAGTAAATGCTTGTAAATTAGGCTCTCCTCAGAATAATGAAAAGAACAGACCTGAAATTCAACTTTTAAAACATGCATGATTGCAACCATTTTCCACATCACCCAAGAGCAGGGCTGTAAACTCTCTGTGCTTTTTTGAAGTGAAACTTAAAATTTTTACTATCATTTTATTCTTACTATAATTTGAAATGAAACTCTTAACACTTTATAAATAAGCAAAGTAAATACAGCTCTGTTCAAGAGATACGGTTGCACAGACGCGTTGCACAGACTATAATCATAATTCAATATAGAACAACCTAACAGCATAGAGCAAGGCGGGTTCCCCAAGAGGCATGTATTCCTTTTGTGTCATGACCATTTAATACTTTTTCTCACTTAAATCTTTGAATTTTTTTATCCTTAACTTGAAGAAAAGAAAGGTTTACATTCTATAAATATCTTATGCCTTACATTACTTTGTTTGTTTTCTAAAATTCTTAAGCAAGAGTGGCACACTTGTTTAAATTTATTAAAAAAGGCAAAGAATGTTATGGATTTTATAAAATCTTTAGGCACTTATTGTTGGTTAAAATGGTCATGACATTATACAATAGAACACCATTTATAAATCTTATAAAACAAGAATTAAAAGGCAAAAATATTAATGAACATTTTCTTTATACTATACCCTTCTAGGATTGTTCAACAAAATTTCTTAATCTTTCAAACTATTATATTGGCTCTACCATCCACAGAGCAATCGATAGAACCTGAAATTAAAACACTATTTATTTACAAAATATTTAAAATGATTATAAAAAATTGCTTCTACTACAGCGGTTTTAAATCTTTATAAATATAGTAGGAAAAAACCCCAGCATTATAAAAATAATATCTAAAGACAATAGGGAGTTTATTAACAAATTAAAGTATATTTTAATTTGAAAACATAAAATAAGAGGAATGAAATTGTCTTGATTCATTAACAATTACAAATCAGAATTTGTGTTTGGCAGTTGAATGCACATTCCTGGAGTTTTAGGTATATATACAAAAGCTGGGAATTAAATAAATAGGGAGAAATGTGGTTCCCATTGAAACGGAAGCTAAAAAAAGTATAAAAATTGAAAAGATTGTTAGGAAATCAGATTCTTCCTTAACAAATTTAGCTATTCTATTTCAATTTGAAAAGCGTAACAGAAAATACATATATTCACAAGAACCTTCTCATAATTGATTCAAGATATAACCACTAAAATTAACTTTTTTTATTCATAGAAAACCCTTTTATTTAACAACCACTGAGTTCTATTAAATGGTTATTGGGAACCACAGCTCCAGTCTATCAATAAATAGATAATAGAGGTTTACCTTTCAAATTCTAAATAAGAATTAACTTTTAATAAGACACAACAAGGACTCTTAATTTAAGTCTAGAGGGAATGTGAAATTAGACGAGGTACTTACCAATATGTAGAAAAATCACACCAAATCTACTAAACTCCTTTATTTTCTCCATTAAACATATAATTTTAAATCCCGGAAAGTTTTCAAGCTGCACATTGCGACCCAGAATAACATCAGGAAGATGGAGTTTCAAATAATTCCACATCGAATCTCGGATTACTGAAGCCTTAACCACCTAAATGAAAATTTAGGTGAAAAAAATTATATATTAGAAGAAATACTCATAACATGCTTAAACAAATACTAGATCACAGAGTGTGATAACTAATTAAATTCTTTTAGTTTATTTGTATTTCTTTTTCATTCTCATTCATTCATTAAAATTATTTAAGTATAGTTAATCATAAAACATATTTTTGATTTGAAAGAAATGAAACAAAATTAAGAGTTTAAAATAACACCATTATATGATTGAATTATGCATACAATATTACATGTATTATACAATACTGAGTTATAAATTACACCACATGTTTTAAAAGCTAAACAGATTACATGTTTTTTGTAAGCGAATGCATGCCTGCCACCTAAACACATTTTGCTGTAACAGTCTAAATTATGATATCCGAAGATACAACACAGAGGATTTATATACTATAATATGTAGCAGAATTATAGTCATACATTATTTACTGAACACTTACACATTTATAGAAAAAAATACATAATATCAACAATCAAGCGAATACACTATTTAACACTAAAAAAAGGTTACACGTGTTAAAATAAATAAATGAATTGAATAGCATGGAATAGAATATTTAAAATCCAAAACTATAAATAAGACTTTTGAAATTAATAAAACCCTACAACATACCATAACAGATCTGATAACATGCTTACGGAATTAAATATAATCACAGTTTCTTTATATTAGCTATATGTTGTTAATTTCACATTTACACATGCATAGGAAGGAAAAAAACACTTAACTATATCAATAATCAAGCAATTATAATATTTATAAATATAAGATTTAACACGCGATGCAAAATACAAAGACAACATAAAAATTGAATATTTTTTAAATTCAAAACTTATATAAATAGATAAACTTACCATGAAATATTTAATAGATTATCCAAGTCTTAAAATCAAGTATTAAGTACTAAAATTAACAAAATCAGTGTTTGTCAATAGCGAATCTAACACGTGCTACAATGAACTGCTACACTACAAGGGAGCCAAAGAACAAAGCAGGGCAAAGGCACTGACTGGCGACTAAAACAGCAAATAATGTAGCCACGAGAATTAAAATAGTAACCTTTTAATCGTTGCCCCCATATAAAACATAAACATAAGGGTTCAAAAAAAGAATTCTTAAATCAAAAACCAACTCATGCATATGTGACCAATATGTTTCTTTACTTTCACAGAAATGCTATTGCATGTCAATAATGCTTCTTCTAAGAAGGTTTAGGGCATTTTCAGCGTGGGCGGAAAAGAAAATCTTTGATGTCAAGCTTATTGTGCTCTTGAAATAATGTTCAAGCATAGTAAAATCAACTAAATCACCATCAACTAATAATTTAATTTAATTCAATTCGTAATCAAATATTTTTAAAGGTAAGTGTAAAGCGAAATGTCAATATAACATCAAGGAATTTTTTTTATACAAATTAAACTATTTTACAAAAAAATGTTTGTTTTAAGTTTTATGAAAGAAAGAAAAAACATTATTTAAATTGTAAAAGTTTCATTTTCTTCAATGGTCTTTTCTATTTCGGAAATATTTGCTCGTCCGAATATATTAGCAATTGTTTCCAAACTTTTTGACTATGTCAGTAAATTCTTGTTTTAAATTCTAAAAGAATTCTTAAACGACTCATTTTTCAAGGACACAAAAATTCAACCCTCCCAAAATTAAATTGTCTTATTCCCAAAATTAATTTTACTAATTCCATTACTAGATGGCAGCTCTGCATTAAAGTACACTCCACTAAAGGCTCTGTCAGTAGTTTAGATGTGTGTGGATGACACACTACATCACACACTACATCAGTAGTTTAGAATTGTAAAATTAAATTATCAAATTAATTATTAATAAGTAATTAACTAAGTTAATACATATTTCTAAATCGAGTTAAAAGTTTTATTAACTTTAAAAGTAAAAATATAATTTATTATCCATTTTTTATATTTTATTATATTGTTATATTCTGAATCAGAACTAGTACAACTAAACACTCACCAAAAAAAAATGGTAATAAATTTTTTTTAAACGCCAATAATAAGATAAACCACAAAAATAAGGCACACCTGAAAACCGGTTTTTCGTTGCCATCGGGAAGATAGGACCTTCACTTCCTCTTGCGGGTTCCTCCTATCTACGGAACTCCCATTCATCCGACGTTATCATCTCCTTGTTGCCATTCTGTAGTAGAAACTATGGTTGAAAACTAGTTACCAATTCCTATGAAGATAGAGACCCATGAAAGTCTAAGGGATTTTAATGTCTTTTCGAAAAAAATGAGCAAATCAAAAATTTCCTCAATTTTTTTAAATATTAACGGTCAATTTTCACGTAGAATATAGTTTTAACAAACTATTAAGCAAGTTTTGGATAAATTGTGATATTCTTTATATGAAAACGATATTGCTTAAAGATGATCTTGCTGAAGCTGTTATTCTAACTAGAAATCTAATATCTTACATGCACACCCGAATTGGCAAACTGCTAATTAAATCAGCAAACGTGGATACTGTAATTGAATTCTCTAAATTATCAAAAATTACTTAAACCCAAACTCAAACTTGTATTTTATCAGAAAACATCACATCGAGATTCTTACCCTTTATGAAAAAAATCGAGGTATAAACGAGATATATTTTAAAGGTATTTAAGTGAATATAGTATGTTGTTCATTCATAAAATGATCTCCAAGCGTTCAACAAAACAAAATTTAATAATAATCAAAATTACAACATAACGAGATACAACAAACAACAACTGGCAGTTCAGAATGAAAAAAAGACAGTTAATGTAGATGTTTACTTTCAAGGTAGTAGTATATTTTATTTGGCGCTCGCAGCGTCACCTCATTACATGTACTGGGAGGATGAATCACTACAGAGTATCCCCCCAGTGAACAAGGTGAACGACACAACGGTGAGTTCAATAATATGCAAATGCAGAATACATATTTAAAATACAATACGAAATGCAATTTTTAAAAAAATATAATGCAAACACAAAATGCAATAATAAAAATGCAAATACAATGTTTGATACTATGCAAAATACAATTTTGAAATAATGTACAAAGACAAAATTCAAAAACAAAATTTTTATAAAAGTACAATTATTTCTATACATAATTCAAAAGACTATATACAAAACAAAATCATATGACATACTCTTTTACTAACTGTTTAGGAAAATGGACAGTACGTCCAGAACGAGTTTTTAGTGGTTTATTGACAGGTGTCGTAGGTAAAGATAATGGTTCAGTTATTTTAGGTTCTGGAATAGGAATATTATTATCGACATCAATAGTGTCCGACAATCGATAGGCAGGCTTGATGCGATCTATCGAAACTGTTGTGTTTTTACCATTGACTTCAATAATAAAGTTTTTTGATTCTCCGTTAATGACAAGGTGAGGACCTGTATATGGTGGTATTAGAGGGCGGTTAACTTTGTCTGATCTTAAAAATACATGAGTGCAGGTTGATAATGAACGAGTAACAAAAATGGTAGGATTGCCATGCAAAGAAGTGGCAGTGGGATTTAGTGCCTGCATTGATTGAACAAAATTAGAAACATAATTAGGATCAACAGTTTGATTAAATTGTTTCTCATAAGAAATAAGATCGGAAGGTAATCGCAATGTAGTACTGTCATACCAGGTGACGCCATTATTGTGACGTCGTGTGGTGGAAGGAGAGAGAGTGCGTGAAAAGAGGGAAGTGGTTGAGCTCTTGGAGAGAGCGGATGTCATATTTTGTTTAGATGTGTCCCTTCTGAATTTTGTTGATTTTCTTAATTTTGTTTTTATGAATAAATTCTTGTTAATTGTTATAAAAATTCACCTGTGTGGTTTATTAAGAGTGGAAGGATTATTCGGTAAGCGAGGAGAACATCACAAGTAACATATACTAATTGTGCAGGTGTTGCATTAATGTTCTTGAGAGCTGAGCGCAAACCTAAAAGTACGATCAGAAGTGTGTCAGTCCATTTAGTTTGGTTATGTGCTTTAAGAGCATCTTTTAAATGCCTATGGTAGCGTTCCAAAATTCCGTTTGATTGAGGATGGTAAGCTGAAGTTCGAATTCGGTTGCAACCTATAGCATTTGTAAGTTCTCGAAATAGAGTAGATTCGAAATTGCGTCCCTGGTCGGTAGTGATAGTGACTGGGCATCCAAATCTGGAAATCCAACCGTGCAATAAGGCACGAGCAGTTGTTTCCGCAGTCATATCAGGTGTAGGAATGACTTCAGGCCATCTTGAAAATCGATCAATGACTGTTAAGCAATACTGATTTCCATCAGATGGGGAAAGTGGTCCAATGAAGTCTAAGTGGATGTGAGCAAAGCGAGCATCCGGTAGGGTAAATGTACAGTCAGCAAAAAAAAAAAAGATATCACCCTGAATAATTTTCGTTCTAATGATCGGATTTTCACGAACTAAGTGTCAATCTTAATGGTTCCTGGGGGTGACCTCAAATATGCTAATTAGTTAGTGCTAACTATTAATTAAGTTATGAAATCAGACACAAAAACGTACTTTCTCTGAATAAACATATATTTTTTTTTACATATTTGGAATCCAGATACTTGAATTAGGGGGGGTAGACAAAATTTTGAAAAAAATGGGTGGTAAATAGGGTCGCAACAAAAGTTTATATATTTGGCGATAGTCCAGAAAACCGCCAAAGAAAGTCGTCAGCGCAAATGAATATTTTAAAATAACCCATTGACTAATTCAAAAGAAGAATGCTTAATTTTACTAAGTTGCTAAGCAACCAAGCTCTGACTGGAAAAAAAGTTGAAATAATGTTCTGTGATTGCTCGGAGGGGTTTAATTAATAGTTAATAGAAATATCTTGGAGCTTCTAGGCAATCAATTATAAATTATTTATGATTTTCTAAATTTTAGAATTTAAATACATGAACTTTTTATCTGATATTATTTAGATTATGTTGTTTTTTCTATATTTATTCAAGGATTTCATACTAAAATCAAATTAACATAACTTATATGACTAAATACAAAATTTTAGGGATAATCACTTTTACAGCTTTAATCGAGTCTTCTAGGCAAGAAAGTTTGAAGAAAAAAAAAGTGCTTGAAAAATAAAATGTATATTGTATAGTAATTCTAATGCACATTCACAAGTTTTTCTATAATTTACGATATTTCTTTTTCCTATAACTCAAGGAATTGCTGAATGTTTAGTGGTATTTTAAAAGCATTGAAATATGTTATGTTTAAGAATAAGATATTGAAATAATATGTTGCATATAGTATGATTCATTGTTTCAAAAATCGCCTCATTCTGCTAGATATTTAGATTACAAGGTTTTCTTTGGATAAAGATGATTAGCAAATAGCATCCTTATGCTTCGATACATTTAGAAACTTACGTTCGCAAATTCACCATAAAATATCGCACAGCATATTCTTCAATTACGATAAGCTACATTTACCACCAAATACTGATACTATGATTATTTTTGTTTTCTTATATATATCTGATATGATACTCTCTTTTTAAACAGAGCTTGTAAGATCCTTAAGATACTGAAAGGGGGGCACGAAAACTTAAAAGATAAAATATTTAATTTCATTAACTCAAAATATCTGGTCTCAAAATTTTAATTTTAAACCAAGTTAAATATAACTTTTACAATATTGATGCTCTTATGTTTTTAAAGACCACATAAATCCTGTTGAAATATGAAAATGCATATTTTTACTTTAACGAGTGTAAAATCCTTATCAAAATAATGATCAAGACCCAAATGTAAAACAGTATAATTGATAATAAAAACTCAACTGGCTTCAAAAAATATGAAGAGGGAAGTAAAAGTCGACATGTTTCGAGCTTTCAAATATATTCATCTATTCTCAAAACTTGTCAAGCTTGATTAACTTGTGACTTTTATTATTGTGCTCAAAAAATGTCTATTTTTATCATCATCTATTAATTTTTAAATCAATGAAGTTTTTATATTTTCGATTCAATTTCTTGGGATTATCTATTTAGTTACACAACATGTTAAGTTATTTCACTCGATATTAAAATAAGTTTTACTTAAGTTGTAGGCACAGGTTCTTAGATTAAAAAAATAATAATTCGCTATTTTGTAAAAAAATCAATGCAGTACAATTTTTTTTTTTTTTTTGCTGCAAGCCTTAACATTTTAATTTAAGGACATTAAAAAATTCCGTTTACAATTGAAATTTCAAAAGTCGAATGTGAAAATGGAATGTCCCCTAGCACCAGAAATCGAAATAAATATAGTTACAAGGACAACTATTTTAAACAAGTTAGCGTTTCCGTTCTACTCGAAGTTGTTTGAAAAGGTATTTTGTATATATAGATTCCAAAGTTTATTCTACAAATATTTTAGGGTATACTTTCGGAGTATTTTGATCGAGTTTATTTTTACACCCTTATTTGCTTAAAATTATTAAATAATTTGCTTAAAATAATTTGCTTAATTTAAGCAACATGATTTAACGCATTTATAGTATAATAGTAAACGGGCTTCCATCGCATCCTTAACCTTGATACCGCTATCATTAAATGAATGGAATAAGCTTAGATAAATAATAAAAGTTAATTTTTTCCCCATTTTAATTTTCAAGGAAATATGTTTTGATCAAACAGATTTCATTCTGGAAATAGCGAAATTATTGAGTAGGTCCCTTGGAGCAATATCATTCTTATCCTCTTTTGATGAAATATAGGAAAAACTGGTTTTCACAGTTCTGTAAAAAGTATGTTAGCCTTCTTGCCACGTTTTTTATTATTTTTTTATTTTTAATCAAAATAAGTTTGAAAATTTACGTATTTTTTATTGCATTTTTTTTAAATCAGATGATTCTAAAATTCGCACGGCTTCGGAAACTTCTTACAAATTTCAATTTTTAGTGTTTCCTGCTAAACAAAATAAGGCATTGTTCCTGATAACAAATTATACTACTATATTATCTTGGGAATCGTGCTAAAGTAAAAAATTAAACAAAATAGTTTAGTATATTATCCGGAAAAAAATCTACATGGAATCATAAAGAAAAATCATTTAAGATACTGAGATATTTTAAGACGCTTAGAAGTTTTGGCTACGTATTTGACAGCTTTTTATGTTCGGTATCTTTATACTCTTTGTAGTGACTTATAAAACATGGACACTATTTTAGATAATCTATGTTGAAGTCACAAGAAACAAAACAAAAAAGACAATCAATGATTTATATTCTTTTTTCGAAAAAAATAGTATTCTTAGTAAATAATCAGCTGTTTTGCATTAAATAATTTTAAACAGCGGAGTGTTTTTAATTTCTTAACAAGGCTTTATTCTTAGCTAGCAGACAATAATTCTTTTAAAAAAAACTTGACTATAATGTAAAAAGAAACTTTACTTTAAAGAAAATCTAGATTAAAGTACTAAAAAAATTTATTAGTATATTAATGAAGAAATAATAAATGTAGCAGGGTAAAGAATAAAATTTTTAAAAATGCTGAAATTTAATTAAATAGTTGGTAAAATAGTTCTGCGAAACACTTCCGGACAGGTGATTAAAAAATTACTTTTAAGATTAACACGATATATAAGATGTTGAGAAATTTGCGATGATGTGAGATATGCTTAAATATGTTTACTACGTATTTTTATTAATATTTATAAAAAATATATACAAGAAACTGATAAATATTTTATTCCATATCTATTCATACGTATGTATATTATTGTAATTGTATCAGTTATTGAGAAAAAAAAAACTAAAAAATAATCACATTAAATAAGCACAATCTGGTGTATAATCTATCAGAAGCATGCTTTTATAAAACTCGACATTCGTTGAATAAAATATTTTTTATTCAATAAAATGTTTTAATCAAATTTCTTTACTTAATTTCAAATCGATTTTTAGAGGACTAAAAAAAAAACATTGTATTTTATAGTTTTAAAAAAATAAAAATAAAAAGATCAGCAAACGATTATTAACGAAAAAAATATGAATGAAATTTTACGCTACGCGCGCTAAATCAAGTTCTTCGTAAGTTTATCACATTTTAATATTAATCGCCCCATTTAATCATTCTTTCATTGTCACCAAATTATTTTTTTTAAATAATTAATTTTAATTTTTCTCATCTTCTAATAAATAAAAACAGTTGAAACTTTAGATTTTTCAATTGAAAAGCATGTAGATTAATATGGTATAAAAAAATCCATACCTTATAATTCAAAATTTTTTCATCCTCTCTTTAATTAAATAATAAAAAATAATTAATAATTATTAAAAATTATTTTTTTCATGAAATTATCTTTGGGTAAATGTGTTTTATGAGTTGGTGCAATATTTTTTTGAATTGCTTCATTAGTTTTTAAAATATGACTGAAAACGCAAAAAGTGAAATTAACATTAAGGGGTCCAAACTTTGAATCGCTCTCCTGACCAAGCTATGGGGACCACATTTCCCAGATTGCGGCTACCCCCTATATTTTGAAGATAAAGAATCCAAATATGTAAAAAAAAATATATGTTTATTCAGAGAAAGTACGTTTTTGTGTCTGGTATCGTAACTTAATTAATAGTTAGCACTAACTAATTAGCATATTTGAGGTCACCCCCAGGAACCATTAAGATTGACACTTAGTTCGTGAAAATCCGATCATTAGAACGAAAATTATTCAGGGTGATATCTTTTTTTTTTTTTTTTGCTGACTGTACCTACAGGAGATTTAGTGTGTCTTATTATTTTTGCTCTTTGGCAGTTATCACAACTACGAACCATAGATTTAATATCGTTATGCATGCCAGGCCATACGAATCGTTTCGAAATTAAATTAATTAAGGCTGAGATACCAGGGTGTGCAAAAAAATGTAAATTTTCAAAAACTTGTTTGCGTAAACTCAGAGGAACAAAAGTACGGGAATGTTTAAGAGACATATTACAATATAAATTTATATCCTCAATAGTAAAGTAATGTTTTTCTAATTTTAGAGAAGTGGTATTTGATTGCAAAAGTGTTTGAAGTTCTTTATCTTTTGATTGAACAGAAGCAAATTCTTTATAATTGATGATTGTTGGGGAAATTTGGTTAATCTCAATACGAGATAATGCATCGGCATCTTGATTTTCGGAGCCTTTCATGTATCTAATATCAGTAGAAAATTGCAAGATGTAATCTAAGTGGCGAAGTTAACGGGGACTGCATTTGTCAGGATTTTGATGAAACGCGAAAATTAATGGTTTTTGATCGGTATAAATAAAGAAGTTTCGACCTTCAAGTAAATGTCGAAATTTCTTTATTGAAGAATATGTGGCATATAACTCTCGGTCATATGTTGACCAATTTCTTTGGGATTTATTTAATTTTGCCGAATAAAATGCAATTGGTTCCCATTGATTGTCGGACATTTGATTGACGGAACCACCTATAGCGACATTTGACGCATCCACCCACAAGCTTAACTGGGCACCAGGAATAGGGTGACGCAAAAGTGTGGCATTAGAAATAGCTTCTTTTGATTTTGTAAATGCAGCATCTGTTTCATCGTTCCATTCTTATTGCTCATCTGATTTTTGAGCATTGGAGCGAGGATGTTTTTTGCGATTTTTGTGCCCTTCGAGCAATTTAACTATGGGTGATAAAATATCGGCGGCTTTAGGGATAAATCTTCTATAAAAATTGAAAATACCTAAATATCTACGAAGTTGGGTTAAAGTTGTGGGCTTAGGAAAATTTAAAATAGCATTAACGCGGTCAGAAATTGGTTCAAGACCATCTTTAGATACTATAAAGACTAAAAATTCTAATTTTGAAACACCAAATATACATTTAGAAGGTTTGATTGTTAGTCCATAATGGTCAAGTCTAGAAAATAGAGCTTTGAGATGTTTAATATACTCTTCAAGAGATTTTGATGCAATTAATATATCGTCAACAAAAGCATAGACACCATCTAAACATCTGGTCACCTCATCTATAAATCTCTGAAATGTGCTAGAAGCATTAAATAAACCGAATTGCATCCGAGTGCTCTCGAAGAGTCCAAAAGGTGTGGTTATAGCTGTTTTGTGAACATCTTCGGGAGCAATCGGAATTTGGTGGAAAGCTTTTACTAAATCTATGCGAGAAAAAATAGTTGTTCCGTGCAGCTGACTAGTAAAATCAACAATGCTCGGAATGGGGTATTTATCTTTTTTAGTATGAGCATTAAGTGCTTTGAAATCGCCAACCGGACGCCAGTCATCGCTGTTCTTTTTCGGAACCATGTGTAGCGGAGAAGCATAATTGCTGTTGGATGGGCGTATGTGACCCAAATCCAACATTTGCTGGAATTCCAGTTTTGCTATTTTTAGCCTATCAGGAGCGAAACGTCGAGGTTTAGCATATACAGGTTGGCCAAAAGTATCGATATGATGTTGTACAGAATGTTTAATAATTTGTTCGGGGCTTGGAGATTTACTGATGTTAGGAAATTCACTTAAAATTTTAGAAAAAATATCATCATTTACAATTGATTTGATAGAATAAATATCAGAATTATGAAATACACAATGCGTATTGAAATGAGTTTCAATATCAAATAACTTACGTTTTCTAAGATCCGGTTTTAAATTAAAGTAATGCAGAAAATCAGCACCTATAATGGGGGTTGAAACATTGCATATATAAAAAGGATACACAAATTGTCTTCGAAGACCTAAATCAATGGATAATAATTTCCGTTTATAAACATTAATGGAAGTTCCATTAGCAGCAATGAATGTTTGAGTTGGAGCAGACATTTTATCTATTTTCGATGCAGGTATCAAAGAACAGTCGCTTCCCGTGTCCACTAGAAAGGATAAATTACTTTTCCGATCTTTTACAAAGAGGCGACAAGAGGTGAATGGCGAGGCGTATGTCGCCGCTACTCCTTGCCGTTGTCGTTTAACACTGTAAAATTACAGGGAGGTACACATTTATGAGCTTTCGAGTTAAATTTCCCATGATACCAACAGAGTCTGTTAGAACTTGAGCTTCTCTGTCGAAAATTATTTCGATATGGAGAGCGAGTAACACTTCTGGATTGTCTCAAAGACATTTTAGCAACTTCTTCTCTTAAATGTTTTATTTCTTTCAAAAGTTCAGAGTCAGCATGTAAAGAATTTTGAGAGGAAACAGCACTTACTTGTGGAGGTGATATATCCGAAACTTTATCGGCAATTTCAGCAGTTTTTAATGGTGAGATATCTTGTACTGATGCCAAAATAAATTGTGCGTTAGAGGGTAGTTGTTGCAGAAATAATTCTAGAAGGAGAGTATCAGATACGTTATGGTTTTCAGCTCTTCGCTGCATCACGCGAAGGAGTTCGGAAGGCTTGCGATCGCCGAGTTGTTCCCCTGCTAACAACCGACGAATCTCTTGCGATTTCGATTCCCCACAACGTTCAATAATTTCCTCTTTTAATTTTTTGAAAGGATCAGAAATGTCCGGCGAAATTATTATGTCTCTAACAATCATGGCAATTTCTGGAGGTAAATTAACAACACAATAATTATACTTGGTTTTGGAATCTGTAATGGCTTTGGGCGTTGCTAATTGAAAGGTGGATTCAACCATGGTGAACCATAAGGCGGGTCCGTAGGAATAAATATTGGAATTTTTACAGCAGCAGTTTCAGTCATTTTGAACGAAAATAGAATGTCCGGAATGAAACGAGAAAACGAAAGAGCAGAATCACATCAAAACAAAATAGAATGTCCGGAAGTCACCATTTAAGTGAATATAGTACCTATGTTGTTCATTCATAAAATGATCTCCAAGCGTTCAACAAAACAACATTAATTAATAATCAAAATCACAACATAACGAGATACAACAAACAACAACTGGCAGTTCAGAATGAAAAAAAGACCGTTAATGTAGATGTTTACTTACAAGGCAGTAGTATATTTTATTTGGCGCTCGCAGCGTCACCTCATTACATGTACTGGGAGGATGAATCACTACAGTATAAAGGAGGTTGTTATTTAAATACGTCGTTAGGTTGAAAAATGTGCAAATGAATACCTCAAAATCAACCTCAAATATACCTCCAGAGGTATATATGTTTCAACCTCTGGTATCTAATTTTATGCTTGTAGAGGTATAAATTTATCAACCTGTGGTGTGTCGTTTTACACTTCTGGTTGTTATAAATCAACCTCTGGTGTATTTTCTTCTATCTCAGGTAATTATTTTTCAACTTCAGGTATCTAATTTTATGCTTGTAGAGGTATATATGTTTCAACCTAAGGTGTGCCATTTTACACTTCTGGTTGTTATAAATCAACCTGAAGTGTATTTTCAACACTTGGAAAGGTTATTTTTTATTAACGTCATGTGTTCCATGTTCTACCTTAAGTTATTATTTCCTAACTTCAAGTATATATTTTTGTATTTTTAGAAGTATTAATTTGTCAACCAAAGATGCGACATTTTACTCTTCAGACAAATGTAGCTCAACCTAAAGCTGTTTTTTTTTAGTACTTGCGAACGTGAGGTGTTATACGGACCACCTAGTTTATTAATTTTTAACCTCTCTATATAAAAAATATAATATATAAAAAGATATTATATATATTATATGAAGAATAATGTATATCATTACATTTTTTCACTAGTAGAGATCCTCATTTATCAATCTGAAGTTTTTAATACTAAACCAGTAATTGCTTCTTTTGTTAAGCTATAAAAGAAAGTTTCAAATGCACAATTCTTCTGTAATTTTAATAGATTGAATTAAATCATCTTAAAATAACACTTATCCAAATTCTACAATTAGTAAAAATTATTTATGGGAACTCATATTTTTAGAAGATAGTTGTCGAAGGTGCTTGAATTTCTTAAGCTATAAAACTACAAATTTAAATAATTAGTCAGCTGAAATTCAAATTACTTTTATTTAAAACTAAAATTATTATTATTATTTTTTTTACAAACCAACAAAGTTATTTTTAATACTGTTACCGTCTACCTGTTGAAACTTGTAATTATTGGAACCTAAAAGAAAAAAAAATGAATTAGTAAGAAAGTCATATTTACAATAATAGTGGCAGGTCTTAAACTATTAAAATATTAGAAATTTTTTTTTATGATTTAAATCTTGGCCAAAGGATACTGTGAGAAGGCCTTTTCATTTCCCTTCTAACCTTCAGCTGAGATCTGCATTGGATTCAAAATTACAGGGCTACGGAGTTGAAAATTGGGTCTGCTGTTCAAAGACGGTTTTATATATGTATATATATCTGTGTGTGTGCGTGTGCGTGTGCGTGTGCGTGTGTGTGTGTGTGTGTGTGCGTGTGCGTGCGTGCGTGCGTGTGTGTGTGTGTGTGTGTGTGTGTGTGTGTGTGTGTGTGTGTGTGTGTGTGTGTGTGTGTGTGTGTGTGTGTGTGTGTGTGTGTGTGTGTGTGTGTGTGTGTGTGTGTGTGTGTGTGTGTTTTACAGAAAGAAATTGCATGCCAATCAGATTTAAAATGCAGTGTTATTATACATATTTTCACTCATAAACAATAATATAAAATTTGCAACAGATATCCAAGCAAACGATAAGCATACAGCTATAGTAGAATTTCAAAGCAAAATTGCTATTTTAAAAATCTTTCAATTTTCAATGATTTAAGATAAGAAGATAATGATAAGAGAAATTATGAACATTTTACTCAATTAATCAGCTTGCATACTGCTACGTAAAAACATATACATTTAAGCAAAATAAAAAGAATAGTTATATTTGAATAAATGACAAACAATAAAATATAGTGTGCGTAACCTGCTGTATTGATTCACCAGTAACGTTACCCTATTCAGCGACGAGAAATATTTCGATTGTTCTCTCTTACAGCTAAACTTACACCAATAGCCTCTAAGAATATCCTCCAAATTAAATTATTTAAGATCAGGAGGCGTCTTTAAAACAAAAATAATAAAATTTAAGTTTAAAAATTGAAGCATATTTGATTAAAAGTGATAAAACTAAATTAATAAATGTCAAGCACACTTACCGAATTTTGAATAGACTTTCGATTGTCAACACTCACGCCATTTGCCGGCTCGCACGGAACTCTGGGAAGTAAGCTAGTTAATATGAAGTGTACTTTAAACAAGCTTAGAGATATAAATAAAATGACTTCATACACCTCAATAAATACCTCACTCTCTTTAGTTGAAAAAAGGTATATTTTTTATACCTCGTAAATACCTCATGCTCGTGAATTGAAATAAGGTTGATTTTTTTATACCTCATAAATACCTTTTTTGTTACAAGTGTAAGCAAAACAACCTCGTATACCTTAAAAAACACCCTATAAGTCTGGTTGATTTGAAGTGGATTTAAAACAACCTCAAAATAAGCTTAGGTATAAATAAAATGGCTTCATATACCTCAATAAATACCTCACTCTCATTAGTTGAAATAAGGTAAAAAATTTTATACCTCAAAAATACCTCTTTTGGTACAAGTTTAAGAAAATCAACCTGGTATACCTTAAAAATCACCTTATCAGTCTGGTTGATTTGAAGTGAATTTTAAACAAACTCAAAACAAGCTGAAGTGTATATAAAACAACCTCGTACACCTTAATTACAAACTTTACGAGGCATAATTTTTATTGCTGGTTTCACAGCAACCTTAAATATACCTCAAAACAACCTCGATACCTCAAATATACCTGAAATCAACCTTAAATTTTCGTAAGGGTGTGGCGTTGCGGTCTGAATTGCAAAGTCCGAATCTGCGATCTTACGACTTTCTGACGTTGGATTACGTCGCTTGCAGCCGATAATTGTTGTATGACGTAGACTTCACACCTGGATGGAGATTTCCTCGGAGTATATGCGTGAAGTACGAAATCTGCGAAACGCGCACAGGATGCATTTTGATATAAGCTTGACCGCCTCTCCACAGCTTGCTCTCTCTCTCTCTCCGTCGGTTCGGGAGTAACTAGCTAGCAGTTCGGCATGTTCTTGCCGGTTACTCATTTGCAGCTTTTTCTATGCTGCTTGAATTTCAAAGTTGTTATATTTTATTTATGTTAAAATGTTTTGTTAAATTTACCAAGTTTTTAAATGTTAATAAAGATAGTTGTTTGTTCGGACTTGATGAGTTGTTTGTAAAGTAGCACAAAGCAAATCTATGGTTCTTTCTCATGAACGGTTTCACGTTGAGAGTTGTACTGGAGTTGAGTCAGATTTCTTCTTCAGAGTTCAAGTGGGGATTATACCAAATATACTAATCTCTACAAGTGGTGACCCGGACGTAGAAGTAGTGACACTCTTCTGAATGAAAGAAAATGTCTATTTATGGATTACTATTTTTATTGAACTTGGCTGGCTACCTGGTACGCAGTGAGTAGTTATTTCCTGGTTAATGTTTCTCTTTTTCAGAGCTGTGCATGTGCCATTTTTATAGGTTTTAATGTTTCTATGCACTAGTGCAATTTGAATTTAAACGTATTGAATTTAATTAAATTCTTATGGACTTGTAAACAATTGAGTTAAGCAATACAATTTGAGTTTGAATTCATAAAGTGCAATGTAAAATTGAATTAATGCTAACGTAAACTATTCATATTTTTTCTTGAATAATGTACCAGTTTTTAATACATTTTTAATGCATTTAAATCGTTAACCTGTAGCATAATGGCCGAAAACGAAATAGCCAGAGTTGCATTTCGAGCTCCACCCGTTTGGAAAACCGAAATAAATTTATGGTTTCTTCAATTATAATCAAAATTTGTGATGTCGGGAATTGAAAAAGAAGTAACAAAATTTCACTGCGTTGTTGCAGCGTTAGATATAGAAATTCTTTCTTATGTAAAAGATATTGTTGAGGTTCCACCTATAGATAACCCATACACGGTTCTTAAGGAACGTATTGTAAAACATTTTACACAGTCCGAAAGTTCGCGATTGCGGACTTGGTTACAGAAATTGTATTTAGGTGAGAAAAAACCAACACAATTATTACACGAAATGAGATCGTTAGCTGGTAGTCAAATATCTGACGATGTTTTAAAAACATTGTTTATTCAGCGACTTCCTATTAATATCCAACAAATATTGTCAATTAGTAAAGACAAACTTGATGATTTGGCTCAAATCGCGGATAAAATAAACGAAGTTTCTTGTTTTGCTACTTCAAGTGCAGAACATAATATTTCTTCCGTTGATTTAAAAGGGTTACAATCTCAAATTTCTGAACTTCCCGAGAAAGTTGAAAAATTGACTTTGCGACAAGAAAGTTACAATAAAAGTAAATTTCGTCAACGGTCTGTTCAAGGCCTCGTTCGAATTCGAATAATGTCAAGGAAATTTCGGAAAAGCAGTATTGTTGGTACCATTTTAAATTTGGTAAAAATGCAACAAAATGTATCGGTAAATGTTCATACTCGGAAAACTGAATTCCGCTTCTTTTTGGGTGACGACAGATAGTGGGTTAAAGTTCAGTCGCCTCTACATAATTGACAGAAAATTAGGTTTTAATTTTCTAGTATACTGGCGCGTCAATTTCAGTTTTCCACGTGACGCACACATTCATAAGCAACCAACTGCGGAGATAGCAATCTTCGCTGCGAACGGAACCAAAATAAACACATACGGTTTTCGTAGATTAACGTTTGATTTTGGTTTAAAAAGGCAATTCATATGGAATTTTGCTATTGCTGATGTAGTGCGACCTATCTTGGGTGCAGATTTTTTAGAATCTTTTGGTTTATTGGTTGACATAAAAAATCGCAAATTGATTGCTAGTACTTCGAGATTTTCAGCTAAGGGTACACGATTTCGTAGAAAATCGTTAGGTTTAACTACGATTTGCGGAAATACTGAGTATCATAAGCTTTTGTCAAAATTTCCCGGTATTACAAATCAATCTTTACTAAAAAGTCCTAAAAAGCACAATGTTACTCATTCTATCATTACAAGAGGTCCACCGGTTTGTGCAAAGGCTCGACGTTTAGCCCCAGACAAACTTAAAGCAGCTAAAAAAGAGTTTGACATTCTTTTAGAACAGGGTATAGTTTCTCCTTCAAATAGCCCATGGTCTTGTCCCATTCATTTAGTTAAAAAAAAAGAATGATGAATGGCGTGTATGCGGCGACTATCGAAAGTTAAATTAGGTCACTTTAGAGGATTGTTATCCCATACCGCATATTCAAGATTTTGCATCTGGGTTAGCTGGTAAAACTATATTCTCAAAAATTGACCTAGTAAAAGCTTACCACCAGATCCCATTAGACGAGGATTCAAAATCTAAAAGTGCAGTAATAACACCTTTTGGTCTTTACGAATATAATTGCATGTGTTTTGGATTATCAAACGCAGCGCAAACTTTTCAAAGGTTTATTGATCAAATTCTACGCGGATTAGATTTTTGTTACGCATATTTAGATGACGTGTTAGTCGCTTCCGAAACTGAAAGTGAGCATATGAGGCAATAGGAACAAATTTTCGAACGGTTGAACTCGTTCGGTACTGTTTTAAATGTCGAAAAATGCGTGTTCGACCAAAAGGAGTAACAATTCTTGGGATTTCTTGTTAATGCTCAAGGTATTTCACCTCTACCTGATAAAGTAACTGTTATTCAAAATTTTCCCTTGCCAAAGACTGTTGAGGAATTGCGCCGTTTCTTAGCTGTATTAAATTTTTATCATAGATTTTTAAAAAACGCTGCTACTATTCAGGCCCCCCTACATGATCTTTGTAAAACTAAGAAAAAAAGGGATAAAACTCCGATCACTTGGTCAGAGGCAAACATTAAAGCTTTCGACGTTTATAAAGAATCCGTTGCGAATGCGGTAACATTAGCGCATCCGATAGTCAATGCGGAAATTACATTAATGGTAGACGCTTCAGATATTGGCATTGGAGCAGTTTTGCAACAAATTGATAACGATATTGTACAACCATTAGCGTTTTTTCACGCAAACTTACAACTAGCGAACGTAACTATAGTACATATGATCGTGAATTACTTGCAATTTATAGGTCTGTTAAGCATTTTAAACATATGTTAGAAAGACGAAAATTTTGCGTTTATACTGATCACAAGCCATTGACGTACGCGTTTTGTAAAAATAATGGTAATAACTCGCCTCGACAAGTAAGACACCTCGAATACATTTCTCAATTTACTACAGATATACGTTTCATTTCGGGAAACGAAAATTTAGTGGCAGACACACTTTTCAGAGTTTCTGAAATTCATATATCTGATAATATTAATTATGAGGAAATGGCACGTGCACAGTCTTCTGGAGATGAGTTGCATGAGGCTAGGAGATCAGAGGTTTTGAAGCTCAAACCTTTCGTATTCACGCCAGATGGTTTAGAACTATGGTGTGACACGTCCACTGGCAAGGTACGCCCTTACGTACCTCAAGCATTTCGAAAAGTGGTTTTCGAAAATCTTCATAATTTATCTCATCCAGGAGTGCAGGCAGCTGTTGACTTGATCCGACGAAGATTTGTCTGGAATTCTTTTAAAAAAGACGTCTCGGAATGGACAAAATCCTGCTTGCAGTGTCAGAAATCTAAGGTTCAACGACACACAAAGTCTGAACCTGGCATTTATTCTGTTCCACGATGTCGGTTCAGCCATATCCACTTAGACATAGTAGGTCCCCTACCTCCATCTAAAGGATACAGGTATTGTCTGACATGTGTTGACAGATATAGCCGATGGCCAGAAGCATTTCCATTGCCAGACCAGACAGCAAATACCGTGTCTGAGATTTTCTTTTCTGGGTGGATAGCTCACTTCGGAGTACCAGATGTAATAGTGTCCGATCAAGGCACACAGTTCGAAGGCAATCTGTTCCAAGATTTGGCTCGATTTCTTGGGTGTGAAAAGAGACGGACCACATCATACAATCCCTCATCAAACGGAATCGTAGAACGATTTCACCGGCAACTCAAGAACGCTATCAAATGTCACGCTACTGACCGCTGGAGTGAAGTTCTACCAGTAATTCTTTTGGGCATTCGTTCCAGTTTGAAGCCTGATATCGGCGTTTCAGTAGCAGAGTTAGTTTACGGCTGTTCTTTATGACTGCCTGGAGAATTTTTTAGATGCCATACAACTGATTTACCACAGTATCATGATTTCCTAAAAGTTTTACGGGAACATATGAACAGATTTCGTCCTGCTCCGACATCTCGCCATTGTCGCAAAGAAATTTTTGTGCATAAGGATTTATTATCGACAAGTCATGTTTTTGTTAGACAAGACTGCGTGCGCAAGCCCTTACAGCAACCGTACGATGGACCTTATTACAGCGTAATGAAAAATTTTATAAGCTCAAAATTAAAGATAAAGAGGTCAACATAGGTATTAACCGCCTAAAACCTGCTTACATTTTGAGTGGAGTTGACAATGCAAGAGAACTCCGTTCAAAACGCACTGTCCATTTTTTATTACCTTAATGCTTGTATACCGTATTATGTTTGCATGCACAATTTTATGTTTGTAACTGCATACATTGTTACTGTTACATTGTTTGTAATTGTTTTTTCCGTCTTTCAGACTGGGGGGGGGGAGTACCTGTGGCGTTGCGGTCTGAATTGCAAAGTCCGAATCTACGAACCTACGACTCTCTGACGCTGGATTACGTCACCTGCAGCCGATAATTGTTGTATGACGTAGACTTCACACCTGGATGGAGATTTCCTCGGAGTATATGCGTGAAGTACGAAATATGCGAAACGCGCACAGGATGCATTTTGATATAAGCTTGACCGCCTCTCCACAGCTTGCTCTCTCTCCGTCGGTTCTGGAGTAACTAGCTAGCAGTTCGGCATGTTCTTGCCGGTTACTCATTTGCAGCTTTTTCTATGCTGCTTGAATTTCAAAGTTGTTATATTTTATTTATGTTAAAATGTTTAGTTAAATTTACCAAGTTCTTAAATGTTAATAAAGATAGTTGTTTGTTTGGACTTGATGAGTTGTTTGTAAAGTAACACGAAGCAAATCTATGGTTCTTTCTCATGAACGGTTTCACGTTGAAAGTTGTACTGGAGTTGAGTCAGATTTCTTCTTCAGAGTTCAAGTGGGGATTATACCAAATATACTAATCTCTACAAGGGAATGTCCTGAACCGCATCTGGCAAAGATTCCCAAAGACGAATTTCCCCCCATGGTGGTCTTCATATCCTTCCTACCTTCTAGGAAATAAAAGGAAAATGAGGAGATTGGCTAAACGCTCAAAGGATCCTGAACTGTGGATCAAGTACAGGCGAACGGCTGCTATCCTCCGGTTCACGATTAAAAATGATTCCAAAGCCTGCTGGGAAAAACGGTGTTCATCTTCAGGTTCCTCCCGCAACATATTCAGGCTCCTAAAAAATTTACAACGTGTGCAATCTCCTGGATTAGACTCTCACTTCATCCTCTTACGTGGTACTCAGCATATCTTCGACTCCAAACAGCAGGCTGTCCTTTTCAGATTATTGTATGCAACAGAACCGATCGCAATGGACATCCCTTACAACGCTAGTGAACCAGATACTTGTTCAACTCTGTCTGAATCTTTTCTATTCTCCGAACTTCAGGCCGCTATTATACAGGCCAGATCCACGTCACCAGGTTCGGACCAAATTTCGGCTCGCATGCTAAAGGGACTCGATGAGCAGTCCTTGAACACCCTGCTTTCTTTAATGAACAACTCCTGGGCGTCAGGATCACTTCCTGTGGAATGGAACTTTTCAATTGTGCTTCCAATTGCTTAACCCGGAAGACCACGTCACCACAACACTTCTTACAAACCCATATCTCTCACAAGCATTATAGGCTAAACAATGGAGAGCATCATCCTTAAACTTCTGATAATACATCATGAACGTCAAAAATATCTTCATCTATACCTCCATAGATTTCTTCCTCGACGTGGATGTGATAGCATTCTACCATCGCTAGATCACCACATTCGATTTGCCAAAGCAAATCACCTTTTTACGTTAGGCATCTCTTTGGATATCGCCCAAGCCTATGACCACGTTTGGTCAGCATACAAACTTATACTAACAAAATTTCGAAATCCGCTCAGAAGTGGATCTGTGGCATTGTTGCAGATAGATATTTCAGAGAGAGTTGGAGGCTTTCGTGCTCAAGAGCATTAAGTGCTAGCAGGGGTGTACCACAGGGATCAGTGCTGTCACCTCTCCTTTTCCTCATCTACATGAATGGTATTTTTGATATACTTCCAGACGGAGTCATCTGTTTTGTGTTTGCAAACGACATTTTTCTCTTTATTTACTCCCATTACTTACAGTCTGTACTTCGGAAATTACAATTAACTGTACTGCGCGTCCAAAAATGGCTAACGGAATGGCATCTAAAGGAAGATATAAGCAAATGTCGAGCAATCGACTTCTACCACAGTCATATTGAACCTCTCCCCGCCCTTCTCTTTCATAGAGAAACAATCGTATACACATCCCATATCCATATTTTCGGTATCCATTTTTCTTCTAATCCCAGTTAAAACCACCTTTTCCAACAAAAACGAGCATCCACGCTGAAAAAGCTCAACATACTGAAATGCACTGCAAGAAACTCCTGAGGCTCATGCTTCAACCACTTACTTCGCAATGTTCAGTCCTATATAACACCAACTCTCGACTTTGGTTGCCACCTGCACTCACTTGTTATAAACACCGAGCGCATGATCTTAGATACGGCGTTCCACTCAGCACTACGTATTGCAACGGGCCTTCCGAAGTGGACTCCATTACCGCTTCTATATCAGGAGGCGGGTTGTCTGAGTCTTTAAGAACGCCACAATATGCTCTTTATACGTTTTTACGTCCGACAAATCAATTACCAATCATTATGTGCACTAACATATCGTAACCTCCTCATCCCAAATACTTATAGAAAATCAGCTCTTCCTCTACAAGCAGAGAACTGGCTAAATCAACAAGGAATCCAAATCAATCGTATGATTCAAATACCACATCGAACTCCTGAATTGTCTTCAAAAGTCAGTATACATTTGTCCAACCTCCCCTTCCAAGATAGAAATAGTTACCATCAAACTTACTTCCCACCGTATTCTGGGATGCTGTCCGCAACCGCTGGCCTTACCACACTTTACCCTGCACAGATGCTTCCCGAATGTCAGACAAGACTGCCCAGATAGCAAAATAAGGTTTATTTTCGCTCAACAAAAACCTCTTAATGTAAACCTTAAAAGGTTTGTAATACGGTTTACGTGTACCCTAATCCAAAACCTTGGAAAACAACCTTCTATTTAAACAAAACTTAAATCGAGGTTGACTTAGGGTTTTCAAGCGTGAAAAAATCCTTTAATAATGCTAGTATCAAGTTGAAAATAATCTTAAATCTAGGTAGTAATTATAAAGTTTATTTTCGCAAAGTCTTGTATGCTCAGCTAAAACCCACCTTGTCTTGAAAATTTAATGGTCGAACAGTTTACGGTCGAACAGTTTAACGAGAACCAACGCCGCACACCCTCGGTTCCTACGCAGACTGATCCAAGTGGTCACCCACCCGCACACTGACCGCAGCCAGTTATGCTTGACTTCGGTGATCTGCTGGTCTTAACGAGCAGTACACTGCGGGACTTGACTTTATTGAAAAAAAGTTTTTTATTACAAATACTTTTGTGACAATAAAAAGAAAATTCAGACACAAGGTTGTCGTAAGGTTACTTGCTTTCTGGGCTGGGGTGACGATTTACAATTCCAGCTCCGGTTCTTCGCTGTGTGGCGTAACTACCACTACGTTTATATTATATAACTACCACTACCGTTTATATTATTAAACATCAATTTACTACTATATAAGACTTGTTAACTCGACTCTAAGGACCTCAAGGAAACACCTCAAGGATCCTCATCCCAAGATGAAGGGGTAAAGGGCCGTTCCGGCCTCAGGCACCCCGACCAACCGACAGGACTAGGACTCGACTCTATGACGGGATACCTTTTCATAGATGAAGGTTGACATTGTCAATAACTCCGCCCCCCCCCCCCACATTGGTGACCTCCGGTCGTGATTTGAACACGCAGTAACGCCCACTTCAATCTGGTAACGCCTACTTCGATGGATGATCCACATTGAACTGTTGACTTGCTACTTGTGACTGCGACATTATCCGCCTCCTCACACTGTTGCTGCTCAGTCTCGTCTCGATCATACACAACGTCAGCCTGCATACACTCGACTGCTAATGGCTACACAGGAGCGACTACGACTGTGAAGTTAATACACCTCTCACACACTCAGCACTCGAAAGCCCGGTGACCTTAAAACATCTCCCGGTCTTTCTTAAGTACAGCAACTAGTGGTATCCGTTCATCGAATTCTATCCCTAATATAAATCTGGTGGGGGAGTATTGTGGTATAACTACCACTCCGAATATTAAACATCAATTCACTAGTATATAAGACATGTTAACTCGACTCTTGACTCTAATTTACTGAGAAACTTAAAAACTTGGATAACTTTAAACTCCCTAGGCAGATTAAAGAGAAAATAAGACTTAAGAACAAATACATAAAGTATATTATAAAAGGACTGCTAATCCCAGCTACAAAACAGAAGCCAACAGACTTAAAAGAATTATCACAGATGAGTGTAATATATATCGAAATTCCCTGTGGAACGAAAAAGTAGCCGCTCTGAGCGAAGATGATAATTCCATATGGAGGATGGCTAGAGCTCTTAAGAGAACCCCACAGACAAACTTTCCCTTTAATGACTCAAACAACCTAGTATATACCGACTCTGATAAAGCCACTGTTTTTGCTAATACAATGTATGAGCAATTTAATCTAAACGATGAACCATCATGCCCTAATAATGACATTTATGTTGAGAACGCCTACAGAAATATCATATCTAATTTACCAGATAATGACGAAAATCAGCTTACTAATGATAATGAAATCATTACCATCATCAAAAATCTGAAAAATAGAAAGGCCCCAGGGCATGATGCTATTACAAATGAGATGATCAAAAACTCACCCCCTAGTATTATACCAATCTTAACTAACATCTTTAACGCCTGTATTATTAACTGCTATTTCCCTAAAAATTGGAAGAATTCTGATATTATACTTTTCCCCAAATCGGGGAAAGATGCGTCTAACCCGAATAATCATAGACCGATTAGTTTGCTAAAAACTCTTTCTAAAGTTTTTGAGATTATTATCAAAAATAGACTCAACTGTTACCTCACAAATTTGCCAGATGAGCAATATGGCTTTAGAGCTAATCTCTCTACCACTAAACAAATAATTACGCTAATGGAATTTATCAGCAGTGGTAAATTTAAAAAAGATACAATGGCCCTTATCCTACTCAACGTCGCTAAGGCGTTTGATGGGGTATGGCATAAGGGTCTCATTGTTAAATTACACGAGATGAACTTCTCTAAAAATATCTTGCTACTTCTAAACTCGTATCTTAATAACAGATACTTTAGAATCAAAATCAACAATAATTACTCTGACTATAAATTAATTAGAGCAGATTTCCCCCAAGGGTCTATTTTAGGCCCAATTCTTTATATCCTATATACTGCTGATTTCCCTATTGATAAATGTAATAGAAACAACGAACTAGTCACGCTCTATGCGGACGATACGGCCATTATTACAAAGTCACTTAATACCAATAGAGCTATAGAGCTTCTCCAAAATAAGCTTTATTTTGTTAAAAATTGGTGCTCCAAATGGAGAACTAAACTTCACCCAGATAAAAGCCAATTCATGATAATTAATAGTGAAATTAAAGCTGATAAACAAACTAATATAAATTTATTTAATGTAAACATTGCCCCAACCAGGCATGTCAAATATTTAGGCATCATTATTTCCCAAAATTTAAGCTGGAGTAACACTTAGACGACATTATTAAAAGAGGTAGAGGTGCGTTCTACGCGCTATATGCTATTCTAAATAGAAACTCCAAACTGAGTCTGTCTAATAACAGAACAATATATTTACAAATCATTAGGCCCATCTTAACATACGCCTGTCCTGCACTCACGATCATGACCAACAATCAGAAAAAGAGACTATCAAACTTTGAAGGGAAACTTATTCAAACCATGCTAGGTGCCCCCAGGGCAATTAGTAATAATCTATTAAAAAAGGATCTCAAAATTGAGGACATCTTCAATTATATAGCTGTTTTAAACACAAAATTCTAAAACAAAGCTGAAGAGTGCAAAGATGCAAATTTCAACAAAATTTTTGATACTGAGATTATTAGTGATAACTCTAATTATAGTCCACTCGCTGCGTTTCTTTCGTCAGACTGCATTCTATCAAGATATTATAGCAACACCTAATTATTATTGACCCCTCTTCTATTTACACCACACACACATAGTTTACTACACCAGAACTCTGGTAAGCCTGGTGCAGGAGCAACCCTGTTCGCAGGGTCCGATCCAGGTGGCCCAGAGGACTGCTAAACTTAGAATAGTGAGCAACCCGGCACGAGCAGTCACTACCGGGACGGCCGGGTCACTATATTAACAGAGGATCACCTTTTATTTATTTAATTTTCTTAACTATGTCATTGTCTTGGTATATATTGTAAATAGTCTGTATATAGTTTTGTATATAATAATTATTTTTATAACTTGACAATGGAGTCTCTCCAACCTCTTCCTCAATCATTATATTATATTGTTTCAAATTATGACTTATCAATTTATGTCTAATCATTTTAGATGAATCGGTAAGAAGCGCTTCGCGCTTAAGGCCGAGGTTACACCTATTTCCAACGTTCCAACTCTATGAAAGGGGTACCTTTTCATAGATGAAGGTTGACATGGTCGATATCTACTAGCCCCACAGCTGTCTGGATCCGTCCTTTCCATTTGGCTGAATATTTGAAGCGGATGGTATCGCCATCTTACTGGCGATTAAAAGATGTCCCTCAAACACCCAACATGTTGTAAATTTTACCGACTCACTCTCAGTCCTGACAGTCCTCGAGTCTGCCACTGCTTCACCACAAGGAATCATCTATCACATCCTATCTTCTTTGGAAGCACTCTCAACATCCAGTCAATCAGTAGTGGGTTCCTGGCCATCCCGGGATTCTCGATAACGAAATTGCAGCCCAGATAGTCAAAGCAGCGATAGCCAAACCTAAACTTTACAACAAATTAACACCAGAAGACACATTAAGCAACAATATCTACCAACTAGACAAGCACCATTTGAAAACAGTAAATACTATGCTGATTTTCCACATATGACCCATATAATTAAAAAACACCGGCTTTCCCTCTCCTGCTGACATCCAGACGTAACCTTCTTTGCCACTTGAACATACCCAACTAAAGCTAAACTTTCCCGCTTTGGCCCCGCTCCAGATAACAACTGTAGATGCTGTTCACCTGCTGAGATTGACCACATCATACTCATATGTCCACTTTTAGATCAACATCTCTCCATTCTTACTCTACAATAAGCGAGCTATAAACGCAATTAAGCAGAGAGCTCCAAAAATGCCCGTCTGTCATCATCATCATCATATTTAGTAGTCAACAAACAAATGGGAAACATTTAAGCTGACGAGTTGTGTGTAGGTTGTGTATTAGTGAAAAAATCTTTTGAAGTTTAACAATGTGAATCGACATTGACAAATAGTGATAAAGTAGTTTCTTTATATTTCTAGTAACGGATACTTCACCTCGGTTACTGATAAGAACTTCGAAGTTTTTGTTTTCTCCCGAGCTGGGAGTTTTCGCTCGTCGGGAAAGGAACCGCCCCCTTCACCGACAGACACTTCTATTTCTTCCCAGGAAAACTGTAAGTTACAATTTTTCTGTATAATTTGGAAATGTAAATTATAGATCAGAATGAATTAATGGATGAAACTGCGACAGAAAATAGCAGTCGCCTTGTGAAAACGAATACTAACATCCTCTTAGAATACGACGACGCGA
This sequence comes from Parasteatoda lunata, assembly GCA_949128135.1. Lineage (NCBI taxonomy): Eukaryota > Metazoa > Arthropoda > Arachnida > Araneae > Theridiidae > Parasteatoda > Parasteatoda lunata. Next base: position 99,191,035 of record OX421980.1, on the reverse strand, counting down.
TCCAAGACAAACTGACGTACGCAGCGGACAATGGTCTAAATTCATATGCAATATTTTTCTCGCCAACTGGAGTTAACTCGTTTCCTAAAAAACCTTTGCAATTAAAAACAATTCTAACTAACGCGGTAAGCGACCCAAGAAAAATTAGCCTATGTACACATACAAGACAAGGCAAACTACTTATTCAAACCTCTGATTCAGCTACAGCATTGGCACTTAGCAGCCTGAACTTTCTATTTGATATACCTACCAAACCAGAAGTGATACAAGAAAACGTTACATCTCGCTTCCTTCTGCATGAAATACCGTTAGACTTAAATCTTTGTGATTTAAAATCCGAATTAGAGCACAGCAACGTCCAAGTAAATAGTATTCGACGATTCCAAAAAAGGGGAGATACCGTCCCTTCTGAAACCTGCTTAGTTACCTGTTACGGAACACACACGCCGAAGAAACTTAGACTCTTCTATGATATCGTCCGACCCATACCATTTTATGACCGCCCTAGACAGTGCCATAAATGTTACAAATTCACGCAACTGGAAAAGAATTGCCCCCCTCCTACTCAAATTTGTAGCCAGTGCAGTGGAAGTCATCACAAAGCTGCATGCAACAGCTCTACAACGATCTGTAGCAATTGTACTGGGAACCACGCTTATGACTGCCCTGATTGCCAAGCACGACTAGAGGAAGCTCGATTTTTGCGCTTCAAAAACGAATCACACTTAATGTTTCCAGTGTGTGTGTGTGTGTGTAGTTAATTTACGTCGCACTAGAGCTGCACAATGGGCTATTGGCGACGGTCTGGGAAACATCCCTGAGGATGATCCGAAGACATGCCATCACAATTTTGATCCTCTGCAGAGGGTATGGCACCCCTGCTTCGGTAGCCCAACGACCTGCACGCGAAGTCGAGCACTTTACGATAGAACAGTTTAACGAGGACCAATATCGCACACCCTCGGTCCCTACGAAGACTGATCCAAGTGGTCACCCACCCGCACACTGACCGCAGCCAGTGATGCTTGACTTCGGTGATCTGCTGGGAACCGTGTCTTAACGATCAGTCCACTGCGGGACCTTAATGTTTCCAGAAGCTCGCAGACAATATAAATCACAGAAAGATAAACCAACTTTTGCATCAGTGGTGAAATCCGACCGTTCAGAACAAATTGCGGATATCAAGGAAATAATTAAAACAGCTGCGGCAGAAGTAGATACAGTGTTTGACTCAACTCAAAACTCTTGGCGTTAGCGCAACGCCAGGATGCCCTCTTCGACAAAATATTTAAAGTCTTAGAAATTCTGACTTCTCGACAAGACATCGAACAATCTCATCAAAATCTTTCACGCAAGAAATTTCGTCCGACACTCGATACGGAAGGTCTAGACCACGGTCCCAAAACCGAATTTTCCTTCGTGGCCGACACTGAGTCATCCACACGGAACATACCCACCTACTTCGAAACAGAATCTCGTTCAGAATCTTCAGATACTCAAGAGCAGGGTTCAGTTACACCAGTTGAGGCATAACTTCAAGATCACAAAATAGAGGGCCAACTCAAAAGGTCCCGCAAGTTCAAACAAAATCATCGACCAATAAAACCACAAGCTAATACCCACTTCCTTACTGAAATTGACAACACAACTTTCTAACTACCTTTTGTACATTCTAAAAAATGCCAATTAACATCACTTCCTGGAATTGCCGAAGTATTAAAAATAAGCTCCACTGGCTTAAAATAAAACCTTTTTCTTAATCACATATAATTGCTCTTCAGGAAACGTTTCTAAGTTCAGCAGACTCACTTTATGTTCCGTCCAAAACAATTTTCCGTCAGGACCGAACGAGAGGTCGAGGAGGCGGACTTGTCATCGCGGTTGACCGCGACATTTCATCGAAAATCATTCCAATCCCAAATCTACTAACATCAGATAATGAAATCTTAGCGGTGCAAATCACAACGACAGATTTCTCATTTTTACTAGTGAATATTTATTCCCCGAAAGGTCAATTTTCAATAGACTGGCTGCAATCCCTAAGAACAACGTTAAAAAACCCTTTTATTTTAACAGGGGATTTCAACGCACACCATGGCGCGTTAGGAGTTCAGACAACATCAAGAGATGCGGATAGGCTCCTCGAGTGGATCCTAGATCCACAATTCTCCCTACTAAACACGAAGGTCCCAACCTGCTTCAAACCAGGGTGCCAACCCTCCCTTCTAGACCTCACAATCACGTCAGCTGATTTTTTCCCCAAAATGAACTACGTAGTGTCCCCAGACACATTTGATAGCGATCATACCCCTGTGAGCATACCCTCAATACCCCGAATAAAAACCCCGTTTCGAACAGACAAACTCGAGTGCACTGGAAGAACCTAACCCGAGACCTTGAAGAAACTATTCTAACCGAAAATACCCTCTCAACTCAAAAGTTTCAAACTATTTTCCAGCAAAAAATAACGAAACATACCTTTTTCAAACCAGCGATTAATCCACCCTTCCCACCCTTCTGGAACAGTCTGTGCTCCTATTTATTAGGTAAGAAACGTAAATATCTAAGAATCGCGCGTAGATCCCTCAACCCAGATAAGTGGAATACATACAAAAAAACAGCAGCTGAGCTACGAAAAACAATACACTCAGCCCGAAGGCAATATTGGAATGACGTTTGCGTCAACGCAGGCCAAACCAAATCCATTGGAAAAATACTCCGATCAATTATAAACCGCCCAGAGAACCAAAATATATCGTCGAACCTAATCATGGTTAACAATATAGAACTTCACAGCACCTTGTCTCAAGCAAATGCATTTGCAGCTATCTATTCCAAACCACTAAACAAAAACCCACTTCCTCTGGATTTCAGCGGAGATGATCAAGAAAAGAACAAACCATTCTCTTTACAAGAACTTAGCGATGCCTTCACGGCTTCAAAATGCAAGTTTCAAAATGCAAAATTCTTCGCTCCCTTTCGGAAGCAGCTATTCAGAAGCTACTCGACGAGTTAAACTATATCTGGGTCTCAGGACAGATCCCAGAAACCTGGAAATTAGCTCACATCATCCCTATCCATAAGAAAGGGAAACCACCTGACCTAGCATCATCATATAGACCCATATCGCTTACATCAACCTTGAGCAAATCCTTAAACGCATGCTCTTAAAAAGACTCGTCGATTTTTCACTAAAAACTGGAACTTTCCATCCCTATTACTGTGGATTCCTACCATTTAAAGGTGTAGACTCGGTTCTCACCATTCTTCACCACGAGGTTCTACAAGCTCGGTTCGAAAAAAAGTATGTAATATGCTGCTCCCTTGACATTCACGCTGCGTATGACAGTATAAACCAAGAATTTTTAATCCTCAAACTCTTAAAGTCCGGAATTACAGGTCGAGCTGCCAAATTCATCCACAACTTTGTCGACCAAAGAAAAATAGCTGTGCGATGGAGGAAAGTGCTTTCAGCCAACTTTCCTATGAATAGAGGTGTTCCGCCAGGATTAGTTCTTTCCCCATTCCTTTTCATGATTTACATGTCAGACCTGCATCCCATCCTCCCAGGTGACATATCTTGCCTTATTTTTGGAGACGACATCTACCTGATAGCAATCGCCGAAACCACCTACGAAGTAAGACATAAGATGCAATTTTCACTCAACCTTATTCAAGAATGGTGCAAGGACTGGAGCCTTGAAATCGTTCCGGAAAAAAGCGCTGTCATCAATTTTTCAAGAAGACACTCAGGTGATAACTTCAGTCTCAACATCTTCAATAAACCCATTCCGTGGGTTCAAAATCTCCGAATCCTCGGGCTTCACTTCTCCAGTAACCTGAGCTTCCACCACCATTTCAGAATATTAAAACAAAAATTTTTAAAGAAATTCTCCGCTCTTCACTGTATTGCTACCTCCCGTTGGGGAGCTCAGTCAGAACACCTTCTTCAAATCGTAAACTCATACATCAGAAGTGTTTTAGACTTCGGTAGTCATATCTTTACCTTTTCAAGTGTAACAGGTTTACGAACCCTAGAAGTCCTATACAACGCAGCGCTAAGGGTTGCAACAGGACTACCTCGATGGACACCCATTCCACTACTTCTCAAAGAAGCGGGAGTAAATTAGCTTCACGTCACAAATGGCTAGCAGTTAAATTCTACTTCCACCACACCTCCCTACAATCATATTCTCCAGTCTTCCATCACCTTAATCTCCCACTTTCCAACCTTCCACAAGGTAAATTGGCCCCGCTTATACCATACATGCATAAATGGATGATTAGCAAGAACCTCTCCCACAATAACATTATTAAATACCACACCCCTATTCCAATTCCCCCCAAACGTCGTCATTCATCAAGACAACTTTGCATTCCAAACCAAGAATCTAGCCCCTCCTCAGATAAGAGCCTTATTTAAAGAGTTTCGCTTTCAAAACCTTACCAACAGCATCGTTCTGGCAACAGACGGATCAAAACTATCGGACAAAACCAGCGTGGGAATATATTCCTCTAAAGGTTATACGGTCTCTGGCCGAATTCCGTCACAAAATTCTGTCTTTACCGCAGAAGGATTGGCGATCTTCCTCGCCCTCAAACATTGTGTAATTGTGCAAACAGCTACGAACATTATACCCTACTAACGGGCAGCCACTCAATACTTCAGTCCCTCTCCAAAAGCACTAGAAAATCTCCAAAAATATCTCTACTTCTCCTTGACCAAATAGCCAAATCTAGCCAAATTGTGAATTCACTCTCATTAATCTGGGTCCCAACCCATACTGGTATTTTAGAAAACGAACGAGCTGACCAACTCGCAAAACAGGCACTAAATCAAGATTTTATTTCGCACCTATCATTACCCCAAGATCTGAGTCAAACGTTTTTGAAAGAAGAGCTCAATAAAGAATACAAAGAATGGAAAGAGTGCAAATACTTCCATATCTTTTTGCACCCCGACGAACCTCAAAATTACCCCCCACTTATCAAGTCCCGAAAATTAGACGTATTAATAGCCAAGCTAAGAACGAAAACGCTTCCAACCAACGCGATTTTACAGAAGTGCAAGTTAATAGAAAGTCCCAAGTGCCCCACCTGCGGACATATAGACACGAATGAACACTATCTCCTGGAATGCTCCGTTTATCAAAATGCTCGTACAGACCTACATCGATCCTTATTCCTGCAGTGCCCAGCTATCACTGATCTGGTTAACTTGTCTCTCAACCCCCGGACCAAAATCCTATCCCTCTTAAAGTTCTTCCAAGCTACTAACCGATTCTAGCAGTTCGCTCCAACTTTGTGCTGTCTACTCAGCCCCAATCTTAAACCTTACCTATAGAAATACAGAGCTATAAGCGAAAGCAGAGAGCTCGTAGTACTTTACAATACTCAATACTCAAGGTGGAATGTGAGAGGTAGGTGTGTTTACATCTGCTTTTTCGATTTCTCATTGAAAAGTTTCTGGAATATTGAAGTATTAACAGGTCGGCGGTGAGTTAAGAATTTCTATTCTCCTGTATTTGTATAGTAGTTAACTAATTACTATATTCGCATTGTAATATCGCCCTTCAAATAATACGGCATAACAACCCGACTTATCAAACCGGGCACCGCCCACCGGTGCGGCTTGAGTTGCCGTAGTTTACTACTGAAGTACTGCGTGTGGATTGATTCAAGCTTCCATATCTCAACATGAAGGAAGACGAAATGGACTTTGGAACAGACCCGTGTCTGGAAAGACCTGCTAAAATATCAACTCCTATAATACTTGAATTTGAAGACTCAGTTACCGAGAAAATTGAATATGCAACAGCTGGTGGCTTATCCACATATGCCATACTCTTCACCCCTAATGACCAAAACTCATTTCCAAAAAAACCAATCCTGTTAAAAGAAAGCCTAAATAACGCAGTTAGCTGCCCCAAAAATATCATCTCGTGCATGCACACACGGCAAGGAAAATTGTTAATAAAAACAAATGACTCGACGACTGCAATCGAAATCAGTAAAATAACTAACTTAATGGGAATCCCAACCCATCCATACGTCTTCCCTGAAAATATCACAACAAGATTTCTTCTTCAAGAAATTCCCACCGATCACTCCCTTTCCGACTTAGCTTTAGAACTCTCGTATAATAACCTACTGGTTCACAGTATTCGGAGATTCACTAAGAGGAAATCTTCAGAGTTGTCAGAAACCTGCCTAATAACAATCTATGGCACGTCAATTCCAACAGAGGTTAAATTCTGGTACAATCTTGTACAGCCTACTCTCTTCTGTGATCGCCCGCGCCAGTGTTCTAAATGTTACAAATTTAACCACTCTGTGAAAAAATGTACATCTAAATCTCAAATATGCTCTTATTGTGGAGGACAACATACCTTTTCAGAATGCGACAGCAAAATACCACACTGTACTAATTGCACAGGGAATCATCCAGTGAACACTCAGACCTGTCCATCTTGGGTGGAGGAAGCGAATTTCCTGGAATTTAAATGCAAGAGACAGCTTTCCTTCTCTGAAGCCAGGCGACTATATAAATCTGCAAATTCCAAATCCACGTACGCAACTATTTCCAGATCCGAACAAACAACAAAAGTTGAGGACATAAAGACAATTGTCAAGAGCGTCATATCCGAGGTTGTCACAACCTTCGACGCTAAACTTCAAGCACTCACCAAACGTCAAGATATCCTGTTCGAAAAACTTTTTACGGTAATAGATAACCTCACTTCTCGGCTCGATACCTCAGCACCAGAATCACACCCATCAAGGAAGAAATTTCGCCCCTTGAGTGACCAAGATTACCATCTTCCGATACGGACTGCTCCCGAACCCGTGTCCTCTCTCTCTCAACTAATTCAACTATCGAACCAACCCCTCTGAACAACAAATCTTCTCCTGCTTATCCACAACGTGAGACCACTACTCCTGTATCATCTCAAACTTCAAGCGCAATAACACAGAACGCCTCATCCAAAAACATCACTAATAAAACTCAACAATCTTGCCCAAACGTCTCTATCAGTGATACCGTGAAGCTGGACAAACGCCATGCTAGAATCTCGAAACGCTCATAACCACCAATCAGAAAACCTATTATCTCTCTGCTTATTTACTCTGCATTAATTTCATGTTTCAGATAGTTTCTTGGAACGCTAGAAGCCTTTCAAATAAACGGCAATGGTTGCGAACATCTTATTTTAACCACGCGGAATGTTTATGTATCCAAGAAACCTTTTTAAAGCACTCAGATGCATTTAACCTACCACCATTTTCTATTTATCGCCAGGATCGTGATGGACAACGAGGCGGTGGTCTCATCACTGCAGTAAATAGTCGTTATCCCTCCAGACTAATACAACCTCCTCCTACCCCCTCCATAGAACATGAATGCATAATCGTAGAGACGGGTGTTGATCCATACGTACTAACCATTATTAACATCTACTCCCCCCCAGGAAGGCTGGACCTACATTGGATTGAACAAATTGTCCGCCAATCAAAACCACCATATCTTATAGTAGGCGATCTCAATGTACGCCATCGGGCCTTGGGCAGCTCCAGTGACTCACCAGGGTCAGCCCAATTCCTCGACTATGTAATATCAGAAAACCTGTGCATGCTCAATTTATCGACCCCAACCCGTTTTGACCAGCACCATAGACCATCGCTGCTCGACGTGGCTCTTGTATCTCCAGACTTATATCTACTTTGCTCACATGAGGTCCATGCGGACAGCTTCGATAGTGACCACGTGCCCATAAAAACGTCCATCAGTCTGGGGCCCGGTCACGATCTGGATTACTCCCGCCCTCGAATTCTGTGGAATGTCTTTTATACTCAAGTAAATGCAAATTTAAAAAATAGTGGTAGTAACACAATTGCAGAATTCACCTCGACGTGCACTAACACATTACAGGCAAATCGCAAAATGCAAAAATTTCCGAAGGCTAAATACCCCCCATGGTGGTCCTCCTACCTCTCTCACCTACTTGGAAGAAAAAGACAAGCATGGAGGCTGGCCAAACGTTCTGGTGACACGGCCCTATGGATCAAGTTTAAGAAAACTGCTGCTCACCTCCGACTCACGATTAAAAAGGAATCCAAAAAATACTGGTCTCAACTTTGTTGCTCCTTAGGCTCCTCCCCAAACATCTTTAGGTTACTTAAAAATCTTCAACGCACACAATCTCATGTATCTGACTCCCATCTTATCCTGTTACGGGGAAATCAGCACATCTTTGACGTAAATCAACAGGCTGATCTCTTTGGTCAGTTTTACGCCAGAGAACCTATCGTTATGCGCATCCCCTACGACTCCAGCGAACCAGACTTATACTCTGCTCTGTCAGAGCCTTTCCAACTCGTGGAACTCCAAACAGCCATATCCTTAGCCAAATCAACTGCACCAGGTCCGGACAGAATCTCAACCCGAATGCTAAAGGGGCTCGATGAGGAATCCCTCAACATTCTGCTGTCCTTATTCAACAAATCTTGGTCCTCAGGATCGCTTCCGGTGGAGTGGAAAACCTCTACGGTGCTCCCTTTCGCCAAACCCGGAAAACCACGCCTAAAAATCTCTTCTTACAGGCCCATATCTTTAACTAGCATCCTTTGCAAAACTATGGAAAGAATAATACACAAACGCTTAGTTGCACACCTCGAACATCAAAACTCCCCCCATCCTTATCTACACGGATTTCTCCCCCGTCGTGGATGTGACAGTCTCCTTTCGACACTAGATCATCATATTCGTTTTGCAAAAGCGAACCACCTCTTTACAGTCGGAATCTCCTTGGATATCACCCAGGCCTATGATAACGTCTGGACAGATGGCCTGGCATACAAACTCTTGCAACATAACATCAGGGGATCTCCTTATAAGTGGATATGTGACTTCGTCACGGATAGATCCTTTCGAGTGCGCTGGAGGCATACATACTCAAGGACTTTTAGCAGCAGTAAGGGCGTTCCACAAGGATGAGTGCTATCGCCCCTCCTCTTCATCTTATATATAAATGATATCTTTGATATCCTCCCCGACGGCGTCAATTGCTTTATCTACGCAGACGATATATTCCTTCTAATCTATTCCCCGAACCTGCCGTCTCTAACCCGCAAACTTCAGCTATCCCTTCTACGTCTACAGAAGTGGCTAGCAGAATGGCACCTTTCTACAGACATTGGGAAATGTCGAGCAATAGATTTCTCCTATAGAGCCATCGAATCCCCCCCTACCCTGCATCTCCAGGGAGAAACTATCATATGGACGCCACATATCCGCATTCTAGGAGTGTACTTTTCATCGAACCTCAGCTACCGCCATCATTTTCAGGAAAAAAGAATTTCAACACTAAAAAAGCTAAACATACTAAAATGTATATCAAGAAACTCCTGGGGCGCACGTTCCTTCCACTTACTCAGAATTGTCCAATTATACATTGCGCCTACGCTTGATTTCGGCTGTCACCTGCATTCCCTCGCCAGCAAAAGTGAACGCAAGATACTCGACACGGTATACCATGCTGCCTTGCGGATAGCCACGGGCCTCCCGAAGTGGACTCCACTACCGCTACTTTATCAGGAGGCAGGATGTCTGAGTCTCCAAGAACGCCATAACATGATTTCCATGCGGTTTTATGCCAGACAAATCCATTATCAGTCACTAAGTGCTATAACTTACCAGAATCTGCCCATTCCGAATACCTACAGGAGATCAACTCTCCCCCTACAAGCAAAGAACTGGCTAAACGATCACGGCATAGCCATTAATCATATGATTAAAATGTACCATCAAACTCCGAAAATACCCTCAAAAGTTCATATACATCTCACAAATCTCCCCTATCAAAACAAGAATCTACCACCGAACTTAATACCTACCATATTCTGGGACTTTGTCCGCAATAATTGGCCACACCACATTCTAATCTATACAGATGCCTCCCGAACATCAGACAAAGCAGGAGTGGCAATATACAACTCCCGCTCCGGGTCAGCGATGTCTGGATCTGTTCCATCCATATGATCTGTCTTCACAGCTGAGGGAATAGCCATATTATTAGCACTTCAAAAATGCTCTACAAATTCTCGAATAATAATTTTTACAGACTCACTATCTGTTCTGACAGCTCTAAAGTCTGCTACAGTCTCTCCACAAGGAATCATACACCAAATCATAGCCTCGATGGAAGCGCTCCCACCCTCATGCCAATCTGTAGATATAGCATGGGTTCCCGGCCACTCCGGGATTCTCGGCAATGAAATCGCCGATGAGCTGGCAAAAGCAGCGTTTTCCAGACCGAGAATTTACGATAGATTTACAATAGAAGATACTTATCAAGCAATTAAACGAATCCACCAAACATCCAGGCAATCAACCTTCAAAAATAGCAAATACCATACCGATTTTCTTCATCTGAGCCAAAACAAAAACGAACTTCTACCCCTCTCCAGCAGGCACCAAGATGTTACTTTCTCTAGAATCCGCACCAGATCCTACCCAACAAAAGCAAAATTATTCCGGTTTGGACTAGCTCCAGACAACAAATGCAACTGTGGCTCCATCTCCGACATTGACCACACCATCCTAGTATGCCCTCTGTTCGATCAACAGCGCACCACCCTCAAAACACAGCTAGGGATTGGGGCCTTTTCCTTTTCATACCTAATGGACACATCTGACAAACGAAAACTAGAATATGTTATGCAATACCTAAAATCTATCCATCTGCTATAATCACCATCCACTAAAATCTGTTATAATCACCCACCTACTCTCGCTACCCTAGATATAAGCGAGCTATAAGCTGAAAACTGCAAAAAGCTCCAAAACCGATCGACGACAATCATCATCATCATCATCAATACTCAACAAACAAATACAATGCTTGTTCTAAATTGAATTTTTAGGTGGTGGCCGTATTGCACTATGGCGTCTGGACGTTGTACTCATGCGATTGTTTGCCGTATCCCTAATTGTTTTAAAACAAATGCCGCTGACTTGAATGGGGATGTGAATTTAGCCGAAGCAAGGAAACAGCATGATCAACTTTGTAAGGTTCTGAGAGATATAGGTGTTGATGTTATTGAATTGCCGCCGGATGAAACTCAACCTGACTGTGTTTTTGTTGAAGACACAGCAATTATTTGTAACAGCACAGCTTTAATTTGTCGCCCAGGGCTTCCAGCACGGCAAAAAGAGGTTTGAATTTTATCATAAAAATTAGTAGGAAATTGTCAAAAATTATGGACAATTTTCTTTAATAATTTTCAATTATACACATTAGCAAGATCGAAAGAGACTCATTACTTGTTGGATATTATCAATTTTAACTAGTATTTCTATGTCCAGGGCTGTCCTAATAGCGAGCAGGGCCACCCGGGACAGAAATGTTTTGGTCCCCTATAACATGTGATACTGTTTAAAATCGAACAAAAAAACTTCACATGCATAAAATAAAACATTTTTAAGGTATGCAATAATTTTGTCAAACTTAAAAAAAATTTTATTACCTAAAATAAATCATTTTAAAGTGATAATTTATAATAAAAAAAATTTAAGATGCTAACCAGTTGCAATCCTCAAATAATAAAATAATATTTAAAACTAAGAAGCTAATTAAATATAAAAAACATTAGGTTATAACGAATAAAAAAAATTTAAAAGGTATGAATTATTTTGTCAAACTAAAGTCAGATATTAAAACTTCTTTCAATGCACATCAGACATAACCAGTTTAACTGTTACTGTCCCGTAGGGCTGTGTAATTCTTAACTCTTTCAATTTTATTTCTGTATTGAACTAATTATAAATAATAAACAGAGTTTGTGGTGCTCAAGCAAATTTAGTGACATTATGACTTAGAGAGTTAAGCATCTGAAAACTTCATTTTAAGTTAGAAAAATAGATTTCGGTTGACCTTTTAACTTTTCTTGATGATAAACTATTCAAATTATTGATCTAAATAATCAATCCCTATTTATAGAAAAAAATAAAATGCACACTTTTTAAAGGAAAATGTATTTATTTTAAAATATATATAATGTAATGTTAATTCTTATACACATATATAATGTTAATACACAGGGTGTGTAGGGTTTTATAAAAAGTCCTTATTTTCATTTTTTAAAAGCTCTTGAAGGTGTATTTTTCATTGGGTGTTTTTAAAAAGTGCTTAATTTTCTCAAAATGAGTTATTTTTTCTTTAGGGTGATTCCACAGTATTGTGCATGTTGCGGACATGACATTTACAAAGTTTGATTACTCATAATTAAATAAAAAATTGAGCTAGGTAACTGGGTTTTGTATCATAAAATTCAGGAGACATGTCATCTTTTAACCCAATGCATATTTAAAAATAAAAATGAATTTAAACAGAATTAAAATAAAAATTTGAAGCGTTGCGGACATGATGCAGAAAAATATGGTTTTTAGAATGTTTTTCTACATTCACCAAAATCTCTGAATTTTATGAAATATTACAACTTCTTTTTAGGTAAGATTTCAATGTATATTTATATAAAAGAAATCACAAGAATTTTGAAGAAATAAAATTAATTTAATTAAAAATTACCAAATTAAAAACAATATGTATGTTGCGTACATGACGTTGCAGACATGACAGAAGGTTTCTCATTATAAATAATCTTCTTAGATATGGTCATATATCATTGGAATATTATATATTTCTTTTGTTAAATAAAATATTGAGTAAATCAGGATTGTTAAATCATTTTTCTTTTAATATTTTAAATTTTTGGACTTTTAGATTTTAGGCAAAAGATGTGTAAAGAATCACATTACAATTTATTTATTATATTATTTATCTTTAAAGCAAGTTCTGAACTGTATGAAAAAAACCGTGCAGAATGATCAGGTGAAGGATCACATGGCAAAGGGCATAGGTATGAGTCGATTGAAATTGTTTCAAATTGCGGTTTTTCCAAATACTTAAACTTGTTTATAGCTACGGGTTGGAAGTGATGTTTAAGTGTGATATTTGTCTTGCTTGTAGAAATTATTTCGCCTGGCCACCAATAGTTATCAAACAATACGGCTATCCACTGGCCTTCTTCTAAAACTATAACTGGTGTTAAAGCTTGTTGTTGTGAAGCTACAGCAAGATTTGAAGGCAGTTTAATAAATATTTCAGCTAGGTGCATGATTTGGGGACTAGAGAAAGGAGAATTTAAAGAAAATTCAACTGAATTAAGTGTTATAGGTGAGATGAAATGCAATAATCTCGTATTTGAGATCGATTTGCAGAGACCATAACGTTCTTTCAACATTGATGCCTCGTGATCGACAGTGTCTTTGCTTACATACATAATTTTTATATTCCTATCTGAAATTTTACAAGCCACTTCAAAAAATGATTTTGCATCAACAACAACTTCTCTACCTTGCAATACAGCTCTCCAAACTACATTTTTGATGGTGCCACCTATTCCATCAACGGCACCTTTCCCATGAGCTGTTTCGAAGAATGACCAGTCAGCATCAATGTTGAAATCTTCTTTGTGACAAGTCAAACTTGCGAACATAAATCAATTTTTGAATTGACTGGCAGCTCCATCAGACCAGTAATGTACTTTTTTAGTTGTACTTTTTTTTTGTTCCATTGGATGAGATAACATTTTTTTATTAAAAACTTTCACGCTATCTTTATTGTGTGAATGGTCATCAGAGATAATGGCATAGGACTGATGGTTTAAAGAATTATTTCTACCATCCTTGAAATATGCAACACAAGTGTAAACTGTGACGTGGTCTGACGACCAGTGTGCACTCATGATTTCCCGATCGTGTTTTACTGTATAGTTCTCAGCAAAGTCAATATGCATTATAATTTCATTCTCTAAAAGATTTTCTTTTAAATAACGAAATTCAAAATGTTGTTTGTAAACATTATAGATGTGTCTTGCAAATGATTGTAGCTGATATCCTATTTCTTCTTTTGCGCTACCTAAATCAGTAGCGATTTCTTTTTTAACTGTGAAACCTTGTTCATTTTGTTGCCATTGATAAAACTTGACGATGTTGTTTAAATTTTTTTCTGGTATTTTTTCATCTAAATATTTTTCGACACTGCAATCTTGACAGGACCTGTCTATGCAGTCAATATGTTCATCATCAAAATTACACACACTTGCTTTTGAATTGTTTCTGAATTTTTCGGAAGATCAGGACAGAGAGCTCCGATTCCTGAAAGAATCATAGAAATGTTTTCGTGGTATATACACATACAGACTTCTTGGTCTTTCTTTCCAGATGGAAGAACATACTTAGGACGAAGCTCATAAAATTTACTTTTCCCAATATTTAAATCAGAATTTTCTTTCAAAAATAACTCATATGCTTCTCCAATGCTCATCACTAAATAACGCTTTTGATGTATTTCTCTTCCTTTAGGTGTCTTTATGGATATCACTTCCTTTTTTCCTGGGCACATACGGCTAATGTCATCTCTAACAAAAAATTGTTTTACTTTTATTTCAGTTTCCGCTGGTAATTTATCACTTCTTGTTTTTCGAATATTACTTTCAGTATCTGTTCTTAAAATATGCACCTGTTGCCTTTTCTTTTTAATGGCATTTTCAACTATCTGCTTTCTTTTTAATGGAGACATTTTTGATATCACATTTGTTAAAACATCAAGTTTCTTTTGAGGAGATTTTGGTAAAGTATTATTAATTTTCTTTACCGCTTTTCCCAAAGATTGTCTGCAAGTGTAGCCTGATATATTCATGCTTGATTTTTCAGCTCTTTTCTTTCTACATTTCCTCTGTGCTTCTTTATTTTTTGTTCTTATGTGCTCTTTCTGTTCTTCTGTAAGAACCTTACAATGTCTGTATTCCTTCTTTTTCTTGCTTTCTTCTGCTTTTATAATTTCATATTTCTCTGCTTCTGCTTTCAATTTCTGTCTTCTCAGTCTGGACCTTTCTGTACTTGTTAATGGCATTAGAAATTTTATAGTTTTACCAACTTAGTTTAGAATTCTATAATATGTTTCAAGTTTCATAAATTTTAATTAATTATATAATAATCAAATAAATCAACTAGTAAAAATTAAAGCCTTTGAAAACTTTAATTTAAAAATTTAATGGAAAATTTAATTTAATAGAAAATATCTGCAAATAAACAAGTGCAAAAACTAAATAATTTTGAAAATAATGTTCTATTTTAAACTATGTTCTATTCTAATTAATATTCTATTAACTGTTTTGTTGCCATTATTTCTAACATAATTTAGAAAAAATTAAATTAAATTATAATTTAGAAAAAAATTAAAAAATATATATATTTTAATAAATGTAGAATTTAGACATGTTTTAAACAAAGTGATTTGTCAGTGTAATTGCTCATTAAGAAAATAAATGGCAACAGAGCAAGTTTTATAGTTTGTGATACGAATTTCAAGCTTAAATGCTAAATAAAAGTAAGCAAAATTGTATTTTGCAACTTGTCATGTCTGCAACGTTGCGGACATGACCAATTTGAAAATTCTTTAAAAAATATTAAATAAAATTTTTTTTAATTTTTTAAAAATCATAATAATGCAACACTGCAAATAGTCAAAAGAAATCCAATTTTTAAGAAAATAAATCTTTTAACTACTTTGTTTTAATAAAACTTATTAAAAAAATCATTAAAAAGCAAAATTGTTCTATTATAAGCACCCTATATTTAAATACTGAAATTAAAAATAACGTTTTTACAGTCATTAATTATGCAAATCCAATATATCTCTTAAAATATCATGTTTAATTGCAAATATTAAATGTTGTAACTACAATATTTTTTTTTTCCTCTCTGTCATGTCCGCAACTTTTCGACCCAATTTTTTCACATTTTATGCAATTTAAAGAATTCACATCATTATTTTTAAAAAACTAATTAAATATTCATAAAATACATTTAATTACCTTTAATTTGATATGTGGTTTATTAAATTTATTGGAAAAAATTTTTTAAGCATGCCAGGCTACAAATAGTGTGGAATCACCCTTACCATGTTGATTTTCGCCACGAGCAATGCTAAAAGACAGTGTTCTACTCGATGTTTTCACAGACAATTCACCACGTACCTTCAGTCTGTAGCATCTGAAAACGCTAATCGTTTTACATGCTTGATAAAATAATTGTGATTCCGCATATTGAACTGGATTTAGTGGGAAGGATTTTTGCCCTCTTATGTCCAACTTTGCTGCATTTTGCAAGAGATTCTCAGTTTCACGCTTCACATTTTACTAAACATTGTCAAATTTTTTTCCATCATAGCAATGAAATTTTTTAGTTATCTTGTTAATTTCATTGTTGGTGACGAGCCATTACCTTCGTCACTGGCAAGCTAATGGTCTTCTCCAGATTTTCCTATTTATAGATCAGTACCATAATCTTTGAACTTGGGGGTTATTCACTAATTACATATTTTTGTGTGGGTCCTCAGAGCAGTCAAGAATCCTATAGCTTCTTCATCTCAAAATTTCCATCACCCTTTTCATTAAATGTAAGAATTAAATGAGAAAGTTAAGCTTAATATTTTTACTTGAGAGACCTCCACCTATTGCATAAAATTTTTGTAAACTTTACTTTATTTTAGAACTTTATAACTTTTTTTTTTTTGATTTTTACTTCTATTAATTAATTATTTTTAAAATTTTCAGTATTCTTAAGTTGTTTTATGACATAACTCAATGATATTTCAATCCAAGATTTCAAAAAAGTTTGAAGTGAAGGTCTTTTAATTTTTTAAATGCAGCAAAATATCTTATGTTTATTTATTGTAAAAAAATGCAGATTTATCATTCTAAAGAACTTTAATTCATCTCTCAATGCTTTTATTTAAAAACAATTGAAATAAAAAATTCAGTTATCTCAAATTTGTTAAATATTAAGAATGTAGGGTAAAAATGTTTAGCTTAAATACTTACTGTATTTACAGTTCAAAATTATTAAAAAAAATTTTAACATTTCATTGAACAAATTCTCAAATTTGTTTAAATCTTAAGAATGTAGGGTAAAAATGTTTAGCTTAAATACTCACAATATTTACATTTCAAAATTATGTAATTTTTTTTTAACATTTCATTAAACAAATTTAAATTCTGAACCAAGTTACAAATAATAATAACCAGTTTTTGGAGGCTATTTACTAAGTATAACATATGTAATATTTTTTTTTTTTTTTTAAGTTTGCTTAATTCTTTACATAACTTTATAAATTTGGTATGATCAATAATATTAATCTTATTAATGTTTTGTTGAATATGCTTTTATAAATAACTTTTATTTTAATCTAAAAAATACACTCTATAACCTTTTTAAATAATAGTTAAATTAATTATAATTTTGAATAAATTTTTTTACATAATTAAATATAGTAATTATTAACACATTTGCTACCACTAAAAATGATATTTCAATCCTCAGATGCCGGATTACAAAACAGGGTTTTAATAGTTTAAATGTTCCTTATATTTTACTAGGAAAACCAGAAAAACGAAGAAACATATTATTTTCCTGTTTAGAGAGAGTTTTTTCCCCCGACGCTCTGAAGCGTCAGTGGCACACAGACTCAACCTATCTTCGTGAGTGCCACTGGCGCTCCAGCGCGTCTGATCAATATACTCCGAAATTACTGGCATATTGCATAAAATAGCAGCTTAAAAGGAATAAAACGGAATACTATTCAAGTATATGTAGTACCATTTATGAAACGATACTGAAAATATTTACAAATAATAAGCACAATATACAGATATTGGCATTGTTGAATTATTACTACTATTTCAAGATGTTGAAGCAAAATAGTAATTAATCATAAAAATGCAAAATTACTATCAACTCTAAATATTAAGTAATCTAGCAAAGTATATATAACACATAATCGATATAGTAAAAAAAAGAAAAAAAAGCATGAAGAGAGAACAGAATCCGACATTTCTCTGGTGTCCATTACAATATCACTCTCTCCATCCAATGCGTCCGAAGATTCCCAACCGTAGTCTTCGTCTGTGCTATCATAATCCAAAAGGTCACTATTTTGTAACAGTTCTAATATTTTGGCATCAGTCAATATTTTATTTACTTGTTACAATGTTTTCTTTGGGCTGTGACGGTCCTGCCACACTTGTATCACCTGCCATTTTTAATCACGCACATAAAAAAAATTCAAACAAAAATTTTTAAACCCAACCACAAAAAATAAAAAACTAATACTTCACTAACGTGCCGAAACAACCTCTCCGTTAAACTTTCAAAGCCACATTAAACACAGAGCATATAACTTATAGTTGATCGCCGCGCTAGCGCATCGTCGGCATACCAGAAGGTGCTGCTCTGACGCGCCAGCACGTCGGTGGCAGCGAACTTGTTAATTTAAAAATAGAATGAGCCACTTAATATTGAATATCTTTACAATTTGTATAAATTGTTTTTATGATGGCTAATATAATCAAGAATAAGTGTTCTTTGTCAGAAACTAGTTATTTTATCATTATCATGTAAAGTCTTACAATATTATTTTGTATTTTGTTAATGTATTTATGGAGAAATTTCAACGATAGGAAGAAAATTTTTTTTATTAATGTGCATTTCCTAGTTACAAAGTTGGAATTTTAATGTCACTAACTTGTTTTGGCTTGACACGTCAAAAACCTGCTGAAAAGTAACAAAAATTATCGAAATCTGAAAAACTGAATTCTTTATTACTTTTTATTTATATTTTAATCTTAAAAAATATTTGAGGAAAATTTTGTATTTGCATAGAAAGCGATTAAAGGGCACTGAATAATCAATGGCCATACAGTCAAACCTAGCCAGCAAGGTGACTCTCCAGTCTCCAACACAATTAGTTCTTTCACTATAGGTGCATTTTTTTTAGGCTAGACTACATATATATTTCAATAGAAATAGCTCTTTAATATAACAGAGGATAAAAAAGAAATCAGTTGCACCAAAAAAGAAATGGGTTTTACTGGGTAGGTGGGTTTTTTGCAACCCTGATTAGTTCTCAGATTTTCACTAATCAAAAACATCCCTAGAAATTTTCACAGAATTCCTCAATTTAAATTTTGAAGCTTTTGCTAAATCTCGCTAACGAGACATTTACATACATGAGATTTTGGTGATTTCACGAATTTTTGCCATTTTGAATATTTATACTGCACCAGAATCTATTATTATTGTGATTCTTATTCACATGATTTTAAATATTAAACATTGATTTCCATATTCACCAAATTTAAATGTTGCACACTGCAATTTATATTCACATAATTTAAAAATCGGATATCATGATGCGTTTTCACACGATTTATAAATATATATATTTGTATATAGATATAGAATTTTTGCCTTTTTGGAAGACTTTTTGATGGAACTAACCCGGATTTCCATGACATGGAGAGGTAAACTATGAAAACCTCCCATGGAGCTCTAGACTCGCAACCATCGAACGAGCTAGGGATAGAAAAATGATGTAATGTTTCTACTCCTAGGGGTAAACATGAAACCTCGCGCTTTCAAACGGATTTTGCTAACGGGCTGCGATCTTAATTTTCCCTCCCAGCTATCGGATGTATTTCACTTATCAATTTGCTAGTGAAAGCGAATCGAATGTTCGAATGGGATTCGTTTAACGCTGGAATTAAATTAGTTTTCTGATTTCAAAGATATAGATAAATTTAACCTAGATGTTTTATGATTTTTTATAATCATTTGCCTACATATTTTATAAATATATTTCAGATATAATTTTTTCTCTCATAGATTTATTATTTCATATAATTTATCAATTAAATCATTAGTTTCTTGCAGAACTTATAATAAAGTCTATTGTGGAGGTATGATTTTTGAGAGAAATGAGTAGATACATTACTTTTAATAAAATTTATATAATAAATAGTTTTGAATAATAATAAATTAAAATATATTCGAACAAGCAACGATAATAACAAAAGCAGAACGTTAATATATGCAATATATGAAAACGGAGAAGAATTAAGAAAGAGAAAAGAAAACATTAGTTTTTTCTGTTCTTCGTTGCTAGGGGATACAGGAGTGGCAGCGTTGAGTTGTAGTAGGCAGGTCACCACAGTACTCCCCCTCCAGTGCTAACGATACCTTTCTTACAAATACTTCGGATTGAAGCGTACTCTACGTCCCGAGCGTGTTGTTGTCGTAGCATTTGTTAAGTCGGACGTCGTGGTTTCAGTCGATGTTGATGACGCATGTGGTACAGGGGCTTCAGGTTTCCAGATGAATGCCGGTTTAAGGCGGTCGATATTAACATTAATTTCTTTTGCGTTTATTAAAATTTTGAATGTTTTTTCGTATCGAGCTAGTACTTGATGTGGTCCTGAAAATTTTGGTGCAAGAGAAGGCTTTGGAGCATCACATCTGAGAAAAACATGAGATGAGTTTCTAAGTTCTTTGCGTACGAAGGCAGTTTGTTTGCAATGAGCGCTGGTAGGAACTGGTCGTAATTTTGACATGCAGTTTCTAAGTTGATGCACGAATGTAGAAGGATCATTACAGTCAGGTGGATTGACTGAATGTACGAAATCCCCTGGCAAACGGAGAGCAGTACCATATACCAGTTCGGCAGAAGAGGCATTCAGATCCTCTTTCAACGCTGATCGAAGACCTAGAAGTACGGTAGGTAACACCTCAGTCCACTGTATTGCAGTGTGGCATCGAATTGATTGTTTTAAAGAGCGATGAAATCTCTCGACAATTCCATTGGAACTTGGATGGTAAGGACTGGTTCTCACTTTGTAAGTGCCTAAATACTTAGCTAGCGACGTGAAGAGTTGGGATTCGAACTGACGCCCCTGGTCAGTAGAAATCTGTTCCGGAACTCCAAATCGGGAAATCCAAACAGTGTAAAATGCATTCGCTACAGTACTAGCTGAAATATCCACTAAAGGAACGGCTTCGGGCCAGCGAGTAAATCGGTCAATGCAAGTAAGGAGATATGAATATCCATTTGAAGGCGGCAATGGTCCGACCAAGTCGAGATGCACGTGATTGAACCGAGATGATGGCAAATTAAAATTTTTAAGTGGGCTGATGGTGTGCCTGACAATTTTAGATCGTTGGCACTCTAAGCATGAACGAGTCCAGCTAGCTATGTCCTTTTGCATACTAGGCCACACGAAACGTTGTTGTATCAGTTTCCTTGAAGCCTTGATGCCAGGATGTGAAAGACGATGTAATTGACTAAAAACTGCTTGTCGAAACCCAGGGGGAACATAAGGTCGAATTCTCGAATCCTGAACATCACAATAAAGTGATTTTCCAGGTGTCAGCTGCATAGGTTGCAAGTTCAGATTGTTGGTAGATTTATTTTTCAAGAGGGTTTGTAGTTCTGTGTCCTGATATTGTTCATCCGCAAGGGCAGAAAAGTCAATTGGCGACGGAATGGCTAATTCTTCGATACGAGACAAGGTGTCTGCTACGATATTCTGTGAACCCTCCACATAACGGATATCTGTTGAAAACTGGCTTATGAAGTCAAGGTGTCTCATTTGACGAGGGGAGGCTTTATCCGAACGCTGTTGAAAAGCATAGGTTAATGGTTTGTGATCAGTGAAAATCATGAAAATGCGTCCTTCTAGCATATGTCGAAAATGCTTTACAGCTTCATAGATTCCTAATAATTCGCGATCGTAAGTGCTGTATCTGGTTTGGGCAGGTGAGAGTTTTTTAGAAAAATATGAAAGTGGTCTCCATGTTTCTTGATCTTTCTGTTGTAAAACTGCTCCTATACCTGTTGTCGATGCGTCAACGTAGAGTGATAATGGTTTAGATGCTGAAGGATATTGCAAATTTGTTGCGGAAATTAAATCATTTTTACATTTTTGAAACGCATCGCGTGAGTCTGTGGTCCAGTTTATAACACGCTTGTCATTTTTTTTGCTTCCAACCAAAAAAGAATTTAGAGGTGCTTGCATGGTCGCAGCATGAGGTAGGAAACGTCGGTAAAAATTGAGCATGGCAAGAAATCTTCTCAAGTCCTTTACTGTAGATGGTTCGGGCATCTCGCGGATAGCGGTGACTCTATCTGAAAGGGGTCGAACGCCATCAGCGGAGATTTCATGGCCAAGAAAGGATACTTTTTGTTGGCCAAAAACACATTTGGAAGGATTGAGACTGACACCGTAACTTTGAAACCGTTCAAAAATAGTTCTTAAATGGGATAAGTGTTCTTGTTCTGAAGAGGAAGCGATTAAGACGTCGTCAAAATAAGGTACACAAAAGTCCAGGCCGATTAGCACCTGATTAATGAAGCGTTGGAACGTTTGAGCGGCATTGCATAAGCCAAAAGTCATAACCGGAAACTCAAATAGTCCGAAAGGCGTTATAACTGCAGTTTTTGGAATATCAGCAGGATTAACGGGGACTTGGTGGTACGCCCGCTCAAGATCAACAGTTGTAAAAATAGTTTTTCCTTCTAAGACTTGCATACAATCTTGAATGTGCGGGACTGGGTAACGATCAGGAATTGTAGCTGCATTTAACCGGCGATAATCCCCGCACGGGCGCCAGTTACCATTTCGTTTCCGAACTAGGTGGAGCGGACTGGCCCATGAACTTTTCGATGGGCGGCAAATTCCCTGTTCCATCATGTATTGAAATTCATCTTTGGCGGCTTTAAGCTTGTCTGGAGGTAAACGTCTTGGTTTAGAACAAATTGGAGGTCCGGTAGTTTCAATATAATGTAGTACATCGTGCTTGGGTTGTGAATTACCCATAACTGGGCGCGTGATTGTAGGAAATTCTCTGAGAAGTTGATGCCATGTAGAAGTATCCGAAATAAGTTTAATGTTTAAATCTTGACTATTGCGAATTTCACCCGGGTAAGATAAGTTCGTTGAAGAATCTACTAAACGGCGATTTTTAAGATCGACAAGCAAAGAAAATTTTTGCAAGAAGTCCGCGCCAATAATAGGACTTGAAACGGAGGCAACAATGAATGGCCATTGGAATTTGCGGCGCAATCCTAAGTCAATAGATATCAGGCGTTCACCAAAAGTTTGTATAGGAGTTCCATTTGCTGCATAAAGTTGTAATTTGGTAAGGCGCTTTTGTTCATGAAAATGTGGTGGCACGACAGAAACATCAGCCCCGGTGTCTACAAGAAACTTTAAACCCGAATTCTTATCGATGACGAAAAGGCGTGCAATATTCCGGCCGCTGGCGTTCACGACTTTTAGCGACGGCCCGTCTCGTTTCCCTGGTTGTTATAACGACACGGTTGGCGGCATTTGCTTGCCTTGTCTCCAAAATTGTGATGGTAAAAACAAATACCCGGAGGAGGGCTTTCATAACGTTTCCTCGAAGGGCTACGACGTGCATATCGACCACGTGATGGAGAGCGACGACGCTGAAAGGGTTCAGCTTGAATGGCTACTAATTGAGAGACCTGTTTGGACAATTCATTAATTTGAGTCTGTAATGTAATAATAACTTGATCATGAGTCTGAACTGCATGCATTTGCATTGGCATGACCACCTCGTGTATTTTATCAGCGATTTCGGACAGCTTCGTAAGAGGCTCACTACTGGCTGCTAAAATAGCTTGCATATTTGATGGGAGTCTATTCATCCACAATGTTTTAAGAATGTTGTCCGTTAGGTTACCGGCGGATAAGTCTGACATTTTAGACAACAATTGAGAAGGCCTCATATCACCTAACTGTAAATAATAGTTGCTTGATTTTAACTGTCTCGGATTCTGCATAAACAGAAATTAATTTTTCTTTCAAAGATTTGTATTTTTCCGTCGCCGGTGGACTCAAGATAATTTCACGAACTGATTGAAGTACTTCTGATTCTAAAGCGGCGATCGCTGTATAAAACTGAGTTTCGTCAGCAGTAATGTGGCTCAATTTAAACTGCGCATCCAGTTGAATGAACCATAACGATGGGTCTTGGCGACAAAATGGCGGAGGCTTAACTGCAACGCGCGCCAATTGTGAAGAAGCATTGTTGTCAACCATTTTAGATTAGTCAAATATACACAATAACACAGAAAAAATAATCAATATACGTATATAGCGACACAGCTTCTTGGTACTTTAAATAAGATAAATTGGCGACTCAGATTCAACACGCCAGATAAATTAATCATTCAATAAATAAGATCAGGTAAAATTCTGACAGAAATATGTTGACTCACTGGACTGAGGCAAACTTCTTCAAATCACAGCTAAAATGTCTTACTTGCATTTCATCACACTTGACAACTTATTGTTACTCAAGATTTTGGCATATGAACTCCATATTCGTACAACATTGCAGGTTGCGATTCGTAATAAATCCGAGGTCACCAGTTTGTGGAGGTATGATTTTTGAGAGAAATGAGTAGATACATTACTTTTAATAAAATTTATATAATAAATAGTTTGGAATAATAATAAATTAAAATATATTCGAACAAGCAACGATAATAACAAAAGCAGAACGTTAATATATGCAATATATGAAAACGGAGAAGAATTAAGAAAGAGAAAAGAAAACATTAGTTTTTTCTGTTCTTCGTTGCTAGGGGATACAGGAGTGGCAGCGTTGAGTTGTAGTAGGCAGGTCACCACATCTATAATAATCTTGCACAACTCCAATTAAAACGTGAAAATTTTTTTGTTCCAAATTTTTGTGTATTCTTAGCCATAATATGTTTATAATTATTACCATGTTTTTATTAACTTTTATTTTAATTACCTTGTAATATTTTCAAAATATTTACAGAAAAAAATGCATCACAGTTTTAAAAATAAAAACTTGTTTTTTAGTAAAATTTTGCAATTTTTTTCTTAAAAAAAGATGGTGAGTTATAACTGTGTGACATTAGTACATTATAAATAAATAAGATTACTATTACTAAATTTTATATAACATAAATAAGAATTAGTATAAATTGTGGTCTTATTTTTCATCCGCAGTACAATTTTCTTTTATAGATTTGAAAGAACGGAAGCTTTTACAATATAATTGTTTTTGAAATTATTATAAAGTAGTTGATTACTTTAGATACATAATTTT
Organism: Parasteatoda lunata; assembly: GCA_949128135.1. Classification (NCBI taxonomy): domain Eukaryota; kingdom Metazoa; phylum Arthropoda; class Arachnida; order Araneae; family Theridiidae; genus Parasteatoda; species Parasteatoda lunata. The sequence goes on along the minus strand of OX421980.1, from coordinate 99,165,972 downwards.
TTTTTTTAAATTACGCCCGCCATCGTCTTCTCAGACATAAGGCGTCTTGCAGTCCAATGCAACAGTGAAGTAGCTCCAGAAGGTGAGAGGGCACGGAAGTCGCCACTGGAACAAATGTCAAGAAGATAGGGGCAATCAAAAAGATGCTCCCCAGTCATAGGCGAAGTGTTACAGAGCACACAAAGAGGTGAACTGGCTAGGTTAATCTTAAATAGATGGGCCTGCAAGTAGTCATGTCCAGTGATCACTCTAAGGCAAGCAACTCCTTCAGCCCTGGGAAGGAGGGAAAGATGAGAGCGCCGCTGGCCATCAAGAAGTCTAGCCCAGGAGTTTCCAACAGCTAAGTCCCCAAGAGCAGATGCCGCCTTGCATTTCTAAGAGGAACTGGATGAGAGGGTGGATGCAATGCCAAAGCCTCTCTAGCCAACATGCCAGCCCGTTCATTTCCATAGATGCCACAATGGCCAGGAATCCACTGGAGGACTACCTCTCTTCCAGAACAGAGAAGAGAGCTGACACGTTGTTTACACTCAAATTCAAGTTCAGAGGGGTATAAATTATATTCAGAAATGGTCTAAATCACAGCCTGAGAATCGACAAAGATAACAATGTTTCGTTCAGATAGTTCACCAATAGCTGTAATAGCCATAAGAATAGCAAACATTTCCCCATTAAAATTATCTGCCCAAGTGTCAAGAGGTTCTCTAAGGCTGAATATTTGATATATTTGGAGTAAGCACCGGCTCCAGCTTTACCAGTTGAAAAAGTGGCGGATCCATCAGTAAAAACCTGCAGCCATTCCTGGCAAGGGTATCTCTCATATACAGTGGCCAGAGCAATAGGATACATCTCAGTCTGGTGGAAGTCCGATTTTCGGACAGCTGTACCAAGTCTAATCTAGCAGCGGCATATCTCAGAAGGCCCGTAAAGACAGGCGGCCTATAGATACAAAGTTTGGAGTTGGAGCCCTCAAAGATCTCTGCAAGTCTCCGGTACTCAAAAAGTAAAGAATGTTGAGATTTAAGTCTGGTTTGAGGAAGAATATAGTAGGGCCAAAAGTGCTCCTTTCTCAAGAATCTTTCACCAAGAGAAAGGGCAGCATAAGTTCGTCTGTCAGATAAATTTAAAATTTCTGTTTGAAGCTGCATGGCAGGAATAGGGGTTGAAATCGCAGAACCAGTGATGAGTCTTAGTGCTTTATTTTGAACCAAATCCAGTTTTGATAATGCATTGTCTGAGGCAGAAACAAGAATTTCTGAACCATAGTCAAGTACTGGTTTAATGTAGGAAGTAAAAGTGGAAGCAAGGACACTTTGCGATGAGCCCCACTTTATTCCAGCGAGACGTTTCAATAGACCAAGGCGATTTGTTACGCTATCTGTCACTTGATTTGTGTATTTAGTCCAAGTTAGTCTGGTATCAAGAGTTATGCCCAAGTAGGTAGCACAATCAGTCTGTCCGAGAGTACAATTTTTGTAAACCAAGTTAACATTAATCTTTTTGGTACTAAGGGTAAAAAGTTCAAAATTTGTCTTATCCGGGTTAACCTTGAATTCATTGTCCAGGGTCCAGGTTGCCAGAGCCTCTAAAGCCAAATTGAGTGTTTTCTCCAGCATAGGGATATCAGAGCCAGTAGACCAAATAACAAGGTCATCGGTATACAACAATGATTCAGTCTCTGGAACAGAATTTTTAATGAAGCTCAAGAGGTCATTTATCATAACATTGAAGAGGACAGGACTTAAATCTGAGCCCTGTGGGAGGCCCTGCCTGGTTTGTCCATATCCTGATTGAGAGTTGCCATATTTAATGTTCAAGAATCTTTGTGAAAGAAAATCACTAATCCACTTAAAAAGATTTCCATACACTTTCTTATGAAGCAATTTTCTCCAAACTCTGTCAAACGCCGATTTAAAATCAACGAAGACAGCAAGTGTACTTTGCTTCCTCTGGAAACCGTCCTTAATATGCTGTGAAAGTCTGACAATTTGTTCGGTTGTGTTGTATCCACGTCTGAAACCAGCCTGTCTCTCAGAGATATGGCCACAATAGTCCAAAAAGAACTGAAGCCGATCAACGACCATTCTTTCGGTTAGCTTACTTAGGATACAGGTCAAGGAAATTGGTCTAAAATTTTGGATATCTGTCAGGTCTTTTCCATGTTTCAAAATAGGTATAACATCAGTCTTTCTCCAGAGGCTTGGGAAAGTGCCGCCCCAGGTTTTGTTTATAAAATTGAAGATTGTTTGTTTAGCTTTAAAGCCAAGTTCCAAAATAAATTCAGGGAGCATGCCATCAGGACCAGCACTCTTTCTTCTCTTCAAGTAACGGAGTCCTTTTTGAAATTCCTTAACAGTGATAGGTGAAGAGAAAAGGCAGTTCCATTATGGGTTATCACCAGAGGGATTTATTTCACCCCTCTTAATCCTGGTCATCGGGTAAAAATTACTAATCTTGCGATAAAGTTTCAAAAAAGCTTTAGCAATCTCCTGGTTTGAGGTTAAAGTTCTAGTGCCAACCTTCAAAGGTTGTTTGCAAGGTAGTGTGCGCTTTCCATTTAAAGCAGATAGAAATCTAAAAGCTTTAGGTCCATCTTTTTGATAGTCCATATTTTGCAGAAATTTGCTAAAAGAAGAGTGTTTTGCTTTTAAAATCTCTTTCTTTAAAATGACCTGACTTTTTCTTAAGGAGATACAATCCTCTAGGAGGCCAGTGGATTCTGCCCTAGCTCTTGCATGGTCTTTTTCCTCCTTGTGCGCCTGGAGTTTATCATTCCAGAAAGGTTTTGCATTTTTAATGTGACCCCTAGGGACTCAAGCATTAGCACATTGCAAGATTGTGATCACGATCCGATCAAGTGTCGTATCATTATTTTCATGTGAAGTACAGTTTCCCGAAAGTGAATCTGTTAAATCTGCATATTTCCTCCAGTTAGACTTTTTCAAGTTCCATCGGGTAATTCTGGGTTCTTTAGTCAGTCTTGGCTCTGAGATAATCACGGAAGGGATCTTATGGCCAGCACCACCTGGGGCCATGATAAGGTCATGTTTAATCTTGGGTAAGACAGCAATAAGTCAGGATGAGAAGGACTGCCCCCATATGAAAGAAAAGTAGGTGAGGCCTTTGAGTTTTCAATCTGATTTGTATCAATAAAATCTTCTACCAAATTGCCAATAGGACAGTTTTGGTCATAACCCCATCTAGTGAAGTGGGCATTAAAATCACCTAAAATAATGGACCTTTTATTATTTTTTTACTTTTCTGTTCATCTTTGAAAATGCCGAAATTTTCCCTTTTATTTTCTAAGACAAAAATATATTTTTACTTTTATATCGATGATAGCAAAATATATTCATAGAAAAGTACTTGAATAAGAAAATTTTTTTAGTTATTTCTTAATCTGCTGTTTGACATTTGACCTTTTTAAAATACTCATTCTTTAATAAAATGGTAAATAAAAAATTTTAGGGTGAATAAAAACTTAGTAAGCATAATTTTCTTTTCTGTTTTGAGTTTCTCTCTATTAAATATTAGCTAAGTTATTCTAAAGATATTCACTTATATTAATTTGTTATTATTGAACTAGCATTACCGTATTTTTCGGCGAAAGCGCCGCTTCGTCGCAAGCGCCGCGCATCGGTTAAAATGAAATTTTTTAAAAAAAAGTTATAGTTAGCGCCGCAATGGCACTACACCGCACATATCAACATCCTTATGCAAGAGACCTTTAAATTACCATTTAGAATATCTGTATAATAAAAAATAAAATTTTTTTATACATTTCATAAAGTAAGGTTTTAATTTCTAAATTATAATGAAAAATTTATTTTTCAGCAAAAAAAAAAAAAAAGCAACAAAACGATTAAAATAAAATTGTTCTTATCTGTTGGCACCACACCAAAAAATAAACTTAAGTACGACAAATAATTCTGAAAATAATGTTAAGTGCAACAAAATATTTTTTAATACATCAAATAACGTAATTTCTAAATTATTTGGGGGGTGGGGAGAGAATATCCTAAACTGCGTTAACAAAGAGTTGACGTGAAAAAAGTTTTCTCCTTCAGCAAAAAAAATAAAATAAAAAAACGATATAAAATAAAGTTGTTCTTACCAGTTGGCACCGCGCCAAAAAAAACATTATAGCAAATAATTAACAGCAAAAAAATATTTCTATGCTCAGCAGCTGAATTAATGCTGGACTAATTACAGAAATCCGTAAAACAATGTAATAAGAAAAATAAAATGAAAAATTTATTAAAAAAAAGATTTTAAAAAATTTATTACAGTTAACAAACTAAGGAAAAACTAATAATAACGAAACTAATAATAACGAAACTAATAATAACGAAATAACTAATAATAACAAGAATAAGAAATAACTAAGAGCGCCCCAAAAAAATTCTGATGAAAAATTCCTCTGCTTGTCATTTCTACTGGAGCTGTTTAGGAGGAATCAATCAGTTATTTTTAAAGGGGTTGGGGAAAAGAAAAGGGCATACAGTATTGGACCCCTAATCTGGCACTTAATCTGATCTAAATTTTTTTTTTTTTTTTTAAGAAATATATATTGATGAGACAAAAAAATCAGCTATATTCTCTTTTTATTTGGAATTTTATTTTGTTGAAGTAAGTAACTTTATTTTATCTTTTAAAAATAAAAAAGCTTGAAAAAAATATATAATAAATCTGTGTCAAAGGAAACATCTGTTTCTAAAGCAGTTTCAAATAAAGTGAAAAGTAAAAACACCTTCATTTCCAATGAACAAAATAAAGAAATGCAAGTTGGAAGAAACTGATCAATCAATCTTGACAGCTGAGCTTGTGCATTACTGGTTTGTCCCCACATTTCCCTCTTCTGTTTGACCATAAATTGGCCACACCCAGTTGACATTGAAACTACCACGTGGAGTACAAAATGAATTCTATCCCTTTTGCGGTTTTTTATTTGATTCATTTATTTTTTATTTTGCGGCTTTTTTATTAGTTATTAACTGTTATTTTTTTTTTTTTGTTAGTTGTTTCTTTTATTTTTTATCGTTATTAGTTTTTAGCTTGTTTTTTGCTGTTATCGTTAGTTCCTTAGCATAAATTGTTACTTTTTTTTGTAGTTCTTTGTTAGCTTTTTTTTTTCTTGTGAGGTGAGCCTCTTTTGTTAAAACAAAATGTTATCTAAAAGAAAAGAACAAGAACTATGACCTCGCTCCGAAGAAGAAACTATTATTTCTTCTTCATCGGAGGATTCGGATTACTTCTTGAATTATTTCTCCTTCTGATTATTTCTTCTTGATTATATTATATAGATGATTATTTTAATTAATAAAATTTCTTAAGATGGACCAGTTTTAAATTCACCCCATCATAATCTACGATCGAAACTTGACTAATTTTATTGGTTTTTCTAAAATTGAATTATAGTAATATTTGAGAGCCATATTGGAATTTCCGAAAGAGATCCGAAGTTCGGCATTTCGTCGGTCCCGTGAGTGCCGGATTTGGGGTCCTATTACTTCCTTTTCTGTCCGCTCCAAATACAATTGCCAAGGCGCTAAGTAGATTTCTAGCTTTCGATTTTTCTTTAAGCTGGGGGTGGATACAAGATGCTTACCTTTTAAATTTTCTCCTTACGCGATGTTTTTTTAAAATTATTATTTCGTTTATTTATTTTCTTGCAGGCTGCTGCCGAAAGTTTGCTAAGAATTGGCAATTGTTCTGCAGCAGATCGCGATACGTACAAATATTTCGTCAACTTCGTTATTAATTTTATTTAATAGTCTTTCTCTCAGAAAATTATTTCATCTTAAATAAATTTACTTGAGAAATTTTTTTGCTGCTAAAAATTATTTCCTCGGAAGCGCCGCTGCATCGGAAGCGCCGCATGTAGGAAAAAAACAACTTTTTTTTCAATAGCGCCGCGGCGCTACCGCCGAAAAATACGGTATTTGTTTTTATTCAAATAATACTTTAAATTATCTTAATGTATGCGATTAATTCTACTTCAAACAGTTTTTAACGAATTTGTGCAACAGGTTAAAAAAAAGAGAGAATTTCTTTTTAATTACTTTTGCATAATTCATTTGCATACAGAATGGTAAATCATAAGAAAAAAATATCCTGTGTCAACAAACAATTGAAAGAATTTTGTTATTAAAAATGTGTTCAATGAAAAGTAATTAAAGATATTTGCATTAAAATAAAGTCAAAAATAATCCTTATGGCTAGACCATGGGTCGCCACACTTTTTTTATCATCGACCCCTATATAATTTTTCGAAATCTCCATCGATCCACATAAAAGTAATTTTCTGTTAATTAAAATAAAACTCTATTAGATACAGTGTTTGTACATTTATTTTATGATTTTAAGCATTTATTAAGGTAATAGTACATTGTGTAACAATAGTTTTATGAAAAATATATTAATGTTGAAATAAAATACCTTAATATTTATTAAATAATAAGTAAAGAAACTACAGATTTACTGCTTCTTAATCATTGAGATGGGTGAGTCTGGTGTTTTTTTGCAAGGTTCGCTATATTGGGCTCAAAATCGGTCAATTTTATCTTAAATCCCCTCGAAACTCCATATTTAATTTATTTCTGTACTTAGTTAAGATTGAATTTACGTGACTAAAACCGGCTTCAAAAGTATAGGAACTTGGAATAGCTAGCATAAATGGCTGGGCTATTCCGTTAAGTTTTACATAAAATATGTAAAACTTTGCATTATATTTATATTTGTCCAGAATTTGCTTATTGTATAATTTTTAAATAGCGTCTTTGCTTCAAGATCCGATAATTATTCAGCAAGCTCATCTTGCAGGTTGATGTCCACGTTTTCAATTTGAGCAGAAAATGGCTGAATAATCCAATCAGGTATGTCAATGTTTTACAAATCAATGATTCCTAAACAAATGGTTTTATCGAAACAATAACTAATTATCCAAAACTATAAAAGTTATAATAATGACATTGCAAATATTCAACATTGTTTACAGTTTGAAAAGATAGCTAAAACTGCGTATATTTGTGTTTGTAACGTCAGTGCTCGACACATGTGACATTTGGACAAGCGCACATATCCACTTATAAACCAGAAGTGCAGAGTTCTTGCCAGTGCGCGAACTCTGCACTTCGGTACGTAAATACTAGTTTCACCCAAATAAATATACGTTTATTAATTTATGACTGATATTAAGTCTATTATAAAAAAATTCCCCAATTTTACATACTCAATTAGGTATGTGTGATTTGCGTATTAGGAACTGTTTTTTCTTCGACCCTTCCGATTCGGATCGACCCCCGCTTTTGTTAAATAGACCCTAGGGGGTCTATATAGACCACTTTGGCGGCCTCTGAGCTAGACTGACAGCAATGAAATTGTATAACTAAAAGTTCTAACAAAGTTCTTACGACTTGGCACCCTTGTCTTCTGAGTTGGGTTCAATATAAGAGCGTAATAAAAAGACCGGAATATAAAGAAAGGAAACTTTTTCAATAAAATTGTTTTTGAATTATTATAAGGTTGCTAATAAATTTAAATGCATAATTCAGAAACCTTTTTTTTATTATTTATTTTCTTAATTTTTCTATCCTCTTAATTTTTCTGTTTTAAATATTCCTAGAAAAAAAGATATTTTTAGTCTTATAACTATAATATCGAAATATACTCGCAAATTTGTTTTTTAAAAATTATGTAAAATTTTGAGAATAAAATTTGTTAAAATTAACATTAAAAATTATCTAAAATCACATTGTTTTAAAAGTATGTTAGAAAATGTATTAAAAAAATGCTTGACTAAAGAAAACTTTTTAGTTATTTCTTAAACTGATGTTTGACAATTGAACTTTTGAAAATTGTTAGTTGTATTATAAATTTTGGGGGAAAAAAAATCAAGCATAATTTTTTTTCTCTGTTTTGAGATTTTGTTTTTAAATATTAGCTAAGTATTGTTAATTTTTAAATATTAACTCATATATTCTGTTTTATTCATTGGTTATTATTTTACTAGAGTTTTTTTTTTTTTTTTTTATTCAAATAATATTTTAGGTTATCCTAATTGGTGCAATTAATTCTAATTTAAAAAGTCTTTGGATTAGAATTAATTTATGTGGCACTTAAAAAAATATTATTCCGATTGATTTTTTCATAATTTATTTACATACACAATGGTAAATGATAAGGCAAAAATATGAAATCCACCCAACAAGCACACGACTTTTGGGCTAGTGAAGGGAGAATGTCGGCTCACCGAAAGTGCCATTACGGCGGGCTTTTCATTGCCGTATCGGTTCCGTTAATAAAGTGAAATCTGGGCCAGAATGAGGGCCAGTGCATGGCATTTCAGGTAAACTTCAGGCAATCGTTAAAGGACCGGAACTACTTTGTTGCCTCTGGATTGCTTTGCCATTTTTGCCTGTTAAATACCGGGAAATTTTTTTTATTTCACAGAATAAAGAGAAAATTGCCGTAAAGGCTTTTATTGTACCTTTATGATGCCTTTCTTGCCTTTTTATAAAAAGCTGAATACGTTCACTGGCACACGTCGTTGCCTCGCTTGCCGTTAAGGCACCTTAACTGTAGGCTGATTAGAAAACGTCTGTGCCGTTTTCGCCCGTATCGCACCTTTATTTCAGGTGCTTAGGCGAACTTCTTTGCCTTATTTACCGATGTACCACCCTTAACTCACCTCGAACTCGGTTCAATAGAAAGTTTTAATGCCGTCCTTGCCGGTATCACACCTTTATTTTAGGTGTCTCGGCATTTTTTTTATTGTTAGTTACTTGCCTTTATTAGAACTTATCGTAGTTTTTAATTTCAAAGGCTTTCTGCTGCATGTCGTTAACAATTCTTATTTAGGGAACATAAATTGTCACGAGTGTTTGTCTTACTCTGCTGATATAAGTAATTTATTGACTTTTAGCTTTTTATATTGTAATAAAACAACAACTGTCATTATATGCATACTTTTTTATGCCAATATAAAAAACAAATGGTGTAAAACAATTGTTTAATTTATAATCAAATATCATCCAATGAATCTTCTTACTATAAAGTAGACTTTTTTTTTTTTAAATTTCATTTTAATCAATTATAAACGCAATCACTTAAAGTAGAAGCATATAAAAAATATTTTTGAATTGAGTGTTTAAATTTTTTAAGCATTATGAGATATATGAAATTAAGTACAAATTTTTATTCTAAAATAAAACATAATGCAACTCAATAAATAAGTTATTTAAGTTTTGAAAATAATGCTTATATATTTTAAACCTACAACTAGCTTTTATTGATAGAAACTTACACACAAAAGTTTCTTTATCCTATAATTTTGTGTCCATTCAACAAGTCATTAATTTTATTAAATATTAGATAAACAATATATATCATAAATAGTTTTAAAAAAAAAATATTTTGTACCAGTAAATAACACACCAATTTAATACAATTTAAAATATATAAAAGCAGGAATTTTAATAACAATAAAAGGCTTAAAATAAACCATGAAAGAGTTTTATTTCCTTGTAACAAATCAATACATCAGAATGTACACTATTTATATATGGGCAAATATAGTTTCTTTATCCCATTCCAGAAGCTTCGTTTCAATGAGCCTAGTTTTCCTGCAAAAAATAAAGCAATTTATTTTACTATAGATATATTAAATGATGTTCACAGAAAAAAAAATATTGATTTAGACAAGCTGATTATTTTTACAAAAAATTATTAATTTAATTATAAAAATATGATATTGAATTTAATTAATAAATACATTCTTTAAGTTGCATTTAAAAAAAAAAAAAAAAACTAAAATCTGATTTCAGAGATAATGATGGTATTTCACTAAGAAATAATAAAAGAGATGTGTATGTAAATTATTATAGTCATGCATCCCTTTAATAATTATCCTCAAGAAAAGTATTGATTTAAATAGATTCGGAAAAAATCAATTACTTAAATAAACTGATCATTTAACTATTATAAGTATACCCCGTGGCAGAAACACGGCGACACAGCGACATTGTCGCAGAAAGCGACTGAGTTTTGCAGAAAGATTTTTTTATTTGGGAAATAAAATTTTTTGGTTTGTCAGAAACATAGTAAGTTCTCAAAAAAGATTCTGCAGAAACAGAAGCTGTTTTACAAAAAAAAAATAATAATTTCTACAGGAACAGAAAATTTCTGCAGAAGCAATAATGGTTCTGCAAAATTTTTTTCTTTTTTCTTACAGAATAGTTTTTAAACAATTGTTTTTCTAGCGTACCGCGTAAGGGGAAAGCGCTCGTAATCTTCCGTTAATCTCCAACACAAACAGTTACTGGATAAAAAGGGGAGAAATTTTTTCCCCTTTATTAAGCTATTTTTGGAAATTTGCCAACTTCGGCCTCTATCGCTGGCGCAGTAATTTACTTTGTGTTTTCTTATGAGAACAAAGCGTTTTATATTTTTTGCACTTATGTGAAAATTTCATGCGTAAAAAGATTCTTTTTTTTTTTTTAAAAAATCATGTATAGCGAAAATGTTATTTGTTGCTCTTGTAAAGCAACAATAATTTTTAAAAAAAATTTGAAAATTCATTTTTCAAGGCGGCATTCCAAAGAAGAAATAAGATGGAAGTCGACAACATCTAGCGATGTCAGAGATTTTTTTTCTGGAAAGCGTGCGGAAAAGAGGAAATAAGCTTCCCACGCTACTAATATTTTTAAAAAAAGCGTTCTAGATTCGAACATCTCCAACAAATCAAGAAATTTTAGAAGCAGTCAAAGGTAAAAAATAACTATATATATATATATATATATATAGTTTTTTAAAGATAAAATGCCTATATCCTTTGAATTAAGTCGTCGATATAAAAAAAAACACTCGCAATCTAACGATAAATGAAATAAAGCCTGAAAGATATCTCACTATCTACGATTTTTTGGCATGCGAATGAAAACCAGATTGGATGAAAATATTTACTGGCGAAACACTTTCAAACAGGTTTCCATACGCATGCGAAAAAAATCGCATCCAATGAGTATGGCTCTAATACCGATGTTTCAGTACTGGTGAAGACTATTTCGTTTCGAGATGTTGAATAGACTTGAGCGTATTGAGTTGGAAACCGCGTCTGCGTTCTTCGTGGGGAATCAATGCTATATATGTACACAATACAGTGCGACTTCTGTTACAAATCACAAGCGCTGTGTATTTTTTTCGCTCTGAACTTAATCTGATCAAGAAAAAAGTTTTATTTACTTTCTTTTTTTTAAAAAAAATCTTTCAATAAGTCAGTACAATATTAATTGAATCTAATTAATCTGTAATTGTTTTCATATAGAAAAAATTGAAACAAAGATTGCGTTAATTTTTTTGCTTTTAGAATTCGGATATAGTCAATCCTATTTTATTATTTTCATTTTGATTACTCAACTTCAATATTGATTTTTTCACCTGATTTATTTCTGTACCTGATATAACTACTATAATGAAACATTAAATCATACTGTTTTAAACTGGTACTTCAAATTCAGTTATTTTGTTTTATAAATTTAATCTTTTTGTCCATTCTTAGCTATTTTTATAAGTTCCATCTTATTACAGGTTCTGGGTAATCCTTATTTATGCTCTAGTAAGCATTTTTGTCTGCAGATCTATACATTTATAATTTTTCTTTATTATCGAAGATTATGCAAATTTAAACTTAAATAATTTAAACTTATTAAGAAATTTAAACTTTTAGTATGAAATTAAGAAAAAAAAATCTACACAGTTTTATTCTATGCATGTAGGCTTTTTTTATAAACACGAAGTGCATCTATTATTATAAATTCATTAAACATATACTATTTATAACGATAAAAATATCTTGCAGAAAGATATTGGTTTTAGTTAGGTTTGTCGCAGAAAGCCAGAAAAAATTCTGCCACAGGGTAAGTATAAATACTAATAAAAATATTATTTAGAGTATGTTTAGTTCAAGTCTTTTTTTTTTTTTTTTCATTAATAAGGTTATTTACTAAGAAATGGTGAAAGGGATATGCAAGCAAATTATTATTTTTTAAAATAGATCAACTGCCAAAGAAAGATATTAAAATTATTCACATTTAATTTTTTAATTATTTAAATTCAGTTCATGTACCATATTTTTCGGCGGTAGCGCCGCGGCGCTATCGGGAAAAAAGTTGTTTTTTTCCTACATGCGGCGCTTCCGATGCAGCGGCGCTTCCGAGGAAATAATTTTTAGCAGCAAAAAAATTTCTCAAGTAAATTTATTTAAGATGAAATAATTTTTTGAGAGAAAGACTATTAAATAAAATTAATAACGAAGTTGACGAAATATTTGTACGTATCGCGATCTGCTGCAGAACAATTGCCAATTCTTAGCAAACTTTCGGCAGCAGCCTGCAAGAAAATAAAAAAACGAAATAATAATTTTAAAAAAACATCGCGTAAGGAGAAAATTTAAAAGGTAAGCATCTTGTATCCACCCCCAGCGTAAAGAAAAATCGAAAGCAAGAAATCTACTTAGCGCCTTGGCAATTGTATTTGGAGCGGACAAAAAAGGAAGTAATAGGACCCCAAATCCGGCACTCACGGGACCGACGAAATGCCGAACTTCGGATCTCTTTCGGAAATTCCAATATGGCGCTCAAATATTACTATAATTCAATTTTAGAAAAACCAATAAAATTAGTCAAGTTTCGATCGTAGATTATGATGGGGTGAATTTAAAACTGGTCCATCTTAAGAAATTTTATTAATTAAAATAATCATCTATATAATATAATCAAGAAGAAATAATCCGAAGGAGAAATAATTCAAGAAGTAATCCGAATCCTCCGATGAAGAAGAGATAATCGTTTCTTCTTCGGAGCGAGATCATAGTTCTTGTTTTTTTTCTTTTAGATAACATTTTGTTTTAACAAAAGACGCTCACCTCACAAGAAAAAAAAAGCTAACAAAGAACTACAAAAAAAAGTAACAATTTATGCTAAGGAACTAACGATAACAGCAAAAAACAAGCTAAAAACTAATAACGATAAAAAAAAATAAATAAATAAAAGAAACAACTAACAACAAGAAAAAAAACAAGCTAACTAACAAAAAAAAATTAACAGTTAATAACTAATAAAAAAGCCGCAAAATAAAAATAAATGAATCAAATAAAAAACCGCAAAAGGGATAGAATTCATTTTGTACTCCACGTGGTAGTTTCAATGTCAACTGGGTGTGGCCAATTTATGGTCAAACAGAAGAGGGAAATGTGGGGACAAACCAGTAATGCACAAGCTCAGCTGTCAAGATTGATTGATCAGTTTCTTCCAACTTGCATTTCTTTATTTTGTTCATTGGAAATGAAGGTGTTTTTACTTTTCACTTTATTTGAAACTGCTTTAGAAACAGATGTTTCCTTTGACACAGATTTATTATATATTTTTTTCAAGCTTTTTTATTTTTAAAAGATAAAATAAAGTTACTTACTTCAACAAAATAAAATTCCAAATAAAAAGAGAATATAGCTGATTTTTTTGTCTCATCAATATATATTTCTTAAAAAAAAAAAAAAATAATAATTTAGATCAGATTAAGTGCTGGATTAGGGGTCCAATACTGTATGCCCTTTTCTTTTCCCCAACCCCTTTAAAAATAACTGATTGATTCCTCCTAAGCAGCTGCAGTAGAAATGACAAGCAGAGGAATTTTTCATCAGAATTTTTTTGGGGCGCTCTTAGTTATTTCTTATTCTTGTTATTATTAGTTATTTCATTTTTATTAGTTTCGTTATTATTAGTTTTTCCTTAGTTGGTTAACTGTAATAAATTTTTTAAAATCTTTTTATTTTAAGATCTTTTTTTTAATAAATTTTTCATTTTATTTTTCTTATTACATTGTTTTACGGATTTCTGTAATTAGTCCAGCATTAATTCAGCTGCTGAGCATAGAAATATTTTTTTGCTGTTAATTATTTGCTATGTTTTTTTTTTTGGCGCGGTGCCAACTGGTAAGAACAACTTTATTTTATATCGTTTTTTTATTTTATTTTTTTTGCTGAAGGAGAAAACTTTTTTCACGTCAACTCTTTGTTAACGCAGTTTAGGATATTCTCTCCCCACCCCCCAAATAATTTAGAAATTACGTTATTTGATGTATTAAAAAATATTTTGTTGCACTTAACATTATTTTCAGAATTATTTGTTGTACTTAAGTTTATATTAGTTTAGTACTTAAGTTTAAGGTGTGGTGCCAACAGATAAGAAAAATTTTATTTTATATCGTTTTGTTGCTTTCTTTTTTCTTTTTTTTTTTTCTTTTGCAGAAAAATAAATTTTTCATTATAATTTAGAAATTAAAACCTTACTTTATGAAATGTATAAAAAAATTTTATTTTTTATTATACAGATATTCTAAATGGTAATTTAAAGGTCTCTTGCATAAGGATGCTGATATGCGCGGTGTAGTGCCATTGCGGCGCTTGCGCCGGAGCGGCGCTTACTATAACTTTTTTTTAAAAAATTTCATTTTCATCGATGTGCGGCGCTTGCGACGAAGCGGCGCTTTCGCCGAAAAATACGGTCTATAGCTCATAGATATCAAGACTTATTCTACCCAAAGTATCTTAAAAAAATTTTTTTAACACTGTAGTCTGATCTAAACTAATTTAATCTGCTTTAGATATCTAATTGAAAAATAGTATCACAAACTTTAACATTCATTAGCAAGTTGAGAAGGAAAAACATAATTATGATTCTATTTATTCAATTAGTTTTGTAATAATTAAATAATTTTAATCTTCTTAGTTAGAAAGGTTAACTATTGTGGCTATAATAATATTTTAAAGTAATGTTAAGTATTATAAAAAAAATTTTTTATAATACTAGAAAATTTTTATAATATTTAATAACTAAAATTTTTTATAATACTAGTAGAAAAAAATTTTTTTTTTAAATGATTTTCTTATACCCTACAATTTATAAACAATATTCACATTATATTTCATTTCATTTAATGCGACATTACATTAATAACCAAATCGCTGGTACATTATACATTTATCAGTTAACTGTAAAAAATAATAATAATAACAAAAAAGTATAATTTGCTCTAAATATAAATTTTTTTAATTCCCGAAACAAAGCTTGAATAAATTTTTCATTCTATTAATGAGCAATTCGTAACAGTTTGAGATCGATAATTAGGAAATGTTAATAGTACTTCTGTATTAAAAATAACCAGCATCAATTATTTAATATTATTTTATACTAATATGAATATTTATTTAAAATCTGCAATTAAATTCCTGACATCTTTAATAAATTACTTTTAAGTGGGGTTTCAATAATTTTGAAAGGAAGGCAAAGTAAGTATATGTGTCTTAGCATTTATATTCAAAAATAATTTTCTGCATCAACTATTCATTAAAATAAAAAAATAATAAAAAATGATAAATAAATAAATATATATATATATATATATATATATATATATATATATATATATATATTACATTGGAAATACAAATTATTTGATTATTCAAACTGATAGTTTTAGGAACTGCATTAGTATTTGTAGAATATGTGATGTTCTGAGCACAGACATATCAGAAATCAGAGCAAAAAGCTAAAAAAAATATGAGAATAAAGTTTTTTTTATTTTTATTCGGAATTCAGAAATTTCTGGACTATGAGCTCGGATATTATTTAACTTATTAAATAAACTATTATGCTAATATAAATGGGGGAAAAATTTATACTTTATTTATTATTAAACCATTAGTATAAAAACTTACTTTCACTATCTTTCCTAATCAATTTTCTACCGTTTTATCAAATTATAATGCACCATATAAGATTTAATTATCATTCATATAAAATATATATGATATATTGCCTTAAATATATAAAAAATTTTATTATGTTAATGGATTAAAAAATAATTATGTTCCATAAAATTTAATTACATACTAATATCATAAATTATACACAGCTAAATAATAACATTAATTAAACAATATTGAAATATAGCATTTCTATATTACGGGCAAGCGAGGGAGAGAATCATTCTTTATGGTATCACTAAAATCAAATTTAATGCTGAATGTTTATTTTGCTTGCTTATACTTAAAGTATTCAGTTCTTTCCTTTTTTATTAGATATTTTGTTAACATATTTAAAGAAAAGAGTGGATATTTTTTAGTTGTTTATTGAAAATATTAATTAATTGTTAAAGGAAGAGTTAAATGCTATGAAAGACTTTGAATTGGTTCGGTTAATTTCAATTGGCTTAAAATATTGTTCCACATATTGTTTTAAAAGAACACAAAAACCCCAGTTTAAAAAAAAAAAAAAAAATGGTTTCTTTCCAACCATGTGGTAACCTAAGATAAAATATAAATTTATTTCTTACCATCCTTTTTGCTGATTTTTAAACTTTGAGTTTTATCTTCATTGTTGATCTTCCATTCTGACTCTCTATGAAAGAAAGAAAAAATTATAATTAGAATATGATAGTTGTAAAATCAGTTAAAGCAAAAACAACAAAATCAAAACATTTAAAAAAAACTGTTTCTAAAATCAAATATGAAGATTAATGTAAGTATTGTTATATCGTCATGATTTAAATATAAATGAATGAAGTAAAATAGGAAACATAAAAGAGTGATCGTATTAGTGAGACATTGTTCAAATTAATTACCTGACCCCTCGTTCTAGAAGGATCTCCAGGTTCCTCTACTGGTCAACTAGTGCATTTGAGATGAAGTTAAAGAGGGCACACAGTTCATTAAGAAGTGTTGAGAAACTTTATTTTATTCATCAAAACTTTCGGTTGGTTCAGTTTGATGGAGCTGGCTCCCTTTCCACCATTTCTTACGCATTTCCACTCAAACGAGGCTTCCTTTTTTTATCTCCTTTAAAAGGAATTCTAGCACCGACGATTCATAAGCAGTTGGATCGTAGATTTTATCATGGAAGTCCGCCAACCATTGGCGACATTGCACACGTGCTGCTCATCTCTATTTGCCAGAGATCTACTTAAATATAATTTGGTTTCCCCTTACATTTTATTTGAGAAACTTTAAATATTAAATTACATCTTAAACTTTAGATAGGTGAAACATCTTAAAAACTTATTGGGAGGAAAACTTGAAAAGTACCAAAAATGAGACCGTTGCCTCTCTCTCACGGTAGCTTCCTCGACTCCCGCCAAGAAGGTACGCGGGAAAGCGCAAAAACGATATACGGTTAAAGTTAGGGTAGGGTTAATCGATACAAAAATGAGTCAAACAAGTAAAATGAAGTAAGAGGCTATTGCGGTTAAAAAGAACGAAAACTGAAAAAACTATTAAGGAGTAGAAAAACAACGCACGTGTGATGTAGCAACATCACACTATCCCCCTTAGAAAGAGAGAAAAAACTTACATGGCATGATAAAATAAAAAAACGATAAAAACAGTTACTTAAAATGGGTGAGGACCGCAAGGAGCCAACAACATCCTTTGAACCTGCCAAAACAAAAAATACAAAAGACAGTATTGTTGATAAAACAGAACATAGTAACAAAATATCAAACACAAATGAATGTGTAGTTCTTGGATATACCGTATATTCCGGCGTATAACGCGCACTTTTAATACAAAAAATGATATTGGAATTTACGGGTGCGCGGTATACACCGAATATAAAAAATTATTGATTAAAAAAATTTTAATATATAAAAAAATTTTATTTGAAAGAAATAACATACCTTTACCTATATACTTTATTCATTTTCGTTATTACATAAATAGTTCATTATATTCGTCTTCCGTTATTTCTTCAGGCACGTCATCACAATCTGTTTCGTCTTCGTTTGATAGGAGCCATGTCTACTACTATAAACTACACTGAATTCTTGAAGCTTACAATGTTTACTTTTCAAAGGCAGGACATCAAATGGTGCGATTGGCCGAAGAGGAATTACGTTTTGTCTCCTGATTCGTGGTATGCTTTTGAGACATACACAATAGACAGCATTCCAGATACCCCTCCCCCCTTACTTCTAGAATGTGGGGAACAACATTCTTCCACACACCTGCACTGCTGAATACAACTACATCTCTTTTCTCAGAATCACATTATTACTCTTTCAACTCTACCCTCACATACATGTCAAATTCAGTTCTTTTATTTTTGCAAACGATAGGGAAAAAAACTTTTTATTTACGATCTTGAAAGACAAAATATTGCACATGTACAATCCTAATTTTTGTGAGCGTTATACGAAGAGTATATCTTAAAATTTAAAAAAAGTATTAGAAATTACGGGTGCGCGTTATACGCCGGGGCGCGTTATGCGCCGGAATATACGGTACATAAAACCTGAGTTCCATATCACATGCAAATTATCACATTAAAATATAAAATTACCAAAATTAATTTTCAAAAATTAATTGTCACATCCATATTTACGAATATCTGTTACTTAACCTACCTAAAATAAGCATGTACATCTCAGCTTTTTTTTTTTTTTTTTTTTGTGTGTGTGGTGTTACATAACTGTAGAAAGCTGCATAAAACTACTTGATCATTTCATTCATTCAACCAAAAGCAAAAACACTATCCTAATATGCTTATTCTACCTTTTTTTTTTTTTCTTTTAAGTAACAGAATGCTGTGCGTCAAATAACATATTTACATATATACAAAAGGAAAAAGAAAATGTGCATGCATATCAACACATCATGCTTATCACATTTTATAACATATATCATGTTAGAGAAAATTTAGTTATAATAGTAACATATTGTACACTTGACATTTTGGGTGGTGGACTGTTTACCTACTCGAACCAAACATTTATACATTAAATTTTTTTAAACATTTTGTAAGTATACATAAATACAACTCAAAAGATATTATCATAAGTTCAACATACCAAACTGAATTGAGGTGAAAGAAAAAAACTCAAAAATATGATACTATTCTGATACATTTAGAAAAAGGTACAAATATTTAAAACTTAAATTGAACAATAATTTAAAGGAAAGTACCATTACTTAAAATTTACATTACATAATAATTTAAAGATAAGGTCTAGTGAACATTAACTTAACCATAAAATAAACACTACAAAAGCCCTTCAGCTGGAGAAACCGATCGTATTTTCTCCAACAAAAAACTACTCAATCAGAAGAAAGTATGCCAGCATAGTCTCCTTAGAATGAGGCAGTAAAAATTTGACAGGTAAAGCTAAGTCAAGAGAACCAATTACTTTTGTCTAGATCTTAAAGAATAATGATAAGGAGCAGTGCTTATAGCAGGTTTTTGATCTGATACAACTAAATGAGGAAGTCTTGGTAAACAAGTCCTCAAACGGCTAATATTAACTTTAAAAGCATCTTGCAATGGGGAATTAAATCTTTTAATTGAGACATTGATGTCATTATGAATTTCAGTTATAATAAATGGGCCTAAAAATTTTGGCTTAAAAGTACTTCCAGAATGTAAGTACACAATATCTTTAACATTAAATATCCTATGTTTTGCTTTCTTAAGTTGAATCTCATTTTGCTTTTGTTGTTGTTTTTCTAAATTATCATAAGTTTCTTTATATACAATATTCAAATCATCTAAAAGATTTTTGACATATTGGGTCTTATCTAATTGCTGTGGTTGAATTTTAGGGTCAAAGGTATCAAAAATTAAGCTTAATTCTCGTCCAAAATGCAAAAGATTAGGAGTAAAATTGCTGGATGGATGCACAATACCATTATACAAATTTTGATGAATTAATATCGAATTTTTAAATGACACACCTGCTTCGTTTAAGGTAATTAAAGATGTTTTAATAGACTGATTAATTCTTTCAGTCGCTCCATTACATTTTGGATTTTTGGGAGTAGTATGGGCTAAATGAATACCAAGTGCCTTATTTACACAATGAAAAACTTCACAGTTGAACTGTGTTCCTAAATCTGATAACACCATAGCAGGTCTACCATTGTTGGCAATATAATCAATCAAATGTTGAGAGACACTCTCAGCTGTTAAACTGTTCAATGGATATAATTTTACAAATTTAGAGAAGTGGTCCAAAATAGTGAATACATATCCACAGTTTTTAATGGGGCCAACTATATCAATTGATATGAATTCATTGGGTACCCTAGGAATAGGCAAAGATTTAAAAGGCGGTTGGGGTATACTATAATTTTTGGTACGTAAACATACATCACATGAAAGAACAAAATTTTTAGTGTCTCTATAGATATTTTTCCAGAAATATTTATTAGTTATAAGTTCATATGTCTTTTTCAGACCAAGATGAGTAAAGTGAGAAATTTTTAGTACCTTGGCTTGTAAACATTGAGGCACTACTATACATTGAGATAAATTTTTATCATTACGAACATGCATCAATAACTTAGTATCTGAATCAATAATAAAATCTTTAGTTTTTTTTTGCATTAGTTAATGAAGGTGAGTTAATCATATCAACAATTTCTAAAATATTTGGATCCTTTTGTTGTTCACTATAAAAGGTGGTTAAAGAAATTTCATTATCAGGGTCAGAATTTTGAATAGAATTTACAATTTGATCATCAACATTAGTATCAACAAAAGGTAAAATTAACTCATTTTCTGAGACTGGATTAAGAGCAGGGGTGTAATGGTCAGGGTCTTGACTTCTACTAAAGTAATCGGCTAATTGATTCTTTGGACCAGCTATATATTTTACTTCGTATGTGAATTCTGACAGCTGTAGAAGCCAACGAGTGATAATGTCAGCAGGGGATGTTACCTTTTTATAGTGAATTAATGGTTTGGAATCAGTGAGGATAGTAAACTTTTTATATGCCAAATAGTGTTTAAATGCCATTACTGATCTATAAATAGCATATAGCTCAAGTTTTATGGGGGGATAATTACGTTCTGATTGGGATAAACCTTTACTAAAGTAAGATATGGGTTTAAGTTGACCATCAAACTCTTGCATTAAAACACCTGAAATAGCAGTACCACTGGCATCAGTATTAAGGATGAACTGCTTATCCCATTGGGGAAGATGTACAAAAGGCTCAGAGAAAAAGATATTTTGTAATTGATTAAAGGCATTTTGATGCTCTTCTCTCCACTGAAATTTTGAGTTTTTAAGAGTTAATTGAATTAGCACACTAGTGAGTTGAGCATAATTGGGAATCAGGTGACGGTAAAAACCACAAACACCAAGAAACTTTTTGACATGTTGAGAAGTTTTAGGGGGCTTAAATTGAGTTATTTTTGCTATATTAGTATTGATAGGTTTAATGACATTTTGACTTAAATTAAAACCCAAATAATTGACCTCAGTTTTGACAAAGTTACATTTTTGAGGAGAAAAAGTCATATTATATTTAATAAAATTTTTTAAGACAGCAGTAATTTTATCTAACATCTCTTCAAATGAGTTAGCACCTATTATTACATCATCCTGATAAGAATATATTCCCTCAATACCTATGTTTTTCAATTCATCTATAATTAAATCCATTAAAGCTTGAAAAATACTGGCTGCTGTTTTCAGTCCAAACACCAGGCGTTTGTATGCAAACGTACCAAATGGTGTTGTGAATGTTAATATGTCTTGTAGGTTCTCAGGCAGTGATATTTGATGATAGGCAAGGGGCATGTCGAGAACACTATACATTTGATATTGAGAAATGTCATTAATTAAAACAGGTATCCGAGGTAGGGGATAGGTTGATGCCTCAACAATTGAATTAAGTAGGCGAAGGTCCATAGCAAGTCTAAATTTTACAGGGGCATTTGGATTTTTAGGGTCTGGGCGCTTCTTTACTAAAATTAGAGGACAGCTCCAATCACTTATATTTCTTTTTATTATGCCAGCCTCTTGCAATTCCAAGAATTCCTGTTTAACCTGGCCCTGTATGGCATACGGAATTTGAAAAGGTTGAGTTTTAATAGGATTACTTGATCTGAAGGAAATTTTAGGGATGACATGGTCAGTATGACCTAAGGTTTTAACCGATTTGGAAAAGGCAGCAGAATGGGACATTAAAACATTAAGTAATTTTTGTTTGTTATTAGGATTCAAATGAGAGAGATCAAAATCATTTACATTAAGTTGTTCCTTTCTTGCTGTTAAAATATCAGATGAAGCAGTAATTAAATTTACATAATCAGTTAAGTTTTCCTTTGTAATTTCCTGAATGTTTTGCTCAGAATGTTCCTCAAATTCAGGGTTAAACTGAATTTTCCCTATACAAGTATTTTTGTTTATATGCAAAGTGACATCAGAATTATTTTTAATTACTGTGGTAAAATTAGCACTATCAAACGTGTGCAAAGAAGCAAAAATTTCAATTTCAGGTTTCTTAATTAGGGGTTCAAACAGAAACATATCACCTTGTTTACAATTATCATTCTTAATTATAAGATTAATTTGAGTAGACTCATTGGGTTCCAATATTACTTTCTGTCTAAGAAAACAATTACTTTCAAAATGCATAATATTATTACAATTAACAACATCTTTAGAAATTAAAGGTACATTAAAATTTTGAAATTCAGCAACATTATCTGACGGACAAATTTCTACATTATTTTTACTCAAAAAATCATAACCAATTATTGCTTGAAAAGCATCGTGTTGAAAGTGTGATATATAAAATGGAGATTTGAAATAATTTTTCTCAATTTTAAATGAGATTTCTGAACGAAATAAAAAATTTAAATTGGAATTAATAGTCTTAATCTGCACATTAGAAGACAGAAGTCTAGTTTTAGTATTACATTTTATGATATCATAAGTTGTTTTTGACATTAAGCAAATACTGGAACCACTATCGAGCAAGCATTTTACAACATTGTTACCAAATTTAACATGAATCAATGGAATATTATTATTATTAAAGGCATTATTTGAGTAAGCAATATTTAAATTATGTTCATCATTAGAAACATATGAAAACAGTCCATTTTTATGCATAACAGTATCATTGCCATTGATATGCACTGTTTTGTTTACATTTGAATAAACAGTCTGACTATCAGACTTACTCAACATATTATCACATATATTATCATCATTACATTTGTTATTTGGTAGAGAAATACATTGTTGAGAGGAAACATGTCCACCACCATATTCCCTCACATTTAGTTTAACGATTTTGGTGTTGTTTCACCATTGTTAACATTTCAGGCATATTGATTAAATTGTGGAGGTCCAAAAGGATTTAAATTAGGTTGATAATTATCATGATTCTGAGGTATAAAATTTTGAGTAGGATTGAATTGACTAACATTGGGATTAAGATTAGAAAAACTAGTTTGATTGTGAAAATTTTGCCTCGGCATAAAATTTCTATCTCTGAAATTATTGTGAGAAGAAGAAAGTTGGGGCATAGATTGCATTTGGTCGTTAATAAATTTTCTACACATGTTTTGCTTATGACCAGGTTTCTTACAATAAAAGCAAATTATCCTTTTGCCTTTAAATGTATTATTCATTCTGGCAAAATTTACAGTTTCAGAGCCTCCATGTTTAATTAAATCACGAAATTTTGTACACTCTGCCAGTGAGTGGGAATCATTGCAGTATGAGCAGTTTTGTAGCGAATTTATTTTATTATTAAGAGAGTCTATCTGATTTTGTATATGTACTAGATCTTTGTTAACAGGGACTGAACTTAAAATATTATGGGCCTCGGCTTGTAAAATAGTTTGCTGGGCAGTTGATATACTATGGGCTTTATCAATTAAATCTTTAAAGTTGTCTGTCTTTTCAAGCATTAGCTTTTCTTTTAAATTTAGAGGCAAAGCATTTACGAGTTGTAGGGATTTAATTTGGTTTAGTGCTATTGGATCCGTAACTGAATTATAAGTTTTAGCTACTAGGGTGTTTATTCTATGACCAAAATTTTTGATACTCTCGCCTGGCAATAACTGAATATTATTCAGAGTTAATAAATTAGTAGAGGGACTATCATCATTTGAAAAGAAAGACTTAATTAGGATAACTGCTTCATCAAATTTAACATTTCTGAATTCGGGGGATGTTTGGAAGTAGTGTCTAGCATTTCCTGTTAATTTAGATTTCAAAAACAGAAGAGCAATCTCATCTGACCAGCCATTAAGTTTTTTTAGATCACAGAGCTGTTCCAAAAACCACTCCGGAGACTCGTCTCCATTGTAATTTTGAATCGAAATATTGATCTTTTCAGCCATTTCGTAATTTTTGGCTCGTGTAATAATATTTGCAATTTCAATCATAAAACATTATAACATGATCATCAATTAAATAAAATATAAACAATGCATTTCCATTTCATAAACAAAAAAATCAGCACCATTAATATGTTATGTTGTTATGATTTTAATATAAATGAATGAAGTAAAATAGGAAACATAAAAGAGTGATCGTATTAGTGAGACATTGTTCAAATTAATTACCTGACCCCTCGTTCTAGAAGGATCTCCAGGTTCCTCTACTGGTCAACTAGTGCATTTGAGATGAAGTTAAAGAGGGCACACAGTTCATTAAGAAGTGTTGAGAAACTTTATTTTATTCATCAAAACTTTCGGTTGGTTCAGTTTGATGGAGCTGGCTCCCTTTCCACCATTTCTTACGCATTTCCACTCGAACGAGGCTTCCTTTTTTTATCTCCTTTAAAAGGAATTCTAGCACCGACGATTTATAAGCAGTTGGATCGTAGATTTTATCATGGAAGTCCGCCAACCATTGGCGACATTGCACACGTGCTGCTCCTCTCTATTTGCCAGAGATCTACTTAAATATAATTTGGTTTCCCCTTACATTTTATTTGAGAAACTTTAAATATTAAATTACATCTTAAACTTTAGATAGGTGAAACATCTTAAAAACTTATTGGGAGGAAAACTTGAAAAGTACCAAAAATGAGACCGTTGCCTCTCTCTCACGGTAGCTTCCTCGACTCCCGCCAAGAAGGTACGCGGGAAAGCGCAAAAACGATATACGGTTAAAGTTAGGGTAGGGTTAATCGATACAAAAATGAGTCAAACAAGTAAAATGAAGTAAGAGGCTATTGCGGTTAAAAAGAACGAAAACTGAAAAAACTATTAAGGAGTAGAAAAACAACGCACGTGTGATGTAGCAACATCACAAGTATTTTTATATCAGTTATGGTATATAACAATAAGTTTATTGTTTATCATTTATCTTGTTTATACTCTAAGCACGTGGTGTGTTAGAGGAGCTAAATGTGAATTATTAAATTCAATAAAACTTAGCACAAGCTTGTAGGGAAATACTTTTAGCCTTTCAGCCCAAATTCAATGTGGGCATTAAAGTTTTTAATTTTTTTCATGTATATTTTTAAGTAAAAAATATTTGCTAAAATAACTGCTTTAACACGAATATGCTGGTGAAACTTATGGAAAAATGAAATGTTATGTAATATTATCATTTTAAATAAAATAACGAAAAATATTTCGTTATTCATTTATAACCTTATGTAGTTATTTTAACTGTAAAAATAATTTCTTTTAAAATTTTGTTTTCTAACTAGTTAAAAAAATAGAATGATAAAAAAATTTTATAACAGGCATGTAATGAAAACAGAGAAAACAAATACTAAAATATCATAATGATGTAAAATTGTCAGCACATCTTTTCACCTAATTTATACATTCATAAAGTGCCTTTTCCACTTAATACAAAACCTTATTAAGAAATTACTAAATAAGAATATTGCAAAAATATCAATATAAAAGCTTATATGAGTAATAAAAACACTTGTTATTAATAAAGACTGTGTTAGAGAAATACATAAAGTGAACTTAATTTTGATAAGCACAATTATTATTTCAAAAAATCAAAATTCTTTTGCAATTCAAAAACATGTGATTTAATTTTAAAAAATATTAATATTTAAAAAAAATATGTTTCCTTAAAATTATAAGCCATTAATTATTTATTATTTTAAATTACACAAATTATTAAAAATGTATTCTGTACAAATGCAATATAAAGGAATAAGATTTTTTAATTTTATAATGAATTTATTAAATATATTTCCCAAAATATGGGATATAAAATGTCACTGAGACAAAATAATGCTTCACTTACCTTATTTTCTGTTGATGGCTGTTGATTGTTGGATTAGCATTTCTTGGATCTTTCGTCCTGTCTTTCCATAAAAGAAAAGGAATTAATTAAAATATGATTGTCATAAAAACAGTTAAAAATCAACAAAATCTGTTTCTAACTAATTATATTTTATAATTTTTATTAAAAACAATTTTTCGATTTAAATGATATTAATTTTGATTTAAATGAAAGAGAAGGATAATATATTAAAATTACGGCAAATATTTTTATTTTTGGTAACTGACAATAAATTGAATGTTTACCACCTGTCTTTTTTATGCTCAATGCATATTGTATTTTAGCATAAACTACTGATCTTGCTCAAAAATAATTATCATTGGAAAAGACTATAAAATTTAGTTCGGAATTGTAGAAGAACATTTAGAGGACAGGTCTGAATCTAAAGTAAATAATTAGACTAGAAATTTTAACTTATTATGCATCGTTTTTGGAAGTTGGATAAAATATATGAATTATTAAATGTTTAATAATATTTTTAATAAAATTACAAAATAATAATAATAATAAGTTAAATATTTTTCTAACATAATGAAGTAGTTTTTAAAGTGAAAAATTTAATCCTAAAATTTTTTTGATTCTAATTTAGAAAAAGAATAAGCATGTATGGGACCATGGGTGGTGCGGAAGACATGGGAGCCAATTAGAATTAAAATAAATAGATAAATTAGAATTAAAATAAATAGATAAATTCTAAATAAAGCTTTTGTTAGTCAGGGCTCCCTCTCAATTTTAGAAATAAAATTTCCTGAATTTTTGAGGAAAGTTTCCAACAATTTCTGGATTATATATTTCTCCTACTAAGTTATCATCATAAATTAAATTTTAATTAAACAATTAATTAAAGTTACTTTTTTGTAGAAAATAAGTTAAGTATATACTTTCTGAAATACAAAATTGTCCAAGGTGAAGGCTGATCAGGTATATTTTAGAATTAAAAACCATATAAAAACTCAAAATAATAAATTAAGTAAAAGATAAATTAGATGAGATAAATTATAGATTTGAACTGGAAAAAAAGATTTAGTAATCGTCATTATAGATTTTATTTTTCATTGAGGGCCAACAATATTTAATACAAAAAGCTTTATTTCATGAAAAAAAAAATTATTATACTGAAAATACTTATAAATAAATTTTAAAAATAATAATATTCTAATTATTCCATGAAATAATATTGTAATTTCAATTCAAAAAAATTTAACCTAATTTTAAATTTAATTAGTTTTATAACAAATTTAATTTTACAACATAAAAATAATTTTATAACAAATTAATTCATTTTAAAACAAATTTAATCGTAAAATTAAACTTGATATAAAGATTTTAAACGTTCTTATACCTTTACAGCAATTCATTAAATGCAAAAGAAGGATAAAAACAACAAAATAAAAATTAGAAATACTGTCCTTCTATTTAATATGTCCTTTTGTTATTTATTGATTTAAAACAAAAAATATATTATATTGAGTATCAAAACAAATAAATTGCTTATAAATATATATTGTTGTTGTTTTTTTAAAAATCACATTTTTATTAATTTTTAAAAAAAAATAATATTGAATGATTTGTTTGCCAAACAATCAAAATCTTTTTACCCTTATTAAGAAAACGCATTACTTGAAGACATTATTCTGAAAATGCTCAAAAAAAGCTTAAAAGTGGAAGTGTTTAGTGAAACAATTTTTAGCATGTTTACCAACGTTATTTTTTTTAATTTAAAAAAGTCAAATCAGAAAAATATCAATATTAAAGTATAATTAAAATATAAATTAACTAAGTAGAGATGAGAAAATTTAAACTCTACTATTTATTTATTTATTTTATGGTGGTTCAAAAAATATTTCAAATTACTTCTTTTATCTAATCAAAAGTATTATTTGAAACAATAAGTGACACCCGCGGTTTAGATAATTCTAATAATGTTTTTTTTACAGTCCTTCAAAGAAAAAAAATGGCTACCGAAATGAAGTAAATTATTAAATTAATCAATGCTTCTGAAAAATGAAAGAGGCATTTGTTATTAATGACTAAGAAATTATAAATTCTTCTTTTTCTAGATAGAGTTAATTGAACTTTTATTTATTAAAAAAATCGTCTAATTCATTTTAAAACTAAACTAGCAGCTTACAGGAGAGCATGAAATAGCCAACTAAAATATTATAGTTTTAAAACATAATTTCTAAAAACTTAGCAAATAAAATCAAAACGAATTAAACTAATTATAAAAAGCTATTTAATTAATAAGTAAAATAAATTTCTAAAAATACATGAGCTGAAGAGAAAAAACTTGTTACTTACTTGTTCGTTTGAAGTTGAACCATTTCTATTTTTCCAAGAAAGATAGGAGACCCCTTCAGAGACTAGGGGCTATGTTTATCGCCCTTTTTTTACACCTTTTTCGCCAGATGAATCTTTTGGCTTGTACTATGCATATACAAGTAATCACCGACCACCTACTGAGCAGCTTTTCCGTACTTGAAAGGAATGTTTCTTAGAATTGGGGGTAGGGGACAAAATGTGCTCCTTTCCTCTTTTCCCCTCATTCTCCCTTTTACTAACTAGGCGACGAAAAAGTTTTGCTTAAATTACCTCATTCTATGATAATAACATTTTTTCAAAACAAAACCATAACTCTGTTAATAAAACCAAGTATTTAAACCATTTATTTGATAATTTTTTTGTTAAAATGATAGCAGTTTACTGGATACTCTAGCTTTCAAAATTATAGCTCTTATAACCTCAAATTTAGTAAAAAATATAAAACTGAATAGTAAATTTTTCTGAACAAATGGATTTTATACAGTGCTCTAAACTATCATGGTAAAATTACGAAAATTTACCACGTTTATCGCATTTCAACTCATATTATAAAATCTAAATTTTTTGTTATTTTTTCCGAAAACATTACTAAACCACTACGTTAAAAAATACTGAGCTTTTTGGTGTTCCAAGCCAGAAATAAAGTAAGTTTTAGAATATTTTGGTAGTTTTGATTAAATTTTCTTTACTAGCAAACATATCAACCAATCGTAGTCTTTTTTATTAACAATTAATAACTTTCAAGTTAACTATCGAAATCGAAATTTTCTCTACAACTCATCATAATTTCAAATAATAAATCACGTCGTTTTTGCACAGTAAAACAAAATGAATATAACGTGAAAAGAAAAAGAAGGGGAAAAAAAAGGTGCGTAAAAGGCAAAATGAATATAACGTGAAAAGAAAAAGAAGGGGAAAAAAAAGGTGCGTAAAAGGCAATAATAAAATTACAATTAATTTTCGAACATATTTGAATACCGGTATTAAGTTCATGAACAAAATTAGCCTTTACAGAGCGTAAAATTTCAAATTAGTATTTGCATTTCTGTGTTCTGCAGAGCAGCCAGTACAGTATTTTTTTACACCAGATTTTACAGATAACAATTTCCAAACTAATAATAGAATAGTCATTTTTCTATTTCATCGTCCTCCCAGACCATTTTTCTGTAATCCTTCGTAATTTTATTTTATAACTGTCATTGAACAGCCGACCCAAATTTGAGCTTACGACTATCAATGCTCAAATTTGCATCCTTGTAATTTTGAATCTAATCCAAAAAATAAGAGAACTCCTGTACAAAAGTATAGGGAGCGAATTGACTTCGTGGAGAACTTTTTCACGGTGAGGAAAACCACGAAAACCTCCCACGGTTAGCAGGACGAATATGGGACTCTAATAATCCACGATGCGTCTATCACTTGGAATATTTTATTTCAGCCGGGTACGAAATTCGTATCAGCCAGTAATTCTTAGGATTCAAATCCTCAAAACTCATTAGTAGGCTAGCGTTCTTTCCCCTGAGCCACCACCGCCTACCCTTCATAATTTGAAGTTTCTAAATCTTATACATTTTGTACAGCAAAGCAAAATGTAAAGTTAAAATAAGCATCGAAAAATAGTGGAGGGGACTTCGCTGCTTAGGGCTTTTTTATTTAGAGGGAAACGTATTATAGTAAATATTTCTTTCAGGATTCGGCTCAATAATTTTAGTAGTTTCCTCCCGCTGTTTATGAATTTTTTTTTTCAGAATATTTTTCTAATTAAAAAGATGAAATCCAGTTTAGAAGTATCTGAGTTAACACCTCAAAGTAAATATACTAAAAAATAGACATTTAAATGCATAAATTATAAAAGATCCAACATTTTACGCATTTATGTCTAGATGGAATATTTAAATTAAACTAATTTTTGAAGTTGCGAAATAAGAAGACTTAACAATTTTATTACCATTAATTTTCTTCCTTTTTTTAATAATTTATTTACAGTGTAACTTCTGTCTGAAAAAAAAATTATTAAACATTTCTTTACTTAGTAAAAAAAAATTTAACAAAAAATTTTGAAATAATCCTAGTTATTACTATAATGAGAAAAAAATACTATGATGCTTCTTCAGAGTTTTATAATAGTTAAACATCTGTTTACGTATTTGTTTAAGAAATATAATGTGCTTACGTTGTAAAAAATCAAGATCAAGGTTCAAGAAATATCGCAGTGATGCATGAACAAGAAGCTTATTACAAATTTATTAGATAAATTACTCAAATTTCTGAGGGTTTAAAGAATCTAATTTCTTGTTTTTTAATGTTCTTTTTTTTACCTGCACACAAATATATCTGTTTATATTTGAAGCATTTGAAGAAACTTTATTAATTTGAGTCATTGCGTACTAAACGTACAATTATCTCAATAGTTGTGAAAGACTCAAATAGTCGTTCGCTATGATTTAAATAATTTACAAACTTTCTACAAAGAGCTGAAAGATAAAGAAAAGATTGGAAAATGATGTTGTGTGGCCTCGATCGTTATGTCCTTTCATTAACTGCAAAAAATAATAAGCTAGAGTGGTACTAATTTGAACAGTACATACTTATAAATGGTTTACATAAAGCATAAAAGTGAAGCTCTTTCCATTTTGAAGTCCTCCTCATCAAGTAAAGTTGTCTTACTAATCAAAAATTAGATATTAATAGTAAATCTTAAATTATTTTTTTGAAATTTAGAGTTTATTAATGTACTTATTTTTTTATTTACTTTTGTAGTTTTCCATATCCGGTAGAAGCACTTCTGTTTGATATTTTTTAAATTGCATTTTGAGCTGTAAAAGATTTTTACTCTGTATTACTTACGTTAAAACTGTTTTATGAGTAAACTACAAAATATGAGAATTTTGTGTTGGTAGAGTTTTTATTTTTTCATTTATTTACTTTTTTGAAGGAAAATAAGTAGTTTAATGGAAAACTAATCACAAACGATTTAAAAAAAAGTAATTTCATTAAAATGTTAACTAATAATAATGATCAGCATCATTAGCAAAGAAGTAAAAAATGAAATGGATGTTTAGGGGAGCTTCATTCAAAGTGAAGTACTATAAGAAAATGAAACAAAGTGCCGAAAAAGCCCAAGGCTTCTCAAGAACTGCCACCAACAGGGAGAGATGAAAAACGCATAACCGGACATCATTAATTTTCCTTTTTACCCTACAGAAAGGGGATCTACAGCTGCTCCCCATCAACAGCTCATCCCTATTAAAAAAAAAAAAAAAAAAAAAAAAAAGAACTGCAACTTCTTATTCTAAAACAAACGTATGTACTTCTTCCAGTAATCAATATTTAAATATCATGAAGGACACACTAATATACATACAAAATTTTATTCCTAAAATTACATTGCGTAAAATTTATCCTTATGATTCTCATTTTGACATTACATTATAATCATACATACTGATTAATACATATTGATACATAAAAAACTTAAAATTTTCAGATGTGCAGAAAAAGAGTTCTAGTTCTTACCACTACAAATTACTAATTCTAGAGCATTCATTCCTAAAAATATTTAAATTATTATAATATTATCGTGCACCGTTTTAACGAGGAGACAGTGGGTAAAATTTGTATCTGTTTTTGTATAAATAATTCGAAATAATATTTTCATTCAAGTTTTTTGAACAATCTATGATTTACCAGACTTTTCAATGAAAACACCAATAAAAATGCATCATTAAAGCTTGCAAACATTCTCATCAATAACAATGTTCTTTGTTTTACAGCAATTGTTTAAGAGTTAACTTAAATATGTTTCCTAGGAAGTCACTAAATTCTTTTCCTTCTTCAGTATTCATATTTATATAAGAAATGATGCCAAGACAAAGGACAGTAATCATGTATAAATTAACCATACAGGAATATAAAAACACTTTAAGGTAATTTCATGTAAAAATACTAAAACCACTCCCTGATGAAAAGAAAAAGAAAAAAAATTCAGCTAGGGAAACAATCAACTCCAAGTATAAGAAGATCAAAAATTATTTATAGCCTGTTTTGATCTTTTTGTGCTGCTTTTTTATTAATGCTTATGTTAGCCCGATTTTTTTATTATATTATTTATTTATTTATTACTCTTGCAGATTTTTTCTTGAGACTATAGTGTTGAAGTTGATCTAATTGATTAAGTTGCTCCAGTCGAAAAGAGTGCAAACCTGGAACAACACCATTTTCGTAAAGAATAACATTTCCTCTGACCAATCCTAAAAATTTCCTTTCATATAAACTTGGAAAAAGGGAAAAAAAAAAAAAAAAAAAGGCTGCTTCATATGAATTAGGAAAAAGAAAAAAAAAAAAAAAAGGCTGCAGTGCTTACCGAACTTGATACTTGCTTTTTCTCAATATCAAATAAATTTTTATTAATTTTTTTTCTATATCAGAAAATTGAAAGGGACACCGCTTGTTTTAGGAGTTTAACTTAACGTTTGCTATTCATTTTGCATTTCTGCTCACTTAGAACTTTAAATTACTAAGGTGTGTAGAAAACTAACAGGGAAAACTAAGAACGGTTTATGTCCACTGCAGCAGGTTCTGAGAAGAAAAAAAAAAAATGTGCACGGACAGAAACTGCATCTTTATTGTGTAATAACTCTCTGGGAGAACCAATTTTTTTCCTTGTTTTTTATTGTTAAACTAAGTAATCTTCAAAATACAACTAATGGCAATACAATAGTAATTTTATAAAAGAAAGGGGGACATAAACAGTTCTCCTCTTTTGATCTACAATCATGAATGACAAGCAACTACTGGGGCTGATGAGCGAAGCGAACAGGCAACGGAGCCTCCCAGTAGAAAAACAAAAGGATACTTAAAAATAATCTATGACGAAAAACTAATATTTGTGAGTTTATGATGCACATTTAGAATCATTCTAAAAGTCGACTGTGGAGGCTGATGAACTGTAGGCAAATCATTTGCTGCGTGTTTTTAAAAAAATTATTAGCATTATTTATTATTATCCGAATTCTACTTAACAAATTTTAAAAGAGTTCCACTAATTAAAAGGGAGGTATGAAAATGATTTTCTTTTGTAGCATGAAAATTGCCATTTATAGGCAGCAAGAAATACCGCTTTATTTTTCATCTGTTCATAATTTAATAACCTCCCCTAATAAGTCCTAATTACAAAATAATTTTATTTCATCTAAACAATTATGCCTTTTCTGAAATATTGAGATTCAGTATCTTCAACTATAAATTGGAAATTATACTAATATTTCAACTGGAAAAAGGTCAAAATTTCGTTACTCTTAACGTTCGTTTTATATTTCAAACAGGGTTCGCCTACTAACTCCTGAGATTTAAAACATTTTACACAGACTTATAGTTGTTAACTCCCCCCAAAAACTAGTTGCAAGAAATCTTTTAATGCATGCATAGGAAACATTTTTTCCAAATCAGCTTTGAAAATGATTAAATGTGTGTTTATTATTTTGTGTTGCCACTGCAAGTTATGTTTCTTTCATTATTCAATAGTTACTGGGAAAGGAGTAATTTTTCAATTCCATATTCAAATTATCAATTTCATATTCAAATCATAAGACATACTTCTATATGTCTTATGATTTGAATATGAAATTGATTTAGTAGCAGAAAATTTTTTTAACTTTTTTTAAACTATGCTATGACTCTTGTATTAATTTTCGCTTTAATTCGAGTGCTATGCAAGTCTTGAATTAAATTCTATGATAAATTTAACTATAAAGCAAAATTGAAAGGGAGAAATTTTTAATGTTTATTTTTGTCTAATTTGCTATTTGAATTGAATTTAAAATAAAACTTCTTAAAATGAAATAATTCTAGTTTAAAAAACTATTAATACGCTCTTTAATTGGTTAATGTAAAATGAAGTTGCTTATTTTTGTATTAAAGATTTTCCGAATGACACATTTTATGCTATAATACGATCGCAACACATGAGTTATAAATTTCTTCTCAGCTTGATATGGACAGCGAAAACTTAAGGTTTGAAGGTCAAGCCCGGAGGGGGGCGGGTTCCCTACCACGACCTCCTCTCATTATCAGTTTACAGACACCAAGTAAATGTTTTTTGGCGAGATTCTAGAGAATCAAAAGCAAAGCAACCCTACAAAACCCCACACCCTCTTTAGAGAAGCATGTGGTTTGGATTTTTTCCACTTGAAACTTGTGTTTTATTGCAAAAAATATATAATTTAAGAAATTTTCAACAGCAAGATAAAAAGTATCGGATCTTTCGTCAATAATTTTGTGCTTTTATCATTCGTTCATGCATTTTAAAATATTATATATCAAGCCGTAGACAGGATTTTCTTTCGGAAGGGATTTAAATTTGTAATATATAATATCGCATTTCTTAACAATTACAAATTCCTAATTAACTTATCTTGCATTTATCTTCAATTTATAACGTTATACTCACAAATATATATTTTTTCCTTATGCATTCCTCATTACATGCAAAATATTTGCTTTGCATCTTCTGTCAAACCTTTTTTATTAATCAATAAAAGAAAAATATTGTAAGAGAACGTTCTCACATAAGTATGTAAGATTATTTTTTTGTAATGATTGAAATGTTTATTCAAAACTCTTAGGGAAAAATTTACTATTTCAAGAATAAGGAAAATTTCTTATTTTACAAGGGAAATTATTTTTTGTCAATTATTTTCTTTTCGGGAGGTGTTTAAGCCCCCCTCCATATTCTATTCCTTGCTTACAGCCCGGTAATAAATGATAGGATATTGAGTTTTAAAATATTTTAGTTAAGCTTTTCATATAAGGGAATTTTTCTTAAATTAGTGATAAGTCAAGAAAACGTTGGTGAAAATTTTACTGTAAAATAGAAAAAGAAAAAAGAGAAAAGTAGGCAAAGAAAATCATCGGAACATCATGAGGGAAACAGTACTTTCATATAACACATAACAGTTTTATATAACAGTATTTTCAATACAACTTAGGGTTACTAAAAAAAATATTATTATCCTTGGTACAATTATTATATATTTCCTCAGGAATTTTTAAGAACCTCACCATAAATTAAGTCATTGATTTTAAAACTATTTTCTTTTTTTTATTTTAGTCATAGATTTCTTTTTGAGTTATTAAGTTCTTTTTTTAAAGAAATTCTTTTTAAAGAGAATGGTATAATAAGAAACAGAATATAATAAAAAAGAAAATAGATTTACTCAAATTACTCTATTTATCCCAACATAATGGAAAAATTTACCTAACTCGCAGCTCTTTTTTTGATGCTTTCATATGTTACACTCAATCTCTTACCACATAAATATCAAGTACCATCAGAAAAACAACATTCATTTAAAAAGTAATTTTCGTTTGAACTAGAAAGGGTTACTAATAAAAAGGCTTTTTTCATAAAAGTTTAAAGCATTAAAAATTAACTTTCCTTATTAATTTTTTTTGAAATAAAAAAAGAGGTTTTAATTAATTAAAATAAAACTTTATCTATTCTATAACATTTTAATTTGTTAATGCAAGATTTGTCGTAGTGAATAGCATGGATGAGCTGTCCCCATAAATCATAACGTTCCTTACATAACACTATAGTTTCAATTTAAAAAAGAACAAAATTTTGATTTTAGAGCTCAATTAGTATTTTCCCCCTTCATGGGAAAAAAATTAAAAAAAACATTTCACTCGCAAAGAATAAGAATACTTAAAAAAAATGATGGCAAGAATTTTTTTTTTTTTTTTGCGAATTTTTTTTTATAAAACTAACATTAAATTTTGAGAAATAACATATTAAATATAAAATAGGTTTTATTTAGAGTATTATTGACAGTATTAAGTCATCTATGACTGAAAAAAGACATGAAAAGAGCTTTAGTTAGCCGAAATTAATTTTATTAACCATGCTATTTTATGGAAAGGGATTTCCATTTTCTTTTATATTGTTGTTATGTCATAATATTTTAAAAGAAAATATCTTTGATACTGTTGTTCTTATCTTGATTTTTAGCGATATGAAACTGACTGTTCAATTAATCTTTTCGAATTCTGCAGAAAATAAAGTCCTCTTTCTCCCTTTGGTGATTAGCTAGTTTTTGTTGCTGTTCATTTCTAGCTCGTAATGATGTGAAAGCTAGAAAAATAATTTCCCTGCCATCTATCGGAAGGTTTTGAAAACACGTCAAAAATAATAAACAGCACCCTCTTTATATGGTATTTAAAAAAAAAAATATTTTTCATTATTTCAAATATAAATATAATGCTATATGAAGAAATATTTTTGCGTAAATAAAAAAAGAAATATGTTGAGCATTTTGAAAGTATAATTTTGCTTAATATAATAAAATAATAAACAGCGCCCTCTTTATATGACATTTAAAAGATTTTATTTACGTTTTTTTTAAAAATTATTTTAAATATAAATATGATTCTACATGAAAAAATATTTTTGCTATGTAAATGAAAAATAAATATATTGAGCATTTTTAAAGTATAATTTTGATTTTCATTTATATTCTGTACTAAAATTTAAAATAAAATCATTTTATCAGTAATCATTTTATCAGTAAATCATTTTATTGTAAATTGTCCAATATTTTGAAATTCAATTAATAAAAATTCCAAATTTTTTTTTATTATTTAAAAACGAATTTTTAAAAACAGAATTTCTTTAGCAATTACTATTTTGAAATATAGCCCCAAAAGTTTTAGAAAAAAATATGATTGAGTTTATTATACTAGAGTTTTGTTCTAACCATTCAAAAAATTTAAACATATTTTATTTATGCAAAATTCATAAAACCCTTTTTGATTCCTGATTTTAAAAATTAAGTAATTAAACTGAGATTTTAAGTTAAAATAAACATTAAATATTGAACATTTAAATAGATGAAAACAATTGATATAAATTAAAAATGTCCTATTTTAACATTTATTATAACATAATACTTAAATTGTAATTAAAGTTTGCAAATTATTAAAATAAAAAAGTATATTTCATAAAAAATCGTTACTTTGAACTAAAAAAATTTATGATTGAAAGCAGGATTTTAGCAATTTACAGTACTTTTTCCTTCTATCTATAAATATATTCATTATTTCTGAATATTTTCATCATTTCTGAATTGCGTATTAATTTTAATTTTAAAGAAAGCTTAAAAAAGGTAATTTATATATATATATATATATATATATATATATATATATATATATATATATATATATATATGTTATAGTAGCTCATTTCAGGCTTCTTCCTAAAATGCAGTAATACAAACAAGAAGTACATGTTTTTACCATTTATTATTAAAATAATAAATTTTTAGGAATCATGTAACATTAAAAATAAATATATCTTTTATCTAATAAAAGAAAAGTCTTTATTTTAAACACATGTTTAATACAACAAATTAAACATTTTGTAATAAGGAATTAAAATAAAAATAAAAACATTTTTCAATAAATTTAAGAATTGTTCTAGTTATAAGTTAAAATAATTTTATTTTTAAGGGAAATATTAAATTTTATCAAAAATATTTACTTTAAAACAAAGAATATAAACGAAATTAAATATTATACTTCGTAAAATAATTTTTAGAAAAAGAAATTAAATATTTATTTAAAAATTTTAAAATATTTATTTCAAATCGAATTAATTTTTAAAAATATTTAATAAGCAATTCCAGAATTCATATTTAGGTTATAGCAAATTAATAAAATCCTAACTTTTTAATGTTTTATGTAAAAGTTCTGCAAATTTTAAAGAATAATGAAAGTGCATTTTTTAAATCGTAATATGCTAAATATTATATGGATTTTATTCTTCTCCTATATTTTTTCAAATTTCCGAGTTAATAAAAACTTTTTATACCAACTCTACACTTTCTCATTATTAATTAATCTATTCATTGTTACCTTAAAATTAACAATGGCATACAATGAAGGTCTTGTAACCAATTAATAGCAGAAGGCCAAATGACAATTTTAGTTTTCGGGCCTGTATAGGTGACGAATTATATCACCGCCTCTTTATGCTAAAGGATAGGAGAAAAAGAAAATCGATGAAATATGCTTAATATTTTATTCTTCGCTTATTTTTTTATTTTCTTTATTCATCTTTTCGAGTTAATGACCAAATTTTCTACCAACTCTACACTTATTCATTATTTATAAAATAATTCATTGTAACTTTACAATTAATTTATGGTATACATATGAAGGTCCTGTAACCAATTAAGTGCAAACGGCCAAACCGCACCTTTATTTTCCGGGCCTATATAAGTGACGTGTTATACCGCCGCTTCCGATAATGCCTCAAAACCAACGGTAACGGACCCCATTGTGTTTGCCTTTTGCCGCTAACGTTCCGAAAATGCCAACTTACGGCCTTACGTTTGCCGTGAGGTGTGTGCTTACTGGGCAGCGTCAGATATAAAAACAATTGAGGATATTTTGAAATTTACAATTTGTTCACTTCAAACACGAATTTGTAATAAAATAAAAAAAATCACGAATTACCCTTATGGCTGAACAATAACAGTGAAATTGCGTAACTAAAATCTCTTACATGAAATTCTTAAATAAAGTGCAACAACTTGGCATCCTTGTCTTCTGAGTTAGGTTTAATGTAAAAGGATAATAAAAGGCAAAAAATTAACTGCAGAGATTTTTTTTTCCAAATCTATTTCAATGTAACACAATGATTGAAAACACCATTTTCTAAAAATAGGTAAATTTTTAAATTTGAAAAAAATTATTGCATTGTTTGTGTTTGCGAATTGTAATTTATTATAAAAAATATTATGAAAGAGAAGAAAATAATGTTTTTTTGAAAAACTAACGATTAATTTTGTTCATTAAAATATAAGTTTACAATTGTGAAAAAAAAGAGATTAACAAGAAAGAGAAAAATTGAAAAAATATTTCTTAAAAAAAATGCTATTTTAAAGTTTATTTCATGGATCTACCTATTTATTAAAGCTTATTTATTACACGTTATTTTGGTACTTATTGCACCTTTAAAACTAAATGATTTTAGGGGTATAAAGCTACGCATTTCATCAGTAGCAAATATGAAATAATTGAAAATAATAAAATAATCATGAATATAATATGTTTATTAATAATAAAATAAATATGAATAGAAAGTTATAAAATTTTGACTAATTAAGTAACCCTTATTAGCCATTAGTTTGTTAAATCTAAATGTGCGCCCCCCATGTAATATATTTATGTAATGTAATATATTTATAATTTCTAAAGTTTCATAATCTAATGATAAAATTTCTGAATGAATCAATTACACTTATTTGAAAAAACATTCAAAGTATGTTTTTCAGAAAAGGTTACAAATAAAGGTGTATTTGATTTGTAATCTGTGTTATTTTTTTATTTTAAGAATGTTTCTTTTTTTCGCAAACTGTTAGTAAATATAGTTATAAGTGAATCGGTTCTCTAATAATAAATACAATAATGCAAACAAGTTTAAAACGAATACTACATATTAAATTCTTGAAGAAAGATCAAAGATTAAAATAAGTAGATATTTATTTTAGACTATGTAATTGTCAAAATGAAAGAAGAATAGAATACATTCTCCTTCTGAAAAAACACTGTGAACTCTGGGAAAGAGGTCATGACCCCAAGCGAAGGGAGAATGATTAAAGGATAAACAAAAGCCATTGGTCACTTTCTTATAACTATCGATACAAAACGTCACTTCCTAGGGGGAGGGTCCGAACCTTTGTTCGAGGGCTGGGATTCCCTTCACCGCTCTCTTCGGGGGTTGCGAGGTTTGGATTTTGTTTTACTATTATAGAACGGTGGTATAGAATAGACTCAGGGGAATAGTGACGTCACCGTCCGCGTTCGAAGGCTGCGAGATTTGGGGTCCAAGTATGAGAGAAATTTGCCTTCGTGGAGGACTTTTCAATTAAACTAACTCGCATTTGCGTTACGTGGAGAGGAAGACCACGAGAACCTCCCGACGGCAAGGGGACTCTAACCCATGATCCGTCTACCACTGTGGATATTTCACGTCAACACTGTGGTAGGGGCAAGCCAGATGCGGATTTGTTTCGACCATCCATCGCTGGGAATTCGAACCCTGTTCACTTCATTGGAGGGCGAACTCTCTATCCCCTGATTTTATTTTATTTTATAACCGTCGAACAGCCGACCCAATTTTGGGTTTACGACTGCTAATGGTCAACTCCGTAGCCTTGTAATTTTGAACCAATCGAGACAAGGGAACTTCTGCATCAGTACCCCCAGAGGTTTGATTTGTTATGGGAACTTGGAGGACTTTGTGACTCGATAGATTTAGCGTGCATCATTCACTATTTACTGCACGGAGAGTCTTCAGGTGGCGGGGATTGAACCCATAATCTCTTTGGCTCAACCAACCAGGCTATCCCGGCCTAAGCAATAATTATTGAAACTTACTTACCTAGCGAAAATTAATTTAAATTTCACGTCAATCGATTTGTGTGTCGTTCGTTTAAACTTGCTGGAACTCGATTACAGTCATGGCAATATGGCGAAATCGCTTCAGGAATTGAATCATTTGTAATTTGAACTCTTTGCTTTCTCGAATTTTTCTGTGAAACTTTTATTTATTATTTTTAATAGTGTAATTGTGCGTTTCGATTACTTCTGAATCGAGTCAGTGTGTTTGAAATAATCCAAAATAAGAATAGAGGACTGTAATGATAAACTTAATATTTAATTTGTATGAAGAAATTACATGGACCAGCAAGGGTCGATCAATCAATGGTTTTACATGGAACGTAGGTACGTCATGCACTTACAATAGCTATGTTTTTTCACTACTACAGCAGTTCTTGATCACATGATCAAGAACCGCTGCGCATGCGCGCGACAATCCCAACATGCCGCCCCACGTTGCAATGTATTTAGTACATTCAATATTTTTAGAAAATTGCATGAAATTTCAATATTAACAATCTTTTAAATGAAATAATTAACAATTGACACTTACATATTTGGTTATATTTTCAAATTCAATAATTAATAAACAATTCAAAGAAATTTATAAGTTTTAAACAGACACAAATGAACATTTCAATTCAACTCAAAATTATCTACTATAGGCAAAATGCAAATTTTTGAAATTGGCCTTCGAAAATTTCCTTTTGCTGTGCGAATATCTGCTACTCTCACGTTGCCATCTGAACCTGAAATTACTCTAATGATTCGACCAAAAGGCCACTGATAAGTTGGAAGTTGGATGTCCTTAACAAGAACTAGCATGCCAGGGCATAAATTTTGCTTTTTGAGTAGCCACTTTGAACGTTGTTGTAGATGGCTCAAATAACTGTTTTGCCAATGTCTCCAAATAGTTTGAACTAATTTTTGAACCCTTTGCCATCTATTAAGAAGATTGTCTCTTCTGTCAACGAAGTTAGGTTCTGGTATCGAATTTATAGGTTTTCCTATAAGGAAATGGCCCGGTGTTAAAACTTGAAATTCGTCAGTATCAGTGGATAGGGGAGTGAGAGCTCGCGAATTGAGGATGCCCTCTATTTGAGTGATTACTGTTAAAAACTCTTCAAGCGTTAGTCTTGCGGAGCCTACCACTCTCTTAAAATGGTATTTAAATTATTTCACGCCCGCCTCCCAAAGACTGCCAAAGTTGGGAGCCCTAGGAGGCAAAAATTTCCATCTGACGCCTTCGGAGGAAAGCATATTCGAAACGTCTTCACTACCTAAAATGCGAGCTATTTCGGTCAAAAATGCGAGCTATTTCGGACAAAACAGATCTTTTCGTATAGGATGGGTTTGGATTCACTGAAACTTTGTAGGCAAAGGATTCGCTAGAAGTGAACCACTGCATTCCAAGAGTCTTTACACTTCTTTCTTCTGGTGTATCATCAAATGGATACATTTCCGTATCCCCTAGTTGCAGATCAGGATGATTTGAACACCACTTGTGGAGCTCCATTCCACCGCAAGATAGCATTAGTGTCAATTCTCGTTGAATATCTTTAGCTTCTTGTAGATTCGATGATCCCGTAAGACAATCGTCCATATAAAAATCTTGTATTACAGAAGCTGCAAGAGGAAATTTGCTTTTTTCATCGATCCCAATTTGTTGGAGAGTTTTTTTAGCAAGATAAGGAGCGCAAGCAGTCCCGTACATAATCGTTTTTAATTCATAAACACGAACTGGTTCATCTTTTCCTTTCTTCCAAAGAATTTTCTGCAAGTGATTCTGTGATGGGTTAATTTCTATCTGGCGGAACATTTTCTTTATGTCCACGGAAAAAGCATAAGAGTGCTTTCGAAACCTGAGCATAATAGAAAATAAATCATCTTGTATGATACCTCCTTTAAGCAAAAAGTCATTCAATGATTTTTGATTTGTAGATTTAGCACTAGCGTTAAAAACGACGCGGAGAGTAGTACTCGAGTTTTCCGGTCTGTAAATACCATGATGAGGAAGTACAAAATCCAAATTCAAATTATCTTCCGATGTTACTTCAACCATGTGGCCTAAATCTTCATATTCTTGCATAAAATCCGAATAAAGTTTTTGCATATTAGGATTTTTATCTAATTTTCTCCATAATTGTTCTAACCGCAAGGATGCCAAAGCTTTAGAATCACCTAATTCTACATTATCAGAATTTAACGGCATTTGAACTACATATCGTCCGTCATCTTTTCGATAATGGGTTTCTTTAAAATGTTTGTTGCAAAAAGTCAATTCATCACTGATTGTTTTCTTTTCCTCAACTGCTTCTATTTCCCAGAATTTTTTAATTGAATTATTTATATCTTCCATAGTCAAAAAACAAAGATTACTTGAAAATAGATTTGTTTCCGTTTTTGAATAATCAATACTTCCTGAGGCAATGTAACCAAAACAAGTGTTCAGTAAAATTAAGTTGTTAGTTTTTAAACAAATCTTTCCTTCTTTTAAAAAATGGAAAAATAATTCAGCTCCCAATAATATCTGTACTTTATTTGGTTCATGGAAATGAGGATCAGCTAATGTTACGTTAGGGGGAAGTTTCAAATCAGAAAGATTTAGAGTTCTAGAAGGGGATAGTCCAGTTATTTTTGGAACAATTAAGAAATCCACACAGCGTTTGAAATTGTCATTTAAATTAGATAAACGAGTGGTCATATAAGATTTAACGCTGAAAGAACTGTCATTTAATCCGCTAATCGGAATATTTATTTTTTCCTTTTTTATTCCTAGAATATTCGCTGCTTCACTACAAATGAAATTCGATTGGGCTGCAGAATCCAGAACAGCTCTCAAAGGTATTTTTTTATTATGCGAGTCTTGGATGTAAATTATAGCAGTATTAATCAAAACAAAGTTTGAATTTCCAGATGTGAGAAGCGCTGAGCTTGCGGTTTCGATATTTGATGGAGGGGTAGAGGGGGGAGTGACCTTCACTTCTGGAATCGTAGATTGAGTGGGCGGAGTGAAATAATTATTATCCCGGTGAAGCATTGAATGATGAGTTTTTTTACAGAAACATTTTGTTTTCGTTTTGCAAAAAGCTACAGTATGATTTGGGCGAAGACAATTTATGCATAATTTATTTTTCTTTACGAGTTCATATCTTTCTGAAACACTATAACTTTTAAAAATGGAGCATTGATAAATAGAGTGGGAAATATCTTTACATAAAACACATGCATTAGGTTGAGAATTAAGTAATGCGCTTTTTGATCGTTGAAAAGAATTACTAGAAAGTTTATTCACAGAGGTAGAGGTTTTCGCTTGTACATTTCTATTGATAGAATCCAAAACATGACTTCTTTTTTCCATAAATAACAACAAATTGTCTAAAGACGGGATATCTTGTGTTTCTAACGTTAGTTCAAATTGGATTCTGGTATTTTTATCTAGTTTCGGAAATATTATATTTATAAACAATGCATCCGAAAGGCTATTTCTTTCAAAATTAAGCAATTTCAAAGATCTGATATTTTTGTTTACACTGTCTAAAAGATCCCGTAAACTCTTTGCATTTTCATTAATCATAGAAGGATAATTAATTATGTTGTTTATATGTGTATCAATTAAAACACGTTTATTTTCAAATCGTTCAGTTAAAGCTTTTATTAATGAAACATAAGTATCTTCACTGGTTTCAATTAGTTTTGCTTTACCTTGTAAACATGAGTGCAAATAAAATAACTTTTGTGCATCTGATAAATAACTATGACAATTGATTAAGTTTTCAAAAGCTGTCTTAAAGTTATTAAATTCTTCATAATCACCATTAAACATAGGTAAAGGAATAGTAGGTAAAGAAGAGTTAAATAGCTTTGGTTTATCTTCATTAATGTTTTTATCTTTTATACCAGTACAGTTAGATACACTTTGAATTAATAAAAGGAGACTTATCTGT
The DNA here is from genome assembly GCA_949128135.1 of Parasteatoda lunata. Taxonomy (NCBI): domain Eukaryota; kingdom Metazoa; phylum Arthropoda; class Arachnida; order Araneae; family Theridiidae; genus Parasteatoda; species Parasteatoda lunata. The sequence continues at coordinate 99,121,147 of OX421980.1, read as the reverse complement.
GTTTTGTTTATTCTTTCTTCAATCTCCAACAGGGATGAATCGATTTCTTCTATATCTTCATCTTTTGCAATTTTGTAGTATTGTAGCCGTAGTTTTTCCAAATCAGTTTCAAATTTCTTAAGATTATCCAGTTTATGATTTAATTCAATGAGCGTTGGTTTCTCTTCCACCGCAGACATTGCTTTAATTGACGTAACATATTGTTCTAAATTTGTTAATTTAGCTTTCAAAGCGCCACACTGACGATTCACTGTTTTAATATCCATTTTTATTTGTTCAAAGTTCCGGCTAGGCGTGGACCATCATGTGCGTTTCGATTACTTCTGAATCGAGTCAGTGTGTTTGAAATAATCCAAAATAAGAATAGAGGACTGTAACGATAAACTTAATATTTAATTTGTATGAAGAAATTACATGGACCAGCAAGGGTCGATCAATCAATGGTTTTACATGGAACGTAGGTACGTCATGCACTTACAATAGCTATGTTTTTTCACTACTACAGCAGTTCTTGATCACATGATCAAGAACCGCTGCGCATGCGCGCGACAATCCCAACAGTAATATTATTCGTTCATGTCAAATTTCTAACTTTTGGTTTAAAATTTTAATTTTATCGTCAAATGTGAGTATGAAACTTAGAGTACATAAAATTTGAAAATAACTTTTACTTATCCTCAACACATGATGAATCTGCCTTTAAAATAACTACTACTTTGAAGAGATTGGATTTTATTTAATAAGCCTGAGCTCATGAGATGCCCAATTTAAACCAAACATTTTTGGGAAATGAGTTGTATTCAAAATTAGTAATTTTGAAATTATTTATAAAGTCCGAACTCATTGAACAAAAAAGAAGCTGCAATTAAGAAAAAATATTTTTTTAAAACCAAAAACACAGATTGATCGATTAATATTTAATTATTATTGTCTTTTAATATTTTCCCTTTTATTTCTACAGGTACTGTTGAAAAAAACAACTCGTTTGTAGTGTTTTCTGCCATCATCGCTTCTATTGGAGGAATTCTTTTTGGCTATGATATAGGCATGGATCATTTTGTTTCTATAGGGTGCTTCAATGTAACTTGGCCAGAAAAATGACTGTTATACAACAATATCCATTCAATAATCCATTCTGCACACATTTCAAAAGGAGCCTTTGTTAGACTCTTAGAGATACCTCAAATAACCTGTAGTAGTACTGGTGTGGAAAAAATAATTTTTTTAAAAATTCTTTGCTTTGGCCTCGTTAATTTGAAGCATTGAAGCACCCTGTAGAATCTGCAAGAAAAAAAATATTATTCCGAAATTTTTTTTTTAATGTTTATATATATATAATCTCTTCATCAGCTCACTCTATTATATCCTCAAAAAGGAGTGCTTTCTAATATTATATCAATAAAGCCACAAAAAAATATATCAGTACTAAAGTGTGAGCGATTGTATATTTAATTATCAACCTTATTAAATATAAACTTAAAATTGTCAAGTATAATATTATTACATTGCGCACATCCATTTTCGGGCCCATCCAAGCTAACTAACAAATTAAACTCGCTTTAGTATCCGCGCTTTAGTATCCGTTACCATCCGCGTTTGAAGGCTGCAAGTTTAGGGGTCATGGTTAGCCTAACTGCTAGGGAACTCTGACCCATGATCCATCTACCACTGAGGATATATTTATGGGGCTTGCTGGTAGAGTTTAGTGCGTTGTGGAAAATACTTAGCAAGCATAATGAAAAAGTCATCTTTGAACTAACAAGAATTTTTATTAAGCAAGAAAAATTATAACTAAACTTAAACATCATAAAAGAAAACAATCCTCGAGAGTATTCTACTCTCCATAACATGAGGTAGCTAATTCATTCCATACAGTCATGAAAATCACCAAATCCAATCTCGATTTGTCATATATATACAAGCATCATCCAATCAAAAAATAACATTTGCATAATGAGGGTAGAAAACGTAACACTCAAAATTAATAATATGCAAATTCTGTCATTAAATTATTTTTAAATGTTCAAACTCCCTCTTTCAGTGGTTTTTCGAACACGAGATCTCTGACTCACCGTTCTTCTTACTCGAACCTTGTTCTTTGAAATTCATAGTCTGACATGCGGCCCCGTCGGACATTTCAAAATAAATTCCTTTAATTTTATTTAATTCAGTCTTAATTAAAGCTTTAGTCAAAAAATCAGCCAAATTACTTTTACTTTTAATAAACTTAATTTCGAATTTTCCCTCATTAAGCAAATTTCTCACAAAATTAAATCTTATATCAATATGCTTCGTCTTTAAATTTTCAACATTATTTTTACAATAATAAATTGCAGATTGATTGTCACAATACAAAACAGGTTTTTTCGATTTTTGATATTATGCTTAACTCATTACATATGTTTGTAAACCATAAAAGTTCTTTTACCATATCTGTTAAGGCTATAAATTCTGTTTCCGTGCTACTTAATGCAATACATTTTTGTTTGCTACATTTCCGACTAAATGGAATATCTGCTAAGCATATTAAGTGACCTGATGTAGAAAATCTATTTGTTAAATGACAACCCCAATTTGCATCTGAATAAGCTATCAAGGAAGAATTATTAAGATTTGATAAGCAAAGTTTATGTCTTTAGTATTTATTACATAATTCATTAAATCTACAACTACAGTCCAAAGTTGGTAATTATAGCAATTTGAGAATTGTGACATAACGTTAACAGCATATGAAATATCTAGTCTGCTACGATTTGCTATAAAAGATAAGCATCCTATCAATGGACGATAAGGAAATTTCTTCATTATTTGATTTTCAACAATTTCATTTACTTTATTAGGTAATTTAAAACCTACTTTAATTGGTAATGTAACATGAGTTTTAAGTAATTCATTAAATCGTTTACATAATTTTTCAATATAAGTTTTCTGGTGTAAATACAAATTACCGTTTTTGTTCTCAAAGTTAACAACTAACAAATATTTGACTTTTCCCAAATTTTGAATAACAAGTTTACTCTTAAATAATTTAATAGTTTCATCTAAAATGGTTTTTGTCTTACAAAATAGCACCATGTCATCAACGTATAATAAAATAATATTATTCATTTTATGCACACAATTACAACATTTGAGTTTTTCAAAACCAATCGATTTTAATATAGTATCCAATTCTTCATTCCATTCTCTACCTGATTGTTTAAGTCCATATATCGACTTTTTAAGTAAACACACTTTATTCGTTTCACGTTCAATTTAAAAGCCTGGAGGTTGTTTCATATAAATTACCTCGCTAAGATTTCCATATAAATATGCCACTTTCACATCTAGCTGTGCATATTTCCAACATAACATAGACACAAGAATAATAGATAGTAATCTAATAACAGAAACATACACAACTGGTGAAAATACATCAAGAAAGTCTATACCATGCTGTTGTCTAAAACCTTGTGCTACAAGTCTAGCTTTGTATTGCTTAACATTATTGTGTTCATCTCTTTTTACTGCATAAACCCACCTATTTCCTATTACTTTAGCATTAGGAGGTTTATCAACTATTTCCCATACCTTTCTTTCGTTCATAGTATTTAACTCTTTTTCCATTGCCTTATTCCACTTGTTTCTTTCTGGTAATGTTTGTGCATCAGAAAAGTTTTTCGGTATTTTTACATTATATACCTCACCTTCAAATATATCACTTATTTGATTATCTACAAAAGAATTAGATGGAGAATCTTCACTTTCGCTATCAGTGTCACTATGGGAAGTAGAAGTTAAATTTTAAGTTTTGCTTAAAGCTTTAAAATTAAATTTAGAATCATCATACTCGATTTGGTTTTTTTCACAATATTCTTTAGCTTGGTTGATTGATCTTAATCTAGTTTTATCGCCTGGAGGGTAATAGTAAACATCTATTCCGCTGCTTTTATTTCGCTATCTCTCAACTCTAGTCCATTCTGTTATTTTTAAAGGTTTTAATTTTAAATCAGGAGATTTAACATGAACTTTATCTATCTCATTTTCAATATTATCATCAAAATTGATATCTGAATTCAGATTTATAAATAAAAAGTTTTCAATACTAGATTTACCAAATAGTGTTTTAACTCCGTTTTTACTTTCATCAATTTTTACGTGTATAGTTTATATAGTTTTCCTATCTTTGGGCAAGTAAATTCTATAACCTTGAGTATTGACTGCATATCCAGTTACAATTCCTACTTTTGCATTTGGTTGTAGTTTGTTTCTCTGAACTTTAGGGATATGAGCATACGCTAAAGATTCAAATACTTTGAAATGTTTAGCTGACGGTTTATAACCATAGAAAATTTCAAACCGTGTTTTACCTTCCAGTAGTTTGTGTTCACTACAATTCTTTTTGTGAACAAAACAATGCAGTGCTTCTGCCCAAAATCTACCTTTTAAACCAGTATCGGCTATCATTGAGCGTATTCCCTCTGCAGCTACTCTGTTATAAGATTCGGCTACCCCATTTTGTTCTGGAGTGTATACTGAAGTTCTCTCCATATGTATACCTAAATCACTAAGAAAATCTTGAAATTTTACATTACAAAATTCCATGCAGTTATCATACCTTACAGATTTAAGTTTAACAGCCTTTTATATTTTGCTAAATACAGTTTAAAGCAATTAAAAACTTCTTGTTTATGTTTTATAGTATAAATTTCAACATAACGAGAAAAATCATCTATTACTGCTACGAAATATTCAGCTCCACCAACTGAATTTACTGGACTTTTACCCCAAACATCCATATGTACTTTCTCTAGTACAGTTTTAGTTATTATACCATAATTTACTTTAAAATTAGTTCTAGTCGATTTTGTTATTTTACAAATATTACAAGAGTCAAATTTACCACATAAATTATCCAAACCTTTCACAACATTGTTTTGACTCATATGATTTAGCATTGCAATATTTAAGTGGCAAAATCTTCTATGAACCAATTCCCTATCTAGACCTGTACTAAATGCTAATTCTTTAGTTACTACCACTTTTTCAAAATAGCCTCTAAGTATATACAATTTATCAATTTTTGGTACAGTAAAGAAATAATTATGGTTTCTACCAAATACAGTCCTTTTGTTCTTCCCCATTTTACTGTAATTCCCACTAAATCCATATTCGAACCGCTTATTAAATTTCTACACATATTAGGTGCAAAATATACATTTTCTAATTTTATGGGAACTAATTTATCTCTATCTTTAACATTAAAATGTATATTGCCTATACCAAAAATATCAGACTTACTGTTTTTATCTCCAACAAGTACTTGACTAGGATTCAAAGTCCTGAATGTAGTGAAGTAGTCTAATTTGGATACAAAAGTGAGTTGTGCTGGCAGTATCAATCAGGAATTCATCCAACTGCTTGTCTTTCCTTTGGTGAATTTCAGCATCTCTTCTTATAGTAGTCAAATCACTGCAAAAGGTTTCCTTGGAATCTTGAGTTTTAGAATTCCGTTTCATAGTTTTCTTCTTCAGGAAACATCTTTCCACACTATGTCCTTTCTTATTACAGTAGGTACACATCATTGCTGTTGCTGCATCATTATCGAGGACGCCAGCACTGCTTTTATTTCCAGGCAACTTCCGATAGGCTTTCTTTCTAGTTGATGAAGTAGTATAAGCATCGACGATTATGTCCTCTCCCCTGTCTTTTTGCTTTTGTTGTAACCTTCCAGATTCGATTAGGAATTCCTTCTCAACATTAGAAATTGAAAAATCTTTATCTTCTTTTCGATAAAGCATTTGAACTAAGTTATCATAATCTGCTGGCAATCTTCTAATTAATAGAAAACGTGAGCTTTTCTGGCATTTCAAAACCTGCATCATGGATCTGTTTCTTTTTTTCATTAACTAATTTGCAAAAAAATTCCAAAAGTTTCCTTGTCCGGATCAAACTTTAATTTAAAAAATTCATCAATAGGTCCAGCTAATCGTGCTCGGGAGGTAGGTTCGAAGTTTTCTTTCAAAATATCCCACGCTGTCTTCCTGTCCTCTGTGTTGGCTATCAGCAATTGGAACTGCTCGTCAATTCTTTGGAATATAGTAGAATAACTTCTAGCTTTTCGTATTTTATAAGAACGTAGGTCTCTGTCTGTTGCATCAGTTGGTAATGGCTTCTCTGTACCACCAACAAATTCCCAAGAGCCTTTATCGATGAGTAACACCTTCATATTTATTTTTCAACTACTGTAATTGAAACTATTTAGCTTTGGAAATCCCAATGTGGAACTGCTGTCATTTTCGGCCATCTCCTATCTATTTAAACAGCCCCAGTAGCGTTATAATAAACTTGCTTCTAAAGACAACAAATGCTTAGGTAAGCTGGGCAGGCATGGCCCATAACCTTGCTTGCAGAGTTTAGTGCATTGTGGGAAGTACTTAGCAAGCATAATAAAAAAGTCATCAATAAACAAGAATTTTTATCAACTAACAAGAATTTTTATTAAGCAAGAAAAATTATAACTAAACTTAAACATCATAAAAGAAAACAATCCCCGAGAGTATTCTACTCTCCATAACATGAGGTAAATAATTTATTCCATACAGTCATGAAAATCACCAAATCCAATCTCAATTTGTCATATATATACAAGCATATTTATCATCCAATCAAAAAATAACATTTGCATAATGAGGGTAGAAAACGTAACACTCAAAATTAATAATATGCAAATTCTGTCTTTAAATTATTTTTAAATGTTCGAACTCCCTCTTTCAGTGGTTTTTCGAACTCGCGATCTCTGACTCACCGTTCTTCTTACTCGAATCTTGTTCTTTGAAATTCATAGTCTGACATGTACATCAGCGCAAACTGGATGCAGAATTTTTATTGACCAGCCATAGCTGGAATTCGAACCAGAATCACCTCATGGAAGGCGAACCCTCTATCCTTAGCACTTACAAATTAAAAAAGTAATAATAATTATGACGAAACATTCAGCTCTCTGATTGTCCTGTTCATAGAAAATTTCATTTTATTTCGCATGCTTTTCTGCACAAACAAAGACAACAGTTTTCTCTCTTATTCAAAGAACTCATCTCTCTAATTTCTGAAAAAGGGCGTTAAAGAAAAAAAAATTCTCTATGGATGACAATTTTTCGGTTTGCAAATATTGTATTTCCCAATTTCAAAAGAACTCAGTTTTAAAAAATTTGAGTAGTTTTAATAATTTTCAGAAAAATAAATCTTGATGTCATTAACACTTACTCAAATTTTTAGAAGCTTTTATAAATTAAAATTTTTTTTAAAAATTAGCTGCTGCACACACAACATATTGTGTTTTGTCTTTAACACTAAATTTTTAATTTTTTAAATGTTTTTTTTTGGCTAATGGAAGTTACTAAAAATTGGAGTTCGCCAAAGTCAAAATTCTTGATGGTCTTATCAAATCATTCTGATAATTTATGTTGGTTTCAGAGCAATTCATGGTGGTCTAACATTATTTGACGATTGCCATCATCTAACATTTTTCATTATGCTTTCATGGTTTTTGATATGCAAACAAACTTCCATCATTCCATGATGGAAAATGCTACTTTAATACCATGATGGTTAACAACCAAGAGAAGTTTGATTCTCATGGACCAACAATCTATGATCATCTGTGATGGTCCATGATGATTCTAATTGTACATTTCCATGATGGTTTAATGGGAATGATGGTTATATTTGAAATTTTTGCATGAAAAATATTAAGTATCGCATTTAATTACAGTTTTGATGTATTTGTAGAAAATATCAAGTAGAAATATGATTATCAAGTAGAAAGATCATTTGTAGAAATATGTGTAGAAAATATCAAATCTATGTGTAGAAAATATCAAATCAATATTTGAAAAGCTCACAAATGCAATTAAATAAAAGGAACAATGGATTTATTATCTCTTATCCGAAATTACGTATTCCATAATTTTCTTCTGTATTAATGATTTATAACCAGTAGAAATTGCAAACTTCTCCTAATTATGCACATTTCGAAACAACTGAACCAGGGTGAAAAAAAACCGGGTTTTTCTAGAAAAACCCAACCCGGGTGGATTTTTCTGGGTTTTATTGGGCTTTTCTGGGTTTTTCATGTTTTAATGGGGTTTTTTTTTTCAAAAAAGAGGGCAGGAATAAGTACCTTATTTTAAAAAAGCTTATTTTAATATTAATAATTAAGTTTAATTTTATAAATTGACTTAATTAATAATTAATACAAATAAATTGATGCAAAAGTTTGAAAAAAAAGTTTCTTCTGACATCACGAATATGTACATCACACATACATATGTACATCTCACATACATCACACATTTGAAATTTATTTTCACACAGGATTACTTTTTATTTATATTTTAATCTTAAAAAATATTTGAGGAAATTTTTTTATTTGCATAGAAAGCGATTCAATGGCACTGAATAATCAATGGCCATGCAGTCAAACCTAGCCAGCAAGGTGACTCTCCAGTCTCCAACACAATTAGTTTTTTCACTGTAGGTAAATTTTTTTTAGGCTAGACTACATATATATTTCAATAGAATTGCTCTTTAATATAACAGAGGATAAAAAAGAAATCAATCTTAGAAAAACCCACTTTGGGGTGGGTTTTACTGGGTTTTTCAGAGTGACCCGCCCAGGTTTTACTGGGTTGGTGGGTTTTTTGCAACCCTGAACTGAACTAGAAACCACTGTTTTGGAAAGCCACATGTATTTTTACTTCTTCAAACATGAGTGGCTTAGGGTTTAGTCTTTTCAGGATGGTCCCTTCTGAGTGATTGCCTTTTTTTGACATGTCTCTTTCTTATCTGAAACTTTTTATTTTGAAAATACAAGAATATTTGAATTCTGAGATCATTGTGTACTTTTGATGAATGGAATAGTGTTTAAATCATAAGAGAAAAAGAGATATGTTGCTTATTTTCACTTTCGTTAAGTCGGATTACGAATTTCGTAATATAGGCATTTTTCTATTTCAGATTTTGCCAAAACTGGATTTGACTGTGTTAATTTTTTTTTTTTTTTGGCCTGTACTTTTTAAACACAAAGCAGTTAGCAAATTGTATTGTTACCTTATGATGTTTACTAAATAACCTGCCTTTTTGACCTTAGGTTGATATTGTTAGAACCATTATAAAGAAGGAATTAAAAATGCCAATTGTTGACATAGCAAATCCAGAAGCAATGGTGGATGGTGGAGATATATTGTTTACAGGTAATTATTATTGGCTAATTGTAATAAATGCTACATATTTTCCCCTTTTTTATGTAACAAAATGCTATGCAATGAAATATTACTTCACTTTAGTCTAGTCTTTTAGAATAGCAGGGTTGTCACTCCACAGATAAAAACCTATAAAATACAGGGAATTTAAAAATCACCTAAAATAACAGGGAATTTTGATTCTTTCTTTATGAACTGGGAAAATACAGGGAACTTTGTTTCTTATTTTCGTCTATTAAAAAATGGTGATCACTCAAAGCGTAATCTATAGGATATTTAAGGATGATATTTCAGTTATACTAAACTATTTAATTTATTATAGCGTTATTTAAATTTGTTCAGCTGTTCCTTTTTCCACAAATTAAAAGTAACAAATATAGTTAGCCTAATATAGCTCGCCCAGTAATCGTTGTGCTTAATATATATATTGTGTATAATATATGCAGGGAAAACACAGGGAATTTGAGTGACAACCCTGAATAGACATCATATGTACTTTTCTTATGAAGCTTTTTGTTTCTCGGTGTTTATTAACCAGATATTCAATTGAGAAAGTACAATGAAGCAAAAAAATAATAACAAATAAATATTCTGTACAACTTTTGTTTTAATGATAACATTCTAATATCCAATTTTAATGGTCCAAAAGAGTTGACTATCAGCAACAATCAGATATTTGCATGTAACTAACCAGTGAATTCAACCAATAACTGCCAGTCCCGTCGCTAACTGATTCGAGAGGGGTGGTGTTGAAGTTTATTTTGCTGACTATCATATATATATATAAATGCATAAAGAAACTTTAGCTTCCAAAGTTTATTTTGAAATCATTTCGACTAGTTATAAACATAATGTTATTCATCGAAATAATTTTTACAGCACTTAAAAATGCAAATGCCATAAGTGTTTAAATGTGGTATTATTGATAACTAAATGGTACCAGTAATTATTCAAAACAATAAAAAGAAAGTATGGTTTTTAAATTTCTATTAATTTTTAATTATTAAATTGGTAACAAAATATTTAAAAAAATATCTATTTTTAAATACACTATTTTTACAATATAACTATTTTTAAGTTTTTTATAGCAATTTCACAATAATATTCATTTATATTATATAGTTATATTCATTTTATATTATATCAGAAATTTTTTACAATTTTCTTTCTTTAATAAATATGTACCGTCTATTCTTCTTATTAAAAACATTTTTTAAACACTTAATTATTAAAAATTTAAATAAATTAAACATTTTTTTGTCAAAGCAAACATTAAATAGACTTACAATGAAATGCTAAAAATGATGGTCACATGCTTTTTATATTTATTGTACAAATTTTCAAAATTTATAGAGCCTCGGGCTTTGCAACTCAAAAAACTTAAATTTTTTTTTTAAAATTAAGTTACTGAAAGTAGCGATCTTTGATTATTTTAAAATCTTTTGTATGCAAAATTACAACATTAGTGCATTTGATAATATAATTTAATAATATGCAGGTTATTGGGAATGACCGTTCTTAATATGCATTTTAAGAAATTTTGTTCCAAGTGAATGTGGAAAAGAATGCATAGAAGTCGTATATTAGAATTTTAACTATGTGAGGAAAAAATAGAAGAAATATCAAAAACAGACAAATCACTGTTGAGGAAAGCGAGTGTAAAAAGGCATCAAAACATATATGATTAACAATTTTTTACCAATTAAATAGCTTTATAAATTAAAAACTTTAACATTCACCTGGCAATCAAACAGACCTATTATTATTATTATAAAGATTATTATCACTATATTGTATTAGATGTTTTTTAAATTCATATGCTTGTTTTTTCCATTTTAAATTTTAATTTACTACACCCACTGAAATAGATTTTGATTATTATCATTATTTTTGACAAGGCTTACAAAAATTTATATTAAGGGTGGTCTTTTCATAACATCATGTTTTACATAATAATTACATGTGGTACACATGAAAGGCAATTTAAAAAATGTAGATAAAAATTAAATAAGTATTTATTCATTAAACTGAAACATTTAACTGAAAAATTATCTGACATCAATTATGCCCTTCGTGCATTTTTTTTAAAAATCTTAACCTAAGTATGATTATTTTTGATGCATTTCAAATATTATATGCATATTTATTTAATTTTAATAATTTTATTTGCAAATAACTATTTTTAATGTTTATTTATTACTAAAATTTTATTTTTCATTTTTGTTTAATAATTTTATGCATTTTTGTTATTCATGTTATAATTTACATTGTTATTATTTTAAGAACTGTGACTAAAATCTTGAATGGGGATACAGAATAGTTTTTTATAGGAAAAAAGTTTACAAATTTTGGAAGTACAGATAATTTTTTTCACACATTCTTCCCTAAAATAATTTGTAAAATGCTAAATTTTTTATCGGAATATTCTTTTTAATATTAAAATAACACAATATAATTAATAAATAAAACTTTTTAAAAAATTGAACTATGTATTCAAGCATTATAATACATTATAACATGATAAAATAAATATTTGTAAAAATTATATTTTTGTTAATACCTAAAAATGCTTTACTAAAGAATGTTTAAGTCTTTTTTAAATATTAAAAAAAAAAAAAAGAACATTACTATAAATAATAAAAAAGAAAGCAAATAAATAAGAAAGCAAATAAATAAGGCATTATATTATGCATTTCTTTTATATATCACTTTTATAGATTTTTTAAAGAAATGCTCTTAAATCACAAAATAATTTTTTTTCTAGTTAAAATAATTAAAGTACAATTTTGTTAATTATTTCTTATCTGTAAATTATGTTTAATACTTTTTTTTCATTAATAATTTTTTTTTATTAATAAATATTACTATTTATTTTAACATATTTTATTTATTTATATTGTTTTATCATTTGCATAAAAGTTTTTATTGTATTATTTTAACATCTTGTCGCTTTAGTGATATCAGGCTACTGAAGAAGTCACACAGACGCATTACTTAAATATTTTGTAAATTTATAAAATTTTTGTTAGAATTTATTTTTTTAATATGCACAAGAAAATTTAACAATCAACAAAAATTTTAAAAAATAAAATTAAATTAATAAATTAAAATAAATAATAATAATTTAAATAAAATTTTAAATACTATAACATAAGAAATTATGCATGAATTTTCATAAAAATAATATTTTATAGATGACAATATTGTTTTACCAAAATATGTTTATTATATTTTTGAAAAAAAAATTAAATAAAGCACACAGTAAATGTAAATAATAAAAACTGAATTTAAATAACAATTTATCGTATATATTTTTCAAATTTCCAAAATTTTGTTAGAATGTATTTATTTTTCTAATTTTGAGTAAAAAACATTAAATAGAAACAATCAACCAAACTTTAAAAAAGAAAGTTAAATAAACATTATAACATGATAAATTATGTATGAATATTCATAAAAATATTTTATAGATAGCTATATTGTTTTACCATAATATGTTTATTATATTTCTAAAAAAATAATTTAAAAAATGCAATAATGTAAATAGGAAACAAAGAATTTAAATAACAATTGCAATAAATGAATTCAAACTTTTTTTCATATTTCCTTAATTATTTTGAAGAAATGCAGTTAAAACACATTTTTAGGTATAAAAGGTCCTTTTTAATCCTCAATCAAATGTAGCAAAAAGAGTTTTTTTTATGTACTAAAAAAGATATTAAAAAAATTTAAAAAAGAGTGACATTTTTAAAATCCAAAAACCTTAACTTTAGGCTGTTTATCGTGAGGAAAACATTCACACACAAAATAAAAAAAGCTTAGTAAATAACTATTCAAAAAAAGGAAAAAGAACTCCAATTTTTGGAATTTATACTTTTGGAATAATTCCTCTAATTTCACCGCATTTTTATTAGTATAATTAATGAATCCAAAATTACAACATTTATACTCTTTTTTCGAAAAAAATAGTATGCTTAGTAAATAATCAGCTGTTTTGCATTAAATAATTTTAAACAGCGGAAAGTTTTTAATTTCTTAACAAGGTTTTATTAGCTAGCAGACAATAATTCTTTTTAAAGAAAACCTAAATTAAAGTACTAAAAAAAAATTTTTTAGTATATTAATGATGAAATAATAAACGTAGTAGAGTAAAGAATAAGATTTTTGAAAATGTTAAAATTTAATTAAATAGTTGGTAAAATAGTTCTGCGAAACACTTCCGGACCGGTGATTAAAAAATTACTCTTAAGATTAAGATGATATATAAGATGTTGAGAAATTTGCGATGATGTGAGAGATGCTTAAAAATGTTGACTACGTATTTTTATTAATATTTATAAAAAATATATTCAAGATAAATAATTTATTCCAAATCTTTTTATATGTATGTATATTATTGAAATTGTATCTGTTATTGAGAAAAAAATGAAAAAATAATCACATTAAATAAGCACAATTTGGTGTATAATCATATTCTATCACAAGCATGATTTTATAAAACTCGACATTTGTTGAATAAAATATTTTTTATTCAATAAAATGTTTTATTCAAACTTCTTTACTAAATTGCAAATAGAATTTTAGACGACTGAAAAAGAAACATCGTATTTTATAGTTTTAAAAAAATAAAAAGATTAGCAAACGATTATTAGCGAAAAAAAAAATTAATGAAATTTTAAGCCACGCGCGCTAAGTCAAGTTCCTCGTAAGTTTCTCACATTTTAATATTAATCGCCCCATTAAATCATTTCTTCATTGTCGCCAAATTAATTTTTTTTTAAATAATTTTAATTTTTCTCATCTTCTAATAAATAAAAACAGTAGAAACTTTAGATTTTTCAATTGAAAAATACTAGATTAAAATGGTATAAAAAAATCCATACCTTATGATTTAACATTTTTTCATCCTCATCCTCACTTTAATTAAATAATAAAAAATAATAAATAATTATTAAAAATTATTTTTTTCATGAAATTATCTTTGGGTAAATGAGTTTTATGAGTGGGTGCAATTTTTTTTTAATTGCTTCATTAGTTTTTAAAATATGACTGAAAACACAAAAATCGAAACTAACATTAAGGGGTCCAAACTTTGAATCGCTCTCCTGACCAAACTATGGGGACCACATTTCCCAGATTGCGGCTACCCCCTATATTTTGAATATAAGAAATCCAAATATGTAAAAAAAAATATATGTTTATTCTGAGAAAGTACGTTTTTATGTCTGATTTCGTAATTTAATTAATAGTTAGCACTAATTAATTAGCATATTTGAGGTCACCCCCCGGAACCATTAAGATTGACACTTAGTTCGTGAAAATCCGATCATTAGAATGAAAGTTATTCAGGGTGATATCTTTTTCTTTTTTTTTGCGGACTGTACATGATCGTTCAAACATTTGATTTCTAAGACACTATAGTGGTAATTTATGATGGTCCATAATGGTACAACAATGCATTTTCATAATGGTTGAATAATAATTCTTAGTGGTTCAGCTGGAAAATGCCATCAAAAAAATTTTTTTTTTTTTAATGTTAGCCCATCATAAATCAGTTCGAATTCCTACATTGGGGTGATTGTGGCACATAATCGTTCCAACAATTGATTTTTAGAAAACTATGATGGAAATTTCTGATGATTCAACATGGACAAACCATTAAAGCAAGTTACTATTCTTATGAGACAATGAAAAAGTGAAAAAAATTTGATAATATGACAACCAAAGCTGATGTCTTCAGGGGGTACCAGCTTCGGAAGTCATAAAAGCAAAACCTTTTCTATCGAGAAAGCAAGACAAAAGTCTAAAATTGCTTTCTCTGTATCCCAAAGGTTTTGCCTAAGTCCAGGAAAAGAATATAAAATACAGAAGAATATAATATAAAATACAGAAGCATTTGCAGAAGAATAAAAACTAGATAAATACAAAAAAAAAAAAAAAAAAAAAAAATAGTACGAGCGAAAGGTTAGCTGAAATAAAAATCCAATAACTAGATAACACAACTGACTGCAAGACACAACTAAAATAAAATAAACATGAAAAGAATGTCCCCGATCCTGCACAGTTTAAAGAAAAAAGGACATGAGTTAAGTAAGTAGTGACATCATTAATAGAAAAGCTTGACCGAGGAAACTTAATCAATACTTGGATTTTGTTTAACCAAATAAAAAAATTAATAATTCTCAATTATTTTCTTAATTTTAAAACCAATATTACAAAAATTAAAAGGAAAACCATTATTATTAAAACCATAATATTGGTTTTTAAATTAAGAAAATGATTGAGAATTATTAGTTTTTTCATTTGGCTAAGCAAAATCCAAGTCTTGATTTAGTTTTTCTATTAATGATGTCACTACTTACTGGACTGTCCTTTTTTCTTTAAACTGTGCAGAATAGGGGGCATTCTTTTCATGTTTATTTTATTTTAGTTGTGTCTTGCAGTCAGTTGTGTTATCTAGTTATTGGATTTTTATTTCAGGTAACCTTTCGTTTGTACTATTCTTTTGTATTTGTCTTGTTTTTATTCTTCTGCATATGCTTCTGTATTTTATATTGTATTCTTCTATATTTTATCTTCTTTTCCTGGACTTTGGCAAAACCTTTGGGGTACAGAGAAAGCAATTTTAGACTTTTGTCTTGCTTTCTCGACAGAAAAGGTTTTGCTTTTATGACTTCCCAAGCTGGTACCCCCTGAAGACGTCAGCTTTGGTTGACATATTATCCAATTTTTTTCATTGTCTCATTTGTTTAATTCCTTTAGGATTCAGTGCTGCTAAGCACGTTTTTCCATTGGATGTATTATTATTCTTTTTAATTGCCTAATGTTGGACCATCGTAAATCAGTCCAAATTCCTACATTGGGGTGATGGTTAATTATGTTATGTTGTTTACTATCTAAAAATATTATGGTTCATGATAGAATTGTTGATGGTCACCATCAAGATTATGTTGGTGTATCCATGGAAAACCATTAAAAATTTTGACTAAGAAGAACTAATGCCATTAATTTTTCATAAGTAACAAAATATTTGCTTAGGAAAGGAATTTTTTGTTGGCTTGTCGAGAAGGACTAATGATGCTGGGGCTAGAGCTGTAGCTGATGCTTTTCCTGAATACCCTGTAACTCCTGTGAAAGTCCCTGGGACAAACCATCTCAAGTCACTATTATCTATTGCAGGACCAGATATTATACTTGTATCTGCAAGTGACGAAGCTCAAAGTGTGCTTAAGGTGATCTTTTAAATTTTTATTCACTTAAAAAATATATATACAACATCAATATGTATCCAAAAATTTTTATTCACTTAAAAACTATATATACAACATCAATGTGTATCCAAAAATTTGAATAAAATTTAATCTAGAATAATTTTAGAAAGCAAAATGATAATTGACAGTCAGTTTAAAGCAATGATTCTTAACCACAGTGTCGCAACACTTTTGTGTGCTGTCAAATTTTTAAAGCTTGCTGCCAAATTTTAGAAATGATATAGTAAAAATTATAAGGTTTTTTTTTTATTATGAGTAAAGTTAAATTTAAAGAAAAGAATATATAAATACTTTTTTATAATTTTTCCATGCTTTAACAGCGTGAACATTTTTGTTGGCGATAGTCTTGTCTCTGACAATCTTAAAATGTTAAAATAAGTAGGAAATTTGATGACTATTAAAATTATTTAAAGTCATTATAGAAAGCAAGCTGAATATAAACTTGCGGAAGGAAATAAAGGCCAACAATTAAAATAAGCTTGCAATTATGAGTTATAAAAACAAATTTACAAAGGATAACTAACAAAAGAAAACAAGCTAACAGTTAATAATTAGCAAAAAAGCAAGTTAACAAGAAATGACAAACAATAACAATAAATGTAAAAAAACTAACAATTAATAACTATAAAAAGCGAGCTAACAATTAATAACTAGCAAAAAAATAGCAGTTAATACCTAATAAAAAACAAAACAAAAGAACAATTAAGCAATATGAGAGAAAGAAGGCAAAATATGAACTGCACAAGTTGAAAGAGCGTGTTTTTGTAGTATATATTTTATTTTACATTCAAAATTATTATCATAAACTATTTAACGCTGTGTATTGTAAGATAAGTAAGCAATTTTTAAACATATTTTTTTCTTTGTGTGTTGTCAAATTTCAAAATCGTTAAAAGTGTGCTGCGACAAAAAAAGGTTGAGAATCACTGCTCTAAACAAATGTGGGTAAGGTGTTCTAGGTCAGCAACTTTCAACTTTGTTTGAGTGCAACTTCATCTGGGCAAAATACAGTGAGTCCGAATCATCATGAACAATTAATCATAGAACGGATTTTTAGAACAAACTATTGAGGAACAGAATCTTTTCACTTAGACAAAATAGTATATGACAGAATTTCTTCTCACTTAGATAAAATAATATATGACTGAATTTCTTCTCACTTAGATAAAATAATATATGACAGAATCTCATTTTAACAAAATGTTAGATTGTTGAAAATATCATTTGCTATAATTGCTATAGCATTTCATCATCATCTCCATAATTGGCCATACAGCCCAATGTATTCCAATTCCTTTCTCTGAAGATTTCTCCATAACGACTTCCCACTTATTTTTGATCTCCCAATTCTTTTCATTAATTGCATGAAAATCAGTCTTCGCTCAGCCCATCACAACCGCGCCGTTCCCACTTTCTTATTCTAGTGGGTCTAAGAAGCAATATCTTTTACTATACACAAACTCAGTAAATTTTTTGACATCCTACCACAAGTTTTATATGAATTATGACTTCTAGTCCCCCCTTTTTCTCAATAAATCATATTCTTTATTCAAAAAATTTTAATGCAAAAATCGAGATTTGTAGTTTTTTTTGTATTCTGAAATTTGGGGAAGGAATTTTTATTTTAATTGAAAAAAATATACTTATGTGAACACTTAATCACACATTTTGATATATTTGTTTCAGATATCGTCATGCATATTCAAATTAATGGATGGTATTTTCTACACTAGGGAGCGCTGCAAGCTTTTGACTACCTATACTTCCGGGTTACTGTTTTTGGTGTGTTTTGAAGCCATTTGGCTTACAACATTATAATTGTGTTTTGAGACTCTCTTGAGTAGTATTTCTTAAACACGTGTATTTGTTACCTGATTTATTATTTGCATTTAAAAGAAGAACTAAACCACATTCATCTTAATTTCAACTAAATTTTCACTTCAAACTCACCAAAATTACTTTATTTCTTATGAAATACAGCAGACTTGAGCTCATAAATTATATAATGTATTTCTTTTATTTAAAACAAAATTATTTGTTTGAAAATCTCGCCTAGCAGAATAATTTGTAGTAAGCAGTTGTATACTTTCTAACCAGAAGTAGAGCCGGTCAAGAGGTCAAAATTGTTGTTGTATAGAAAATACCATCCATGAAGTGTAAGGTGACTGTGGTTATTGTTTTACATTACATATCACATTATCTTAAATTTTATTCACGCTATGTGGCGAAACATTTATAACTTGTCATACTGCTCGTTTATAATGTATTGAAAGTCTTTCTCACGTTTGGATTGAATCTTTCTTGTCATCAAATCAAAGCATATATCTGTTTAGATTATCCAGGTTTTTTTATTCAGCAATTATTTTTATTTCTACTGTATTATGTCTAAAAAATTTAAATCATTATTAACTTGATCACTTTGAAATGTCTGTTTGTTTTTATCGATAACAGAAATATTTTAGAAACAGATATTTTAGAAAGAAAGAAGTTGTGGAATCAAAGCTCTTAATACAGTTGATCAAACACTTGCACCAAGAAAAGACACCCATATAATATGGTTCTTTCCCTGTTCTGAAAAAAAAAAGAAAATAGTTTGGTTTAATTTAGCATACAATGCCTGGATGGAAAATTATGCTTCCTGATGGATGCTTTGTAACTTAATTCCCTCAGGGTTGTCACTCAACAGGGAATGCCTGAAAATACTGGGAATTTAAAAATCACCTAAAGTAACGGGCAACGCAGGGGATTTTGGAATTTTTTCTTACAAACTGGGAAAATACAGGGAATTTTGTTTCTTATTTTTGTCTTTTAAAAAATGGTGACCACTCAATGTGTAATCTATGGGATATTTAAGGATGATATTCTAGCTATACTAAACTATTTCATTTACTAAAGCGTTATTTAAGTCTGTTCAGCTGTTCCTTTTTCCAGCAATTAAATCTAGTATAGTTAGAGCAATATTGTTCAAAACAGAATACCATTTTCCTTGACAGAGGACATACTAGATGGCACCATTGGATATGGAACTCTCTTTAAGAACAAAAATTTTTGATAACCAGTGTGTTGCTGGCGAACGAAAGATCGTGTTGTTTCGTTGATATACACCTGTTAACTAATTCAAAAGAGTATTTCTTCTTGAGTATGTGGCCATTTATTTTAAGATTTATTTAGGTACGAACCGACCCGGGTAGAAGAGCAATGTAAAAAACCTTTTATTGATACCTGTTCTATTAAAATAGAAAAATAATTAAGTTTTCTTTTTTGACATGGCATCCCTGCCGGGTTATCGGTTCATATGTTAATAAAATAAGAATTATTATTATAAATATTTGATTGATAGTGTTATAAAAATAAATGGACACTGGAACTGAAAATCCTGTGAATGATAATAGCTCTAAAATGGCCACAGACATTGAACTTCTTAAAAAGAAACGTACTACGTTAAGAGCATCAGTTACTAGGCTAATTTCTAAGATTGAATCAGAAATTCAAAAAAACTAAATTACTGATGAAGAAACCAAAATTGAACTAATTATTGAACAATTAAATGATAAATTCGAGTCTCGCAAAACACTTGATTCTGAATTAGGGAATCTGTTTAAACCACAGGATATAGATAAAGAATTAGAAACCGCCAAAGAATACGGTGAAAAGATAGTAACTTGGAGATTTAAAGCAAATAAAATTTCCGTAATTTGAGTCAAAAGAAAAATATTCCAAAACCTCTCAATTTCCCCCAACATATAGCTCCTATTACTAATCGCGAAGTGGAAGTAGAAACGAAACCAAAAATGCTAAATGTTAAATTACCGAAGATAGTAATTCCGAAATTATCGGGAAATATAAGTGATTGGCTCACTTTCTGGAACTCTTTCGAAACATCTATACATAAGAAACAAATCGTTAGATGATGTCAGTAAATTTAACTATTTAAAAGCTCATCTATGTGGAACCACTTTAGAAACGATAGGAGGTTTTGCTATTTCCTCAGAAAATTATGAGCTCAATGTGCAGGGCAAAGGTTAAATGCTCTCATTGCAATAAAAGACACGTTGAAATTATGTGTTTAAGGATAATAAATATTCAAAAAATGAAAAACCAGAAATAAAGGAAAATACTACACTTTCGAATAATAACTGTTCGTGGGAAGTTTATCTTCAAACTTTAATAGTATACATTAAAGAAAATAATTTAAACAGTTAATAAGGGTAATAATCGATCAAGGTAGTCAGAAATCGTATGTCACGAAATTTGTTGCGGGGAAAGTGAGTTTAAAAGGGTTTGGGAAAGAATCCGTGAATCATGGATTATTCGGTGGAATTGAACATACTGAAATGCATCCAAAATATTGTCTAAACTTACAGGCCTCCCAAAGGGTCCACAATTTTCCCAAAAGTCCGCAAAAAAAAACAAACTATTACCACCGCAAAAGTCCGCCGTCATCGAATAGAACCGCATTTTACTCATTTCTTTCAACAACAACAAAATTCAACTTAATCAGAAATAATTTATTTTTTTACTTGTGTAGTAGTTTTACAATCATATAAGTTAAGCATCACTGACTGCTGTCAGTGTGCGGGTGGGTCACCACTTGGATCAGTCTGCGTAGGGACCGAGGGTGTGTGGTATTGGTCCTCGTTAAACTGTGCTACCGTAAAGTGCTCGACTTCGCGTGCTGGTCGTTGTGCTACCGAAGCAGGGGTGCCATCCCCTCTGCAGAGGATCAAAATTGTGATGGCATGTCTTCGGATCATCCTCAGGGCTGTTTCCCAGACCGTCGCCAGTAGCCCATTGTGCAGCTCTAGTGCGACGTAAATGAACTACAACAACAATCATGAAATCGCTCACCTATGACGTCATGTAAAAGATCGATGATTTTCAAATCAATGGGAGCTATAAGCTGTGCACATTTGAGCGGAGTAATGAGCTTAAAGTGTAGTGATGTACCAACAGATAGCGTTTTCCCCAAAACTAGCATGTTTAAGGGTGTCTTGGAGTGAGATTCTACTTTCCACGTTCCCCATGTTAACCTATGGAGAATTATATGATTCTTAACCTACTCTTTATTTAGTCACTAATTAATATTTTGGATATTTTTTTGCTTCATTTTATGCTTTGAAATGTCTACAATTAAGCTTCCTTACAAAATTTTTAGTTGGAAGATTCTAAGTATTTTTCAAATTTCTAAGTATTTTTCAATTTTTTTTTTAAAACTAATGTGTTCTTTAAAAGACTGAAATTTAGGAGATAAGCTTTAATTACAAGTTTATATTTAGCATTTTTGGAAAATTTTTTAGATAGATTGAAAGCTTAAGAAATTCTCTTTAACTTAAGATTAATATTTTAATTCTAGGTTTTATACAGATTACGTAAATCACAAATTAGTTTCAATAATTCTAATCATCAGGCTCAAAATTTCCTTCCCCTTCTAAAACCCTTTTCAACAGGATTACCCACATCGAAAATGACCCTTAGCACCGCAGGAGGTTGAAGCCAGCTTTCACTGTGATTTATGACTCTCCCCACCACCTTTTTCTTGTCTGGATCCTCATGTATTTCTGCCAAGGAACGTTGGTATAGATTTTCGTAGATTGCTAATATGGGAAACTAAAATTTAAAAAAGGGTTGTATTTGCTGATAAAGTGACTGGGTATGAAATATCAAAATTCTAATCTTTGGATTTAAGATTTATAGAAAATTATTATGACCGTTTAAATATGAATGTTGCATCTAGATATCAAAAATTATCAATGGACCTTATAAGAAAATTTCAAGATTATGTAAATTTATCAAGATATTGATAAAGATTTTGTAATAGAATTTGTTTCTAAAATAGATTTCTGTCTTTTAATAAAAAATAAAAACAATATATTCCCAAAAGAATTTTATAATTCACACAAAGAAAAGATAGTTTGTATACTTCTTGTTGAAACTTGTCATAATACACGGGTACCTCTATATGAACCATTAAAATAATTTAAAAAAATGTATTCTAAAAAATGTTTCTAAATAAAAAGAAGTTAAAATAATGGAGTTTTCAAAGAGATACTTAAATTATTTGGAAGTTTGGGAATATCATATAAAGAGTTTGAATAAATCTAAATATGAGATAACGATAAAACTAATTGTAGACGATAAATAACAGAATTAGTTTTAAAAAATGATTGTATAACTAGACACGAAATTATAAAGTATGTTGTAAAAGATGATCCTATCCCGTTTACTTATCTCGATTATCATGGGATCGTTGATGGTAGATATGATTTTCTTATTATGATTATGATAATTGTTTTGAAAAATATTTTTATTAATATGTCAAATAAAAACGATTTTATTAATATAAAAATAAGAATTTTGATTAATTAAAATATGCTGATTTTATCTAATATTCCATATAAAAATGTCCGCCTATTATAAATATTACGATTATGAATTACAAAGATTTGTCAAATAAAAAAAAGAATTTTGATAAATTAAAATATGTTGATTTTATCTAATATTCCATATAAAAATGCTAAATATCCGCCTATTTTAAATTTTATTAATACAAATTATTGTAAATATTACGATTATGAATTACAAAAATATTAATTTTTATTAATATAAAAATAAGAATTTTTAATAATTAAAATATGCTGATTTTATCTAATATTCCATATAAAAATGCTAAATATCCGTCTATTTTAAATATTACAATTATGAATTAGGAAATTTAGGGGGTAGTATATAGCAGGGGTAGGCAACGCGGCTCCCGCGGGCGCCATGGCGCCCCCGATCGATTTTTAATGCGCCCTTTCTGGACTAATGTAAATATATGATAGCCAGAGCGATTTACTTACTCTTGTCAAACGGCGATATACAGCAAGTAGTCAGTTGAGTTTAGGATTGTGCATAGATTAGCAGTTTGCTAACCTTGAGCGTATCTAATAACACGCACGTATTTTTTGTTAGTGTGTGATCGTATTTCAAATAGACCACGCGTAGACCGTGCGTTTAAAACTACCAAGTAATCCGAAATCATTCTTTTCTTTCAAAACCCTTTGTTGAAAGCGATGAACTGAATCCTAAATTAAACAGTGATCTAGTTTCGCTACTGATGCAGTTTCTGACGCATCAGCTAGGTTAACTGTGACTGTATTGTAACTTGTCGTTTTAGTTTCAGTTTGCTTTCATGTTTGAGCTTCTGTTTGTTTATCTTTGATATAATGCTTCTTTGCTATGCTTTCGTTATGTTTTAAATAATAAACGTTGTTCAGTTTAATAACGTTGTGTTTCTTTTTAAAATAGAGTTGTTATAGTTCTAGTTTTTTGTGTTTTAACACCCTTCATGGATAAATGTAAAAGAAAAAGAACATTATTTTAACGATGAATGGGAACATCTATATTGTTTCGTTTTGTTGTGTTTCTTTTTAAAATAGAGTTGTTATAGTTCTAGTTTTTTGTGTTTTAACACCCTTCATGGATAAATGTAAAAGAAAAAGAACATATTATTTTAACGATGAATGGGAACATCTATATTGTTTCGTTGATTACAAAGGGAAGTGTATTTGTTTGTTGTGTAATAATAGTGTTGCGATTCCCAAGAAAAGTAATATTGAACGACATTTTAAGACCGTTCATACCAATGTTGATAGTGACTATCCAATGAACTCTGAAATTAGAAGAAAAAAAATTATTTCTTTAAAATCTTCAATAACTAACCAGCAAAGTTTTTTTACTAAACCACTGCAACAACATAAAGCAGCAACGATCGCGTCATATAAAATATCGCATTTGCTAGCTAAGAATAAAAAACCATTTACAGATGGAGAATTAGTGAAAGAAGCCATGTTAGAAGCTGCTAATTCACTTTTTGAAGAATTTAAAAATAAAAAGGAAATAGTTTCAGCTATAAACACGTTGCAATTATCAGCATGAACTGTTACTAGAAGAATTGAAGTAATTGCGGAGAATTTGGAGGCAGAATTAGCAAATGATATGGAAAATTGTATTTTCTTTTCGCTACAGATGGATGAATCGACAGACGTGACAAATATATCACAATTAGCAATTTGCGTGAAGATGGTATTTTCTGATTTTACAACAAAAGAAGAATTCCTTAAAGTTCTGCCATTAAAGGGAAGCACCAGAGGAGAAGATATCTTTTCTACTTTTAAAAAGTGTATAACAGATGTAAAATTACCTGTACAAAAGTTATCGTCAATTACAACAGACGGGGCACCATCGATGACTGGTAAGAAAAAAGGATTTATTGCCTTATGTAGACAGGATTCCTTATTCCCGAAATTTATTTCTTATCATTGCCTCATACATCAGAAAATGTTATGTGCAAAAACAATCGGTTTTCAACACGTATTTACGATAGTAACAAAAATTATTAATTCCATAAGATCGGGAGCAATGCAACACAGATTGTTTAACTTACTTTTAGAAGATGAGGACGTTCAGATCAAAGATCTTCTTTTACATACTGAAGTGAGGTGGCTGAGCAGAGGTAAAATACTTGAGCGGTTTATCATGCTTTTGCCACAAATAAAGGAATTTATTGCATCAAGAGGCGAATTTTACGAGCAATTAGAAAATAAGGATTGGCTAATCGACCTCGGATTTCTGACAGATATAACAGCAAAGTTGAATGAATTAAATTTAAAAATACAAGGGAAAAATCAGCATATCGCTGACATGATTAGTGCATTAAATGCATTCAAATGCAAGTTAGTGTTGTTGAAATCCCATCTATTGAAAAAATCATTATCCCATTTCCCAAATATAAAATATACTGTTGAGAGTTTAAATTTGAATAATGAAAATTTTACTGCTACATATTTAGATATTATAGATAAGCTAATAGAAGAGTTTTCTTCTAGATTTGAAGATTTTGCAGCATTAGAACCCATTCTAAGATTTTTCATAAATCCATTCAATGTTACTGAAGATGATGTCCTTGAAATAGTTTCAGTGTATTTCGAGCTTCATAATATCGAAGACCTAGAATTAGAAATAATAAACTTGCAAAGTGATATTATTTTAAAAGCCCATAGTAATGATAAAATGTTTTGGAACTTAGTCGATGAAAATAAGTATCCTATTTTAAGGAAATGTGCGCTAAAAATTTATTCATATTGTGCAACAACATACAATTGCGAGTCTTTGTTCTCAAATAGGAAATATTTGAAATCAAAATACCGAACAAAGCTTAATGACTCACATTTAGATAATTGTTTAAGGACCGGGAACTCTAAATATATCCCCAATTATAAGAAATTAGCTGAAAATATGGACACCCAAGTTTCACACTGAATTATATGTATCATTATGTATGACACCAATAAAATAAAGTTATAAAAAATCTGTTTTTTTAATGCCTATTTATACCTGTTGATTATCTGAAAAATATGCGCCCTCGGTGATTTTCAAATTTAGTATTGCGCCCTTAAGGAAAAACAGGTTGCCGACCCCTGGTATATAGCCTGGTAGCCCCCCCCCCCTCTATATACTACTGTTATAAGAATTGGGAAGGACCTCAATGGAAGCAAAAATTATTGTTCAAGGTTACCTTCAAAGCATGACATTATGTGGTGTAAAATATGTAGCCATGATTGGAGACGGTGACAGTTATGACGTGTATAAAAATGTTTTGGAAGCTAACCCATATGTCACCTTCGATGTTGAAAAAATTGAATGTCAGAACCACCTCTTAAAAAATTTCTGTAACAAATTGAAAAAAGTAGCAAGAAATGCAAAATTAGGACATGCCGCAGTTCGCAAATTGCAATTGCTAGACAAAAGAATTCTTAGATTAAGAAATGCAATTCTAAAGGCATCAGAGCATAGAAAATATCAACTAAATGCACAAGCTGATCTAATAAATGACGTTTTTCTCTTCGAAAACTGAAAAATATCTGTGGAATAATTTGTTTTCTAAACAAAAATAAAGGAAAGATTTTATTAATTTTATTTGCATGGTTCTCTTATTTTTTTAAAAATGTAATTAATAAAATATTTAGCGTAATCAATATATATATATATATGGGTGATTCTCACGAAACATGACAATTCGGACCAAACAATTTCTTCAAATTTAAAGTCTTCAAAATAATCTAAATTTTTTTTTCTGTATACTTCTTTAGTTACCTTAGAGACAGCAGTGTAGTTTTGACGTTTGCTCGAGAGAAAAAAAAAAGAAATAGAAATTCACCAAATCTTGAATGCCAGGAAAATGATATATTTGCTTATAAATTTGAAAAAAGTCATTTTAAGCTATTAGTAAGTAACAAAACCTAGGCCTTTATGTTAGGTGGACCATGAATTGCCTAAACTAATTATTTTATCCACTGTAGAAAGAATCAAAAATGTTTTTGCTGCTGATATGTACAGAATAAAATTATGCGTAGTAATCTATTATTAAATAAAAAAAAAAAACTTTGATTACATTCTGTCATATAACAATCTTACATAAACTTGATATTAGGTTAATATTTGCTTTACTTTCAACTGTTTAAAAAATTTTCTGGTAACTGTTTCAATGTCATGTCATTCATAAACAAGGAAAATGACAGCCAGGATAGTGACAAATTCGCCATTTTATAACATATAACTTTACTTTAATGTAATATTTTGGCCTAAGACGGTTGTATTCTGTAAAAAACAACAGGATTTCTTAAAATAACTCAGAGAAATCTACGTAGTTTATGTTATTTATGATTTCAAGAAGCCAGGAAAATGAAAACATAAAAACCTACTCACCTTGAAAAATTTTTTGAAATAGATTTTGAACCAGAAAATTGGTTCTTTATCCATGTAGCAAGACATGTTCATATAGGAGGGTATCTAATCAATCTATTAACATAAGATATTGATTGCTGGCTCTAACTATTTTGGTTATAAACCACTAAATAAAAGTAGCCAGGAAAATGACAGATTTTCTTGGGACAAACAAATTATTGACAGCAAAAATTATTTTAAACGAAGATTTTGTAAATAATACCCTCTGTGTATATTCTAGAAATGCTTTCAACGGTTGAGATTAAAAAAATTAGATATTGAAAAATTTATGGGAAGTTTTGAAGCTAGTTATTATTGGAAACACTGTTTGGGACATGCCAGGAAAATTACATTTTGAAGTGCAGAGTCATTTTAAAATATTAACAGCGATGCTATTTATTAATTTTTTTAAAAAAAAGTTCTTTTAGTATAATAGTATTAGATCGTGGAGCAAGAGACAGTGGATTGTCATATTTCGTGAGAATCACCCATATATATATATAATATATACAGTTGAACCTGTTTATCTCGAACCTCTTTATCTCGAAAACCTCTTTATCTCGAAAACCTCGTTATCTCGAAATTTCTAAAATTCCCTACATTTACTGTCTAAACTGAATGTATTTTCCATGTTTATGTTGAATTTTTTTTCTTCAAAACCTCCGTTTCTCGAATTTCTAATAATAGAGCACAAATCTCAAAACTTTCTTTATCAGTAGAACTCCTAGACAGAGATGAATTCCGTGAATCCACAGGAAGTAGGGATGAACAGGTAGGGGGTGTTTCTTGGAATTTCAATTACTATCCCTGCATTTCCTTAACTAGAAAGGAATACATTGATTCTGGCAGTAAGTGAGGGGTTAATGAATAGTGACCATCAGGGGTTAGCTTTTTAACATAGATAAGAAAGCTATAGAAAACAGTTGGTATGCAAACTTGTAGATGCCATAGATGAAACAAATTAGACACTATCAGAATAGCTGTTTTGCCTGGAGAAATGTGTCTCTAAAAACTGTCTAAAAGGTTTTTAAAAAGCTGGTTTTAAGAATATCTGTGAAGAGGATGAAGGCATCGGTATAAAGAAGAAGAAAATGTTAACGCTGAAAATGCAGTGCCAGATTTGCCAGAATGGAATGCAATAAAATCAAGATTAATTGTTGACATTAATTATGATGATTTTTACAAGTGGACAACTGCCTGGCAACATGCGGAACATTGGCAGTTGCGGAAATCATAGATAATGTCAAAGGAATATCAGATGAAGAGGAAGAAACTGAAAATCATATTGATGAATCAAAGGTGAATGCAAAAGAAGTAGAAAAAACTGTATAATTCTTATAAGCTACTCTTGAATTCCAGGAAAATGTTGGCTATGAGGAATTTGCGATCTTTCTAACCTCAAAAGAATAATCGGAACAAGTAAGGTTATACATCAAAAATCTTCGAAAAATTATTTTCAGTGTTTAATGTATGCTAAAAAACTGTTATGTAAATAGATGTATGTGGTATAATTAATTTAAAGAAATGTCTATATTTTTCTATTAAAAACAACTAAAACACTTTTAATAGAATTTCTTAATTAAAATTAATTTTTTTAAGTACCTGTATAACTAGAAACCTCTTTATCTCGAATTTTTCGCCTTTCCCGTGAGATTCGAGATAAACAGGTTAGACTGTATATATATATAACTTGAAAATAACAATGATAACTAATAAATATTACGCTTTAATTAATTGTAGAAAAAACACAAAGCACATATAAGCTTAATGAATCTTCTTAGAATTTAAGCTAAAAAACATTGAAATATCTAAATTTAAAAAAACGGAAAAAAGTAACAGTGAATAGTAGAACCAGGTTTGGAAATTAAAACACTACGCATGTAACAGTTTTGAATAAAATTTAACGAGTGAATAATGAAGCGAAAGAAATATCTCAAAATTTTTTTATTAAAATTTCTAATTTTACATTAATTTAATTTATAAGATTTCTCGAAGTTTAATTTATTTGTTATAAAAATAAAAACTGTTTATTACTTAAAAAAAAAAGACATTATTTCATTCAACAGAAGAATAAGAAATTCCTGCTTTTACTTAGTCCTTTTCTGAAGTAAGGCATGACCGCCATAGTCAGACCTCCCTAACAGTGTAAAAAAAATGTGAAATGGGGGTGTTGTTGATGTTGACGTGATTGACGACTTAACTGTACTACTTGGGGGAAAGAAAAACACCTGGTTATATTTGTCCGAGTGTCTCATCAAAGTTTTTCCTGACTCCAAGACACCCTTAAGCTCAACTATTTTGACTTTGTGTTTTCTGCCTAATGCTTTATTTTTTAGAAAATAATTTGTTTTAAGAATATAACTATTTTCTAGTTAAAATTGTTTAGAAAATTTAAAACGTAAATATATCAAGTCGTGGGGAAATGTAAATTTTTAAAACAATGGCTTGGTATGAAGGATTCTCATGGGCACATTGTGTCTGATTGGGGCATCCAGCATGAAAATAATTTGATTTGTGTAGTGTGTAACATGATGCCTGTAAATATTGATAATGGTTTTTATGCTATAAAAAAGCATTCTGAATCGGAAAAACATAAGTAAAATTTTGCAGCGAGAAAAGATAATGCAGCTTTCATTATCTGGTCATACTTCATCATTAAGTATGCTGAGCATTAAAGATAAAGCTTATAAAGCTGAAATAATTTGGTGCCTGAAAATGATCTCTTCTAATTTCCCACTTTCTACCTGCAAAGACATAGATAAAGTGTTTAATTGTATGTTTCCTTCCTCAACTATGGAACCCTTTTCACTTAATCCAACTAAAGCAACATACCTTATCATTGATGTGTTAGCTCCCTACTTTCAGGGTTGCCACAGGCGCTAAAATGCGACTATTAATTTGCAACTATTTTCGGCCTGAGGCGACTTTTTTTGCCTGAAAAGGCTAAAAAAGCAACTAATTTATGGAATAGGTGACTATTGGAAGACTTTTTTACTTTTGGAGAAGTTTTTTTGCAAAAATGAACGTTATTTTTCAGTCCCCTCGCTAACACGTACGTAATGCCGCCTACCACGTGCCTGTGCTCAGTGACGTCATCACGCTAATCCCTCCCTTGTTATTTCACCCCAAAACTGCGAACTGGGGGAAAAAAAAAAAAACGTTTCTTCATTATTCGTTCGTTTGTTCGAGTGGAAGCATATTTTATTTTTAATTGTATATCTATGTGATGACTTGATTTTCTACCATACCAGTATCCTCTTCATAACACATTTCAGGTAAGTGAGTTTTATGTTGATTTAGATTTTTCTTAATATTCGATTCTTGAATATTTCTTAATATTCAAGATATTTTTCTTAAAAAAAATTAGTAAAATTACATTTTATTTTTTGTTGCTGATATTTTAAAAAATGCATCAAAATAAAATCGCATAGGGACGAATCGGTTTTATAACAAAATGACAATGCCTCTGTTAATAGGCGGTATATCGCAAGATATTGATTAAACGTGATCAGAGTGAGCTACTATATCTTCACGTCGATAGAGTAAGAAAGGTGAAGTTAATAGCTAACGCAGTTACCGCGCTGAGAAAGACAATGTTTGTTTCGGAATTGGTTTTAGGATGTTGAATGGTAAAGGACAGTTTTAATCAGGTCGTGGTTTTGTGTGTTATTAACGTCAGAATGTAGAACCCAATGAATTCTTTTTTGCTTCCTTTTTTTCCCCTTGAAGATTTCTTTTCAGAGGGACTTCGCATTTTATTTTGTTAATTATTTTCCGAGAGACTCCTGCTAATGTGAGATGGCTGGGTATCATTTCCTTCTGAATTCATCCATTTATGAAAAGAAAATCTATTTTAAGAAAAGATTTCACTAAATGTTTTATCTTTTAAGCGATTCGATTTTATTGCGGTATTTCGTATTTAAATAATTATTGATTAGTTCTGATAAATTTAGCTTTTCTTTATTTCTTTCAATGTACCTCACTAATTTGATTGAATTTAATTATTTTTAAACCAATAATTCTTTAGTTTTTGCTTTTACAAGTTAAAACAAAGCTTATATTTTATTTTATGTTTGGCCATCAGTCAATCCTACTTTATTATTTTAAATCATTTAATACTTAAAGTATATTTTGTTAGTTTTCTCAACTACTTTTTTCTTAATTTATTAAAACTCAAAAAATATGAGCAAATTTTAAAAAAAAAAAAAATGTTTTTTTAATTTTAAAATTAGTTTTTATGTTAAAAAAAATTTAAAACATAGTTTGCGTTTTTTTTTATAATTAAAATGATTAATTTATTTTCTTAAATAAAAAAAAAAAAGTAAGCGATATTGTGTCGTTTTTAAAGTTGTTTTTTTTAATAATAATTTTTAATTTTGTTGTTTTTAATTTTTACAAAATTTCCTTTTTTTATTTTATCGATTTTATTAAAATAAAGCAAAATTTATTTTTACTTTTGGTACTGCACATATTTTTTTTCCCCTAATAAATACAAAAAAGGCTGACGTTTTTTTAGATTTAGTCTATTAATTTAAAAAAAAAAAAAAACTTTTTAAAATTAATACAAAGTTAAGGGATATTTTAAAAGTAGCAGTATTTAATAATCCAGAAAACCGGGAAGAATTTTGCTTGGTTTTCCTGCTATTTAGAAGTATAACGATTATAAAATATAAAAAAAGCGGAATTTGATCGAGAGGGGGCAGGGAAGGGACAAATGTTTTATTTTCTCCAGTGTGTTAGTTGTTTTTCTGATATGCTACCATCAATCAAACTTAGGGAGTGGCATGCTGATTTTGTTTTTTCTTTGATTTACGAGGGGGTGGGGAAAATGTATTGCACACGCATATCAATGAATGTCCAAATTAAGTAACCTTGAAACTTCTAGCTAAGAGTGTTGACATGTGAGATTTATTTTAAATCCACTTTAGTTACTCAGTTTTTCTTATCCTTGATTTATTATGATGAATTGTTTTATTATTTCCGATAATGCATTATTTATTATGAGCAAAACGTTTTTTAATCACCAGATCATCATTTTTGATCATCTATTTGCCATCGATTAACAAAACCTTTTTTTTTTTTTTAATAAATTCTGATCTTTTTGAAATGCGTTATCATTAGTAAGTTTTCTTAATGTGGAATCACATCTGCTTTCGTTAAAAATGGTCTTTTTATAAAAATAAAAGGAGATTGGAGATAAAGGAGGAGATAAAGGAGAAAATAAGATTGTTGATTAATTTAAGCATATAATTATTTGTTAATAAAAGCAGACGATTATTTTCTGAAGCAGATAGCAGTTTTCTTTTTTTTTAAAGTATATATTATTTTTCTAATGTGAACATTTCTTTGATTTGTTTTCTACTTTCGCTTTTTTTTTCTTTTAATTTTTAATGCATGTATGTGAAATATTTTGTTACAGTATTATTATTTTAAACCAATAAATCCTAAATAATTTTTTATTTAGGAAAAATGAAATAAAGCCTGGGTTTGCTTTTACTTTGACTTCTTTATTATTTTGATTGAAAAATTAAGCAATGATATTGATGTTATAGTAGAATATGTTTAGAATTAATATTTTCTTTTTGATAGATTTATTCCTTTTTATTTATTTTTGATTGATTTAAAGATTTTCCGTGGGTAATTTTTGAACATATGCTAAATCGCGATACATCGCTATATCGCGATGTCTAAAGGTTGATGTATCATGATTTAAAATTTCTGACATCACCCAGTCCTAGTCGTGGTATTTGACTATTAAGCTATAGTTTTTGTTATTTGGCTACTAATTTTGATAAATTTTTGTTCCTGTTCAGGCAACTATTTTCATGCTTGAGGCTACTAAAAGCAACTATTTTTGATCATTTTTTACTGTGGCAACCCTGTATTTCAGAAATGAATTTTTGAATAAGATTAAAAATTCCTTCCTTACTACAATTCAACGAAACTACAAACAATGCTAATTTTAAAGAGTTTGTTTTTGGTCTGAAAAAAATAAAAAAGTTTTCTCTCATCACTTGGAGACATTTTTCTTAGGCCATGCAAAAGCAGAAAATGTAATGAAGCATCTAAAATCTGCCATTGATAATGCAGGTTTGAATTTTCAAACTTGTTAGTGCTTTCCAGTGATGGACCTAATGTTAGCAAAGCCATATTTAATCTAATGAATGAAGAAATAAAGTCAATTAGAGGAGTTGGGTTGTTAAATATAGGATTTTGCAACATACACATGCTACATAATTCATTTATAAAAGGTTTAAATGTTTTTAGGTGTAACACTTCTGATTTAGCTATTGCATTATTTCACTATTTTGATGGATGACCTGCCAGAAAAGAAGAATTTCGAACTGTTTTGGTTGAAAAAAAAGCTTAAAGACCTTTGCTTTATCAAACATTCAACTTCGAGATGGCTTACTTTAGAACCAGCCATTATTAGAATTTTGGAACTTTGGGATGGAATTGTCCACTACTTTTTGAAATTTATACCTCTCAGAGACTGCCACTTATTAAAGCAGAGTTAAATTTTGTCTGTGCTAGTTCTGCTATTCTGACCAACTATACTAGATTTTTTCAAAATGAAGGACCTTTAGTGCAAGAACTTTATGATTGCATAAAGGAACTGCTGCTTAAAATTGCTGGCAGAGTTTGCAAACCAGAAACTTTGACAAATGTTAAAAAAAGCACATGTGTATTAGGTGATATATTTGATCAAGACAGTTTGTTGCCTTCAAAGGATATTGTGTTAGAAAAAAACATTCTTGGCAGTCTTATTCAGTGCAGTGATGTAGAGAAAAGAAATTTCATGCTGAATGTTCAAAAACATTTTGTTACAGTTGGGTGTTATATTTTGAAAAAAGGGCCACTTATGAATGAATTATTATCTATATTGTCATGTATTATACCTGGTAACATTAAAAAACCAAACAGTTTGAAAAAAATTCAAGAAATTGCATCCTTGCTACCATTTCCTTCAAAGATGGAAGATGTAATAGATGAATGGAAACTTCGACAGAAGTTATTGAAGAAAAACCAATTGAAAAGTTTTGGAGTGACATATTTGAAATTCAAGGCTTAAATGGTAGTTTTAAATATATAAATATTAAAAATATTATTACAGCAGTATTGACACTTGCTCATGGAAGTGCAGATGTTGAAAGAGCTTTTTCCAAATCTGGCAGAATATTATCAGAAGAGAGAGCGTCTATGTCTTCTAGAACACTGAATGCACATTTGACTGTAGCTGATGCTTTAAAAGCATATAATAATAAGCCTGAAATGGTTCCAATCTCAGAAAAGTTGTTATGTTTAGCACATGTTGCTTACAAAAGCTATACAGGGTTCCCACGGTCCTTAAAAACTGCTTAGTTTTTATTTTGAAAATTAAGGGCCCTTAAAACTACTTAATTTTGATTCTAGGTTCTTAAAAGTCCTTAATTTCTAGTATCGCTAGTTGGTTGGAAAAAATTTTTTATCTTAGGAAAATATCCACTGTTGAAAAGTACGTCGGTCGCCTAGAATGAGACCCTACATTGAGGGTAGAACATTTTGAATGCGTGTGAGAGTAGGGGTTACAAGCAAGTGGAAGAAAATGCGCCATTATTGATTTTTTATTTATTTTATTATAGTTTTTTTTCATTAAAATATTCTTTCTTTCTGGATCATTCTTAAAGAAAAATAATTTGTGTGGGGAGAGGGGAGCGTGATACTACAGGTGGGTAGAGGTCTTACTTATTTTTAGACAGTACTAAGGTACTCTATCACCTTTTACATCCATAGGATTCAAGAAATTCAATTCTTCTGATAGCACACATGGTAGCTTTGATACTTCAATTGTTAGAAATGCCAGGAAAGTGTGTTTTTAATAATTTATGGACGCTTAATATAAGGAATGGCTAACAGCATGTAGTGATCGTCACAAGGCAAAGTGGATTTTTTCATTGTATTATATTTTCTTCTGAAATTGAATTTTATAAATTACTCTATTTTTTAATATTAGGGATATTACGAATATTCGGCGAAGTATAATTTTAATCAGGAAAGTCACTTTCGTCGTTTTATCATTGACACTTTTTGTTTTAAAAAGAGTGAAATGTTTGCAGTTTTTTTTTTTTATATATATAGCGTGACATTTTAACAGTGTTCCTGATATATTTTACCTCCACTTTTTCTTTTAAAGTTATACAGATAATTAGATAGCCGGTAAAATTGAAAGTTTATTTTCTACGTTGCAAGTTTTGTTTTAGAATTTAGGAAAATTGTCTGTTTCTCTTGCTTTTTTGATTAATTTTGTTTGTGTTTTTTTATTTTATTATTATTTTGATAGCATATTTTAAAGAGCCTTATTTTTCGTCATTTTCAACGTTAAATTTTTCTTAATTGAAAACGGTTTTTTGTTTTTAGCTCTGTTTGGCTTTCCCATTAAAAAAAAAAAAAAAACTTAGACATTTTTAAATGGATATATCGCGTATTATCGACTTTTTATCAAACTATCGGCAGGCCGATATAATTACTTTTATTTTAGGCTATGTGTCAGGAATCTGATCTAAGACGACGCTCGCAGTTTAACGTGCGAGGATTCTTGCCTATGCTAACACTATCACCGCGCTGACAAAGATGTTGATTACATTTTTAGCTATGAATGCGATGCATAATTTCTTTATGTGCCACTTTTGACCTTGAGATTTGACGATTTTTGAAGATTATTTTCAACAGGACTTATATTGTGAATGCTGTGCGTTTTATTTCGATGGGATATAATGTTTCAAGTAAATTATTTTCAGTGAGACTTTTGCTACTTAGCGATCGTTGCGCATTATTTCGTCACTATTTTTTTTTTTTTTTGTCAAGATTTAACGTTGTGAATTATTTTCAGCAGACCTACTGTTACTTGGCGATCGCTGTTATCTTAAATTTTCGTTAATATATTCATGAAAAGAAATCATGAATTAAAAAAAATTTTTATTGATTTTTTTAAAAAGGGATACAATTTAATATTTTGTATTTAAGTAATTTATACTTTGTCATAAAAAGTTTGCTTTTTTTTTTTTTTTTAATTTACATAAATATAATAATTGGATAGAATTTGATTAGTTTTTAAACCAATAAATTTTCACTCGCTTTTTGTTTTAAAAAAATTAAAACAAAGCCTACATTTAAATGATTTGCTTTTATTTTTGAGGAAATTGAAACAAAGTTTGTGTTCTTTCTTTTTTTTTTTTTTTTTTTTTTTTTTTTTAAAATTCGCTGTTAGTTAAAATGACTAAATTTTTTTAAGTTAAATAAAAAGTTAAGCAATATTTTAACGCTTTTCAATAATTTAACACTAGTACTCTTAAATATAGAATATTTTTTTAAAAATTCCTTCAATATGTGTTCGTTTAATAATTTGTTAGATAGTCAGTATTATTTTTAAACATTTAAATCTTTAGTGTATTTCATTTTCAAAAAGGAAAATAATAATAAATAAATAATTTTACATTAAAACCATTTGACCATTAGTCAATACAACTTTATTATTTTAAATAAGTAATTAACAAAAGCCTAACGGTGTTTCAAAAGAACATTTTTTTTTTAGAAAATAATTTAAAAAATGTTTTATTTAAGTGGACATTTCTTTTCTTTTTTTTAATTTTTAATGTATGTAAAATATATTGTAACAGTTTTATTATTAGTTTTAAAAAATCTAAGTCATTTTTAATTTTAAAAAAAAGTTAAAATAAAGCTTGTGTTTGTTTTTACTTTAAGGCAAGTCAATCTTTAAGACAGTCTTAAGTCAATCCATCTTTATTTTAATTCAAAAAATTAAGCAATGCTATTGATGTTATAGAAAGAAAAAAAAATTTAAATTAACATTTTCTTTTGTCTTAGATTTATTTCTTTTATTTGTTTTTGATTTTTTGATTGATAAATTTCAAGCATATGTTAAATCGCGATGTTTGACTGACGATTTATTACGATATAAAATTTCTTACAACGCCCAGGCCCATTTTTACATAAACAGCAATAATTCTCGAGGATTTTTTTTTTTTTTAATGTTGCTTGATCAATGGGTAGGCGGCCGATTTATTTTTCCGGATATTTGACTATTCGACAAAATCACTATTCATTATTCCCTATTTTATAATAATAGTAATATATATATAAATCCATATTTGCATCCAATTTTCATTACCTTTGATTTATATGACAAATTATTGTTTTATAATTTCAGACAATACTTAAATTATTAAGAACAAAAATTCTTATGGTCTATTATTTTAGTTCCTTTAGTATCTATATGAGACACAATACTTTTTAATAGAATAAATTCTAATTCCTCAGAGGTGCAGTATTACCCATCAATGTAAGCATACAATTTTTTATAACTAAAAGCAGACTATTTTATAAAGATTTTTATCTCTTTTTATAAATGATATGTTTCTGATTTCACTACGTTTTGTTGTTTTTTTCCCTTCATTCACAATAAATTTTGTACTTAATTAATTATTTCATTTTGTTTTCAATTTTTAGACATGGAATTTTTTCATTTTTATTTCAATTGATCATTTCATCCTGCCTTGTCCTGTGTTTCAATATTTATGTTAGCACTTATTTTAACTATCAATTCTGTTTCTCAGTTCTTAATTTTAATTAAGTTTCCTTTGTAGTTTATTTATTTCTTTTTTCCTGATTGTTAGGTACTAAGTATATTCCGATTTTAGTCATTAAATTTTTTATATTTTGCGATTTTAATAAATCTTTTAGTTTATTGTAATTAGGTTTTACTTAGTCTAAAATAATTGTCTTAACTTCAATAAACTTATATTTGTTAGTTCCTTTTTCTCTTGGTTTAGTATAAGTCACTCAAAATAATATTTTTATTAATTTAATGAATTTACCTTCTTAATTTATATATTTCTATCTGTTTACTCAGTTTTTTCTATTTTTAAAATAGAAAATCTTAATGTTTAATCTGCACTCTTTGAGTTTTTCTTTATATTCTTAAAAGCTTACGTGAGGTGATTAAATCAGTTTAATTTTAATTAAAAACAGATTATTTGTATTAAGCATTTCTTTATTTAGTTTTTTTTTTTTTTTTTAATTTTTTAAAGGATGACTGATTAGAAGAAAAACTATTCCATTTTTTTAATCTATTTTTATTAATCTATGATGTTTTATTTGATGATAAATCATCATTATGCCATTTTTAAGGTCCTTAATTTCTAGAAAAAAAGTCCTTAATTTTTTGATAAAAGTGCTTAAATTTTTCATTCATAAAAGAGTGGGAACCCTGCTATAATCTTTATCTAGAATTGGAGAA
Organism: Parasteatoda lunata; assembly: GCA_949128135.1. Taxonomy (NCBI): domain Eukaryota; kingdom Metazoa; phylum Arthropoda; class Arachnida; order Araneae; family Theridiidae; genus Parasteatoda; species Parasteatoda lunata. The sequence goes on along the minus strand of OX421980.1, from coordinate 99,082,574 downwards.
AGAAAAAAAGGAAAAAGATAGATTCGAAAAAGAAAAAAAGCTAGAAGAGCTTAAAGAAGCTGGAGAAAAAGAGAGCATGCTTAAAAAGTCTGAAATGGATATTTCCATTTTAGAGGACAAATTAAAAACTGCAAAGAAAGAAGTCAAGGATTCCACAACAACTATTGATACATTACTTGAAGAAGCCAACAAAAAATTTAAAAAAAAGCCTTAATGTCCAACAATATTGCTGAAGCAAAAATAGCACAGGCAATGATAGATGGAGTTCTAGTCACAAAAGAAGACTGCAAAACAAAGGAAAAAACAATTAAAACGTTAGATAGACAGTTGCATAAAAGAAAAGATTCTATGATAAAAAGTTTTTTTTCAAAGAAGCTTAGACAATAACTTCATATCTTCAATAAATTTATAATCTTGCAAAGAATATTACAGTATATTTACAGTATATATATGCGTGTAATTTCATCAAGTTTAATGATCATAAATTTTGTTCTTATCTTATAATATTTGTATACAGTGGAAAGTTGCGTATCCAGAATCGGTGTGACTTTTGGAAGTCCGGATATTAGATATTTCCGAATAATTGACCCCCAAGGTAAACAAAGCTTAAAACGATCTGAATCTAATAAGCAAAAAATAAATAAGCATTATTTTTTGGGCAATAATGTTTTAGTATTATATAGTTTTAGTATTATGTTTTAGTGATATCTAATCAATCAAAAACAAAATATTAGAAAAAAATAATTAGTGCTTAAAATATAGAAAACTAGGGAAAAAAATGGCAGTTATGAAAATATTAATTGCTCTCTCATTGATTTTGAACTAGAATGATTCAAGCAAGAAGGGGAAATTCCTGTCATTCATTAAGGTGGGTAGGTGGAGAAGAAAATTTATTTCCTCCTTATTTGTCGTTCAAGTTGAGGGCGGGGCAGTGACAAATTTTTATTTTCTCTCTTCTCTATCAATCAAGCATAAAGGCGTGGCATGCTGATTGGGTTCTCTTTATTTTTTCTTGTGTGACTAAAAGTGATTCCCCCTTAATGTTTGCTGTGTTTACCCTTTTTCACAGTATTTCTTCTTTCCCTGACACTCAAATAAAAGGGTTCCAGGAAATGCCTCTTTTACTAGCCAGCTGCATAGGAAAGAAAGGGGAGGGGACTCAGTTGCACTCTTTTGAAAACAGATCTCCCTCCATACCTGAGGAGGAGCATCACTTAGGGTCACTCAATGGTCTTGGGAGGTCTTTTCTTCCCCTTGCTGTTGATTTATGGGTTCAATGCATTAATCACTAGAAGCTAGAAAAGGAAAAAATGCATCCAAAGACCTCTTTTTTTTTTTTTTTTTTTTTTTTTTTAAAGAGAGGGGAAGTTGAAGAGATGTTTGTTTATTTTGATTGTTAAAAAGGGTCCAGGAAATCGACCCTTCCGGGAAAGGGACGTCCGGATATGGGACACTACACTGTATTACTAAAAAAACGTTTGTTTAAAGGAATTAAAAGATATGGGTATTTATATTAGTGATACGATGATTAATGATAGGTCCCGTTAATATGAAAGAGATTCTGGCGAGATTCATTTGCTCATTGGAGCTGACTACGCTGGAAAAATATTGACGGGAAAAGTAAAACACCTTAAGGGAGGTTTGGTTGCTGTACACACTTTGTTAGGGTGGACAGTAATGGGTAAATCTTAGGTAGAGGGAATACAACTAGCTCAATGTTAGTATTGTCATTACATGTAAATAATGCAAAAACTGAAGATCTCTGGAATTTAGATACCTTGGGTATTAAAGATAGTAGTGAAAATGCTCTAAAACACAGACCCGAGAACTTGCTTTGAAAAATGATTATCAAGAGGTTTTTAACCAATGGGAAAAGGAAGGTATGATAGAGCAAGTTAATGAGGGTAATGATAATTCTAAAAGCTTTGGAATACATTATTTGCCACGTACGGCAATTTTTAAAGATAATTCAAACACTAAAGTATGTCCTGTTTTTGACGGATCAGCTAAAACCAAAAACTCCGTATCAATAAATGAATGCATAGAAAAAGGCCCAAATCTCAGAAATTATTCCAGCTGTATTAAATAGGTGAACCAGTTAACAAGAGAAAAATTCTATCTGTGGCACACCAGCTGTTCTATCCTATAGGGTTCGCTTGTCAAAAGATTCGAAAAATGGAAAGAAGAATTAAAAGAATTGAGCAACTTCCTCGTAGACTTTCAAACTTAAATCTTTCTAAATCAAGCTTATCACTTCATACCTTCTGTGACGCTTCCACGGTGGCATATGCGACTTGCATCTTTTTGAAGGCGGAAAGGAATGGAAAAGTTACTTGCGAACTTATTCAAGCAAGATCTAGAGTTGCCCCATTGAAAAAAGTGTCGATACCAAGATTAGAATTACTAGCATGTAATATTGGAGCTAGATTGGCTGATACAGTAAAAAAGGTTTTAAGATTGGAAGATATTAAAACATTTTGTTGGAAGCTCTTTATTGGATAAGAAAAGAAGGCCCTTGAACGATTTTCGTATCCAATCGATTTGACGAAATTTCGACGATTTTCAGAAGCTAATGACTGAAAGTTTGCTTCGGGAACCCAAAATCCAGTGGATTTGCCATCAAGAGGTTGCACAGTTAAAGCCCTATTGAAAAGACAATGGCACAAAGGACCATCTTGGCTTAAAGAATCAAGAGAAAACTGGCCTAATTTTGATCTAGTTCTTGAAGAAAAAATAGTGTATGTCGAATTTTACAACATATCTTCCTACAAGAAAATAATTAGAATTACATATAGATTTTTTGAAAATTTCAGAGCAAGCAGTAAGAAAACAGGAAAATTATCTGTAGAAGAGCTTATTAAAGCGGAACTCAAAATCTAAGACTCATTCCAAGGCAAAAAATTAAAGAGTCTGAAATTCCAGTTGATATTTACAGACGCTAATGGACTTGTGAAAATTAAAACAAAAATCATTATGCGAGAAGACAATGAAAACTTTAAATTTCCAATTATTTTACCATCTGATCATCATGTTGTTAAGAGCCTTATTTTACACAAACATCAAGAACTTGGACATCCTGGAGTACAATCTTCAATGGTAACTTTGAGAGAAGATTATTGGATATTAAAAACTAGAAGAACTGTTAAAAAGGTTATAAAAACCTGCATAACTTGTCAACAATTTAATGTGAAAAGTCCTGAAATACCAGAAGGAATACTCCTGGAGGACAGAGTAAAAAACTCCTCAATATTTGAAGTTATAGGAGGTTGCTGGACCGTTGCTTACAAAGGACAACAAGAAAGTGTGGATTGCAATTTTCACTTGTGCGATTTATAGGGCGGTACACTTAGAACTATTGACGTCACTTTTAACAGATAATTTCAAATTTGCCCTAAGAAGATTTATCGCACACATAGGACGTCCATCAATTATCTACTCCGACAATGGGACTAATTTTATTGGAACTAACAACTATCTGAAGAATATCAACCTAGAAAGACTATAAAGACAACCTTTTCTCCAATTTTATGAAGATTCCTACCTCCGACTGCTCCATGGTGGAGAGAATTTTTTGAGAGATTAATAGGACTTTTGAAAAGGATTTTGAGGAAGGTAGGTCCTAGGTCATACATCCTTGAATTACCAGGAAATTGAAACTGTTTTGTGTGATTGTGAAAGCCAACTCAATTCAAGACCTTTAACATATGTTAGCGATGATCCCAATGATTTATGTCCTTTAACACCTGATTTATTCCTGAAAGACACTCATACTAGTAGTACTATGAACTTGGATAGATTAAAGCTAACTGACAAGACGGAATTAAACAATAGACTTGTGTATAGAAGAAGACTGATGACAGATTTACAGGCAAGATTCCATAGGGAATATCTGAGTCAACTACATCGTAGACTGACAGTTCGAAAACCAACATACCATCCTAAAGCTGGAGATATCATCTTGATTTGGAATGATAATCTCAAAAGAATACATTGGCCCTTGGGAAGAATATTCTCAGTTTACACAAGTAAAGATGGACTGATCAGAAGAGCCAAAGTTAAGACCAAATCCGTAATTTTGATCAGACTCAAAATCTCTGCCCATTAGAACTGGAGGAGGAGAATCTCAACAGGGAAGACCAGCTGCCAGAGACTTCCAAAGATGAGCCCGAAAGACCATTATCGGACATTCCTGATTACACTCCTGCTACTACTAGAGTTGGACGTGTCGTTCGCCCACCCTCCAAATTTGGACAATGAAGTATTGAGATTCGGTTCAACATGCCCTGAAACTCAAAAAGGGGAGTGTTAAAAACAGAATACCATTTTCCTTGACCGAGGACATACTAGGTTAAAAACAGAATACCATTTTCCTTGACCGAGGACATACTAGATGGCGCCACTGGATATAGAACTCTCTTTAAGAACAACAATTTTTGATAACCAGTGTATTACTGGCAAATGAGAGAGATCATGTTGTTTTGTAGTGTTTCGCTAATATACACCTGTTAACTAATTTGAAAGAGTATTTCTTCTTAAGTATGTGGACATTTATTTTAAGATTTATTTAGGTACGAACCGACCCGGGTAGAAGAACCAGGTAAGAAACCTTTTATTGATACCTGTTCTATTGAAGAAGAAAAAGAATTAAGTTTTTTTTTTTGATATATATAGTTCACACATGAGAAAAGTAATCGTGTTTCATCTTATTGTATTGTGTATAATATATACAAGGAATTTTTTTCCAAATTTAAGTGGCAACCCTGACTATTTCACAATGTCTGAAAGAATTTTTATTATCTCTTTAAAAGATACTCCCTCTTAGAGATTTATGAAATTTTTATTCAATTAAAATAAACATCCCTTTGCACTTTAATTAATGCAATTCAAGTTTTGTCCTGAAAGCCTGCATTAGTGAAAGACGGGTGTTTGTATTCTGGGTTTTTCATATCATCCCTCCAGGTCTAGAAACTAGGAGCATGACGTGATTTTTTTCTCAGAATTCCGCATATCTCAAGACCAAGATCTGATTCATGGACTTCTGCGAATCAAAACTTATAATCTGATGAAATTTTCACTTGAATCTTAAAATTTAAAGTAAGAATTAAGTTCTGCAATATAAAATTTATCTTTTGAAACCTTCGCTGAATAGCGTTACTGAGCCGTACCCTTGATTGTTCCGCAATTTTGAAATTTTTTTAAGTTTGGCGGATTTTCAACGTTTTTAATATTTGAAACTATGCTGCAATCTGCTAATATAGGTATTCATATTCACGCCATTTTAATATCAAACACCATTTCGTATTTATCTAATTTTAAAGTTACTCGGGAATCATTCACATGATTTAATAATCTTATATCGCATTTCGTATTCACGTGATTTATAAATCCAATATTTCGATTTGTGTTTACCCATTTTAGAAATCAATGTCGTGATTCATTTTCACACAAGTTTAAAATCCAATCTCACTATTCATAGTCATGTATTTGCGTAATTCAAAAAATCCAATTTTTAAATTTTTTTACATTCTTAAATCCAATATCGCGATTCTTGTAAAAACTAACTATTATTATTGATTACTATAAAAGTGTGTTATTCTTTACTGGTAGGTAATTTAATTATAAATCTAGGTTCAAAAAACTATACTAAATATGAATAGTATATAAATTAATATCTTGTTATGGAGTTTTGCACACAAAATTTTCGGAGGTTTGCACTTTGTGTCACATTTGCCCATGGAAAGACCGTCAACATATGTAATTTATTAAGCGTAATTGATATAATTTTTGGTGTTGTAATTAGAATTGTGTAAAAATAAGACATACAATGGTTTTTACTATTTTAGCAACATTCTAATTTTCTATTCTTAAATTTACCATTGCTCTAATTTTTGATCTTAATATTTTTTGTTAGCTATACTTATGTTATATTAAATATATGTATACTTATTATATATATATTATTATTATATATATGACTTATATATTTTATATATATATATATATCTTGTTTAATAGCGTATGGCTCAAGAAGCTACCTATAGATACCAAACAGTTACTGTTCCTGATCCTGAAGCAGCTAACTGCTTATTTGTTAATGGGACTCTAATTCACAGATCTGAATTCCCAAACAGCATTCAGGTATGTATTTTTCTTGTAATAATCATAGGATTAAAAGTAGGCATCCACATGTGTTGTAGATAGGACTGGGTGATCTATACAATCATCTGATGTTTGGATTCTGAATTGTGATTTTCTGAGATATGTAGAATATTTCCCAATGTATCGTTGACGTTGTGTCTACACTTGTGATGTTGAGCATTATTCCCGATAGTAAACCACTGTCTACGCGCTCGTGCGTAGAGCATTCTCCTCCGTTAAGTGTGCAGTGACATAACCACCTAGAGTAGAAGGCCTAAGAGCTTGTTTGTGACATCACGATCAGAGGGTAGAAAAGAGTGTTGCTGTTTTCTACTTTCAGAGTGATCAGAGGTGGTTGTGAAGATATGAGGATAGTCGATTCCTTATTAGTTTTATTCGATTTATTGTTTTTTCTATTGAAATCAAACATAATACTTTAGTAAAATAAAAATAATATCTTTTACTTACTTCGATATCTCTTTAATCAAACTTTAAATATAATAGTTGATAACATTCATAGTAATGGTGTTTACGTCCACGAATGGTGTTCTTACCAAGGAGCTACCCGCCTACATATGCTACCTTCTGATCGTGACGTCACAGGGTTGAAATCGCTCAGCCAGCAGGCCTTGAGCTTCTAGTAGGTGTTGGCAGTGATAGCTCTGGCGATGATCGTTAGCTTTCCCCCTCTTTTTTTTTTGCTGACATGATCCAAATGATATTGAGAATCGAAGCATTGTTAAATCTCTTAGTTATGGAGAGGTTTTCTTTTAATTGTGTGTGGGCATATCCTGTTGATTTTTTTAAAATCAATCCACCCACTTAATGTTTTTAGACTGCTATTTTGCAGACATCCATGTCATTAAATGTTGAGAAATAATTATTAAAAAAATGCAATGTTTATTTTTAAAAAATTCAAACTTCTAACTTACGCAGTACTAAATATAAAACATTAAAGTACCAAAACATTGTGATACCAAAATCTTAACATGGCCCAGTCCTAGCAAGGATATTATCAGTATAGTGAGCTTTTCAATGTGAGCAAATACACTTATTAATGTTAAATTAGCAATAAAAAAGATATGCAGAACAGTGATGTCATTGATAACAATAAATGTTTTCATTGTTAGCTTTTATTTTAGGGGAATAAGGGACTATAGTAAATAAGTAGCCAACAAAAATCACATCCATTTGAAGTATACAGCAGTATTCCTGATTTAAAAAAAAGAGAAGAATTAAAAAATAATGATAGTTAAAAATTCAATGAAAAAAATCCATATTTTTTTACCTTTTGAAAATAAAAAGGTAACTTCATTAATTATCATTATTAATATTAATTAATTATAATCATTAAAAATTATATTAATAATAATGAATAATAATTAAAATTATCATTTGATCAATCAAGCAATTGCTCTTTTAGGTGATTGAAGACAAAATTGAGTTCAACAAAGTTGCTATGCCCTTATCTGAACTTTCAAAAGCAAGAGGAAATTTGAGTAGTTGTTGCATCTTTATAAAAAAATCAAAATATATTAAACAACTTTGAATAGTACATTGTTACCTGTTAATGCCTTAAAAGTGGTGAACAATTTTATTGTATTTATATATAGTTTAACATTGCTTTTTACTGTGCCTGAAAATAGCGATATTTATATGTATGTTGTTTAAATGTAGATAATTCAATGATTCATTTTGTAGGTGATCAAGTTAATTTTTCTGTGACATTTCACAGAGTTGCCACTCCACAGGGAAAACCTGGAAAATACTGTGAATCACCTAAAGTAACAGGAGAAATGCAGGGAATTTTGTTCCTTATTTTTGTCTTTTAAAAAATGGTGACCACTCAATGTGTAATCTATAGGGTATATTTAATGATATTCCAACTATACTAAACTATTTCATTTACTATATCATTTAAGTATGTTTAGCTGTTCCTTTTTTTTCCTCTAAGTTTCTCCAGCAATTAAAGCTAATATGTCCTCACACGGCCCAATGTAACTCACTCAAGAGCACAGTAATTGTGTTTCCTCTTAATATATTGTGCATAATGTGCACAGGGGAAACGCAGGGAATTGTTTTTTCCAAATTTGAGTGGCAACCTTGTTTCAATAAAGAATGTAAGTTGTAAAGTTAATAAATTGTGAATTCAATGTAGATATTTATCCTTGAAATTTATTTTGAAAAAGATCCAAGATATCTCTCGCAAAATGCTTTCAATAAGTGTATGTACGATACAATTATGCAATATTTTAGTTTTAAAATTCATCCCTCTTTTAGATCTTAAGAGCTTATACTAACAAGGTTAAAGAGGCAAGGTGGTATTGGCACCAGGGTTGAGATTTTGGATGTTCTAGACTGGTTTTGGATAGGAAACATGGGTTTTACTGTCTTAAACTGACTAAAACTGTCTTAAAGTGTCTGAAACCTTGAACCTTGGTAAAAGGTAAAAATTGTATGTGTGTAACCATTGTACAATACTTACATAGATTAATAAATATTTGATACCTTTCATTTACAATTTACTTTAACTTATTAAAGGAAAATAATGTAATATAATATGAAAAGATTAATAACTTTTAAAGCTGCACAATTCATTGAATAACAAAAGTGAATACCTTATCCTTTAAATGTTAACTAAACCTTAAATATGCTTTTAATACTCATAAATATGCTTTTAATATTGATAAATTATGTTTGTGTATAAGGATAAATAATGCAATATTAAAAATGATAAACTTTTTAATAAAACCAATTCATTTTGTTTCTTGTTCAAAGATTATCCTTTTATTTCTCTCAATATTTTTTTTAAAAATTGTGATATAATTTGAATAAAAGGATTTTAGACAGGACAGTTTAAGCCATGGATTAATCCATTCTGTCTTTGCCCACACTAAATGACACTGCAAAATAATTTTATTTTGTTTGTCTTTAAAGGGCTTTAAAAATACATTAGGAAAATAGCACAAATGTAGAATCATCTAAGTCCACTTTTAAAATTTAAATTGCTTAAAAGATATAAGATTTTTTTAAAAAAATATTATTCTGAAAACTTATTTTAAAAGCTTTTTTCCCCCTTCACCTTATAGTGTTTGATGCTATTGCTTGCTTAGATAAACTGTGTAAAAATGATGGTATGCAAATTATAGAATTATCCTTGCAACAATTTTACCTTGGCCCCAGTTGGGCTCAACATCAGCTCAATATAGGTCCTATAGTAACATGCACTACAGGACCAATATTGGGATGTCTAGATTTTTTTATATTGATCCCATATAGGGCCAATATTGGCCTTCATGGAACCAATATAGGGCCTATATTGGGTTAATAATGAATATAAATATCTGGTGAATTTGACAATTCTATATAGTGCCAATATTTGTTGTAAAGTGAATATTGGTCCAATGAGAGCCCAAGTTATTTTGCTACTAGGGTAGTTGAGGAACTTTTGGTTTTGTAGCTTATTTCTGGCAATTTTATGTGTTCAGACTCAATTTAGGCATTCATATGTCAAATGCAAGAGATTAAAAGCTTAACTACATTTTTCATTGAGTTATTTTTTATCACAAATCTAAAATGCAGGACATAGTTTCAATACTCATAACTATTAGCAGGGTTGGTTGGTTTAAACCAGTGATTCTAAACTGCTGTGTCATGGCACTTTAGTGTACCACCAAATTTTAGAAATGATATAGTAAAAATTATAATGCTTTTTTTATAATGAGTAAAGTTTAAATTAAAAAAAAGTATTTATATATAATATTATATCTATTTACTTTTTATTATTTTTCCACACTTTAACGGTGTGAACATCTTGTAGTCGATAGTCCTTTCTCTTACAATCTTAAAATGTTAAAATAAGTAGGAAATTTAATGACTATTAAAATTATAAATTATTAAAAAAAAAAAAACACTAAATATTAATTAACAAAAAGAAATTAAAGCTAACTATTCAAATAAGCTATGCAATTAATAGTTATAAAAGCAAATTAACAAAGGATAACTAACAAAAAAAACAAGCTGACAATTAATAATTGGCAAAAAAAAAAAAAAAGTTAAGAAGGAATAACAACTAAAGTAAATAAATTGATAATTAATAAATATAGGAAGCAAGCCAACAATTAATAAGTAGCAAAAAAACAAAAATAAAATAACTCGTAACTTGTAATTAATCCCTTGGATAAACGTACTGTTGTTTTTGTAGTACATATTTTATGACATTCAAAATTATTATCATAAAATATTTTTACACAGTGTATTATAGGTAAGTTAGTAAGCTGTCAAAGTTCAAAATCGTTAAAAGTGTGCAGCGACAAAAAAAGTTTGAGAATCACTGCTTTAAACCAAATGGTTTTTTTAAAAAAGACCTTTTAGAAGTTTAATTTTATATTTATACAAATAGTTTTAGTTTGAACATAACTAAATGAAAAAACATTAAATTAATGTAATAACATAAATATAACAAAAAAGCATAAAACGTAAAAATTATCTATTTTTGAGTTCATTAGGAATCTGTATTTTTTTAAATAAACGTAAATACAGTGTAACAGTGGAAGGGTCGATTTCCGGGACCCTTTTTAACAATCAAAATAAACAAACATCTCTTCATCTTCCCCTCTCTTTAAAAGAGAGAGAGAGCAAGAGGTCTTTGGACACCTTTTTTCCTTTTCTAGCTTCTAGTGATTAATGCATTGAACCCATAAATCAACAGAAAGGGGAAGAAAAGACCTCCCAAGACCATTGAGTGACCCTAAGTGATGCTCCTCCTCAGGAATAGGGGGAGATTTGTTTTCAAAAGAGTGCAACTGAGTCCCCCCCCCCCTTCTTTCCTATGCAGCTGGCTAGTAAAAGAGGTATTTCCTGGAACCGTTTTATATTAGAGTGTCAGGGAAAGAAGAAATACTGTGAAAAGGGGTAAACACAGCAAACATTAACATGGAGGGGGAATCACTTTCAGTCACACAAGAAAAAATAAAGCGAACCCAATCAGCATGCCACGCCTTTATGCTTGATTGATCGCCAATGATCCATGTGCTTACAGACTCCTTATACTCCTTAGAAACTCCTTGGATAGAAAAAAGTCTCCAAGGAGTACTTGGAACTACTTAGATTTCCAAATTAGTCCTTAGAAACTCCTTAGATTATTGTGTTACATAGATGAACTTACTAAGTCTGCTTATGAATTTGCTGTCCAAGCAGGGAAACTAAATTATATGACTTAGCTATCAAAATCTATTATAGTTAAAATATTTGAAACTGGAAAATGTATCTATGTGAGAATGTAATAACTTTACTTATTTTTTTTGATGAAGTTTGACAAAGTCAAAATCTATTTCAAAAGGGCTATAAAAAATACCTTATGCAAAATATACATTTTTACAAGTTCTTTATAATAACTGCTTTTTAATTTTAAAAAAAAAAACTGTCTAGTTATCTTTTACGCAAAGTTTTTAACTTTTTGATAAGTCCTTAAAATTTTGGACTCCTTGGATTTCTTCTGCTGATCTCTGTATGAACCCTGCCAATGATGGGAGAGAAAATAAGAATTTGTCACTGCCCCGCCCTCAACTTGAATGACAAATAAGGAGGAAATGAACTTTCTTCTCCACCTGCCCACCTTAATGAATGACAGGAATTTCCCCTTTTTGCTTGAATCATTCTAGTTCAAAATGAATGAGAGAGCAATTAATAGTTTCATAACTGTCTTTTTTTTTTCCAAGTTTGCTATATTTTAAGCAATAATAATTTTTTTCTAATATTTTGTTTTTGATTGATTGATTGATTTTGATCACTAAAACGTAATACTAAAACTATATAATACTAAAACATTATTTCCCAAAAAATAATGTTTATTTATTTTTTGCATATTAGATTCAGATCGTTTTAAGCTTTGTTTACCTTGGGGGTCAATTATACGGAAAAATCTAATATCCGGACTTCCAAAAGTCCCACCAATTCCAGATACGAGACTTTCCACTGTATATAATTTTTTAATGTTAAGAAATCGTAGCTTTCCTGCAAATATATCTATAAAAATAAATCAACGTGTGTGAAAATGTTTTAAAAATGCTTAATATAACAAACAGTTTCTCCAAAATAATTTCCTGATCACTAATCAGAGTTGCCACTCCACAGGGAGAACCTGGAAAATACAGGGAATAAAAAAATCATTTTAAATTAAAGGTTATATGCAGGGAATATTGAATTTTTCCTTAAAAGCTGGAAAAATACAGGGAATATTTTTTTTTTTTTCTATTACAAAATTTTGACCTCTCAAAGTACAATCTATGGCCTATTTAAAGACAGTTTAGCTATACTACTTTATATGCTCTATTATTATTTTTTATATATGTTTAACTGTTCTTTGTTTAACTAAGTTTTTCCAGCATTTGAAACTAGTATTAGTTATCCTAATATAGCCCACACATTTGCGCAGTGATTGTGTGTTTCCTCTTATTATATTGTGTATAATAGATATGGAAAACACTGGGAACTTTTTTTTCCAGATTTGAGTGGCAACCCTGTTCTAAGAATTTCTAAAATATATTCTAAAGAATTTATATGTTTATATATATATATATATATATATTTCTTTTTTCTACTTCCAGTGTTAATTTATTCTGAAGAAAAAGTTGTAGCAATTTTTCCTGTAAAATTCTATTAACGAGCAATTCATAACAGTTTGAAATCAATAATTAGGTAATTTTAATGCTACTGTTGCATTAAAAAAAATATGAATTATTTAATGTTCTTTCATGCCAATATTTATTAAAAATTTGCAATTAAGTTCATGACTTTTTCAATAAATTACTTTGAAGTGGGGTTTCAATAATTTCAAAATGAAAACACAGTAATAATTCTTTTTAGCATTTGTATTCAAGAGTAATTTTCTGTACAAACTATTAATTAAATTAAAAAGATATTGAATCAAAAATCCAAATCTTTCAGTAATTTCAAACTAATTGTTTTAGAAACTGCATTAGTATTCATAGAAAATTGGACATTCTGAACACCTAAAATCAGAAATATCTGAAAAATAAAGGTAAATAACAAAAGAAATGTGAGAAACTTAAAACAAAAAAACGTCATAGAAAGTGACCAACTCGAATTGTGGCCACCCCTTGGCAAACATCTACGTGTTTGTTTTTTTAAAATTTTTAAGCTCAAAATCTGTTTGTCACCTTGGCGATAAAGTTTTAAGAATATTTTTTGAGTGCTTGAAAGGTGCTTATTTTTTGTTCAAAAATTTGGCTATGCATCCTGATATAGCAATTTTTAATTATTATGAATTATATGTATTGCTCTAAATATATTTAAATTGTATTGATTTATTTTATTTGTATTAATTAAATGGATTTAAAAAAATTGTATTTCATAATTTTTAACTAAATACTGTTCTAAATTATATACAACTAAATGTTATTAATTAAACTTAAATAGAGCATTTTTTTATAATGAAAGAGGTAATCATTAGACTTAGAGGTTGGGTAGCTCCAAAGAGCAGGGCACATCGACCAGAGGTCCATTGTACCCATGATTAGCATGAAAGCCCTATACCTGAAATAAAATTCAGCAAGAACCTTACAGGAACATCTTGCAGTTCCCAGGTTTTGACGCAATGCTGCTCAAATCTTTGAGCAGAATAGACCACACAATCACAAAGTATATGTCGTGATGTCTCTTCTTCAAGATGACAACCCCAACAAAGAGAATTGGATTCAATTCCCATTTTCAGCGCACCATTGATCATGGGCAATCTTGCCATAGAGCTTGAATATGGATGCCCTAAATGAGGTGAGAGAAATTCCCAGTGCAGGTTCAGGGCCCCAGAAAATTGCATTAGAGCCAGCCCGTGCTGCTTCATCTGCTAGCTCATTTCCACCAATACCCATATGTCCAGGTACCCAATGCAGGGATACCCTGTTATGAGAAGCATTCCCACACTAACAAAGAGGTGAATTTACACTTTGACAGTGATAGGAGAGCAGCCTGACTGTCGGAACAGATGCGGATAGTCATATTTTGGTATCCTCTGTCTAAGCATATCTTATCGCACAAGATAATGGCGTAGATCTCAGCCTGAAAAACAGTGGCATAGCTTCCCAAGGGAGAGTGAAGTTTGTTGCCATCATTGGAGCAATAAATTCTTGCTCCTGATTTGAGACCAAGCCTTGAACCACCAGTGTACCATATTAGACATTTGCCTTTAAGCCACCGAGGAGAATTAAACCATTCGTCTGTAGTAGGAAAATGGATCTTGAAAGGCTTGTGAAAAGCATATCTTAGTGACATATAGTCACTAGGCATAATAAAAGAGGGTACATCCATCACTTGTGAAACAAGGTGTCCCCATGACAAGTGTTTGGAGTACTCTTTCCATAGGCCAAGGTACATAAGACGCTTTATGCCTGTCTGAGCTTCAACTTCAATGCGTAAGTTCAATGGAAGAAGCCCAAGTAAGCTCGCTAGAGCAGCTGTAGGAGTGGTCCTAAGACAGCCTGACAGGGCTACACAGACCATTCTTTGTAGTCTATTAAGAGTAGACCTTGCGGAGCTCAATCTTATCCTTGACCACCAGACGATTGTGCCATATGTGATAATAGGACTAATAATCATTGAGTATATCCAGTAAACTATTTTGGGGGATAATCCCCAGGTTCTAACAATAGCATTTCTGCAAGACCAGAAAATCTTTCTGGCCCTGTGGTACAGTATTCAAGATAACTCCAATTAAGTTTGGAGCCAAAATAAACTCCGTAAAACTTAACTTTCTCCGTGAGTTATAGTCCAGGTAGTATACATTACCTAGATCAAGTTGCCTTTCTTGTGTGAAGGCTGCATAACTTATCTTGGATGGATTGACAGATGAGTCAGAGCACCATCTAGCTACTTCTAGAAGTGCATTATTCATGATATCAGAGACTGTTTTACCATACTTGCCTCTGACAACAATAACACCGTCATCAGCATACCCGACACAGGGACTGCCAAGATCAGTTAACCAAACTAACAAAGAGTCCATAACCATACACCATAGAATAGGGAATAAAACCCCTCCTTGAGGGCATCCTGAGGATGCATGCACTCTCATGCTTTTACCCAATAAAGAGAAACAAACATTCCTAGAGGATAGCAAATTGGCTATCCACCTCGTAATTATCGAGTTTATGCCTCTGTTCCTAAGTGCTTGATGATAGTCTCAACAGATACTTTATCAAACGCACCTTCAATATCAATAAATACCGTAATAGCAACCTCCTTATCTGAGATGGATTTCTCAAGCTAGTAGGAGAGCTCATATAGAGCGGTGTCCGTTGACTTGCCAGGTTGATAAGCATGCTGTGTGGAGGACAGTGGCTTAGCTATGAGCACAGTGTCTCTGAAGTATCTGTCAATTAGCTTTTTGATAGCTTTCAACAGACAGGAAGTGATGCTGATTGGTCTGAATGATTTAGCCTTAAAGTAATTTTTCTTACCTGGTTTTGGTATGAAAATTACCCTGGTATTTCTCCAAGAGTAAGGTATATACTCAAATGCTATACAGGATCGGAAAATCCTACATAGAATAGGGGCTAGTATATTAACCCCCTGAATAAGCATCATTGATATGATGTCATCCATGCCTGGTGACTTGTAGGGTTTAAATGACTTGATAGCCCATACAACCTTCTCATAGAAGACCACAAACTTGGCAGCCTCCCTGTCATACTTACTACAAGTAGTTGTGGGATTAACATGTAGATGTTCATTCTCCACAGGATGAGATACAGGGAAGTGTGCTTCGAGTAGTTCTCCAAGAGCCTCTTCCCCTGATTCACTGTATCTTCCCTTTGTAAGACGGATGGCATATAAATTGCAATTAAAATCTTTTGTAAGAATTTTTGCAATCTTTGCAGTGGCAGAAGTAGTGTTAATACCATCGCAGCAAGTCTGCCAAGAGCGACGTTTAGATGCTCTGATAGCCTTATTATAGGCAGTTAAAGTGTTTCTGTAGGACTGCCACTCCAGATTTCTCTGCTCTGTTAAATAACTTCCTACATTTCTTACGTAAATTACTAAGCTCAGAAGACCACCAAGAAACTCGCCTTGGGGAGCTAGTAGATATAATATTACATGAAATGTGATATGAATCGAATATGATCTGTTGCACTTGGTCAACAGTCCACTCCACATCATTATCATTATTGTACTTACCAGAGGAGCTCCCTATCTTCCACTCCAGAGCTGCTCTAAAGGAAACCCAATCAGCTGTTCTGGGGTTCCTACTTATGACCTTCAGTCCTGAGAGGCCTTTAATAGAAAAAGTAATTAGTTGGTGATCTGAAGCAGTAACTGCAACAGATACCTTCCATTCAGTAACATAATCTACAGAAATAGAGTTACATAAAGTGAGGTCAATGACTTCCCTTCTGTTACTTGTAACAAAGGTAGGTTCATTGCCTTTATTAGGGACATAAAAATTAAAATATAAGATATGTTCCATAAGTACATCTCCTCTCTGGTTACAATCACTGCTACCCCACACTGTTTGGTGAGCATTTGCATCACAGCTGAAGACGAATCTACAGCTTGAACTACAGTGGCCAATTAAAGCCCTAGTAATATCAGCCAATGTGTCCTTCTCCACATAGGAAAGATAGGCTGAAACTATGACAAAGTCAGAAATTGTCATAGATTTTTAGCTTTACAGCAACTAAATCCCTGTTAAGAAAGTTGACAAGATTAAGGGCATTTAGATTAGACCTAGCCACTATGCAGGCCCCTGGAAGGTCACAACGGGTATCATAAAAAATATTAAAACCTTTAACATTGAGAACCTTGATTCTACCCTTTCGGGTCCAAGGCTCTTGTATAAGAGCAATATCTAGTTCTACAACATATAACCTTTTAGCCAGAGGCAGTAATGCTATGATGGAGATTAATTTGACCAACCTTGATTGTTGCCACAATTGGTTAGCAGTATGAGTGAAACCAGAATGGCACCTACCTACCCTGGTTGTTATTAGACTCGGGGTCCAGCCCTAGCTCTGAAAAATCAAGAGCCCCTATTGAACTTACCTTGGAATCAGGGGAATTAGCCTTCCAAGGTTCATCCTCCTGGTCATCAGGTTCGACAGAGAGGACATTCGATGTTGTTGAAGCCTCAACTGCCTTTTTCCTGTTAGGATTGTGGATAATGTTAAAGACACCACGATCCACTCCAGTAAGTGCACAAAAATTTGCTCTCGCAATAGCTTCCATGTCTTCAGGCTCCACCTCAAGGATCCATCTAGAGGTACCCGGTCCCGCAGCACTTTGCAGAACCCTCCACCCCATAGACTTCAACCCTGGGTTTAGTCTCACAAAAAGGTGCCCTGATCAGAGAAGTGCTCTCTGGTCTTAAAGGCTACCTTCACAGGCTTGGGTAGCTCATCAGCACTTAAAACTTTAAGCATGAGGTTGCCCAAGGCTCTGCCATTAAAGTGGCCTTTAATCCACCCTACCGTGTACTCATTACACTGCAATACCAACGCTCTTCTTTTGAGGTGGTTGCTGTGGCATTCTTTCGCCACCAGGAATGGCGTCAGTCTGCGCTAAGATCTCCTTAAGAATATTATTTGAGTCTTCCAGAAAAAGTTTGTCCGGAGGAAAGTCCTCCCGAACTATAGCAATCTTGGTCGACTTGGCAGCACAAGTAAAAGAGACACCAGGTTAGAGGCCCCCAGTTGGATCCCCCTCTTCAGCTCGGCTATCCCCAATAGGGGGAACCATTCCGCTGGATTGGGCTTTCCTCCCAAGAGCAACATCCTCCCTGGGCTTCTTTCTTTTTTGGGTTGGCACATTGGGAGAGGGAGTTGCATCAGAAGACCTAGGCTCTCTTAGCTCTGCCACTTGCCCCAATGGCCCTCATTTTCCGTAACTTCTTTTTCCGGCTCTTGGACAATCCAGTGGCGCCAGACACACTGTCCCCTGCGTGCCTCTGGGGACCAGAGACTCCTACAGAGAAAAGGCCTGTGCCTTTGGACGCCTCACCAGCTTTCAAAGTATACTGCAAAGCAGCGGTATTAGCACTGGGCTCACCCGAGGGCTTACCATTTGCTACTGAAGACTGTAAAGAACTTTTCGAACAGGAACCTCTGCCTAATTCCTAAACGCATTCCTTGTAAACCAGCGCGACGGATTATGCTGTATCCAAAGATTTACTTTCGCTCATCATGTTGGTTGCCTGCCAGTTACCCAGTGAGGGGCATCCAGGGGGCACCACTTGGAGGCGGCAGGCCCAAAGGGGGAATCATACTATCCAGTACCATCTTTTCGCATAGGCTCTTGAGAATCTTACTTTTCATAAATATATTAAAAAAGCTAAGAATAAACAACATTACACTATATATATTTTAAAATAAATACTTTCTCGTGCAAAAGTTTTGAATTTTGTTTTTTTCTACAAATAGGGATTTATTATCATGCAAACACCAATAATTTTAATAGTTTATCATCTAAAAAACTTAAAAAGTCAACCGAAATTTATTTTTCTACATTAAAATGAAGTTTCTAGTTACTTAACTCTCTAAGTCGTAATGTCTCTAAATATGCTTGACCTCCACCAACTCTGTTTAGTATATATAATTATTTAAGTAAGGAAATAAAATTGAAAGAATTACACACCACTATGAGACAGTGCCTTTAAAACTGGTTATGTCTGATGTGCCTTGAAAGATGTTTAAATAACCGACAATTATTTTAATTAGCTTCTTAGTTGTGAAAATTATTTTATTGAGGATTGCAACTGGTTAGCATCTGATTTTTTTTTTTTTTTAATTATGCATACTTTAAAAATGCTTAATTTTATGTGCATTGAGTTTTTGGGGTAGTAAAAGCGTGTTTAAATTAGTTAAAATTATTGCATATCGTAAAAATGCTTTATTTTATGTACGTGAGGTTTTTTAGTCCAATTTTAAACAGTGTGGCATGTTATAGCGGCCCAAATCATTTCTGTGCCTAGGGGCTCTGCATTCTATTAAGACGGCCCTGACTTTAACATATATTACTAAAATAAAATTTAAATGCTGATTGTTTATTTGCATGTAAAATTTAATGTAACATACTTAAAGTATTCAGTTCTTCTTCTTTTTTAATCATTTTGTTAGTATATTTAAAGAACAGAAGTGGATATTTTTGAATTGCTTTTTTTAAAAACAATAATAAATTCAGGGTTCCCACTGGTCAGGGAGAACAGGGAAAACCTGGAATTGTCAGGGAATTTTATTTCAACTCCAAAAATCAGGGAATAGTCAGGGAAAGTTGCTATTTTCTTACAAAAACCTGGAAAATTCCTTCATTATTCCTGGAAAAAACCTGTCTTAAAATTGTCAGTAACAATACTCAGTTATTGAGGTTCGAATTAAATAAATCTAACATCTATTACAATTATTTATTGTAAAAATTTTACATTTTAGACATACTAAAATGCTTCCTTCCTTATATAATGATATTTATTTTACACAAAAAATCTTATTCTTGGCTTAACAAATGAAAGAATCCAAATTTTCCGATGAAAAATTTCGTAGTAAAGATAAAATATGGTATGGATTTTCATTGAAATTTACCTGGAATACCTGGAAAAGTCAGGGAATTTTTTTCTGAAATTGAGTGGGAACCCTGTAAATTTTGACAACATTCAAATACTTTTAATTTTAATTAAAGGCTTAAAATATTGTTTCTAAAAAAAAATACCTGGTTTAAAGAAAGAAAAAAAAAATTTTGTTGTTGTTGTTTTTTTTCTTACTCTCTCTATTAGTGACGTATCGTATGCATTTTAGTTAGATTTTGAAAAAGCTTTCAGAATTTCAAAATTACTTATAATTTTTTTAACTTATTATTTCTCATTCCATTAAATAACACTGTTTTTAAAAATGTTTGTATTTATCTAGTTGATCAGTAGCTTATATCTATATCATTTTTTATACATATATTATTTAGTTAAAAAATATATTTTAAATTAGATTGCATGCTCATTTTGTTTCAGGTAATTACTAATTGTACGATATCATGTCCAGTTTGAGTTCAAATACTTTTGCCTTTAATTAACATAACAGTTAGTTTTTGTTTTCTTGATTTTTTATTGTACAATTTAAAGCTCTTATTTTGAGCTTTTATGCATTTTAGATTTATATGTATCCAATGTTTTCTCTTTTTTATTAGTTATGTTTTAAATGTCAATCATAAATGATATTATGAAGTTTTAAATAACATTTTCATGAGAAGTGATATTTTTAAAATTCAAATGTAGTTTTTTAAATTTCTGCAAAAATGCAGGGAGATTTTTAAAGTAATTTTTTGTTTTGTTAAAAATAATTGAACTCATTCTGAGCTTTTAAGTCATTTATTTGATTATTTTAAATTGTATTGCATTTTATTTAAAAATTGTCAAAATCATATTGAATGGAGTGTTTTTAAAAGGTGCTTATTTTTGTTTTTTAAAAGCCCTTAAAGGGGTTTTTTTATTGGAAGTTTTAAAAAGTGCTTTAATGTTTCTTTTTCCAAAATGAGATTTTTTCTTTACCATCTTTAAAATTTTTTGCATAATTAAGTAAAGCAATTATGAAAATGTCTTTTAAATTACTGACAACAAATATGAAAGATTAAGTGCAAGGTTGTAAATTTCAATTCCGTCCAAGTTAAGAATGATATGACTCATCTAAAACTGCGTGAAAGAACACAAACAGTAGCTTGTATTTATTTTTAATATTTAAATTTAATGCACAAATTTTGTACTTTTATTTATGTTTTGCCCGGTGGCTGAGTGGTAGCGCTTCGGGCTCCCGTGCCACAGATCCTGGGTTCGATCCTCAGGCCGGGCAAGGTTAACTCCGCCTTTCATCCCTTCAGTGGGTCGATAAATGAGTACCAAACATGCTTGGGAACTAAACATTGGGGGTTCTGCGTTCGGCTGACCACCTGACTGGAACATCTGCTCCTGCACCCCAGAGCCCAAGGAAACTGGAATGGGCACAGTAGGCCTTGGCCCTTTATCTGTCGCACCACTGAGTTTAGTTTATTTATATGTTTTCAATAAATATAATTTGTGTAAAAAAATTTTAATACTTTTTTTGCATACCTTTTAAATATGTATTTAATTGCGGCTCGCGAAAGATTTCAATTTTGAAAAATGGCTCGACTATTAAGGGGCTTGGCCACCCCTGATATATATAAAATTATATTTTTATATATTTCTAATATTATATAACACATAATTTTTATAATTTTTCCACGCTTAAACGGCGGGAACATCTTTGTCTGTGACATCCTGTCTCTGGCAATCTTAAAATAAGGAGGAAACTTAATGACTATTCAAATTATTAATCAACAAAAGATAGCAAGCTAAATATTAACTTACAGAAGGAAATAAAAGCTAACAATAATTAGCAAAAAAAAAAAAAAACAAGTTAGCAAGGAATCACAAAACTAATATATATAAATAAAATAACTATTAAAAAACAAGCTAGCAAAGTAAAAAAAAAAAAAAAGTAACAGTTAATAACTTATAAAAAAGAAAACAAAGGAGCGATGGAAGTAAAAAGGTTTCAATAATAAGGATTTTGATGTAAACATAATAAGACGGGTGAACAACATTTAACAAAAAGTTTAATTAAACAAAACAAGTTCAAAAGTAACTTCTACGCCATAACAACCCTGGGCTCACCTAAAACAAAAGTAAAATAACACAGTTCTTGTACCTTTTCCCTCTCTGGGGAAAAGTTTAATCAATCTCCTTTTCAATTTGTATTTTGCTTTAGCTCTGATCCTCACTCCTCCTTCCTTTGAAGAAGCATCTGGCTTCCGAAGAAGACGATGCGTCTAACTGAAAATGTTACAAACAAACAAAAAGCAAACAGAAATATACGTTGAAAAAAATCATAATTATATTATACATAAAAATGTAAGAGCCCAGTGAAATATGACTCCGAAAACACTAAAAAAATTTTTACATTTTCAACACAGATTTACGCTATTAAAAATAACATTATAAACATTTAAACAAAGAAACTATATGCATTATGTTTAAATTATATCATATGATAGGTAATCTTGACAAGGCATTTGTGTTGCCATGTGCACTACCTCTCCTATACGTAATTTTAACATTATATCTTTGTGTAAAAAGGTATGCACAAGGTGCTAGTGCCCACCTTGTTAGCTTTGCACTATGTGGGGTACTACGTGTTAAATATTTGAGAGATCATGATCGGAAATTATTTCGATTTGCGAATAATTTAAATTTAGAGAATTTTTAAGTACATATTTCATAATATCTTTAGTCAATTTTATAGTGTCAAAGGGTCCATAATGCATATCTCCAAGCAACAGCTTAAAAATTTACCAACAAACCAATTTGACCAACTCTCGCTACATATGGTCGGAGTTTGTTAAAATGTAGTTCTCTGGTGCTTCTGTCTCCCAATTTTTACCCGTGCAGTGTGTTGCCTTATGACTTATCCACATTTTCAACTGTTTATGAGATGATGAGGGAATGCAGATCAAAAACTGATTTCCAATTTTAAACTGCTTTTCCTTTTATCTCAAATTATATGTATTACAATATTCAGCTTGTGTTTTTCCAGATTTTTCTTTTGCAAAATCATGCGCTGGTCTTAATTTTTCTGTTAAATCTTTAAGGTATTTTTCAACAGATTTTGAAACACCAGTTGGAATGTCTTCTTCACCTGTCCAAACATCCTTCATAACTTTCAAAGGACCATTGGGTAATACTCCATACACTAGCTGATATGGTGAAACACAAGTTGTACTATGTGGTACTTCACTGTAGGCGAACATCAGATATTGGAGGTGTAAGTCCCAATCACTGCCATTTTCTTGAATATTCTTATTTAGCATGTCTCTTAGAGTCCTATTCCAACGTTCCACAGCTCCCATACTTTTAAGATGTCCGGGAGTAGCAAACCTTGGAGATATTCCCAAAATGTTAACAAACGCTTCTGTTAATTTGGCAGTAAAATTTGTCCCTTGGTCTGAACAAATGGTTTTTGGAAACCCTGTTTGTGTGAATATTTTCGTGAGTACTTCACACATTGTTTTAGCTTTAATGTTTTTGTCAGGAAATGCCTCTGCCCATCTTGTACAAAAATCAACCGCACAAATAATATAAGTGAGACCACTTTTGGATTTTGGCCAGAGGTCCAATGCAATCAACACTTCAAACCTCGAAATGATTTTCAGGACGAACAATTGGGTGTATAGGTACACGATCTCTATATGTTGCAGTCCATCTTACTTGACATTCCTTACAGCTCTCACAATAACTTTTTACATCAGTATTCATAGTGGGCCAATGCAAAGGAATATTTAGTCCTCTGTTTTGCTTTCTTTTCTCCTAGAGGACCTGATAAAGAGTCATCATGGGCCATTCGTAATACCTCTCTGTGCTTGCTTTCAGGTAATACTACTTGTGTGATGAGTTCTCCGCAAACCCATTCAGAATGTGTCAAAATTCCATTCTCAATACTATATGAATTCTTTTTTTTTCTTACCAAATTCTCATGCTTCTTTAAGGCTGCTGTCATCTTGTTGTAGACGGAGGAAATCTTTCCGATTTTTAATACGATTGCTAAGATTGTCGCCTAAATCGTAATTCTCGACTTGATGATTATTTTCCCTTTCCAGAGTCTAATAAGATATAGATCCATATGTCCAACTTCGTACTTTTCAGAGTCTCCGTGAGTTGAGTCGTCGTCCTCATCGGCAAAGTGTCCAATTTCAGAAATCCCCTGTTGGAAATTATACAACTGGATATTTCGTAGTGAAAGTTCTACCACAAATCAACATGTCGTTGATACTGTACAAGGCATATTATCATCTATTTTAAGGCTGAACAATTTCACCAAATGCAGAAACGATTTGAGTAGTACCTTCACCTTCCCAACAATCTAAATCAATCAAGTTTTTACGTATCACTTTTGAGTTTTGCTTTCACACCTAATATTCACAACTTTCTACTTCTTCCTTGAGTTCCATTGGAGTTGAAACTGATATCTTGACTGTTCTTTGATGAGTTCTTTTCCGGTTCGTTCACAAGATTAGCCCTACCGCCAGGTCTAAGTTGCATTTTTGGGACAGAATTTAGAAGTATGTCCTATTTCTCCACAGTAAAAGCTTGAGGGTCTACCAAATTTAGTTCCAAAATCTTTTAGAGTATTTGGTGTTCTAAATCTTGGGCTAGTTTGATCAGATTCTCCTCTAAATTTGAAATTAGTTTCTCTAATGTCTGGTTTAAAATGGCTTGTTGGTTTGGGTTTTATGTCAGTTGTAGTTACTTTTTTTTAACTTGTTCTCGCAGTTTCATATTCATAAAGTTTGTCAGCCAAATCACCAAGGGTTTTAAACTTGTACCAGCTGTCCACGAAATGATCTCTTATTTCGCCAGGGACCCGCCTTTTCAGTTGATCAGTGATCATCAAATTTCTCAATCCTGTGAAATCAGTCACTTCTAACTAGAAATATTCAGAAGGTTCCTAGATTATTAAAGTGTAGACTAATTAGATTCTTAAAATATCATAATTGATTTAATAAAAATATATTAGACACTCTTTAACATTTTATGGCATTTTATTCTGTTAGGAATATATTTTTATTAATAAACTATTCTTCTTAGTAAAAAGTCAAAAATATTTGTTAACATAAACATTTTTAACAATAAAAATTGGAAAATAGTGAAAATGCAAATTTATGTTTAACGTTTAATCTTAATTTTTAATTACTTCTTAAAAGTTTCAAGTTTTCGACTTTAAACCCCACATTCATTTTGTTTTTTACAAAAATCATTTAAAAAGATATTAATGCAGACCCAAATTAAATGTTTGGATGTATAGTTTTCACTTCACAAATTCCATTGGCTGAGATAGCCTAGTTGGTAGGGCGCTGAACTCACGTTCGTAAGAACGAGAGTTTGAATCCAGTCTGCGGAAGAATCCCCCTGTAGTAAAGGGTGACTGGTGCACGTTAAATTTGTCGAGTCTAAAACTCCTACATGTTCCAATAAGAAAATATACCTCTGGATGTGCTGGGTTAGAGATTGATCGTTCTCTCGTTTAGGTCAAAATTACGACCTGTGGATGTATGAATGGGTCGGTCCTATAAACGGGTGTAAAGTCGAATTCTTAGCAATAAATAGCGCCACTGGAAAACAATAACAATCGCTCCTCAATTGCTTTAATGGCCTATGTCAAAAACAACAACTGTGCCTATTTTCACATGTCTCAAAATCCAAAATATATATATATCTTCCTCAACAAGAATATCCAAAAATAATTGATGTTGTAAATTTTGTACACACAGAAATTATTTGTAAAAATCTGGTGATAACAATTTTTTAGTAATAACATAACGAAATGTTACAACACAAAAAACATCTGGATATTTCAGGCCACCCCTATCAAATTTAGCAATCCATTTATTGGTGATATCGCTATCCCACGGTACTTGATTGAATAAAATCAGGGCCCTGAAAAGTCCTTGAATTCTGCCATAGGGTACTTGAAAAGTACTTGATTTTTTTAGGAATTAAAATAATACTAATCTTTTTTACAAAAAGGCAGTAAAAAATAATACATAACTTCAAAGGAAAATTATAGAAATTCTGATAGATGCAATTTTTAATGCTTGAAGTGAAAGGGGGTTAAAGAAGATGCAAAACTTTTTTCTCTTAGATTTTTCACACCAGATTATTGTTCATCTCTCTGATGTTTTGAAAGCAGAAATTTCTAGCAAATTTTAGGTTTCGTAGTCATAGTTTTTGAATGATATATAGTGTTTAATCGATTTATAAATATGTTCAATGTGTTAACTTCGTTATTATGACAGGTTAATATTGTTATCCTATTTGTTTTTTTAATTTACATACGATGGATAATTAATTTTTTATCATTTATAATCAAATTTTTACATTTTGTTAATAAATAAAATTTAGTTCTACAGGTTTCATTGATTATGAATAATCATCGTGATTCCTGTTAAACTGATTCTTGATTTACGGATCGGAATTCATATAAAATGTTCTACGAATTACGATTTAAATGAAAGTGATTAATGAATCACATATCGAATTTTACTTTAAAGTGGTTTGCAAATTACTCATCAGGATTCACGCATCATGATTTCAATTAAATTTATTTCTGAATAATATAACGTTATATCAAAGTGCGTAGCGCTTTTTAAAGGTGCTTATTTTTGATTTTCGTTTTTTAAAAGTCCTTAAAGGTGCTTCTCTCCCTGGGTGTTTTTAAAAAGTGCTTAATTTTCCCTTTTCCGAAATGTAAAATTATTCTTTACCATGTTGATTTTCGCCACAAATTATGCAAAAAGACATTGTCCTATTCAACGTTTAACAATTAATTCAACCCCAATCTATTTCAGCTTACCGTTGGTCTGTAGTGTGTGAAAACACCATTTGTTTTACATGTTTGATGAAATACTTGCGGGTCCCCTCTTGCGTATACTGAGCTGGATTCAGTAGTGAGGATTTTTGTCTCTCATGAGCAACCCTGCTGCATTTTGCAAGAGATTCTCAATTTCAGACTTCATTTTCTGCCCTCTGTAATAGAATTGAAAAAAAAAATTGTCGATTACGGGGACCAACTAAACATTGTCAATTATTTTTTCTCTATTCACCTTATCTGTGGGCGGAGCTTATTTTCGCTTGCAGACATGATGGTCCGCATGAACTTCCAGAGCAACAGGAACTTTTTATTCTTTTTTATTTCTTTTTTTCCATTTCTTTTTTATTTCTGATTCAATCATCGTAAACAAACATTAAGTTTTAATACAACAAATTCATATATAAGAAGGAAACATAAAAGTTATAAACGTGATGAATAATAGAAAAAGTGGTAGTCGTTGCTCAGCTATAAGTTGTAGTATGAGAAGAAATACTAATCTTCTATCTACAGTCAAAATGTTTCGCTTCCCAAATGATCCTGTTCGTCGAGCTGCCTGGTGTAATTCTATGAAGAGAGAAAATTGGACTCCAAACAAAAATAGTTTGATATGCAATGCCCATTTTATCACAGGTGAGAGAACATTTTATCTTTTACCATTGTATAATCTTAATATATGTAAATTTACTTGATATTTTAGGAAAATAGAGCAGTATGTGTCCATCATGAGAGAGCTATTTGATAATAATTATGAGAAAAAATTTATCAGCGATGTGTTTGTAAGAAAAAGAACGATAACTTATTTTTGCTTATCGTTTTCACTGTGTATTTTATGTTCAGACATTATTGTTTCGGTCATTTTTCAAGCTCTAACTGATTATTGAATTCTACATGGCTTAAAAATTTCTACATTGCAACTCCTCTCTCATAGGTATTAGTTTAGTATAATGTAAATAGCACAGATCAATTATTCGAATTAATTGTATTAGAAATTAGTTAACTATGAAGTGTTCATCTATGCAGCAAGTATCATAATTTTTAAATAATTTCAATTTCATATCAATAATAATTTATTTTTTTTCTCTTTAAGTTCCAGTTGTTGTCCAAAAATTAAATTGCTTTTTCTTTCAACAATTATTTCTGTTTATTTGTATTATTCTTTATATATGTACCAAGTATTAAATGAATTACTTTGGATTTATAATTAATATTGGTAAGTCGGTTTTGTCAAACAGCCTTAAATTTATTCTTTTTTTGTTTTTTTTAAGTAATTATTTTTTTAATAATTTCACTAAGAAATTTACAGTTGGTTTAAAGTTGTGTAATCATTTGCTAAATAATTTCAGTAGTCATAAAAATAAAAGAAGATAACTAAATTTTTAATTAGTAAATAATTTAACTATTTGTTTATATTATGCATTTTTTTTACGGTTGAACCTTGTTTTTTTATAATTTTAACACTGATAAAAAAAAAATTTTATAATTTGCTACAAGTTAGCTTTCTTGTTGCTACATTAATTGTTGTATTGTTGAATATATTTTCCTATGCAATCTTTGTTAACAAAATATGTTAAATTTTGTAAACCACTTTTTTTCGTCCCAACTTTCAACATAACATTATAAGACCATTATAAAGAAAAATCAAACTCTTTAATTTGAATGAAGTAATTTTTTTCCCAAATGAAATTATAAAATTTATAAAAAAAATTATAGTAACACTTTTAAAAAGAAATAATAGCAACACTTTTAAAAAGAAATAATAGCAACACTTCTTTTTAGGGAAACCATCAAATGATCTCCAACATCCTGATTATGTGCCGTCTATATTTAAATTTCTCCCAGAAGCTGCTAGTGGAGGAGAAAAAAAGCTGAAACGCTATGAACAGAGTAAAAACCGTGCCGAACTAAATTCAGAGAATGGCACTTCAAGTGTTGAAAACGGTAATTTTTATAACATAAAATTTTTCTTTTTGTAAATATATTCTTTATCATCATTAATATCCAAAAAGGTGCATGTAAATATTTTGTCATGCCTATATATATTTGAAATAGTTTAAGTAATAGCCCGGTGTGTATAGAAGGATAGCTTTAAAAAGGAATGTTTTTAAAGGGATATAATACTTATTCTTATGTTATTAAATACGTATATTTATTTTATTATTAAATTTTGCTTACATTTATTGCTTCTCTGGAAAATGCAATATGAATATGCAAGCTGTAATCCATAGAAAAAAAAACCTGAGTGAGCAGTGGAGAGTATATTTAATATTGTTTCCCACACTTGATGGTTATAAACCGATTTTCGTATATTAGGACATGCTTGTTATCACTTGAGGAACAAAGCTTTTGGCCTAACTGTGATTTATGCTCAGCTTATAAGAATTTTTTGTTGTGAATAATCTTTTTACAAACATTATGAAACTGAACATTGTCTTTTAAGTTATGCACAAAAACATAGTAGAAAATCAATTTTATTTAAATATTTGAGTGTATTAATATTGAACTCTTGGAACCAGAAACTATCCAAAAATTAATATATTTAAGTTGAAAGTTGTGCTAAAAAATAAATAGGTTTCATCACAGTCTACATTTATTATCATCTTACTATGGTGTAAAACAAAGAGTAGGTAAATATATTAATTTGCAATTGTATTATTTAAAAAAATACTCAATAAAATTTAAGATGTTGTAGGAAGCTAAAAATATTAAAACATATAAGAGCACAGTAAAACCTTTTTTTGTGCGGTGGATAGGGACCGCATAAAAAAAATTCGAAAATTGTATAAATTCTTATGTGTAATAAACAAGTTTGTACGATATACTACCTAAAACTTTTTTTATGTGGTTGATAGGGACCGCATAAATAAAGTCGAACTTAGAAAATGCATCAATGATTTATGAAATAGATGAGAGAATGCTTTCAATTGAATGGAATAATTAAATTAGACCTAAAGAAATTGTAAAAATATTTCATTCTTCATTGTACATATACCTGGAGAAGTTTTCAAATTATACATTAAATAGTGGAATTGTCTGCCTTTTTACTTTCTTTTGGCTATATTTATTCATTTTAAGGGAGTACTTATGTCTAAAAATAAAATAAAAATCATTAAAACTACATATAAATAGAAACAAAAGTAACTAATTTATTTATCTTTAATCTCACTATAAAATGAATCCTTAATCATGTGAATCGTGTATAAAACTCTGAATACGAAGCATATACTGTTCTGGCGTCGAGCGACAATATGTATGTAACTGACTCTGCCTTGTCGGGAGATTGTTTAAAATAAATTAACAGAGCATCGCAAAGTCCAGATACATTGTTGTCAAGGAGGCCACGTAATCAGAGTTCGTCCACAACATGTATATGTACATTGATAGTAAACATAAACTGGTGCTAACGCCGCTAAGATTTATATACCGCATAAAAAAAATCGCACAAAAACAAAATCGCATAAAAAAGGACCACACAAAAAGAGGTTTTACTGTATATAACATATAAGAGTTGTTTATGCAGATTAATTTTAGAGCCGTGATGTTAACTTAAAAGTTTTTTTTTTTCTTATTTTAAAAATATTCAGTTTTTAAAAATATAGAATAAGAGATTTGTGTTTTACATTAAAAATTAGAATTATTATTATATATAAAATTTTTCTAAACAGTAAATAAGAAAAATTATTTTTGTTTAATTTTTTTAATCCAGTGGTTTAATATAAAAATCTTGCTCATTATTAGTTTTTATGCTATAAATGACTTTATTTTACTTATAGACATTTATTTCTTTAGTATCAAGGCAGATGTCAGATGAATCTCGTGATGTCAGCTCCTTGCCTGTTTCTACCAACACAAACATAATTTTAGTGGATGCAGCATCCCAAACAAGTATAACACTAGATGATATGGAATACTTCGAAAAAAAGACACAAATCCTCGAAAAAGAAAACATCCTCCTCCGTGAAAAAAGTCTACTAACAAGGACATTTGAAGATGTTACTAATCATAGCCCAGACAGATTTAAGTTTTACACTGGGTTAAACAATGTTGCAGTTTTTAACGCACTTTTAACTTCTATTTTATCTGTGTGGCAACCGAAAATAAAAGTTGCTTTACAGCCGTGTGAGCAGCTTTTATTAGTGTTAATGAAATTACGACTTGGGCTGCTAAATGAAGATTTAGCCTGCCGCTTTCATATAGGGGTGGGAACTGTTAGTACAGTTTTTCACTCATGGATAGACGTTTTGTCTGTCAATTTAAGGAAATTGATTATATGGCCATCACGAAAGATCTGCTTGAAGAATTTGCCCCAGTCATTCAAAGATGTTTCTCTTGAAAATGTGAGGTGTATAATTGACTGTAGTGAAATTTTTATAGAGAAACCTCATAATTTCACAGCAAGAGCGCAAACATATTCCAACTACAAGCATCACAATACTATGAAATTTCTAGTGGGTACAACTCCATCTGGAGTAATTTGTTTTATTTCTAGAGCATGGGGTGGAAGAGTATCCGATAGACACTTAACCCTAAGCAGTGGGTTTTTGAACTTACTCGAGGAAGATGATGTTATTCTGGCAGACAGAGGTTTTCGTATTGATGACTTGCTGTTGAGCAGGAATGTTAAATTGTTTTTTCCTGCCTCAACTAAAAATGAGACACAGCTGAGTGCTGAAGAGATTCGGTTGTCAAGAAATATGTCAAAAGTAAGAGTCCAAATTGAAAGAGCAATAAGGAAGATAAAAACATATAAGATCTTGGACTCAAATCTACCTATCTCAATGATTAAAAAAAAATGATGAATAATTTTCCACAATTGATAAGATTTTGTGTGTTATTTGTGCATTGTGCAACATAGGAAAACCTATTATTAGCTAAAGCATAAAAATCTCTTAAAATAGTTTCTTTGAAGTGTGTTTGTTCGTTTATTCATCCAATATAATGATCTATACGCAAACATTATCTAGAATTATTACAGAATAAAGCTCTACACTTTTTTTTTTTTTTAACATGGTCTATATTTGTTTCTACTTGGTGATGAAGCCAAGGGCTTATGTCATTGCTCTCAAATTTTTTAAGTTTAAAAAGAAAAATATATTCTCAACAAAAAGAACCTTTCTGTATATAATTCTTAAAATTTTTCAAAAATAATTGTTTATTTAATATATACAGTATTCTTATTCTTTAAATTTCAAGATTTCATAAAGCATAATTTAAAATAAAATTGGTACTTTCCCATAATGTAATGTAAAATTTAAGGTAATATCGTTATAGAGAAACGTGACTTTTAACACTCAATTATTTGTGTGTGCTATAATTGACATATAAAAAATAAAGTTGCTTTTTTAAACCAGAGGTGGTCAGCACACGTGCCATTTGAATATATTTTGCATGGCACACATTTTAGAATGAAGAATTAGTTAAAATTAAAACATTACAGAAAACACATTAGTGTTTGTATCCTTGTCTTTCTCCTTTATTATTTATAGTTGTGAAATTGTTTCATTTTTTTTTTTTTTTTAAAAGAAAAATGTAATTTTCTGTTTCATTATTTTCTTGCTCATTTAAATATATAAAAATGATGAGCAAACAATTGTGATTGGTTAAACATTAGCCATTGTTTAAATTTAAATAGAAATGATTAAATTTTCCCAAGATTTTAAAAATAACATCTGTGATATTTGCTAACTTATAACTTTATTTGACCTAGAAAAAAAGTTACTGTACATATAATAATTCAATGAACAACATTAATATGGTAACATGTGTTGACTTGACACAAAATTTACATTAATAATTGCTATGTTCAGGATTTTTTACACTAGAAGTGGTGTACAAGATGCTCAGTGTTGACCACCTCAGCTTTAAACAAATAAAATAAATGCATTTTAAGAAAATATGATAAAGTAACATATCTCTTGTTTTTTTGTTTGTGTATGGGAATTGAAGATATTGCTTTTATTTAAATAAGAAAAAAAAATATTTCCATTATGAAATTTAATTTTTTGAAGAAAATAAAATTTCTGTTACATTTTGCACTACTTTGAATGTCATATCTAAAGGTTGTAAGTTTTGAACTGTGCATGTTTTTAGAATGTCGTGAATAAGTAGTATATCTGTGAAGTAAATAAATCTTAACTTGATATTTAGCCACTAAAGACCAGTGTCTTCTTAAAACTTAATTTCATTTTATATTTTAAACTTTAAAATTACTCTCCTGAAAAATTAGTTCTATGCAATGTGACACTGTTGAAAGGAGTTAATAATATGCTCGAATTACTTGTTATGTATGAATATATATATAATTTTGTTTTTTACTGAAAAAAAATCTTACGTAAAACAAATATCATTAGTATATAAACATGCAACAATTGTTTTAGGACAAAATAAAACGACAAGACACTTATGCAAAAACAGTGATCTTTTTAGTGCTATTTTAAAAACTATAACAGAGAAAATTATACAAAAATATATAATTTTAAATCTTTAATTTGCAGTCATTACATGACCAATCACACCTTCTGCAGTACTTTAAAGTTGTGCAAGAACGGTGAAATGTCTTTTCCCAATTGACACAATTAATTGTAACTGCAGCTTTGTATTTTTTACAAATGCATTGTTCTGATGCAGCTTTTAAATTGTTAGCAATTTTGTGGTCTATCACTTCAGGAAATACAACTTCGTAGAAAAATTCTTTCAGGATTGACTTTGAATGATTCCACTTTAAATCATCAAACTCAACAATTTGATAATGTAGTTGCTTTTCTGTGAAGGTTACAAAATAGCATTTTGTAATTCCACTTATGGCCATTTGCACTTGCTCATAATAATGATGGTTATCTTTTAAAACTTCGTTCCCACCTAAAAAGAAGTTTTTTTTATTGATTCCCGATATTAATCGAGACTTGTGTGCAAATGGGCATTTAATTTCTAAAATGTGATCTTCACAACAATCACATTTAACAAGACCATCAGGTGTTGCTCCAAGATAAGTTTCTTCATCACAAATTAATAGTCCTGTAGGTTCGACAGATAAATTGACATGTAATGGGCTAATAATATCATAAAACTTATCCAGAGCTTTCTTTTCCATTGTCTTTCCCCACACAATTGCTTCAGCAATAATATCTTCTGAATAACACATTATGTCTAAAAGTAGACTTTCTGGAGAATTCTTGC
This sequence comes from Parasteatoda lunata, assembly GCA_949128135.1. NCBI lineage: Eukaryota > Metazoa > Arthropoda > Arachnida > Araneae > Theridiidae > Parasteatoda > Parasteatoda lunata. Next base: position 99,048,831 of record OX421980.1, on the reverse strand, counting down.
ATCTTAAAACTCTATTAAAATTTGATGCAGTGATTCGTCCTGCTCGCTCAGCTTTCCATAATTGGGTGTCTGTAATTGTCTGCCTGGCAATTGCTTCTCTTTCATCATCAGAGATTTGGAACATTGTTCCAAAAACCTTTCGTTTTTCTTGCAAGCTGCAATTGTGTGGCAGGTAGTGTAAAAATTGCTTAACTTTTGCTGCAAATGTAGGTATATTTACTGCTATGCAGTCCTTTTCGTCATCTGCAGAATCTGTCTCTTCACCGTCTGAAAGGACAGTGAAAATAGCAGCAGAAGGTAAAGCCACCTACAACACAAGAAAGAAAAAAAATATTACATACAGGTTTTTAGAAAATAGTTAACTAATACAGATACGCATTTCTTGAACATTAATATTCTGTAACATATAAAGCAGAAAATTCAGTAATAATTCATTTGAAAAATTAAGGTTTTAACTTTTTGGAAACTGTTTTGCAATTGTTAATGAACATGATGCTATGTGATAACTAAAGAATGCTGCTTTTGTTCAGTTACTCTTTAAATTATGACTGAGAAGGAGATGCAGTTTATAAAAATATTTCACTAGCATGTAAATTAGTTTCTTATAAAGTACATTTTTCATCTTCCACTTTCAGATCAATTACTTTAATTTTCAACTCAACTAGAATCAAAACGTATTTTTTATAAATAAAAAAAAATTCACCACCAAAGTCGCAAAACAAACACATTTGAATACAAAGAAACATTAACATCTTTTAGAATACAGGAACAAAATAAACAGATAGTCTCAACAACTACTAAAGGCAACAACTATTTCTTACTGCGATATTTTTTTTTTTTTTTTTTTTTTTTTTTTTTTTTTTTTACTTTCTGAAATAAATTTCAGTTTGCAGGATTTGTTCATTAATTAATTATAGCTACTGGAATTACTTTCTTTCTTGGTATGTGTTAAATTCTAACACATTTGAATAATTAAGTATGATAAATTTCTTTTAAAATATTAATTTTGAAATTATTCTTGAAATCTAATACTAATCATAAATATCTTAGATTAATATTGCTTGAAAGCCTTTAGTAAAAGTCAAATTCAACAGTCAATGTTTTTTAAGCAAAAAAAAAAAAAAAAAAAAAGACTTAAAGTTATACATAATTATTCTTTTTCTCAAAGGTTGAAATCCCATTTATAAGAATTTCATGGGATGTTGGTTGTATATTGAATTTGGGATTCTATGCTGCATTATTCATATTAACCATTATATATATATTAACCATTATAAAAAAAATTACTTTTAAATCTGCTAAAAACTTTGAGAAAATTGCATCACTTGCTTCAGGCTCAACTTTTGTAGGTTTTTGGACGGACTTTTGTTGTTTAGGCTTTCTGAAGTCAATATTAACCACAGGCATTGGTTCAACCTATAATAGAAATAGTCCGTTATTAATTATCTAGTTCCAAATATATTAATTATCCAGTTTAAAATGTAACACGTTATTATTATATATACATTTAATGGCTCATGTTTGACAAATGGGTATAAACTTCCTATAGACAAAACAATGTTTTATTTTATCCTATACTCAAAATGACAACTGATCTTATACATAATCATAAAATAGCTAAAAATTGCATTATGATAAATAAAAAAAATATTTTATTTTATAATGTACTCCAAATGACAACTAATCTTACTACAGCAAGAAGTAAATTAACTCAAACTTTTTTCTCCTCTAAATAATCTTTGCGAATGCACTTGCCAACATTTTCTGACATAAATCTTGGATTGAACCTTGATTATAGAGGGGTATAACATTTTGACGACTAAAGTAAAACAATTAAGTATCATCACCGCCTGACTTTTATCGCTTATATATATGACATTACAATATGACACTTTTTAAAAGTATAATATTACAATATAATTTACAGAAATGTTACACCAAGACAGACAATTCAATTTGAGAAATAAAAGTTACTTTCTTTCTTACATTTTTTGAAGTTTTGTTCCACTTGCAAGGCTCTGACGTACACGCAGGCTTTTCTCGTTCCTCTTTTAATGACTTTTCAATGAAGAAAAGTGTTGCTCCAACATGAGAACAAGTTTCTCTGAGTCTGAAAAAATTCATTTTAATAGACTTAGCTTTGCTGGTGACATTCTAAACAAGTAACAGTTAAATTATCAAGTACTAATAAATAAATTATCATAACTATTTAGAGAAGTGATTCTTAACAGAGGCAGTACCACTCCTGTAGTGTTGAAATTACACCCTTTCAAATTTTTGCCTTTTATAATTGGAGCCTCTTTCTTACACCATAAAATTTGGAATTTTCCCAAAAAAGGTATTAAAAAATATTCCAATCCTTTGGGAGGCTGCAACTTTAAAAAGGTTGAGAATCTCAGATTTTGAGTCTCTTACTCAACATTTCAAATGCTGCAATTGCACCGCGATGGCTCAGGGGATAGAGCGTTCGCTTTCCAATGAGGTGAACCGTGGTTCGATGGCTGGTCGTTACGAATTCCGCATCCGGCTTGCACTAACCACAGTGCTGACGTGAAATATCCTCAGTGATAGACGAATCATGGGTTACAGTCCCCTTGCTGTCAGGCTAACTGTGGGAGGTTCTCGTGGTCTTCCTCTTTATGTAATGCAAATGCGAGGTTGTTACCTCAAAAAGTCCTCCACAAAGACAAATTTCTCCCTATACTTGATCCAGGAGATCCCTGGTCTTCTCAAAATAACAAGGCTACGGAGTTGAACATTAGTTGTCGTAAACCCAAATATAGGGTCGGCTGTACAAGGATAATTTTTAAAAAAATTAAAAAATGCTGCAATTATTATTATACTTAATAAAAATATTACTTAAAACGATCTGAATCGTAAGAATGAAAAATTCTAGCAACTTAAAATGAACTTATGAGATTAATTTTATAAAATTTATAGCACATAATGAAAATACAATTTGATACAGCAAAACTACATTGATGAAATTTACGAATATTACACTTACCCAGACATACAAGTACAGTGGCCTGAAATAATTTCACCATCATATGCACAAACAATCCATAGCGTGTGGAATTTTTTTGATTTTTGGCTGGCTTCAACATTAGCAGACAGCACACAAACACCGATGGCACTTCTAAAGCATTTCACACTTTTAACTTTTCCTGAAGTGACATAATTGTAACATGGAAGCGATGAATAGTCTTTAAATGCAAGCTTACTATACAAACCATGTTTCTCGACTAAGTATGAATATATATCGAAAACACTTACACTAGGCCATTGTGTGCTTGTGTAAACAAGTTTTCGAATATCTTCATCTAGAGAATCACTGAATCAGGTAACTACGACAATTTTTTCTCGTATTTCTTCTTACCATCATCATTTAACTTGGTCGCCGCAGGTGGCCAGCCGACCCACGAAGCGGGTTTGCGGCTTTTCGCAGCCCCCCACGTAGGTTCGTCACCCTCGCACTCCGGAGGTCGTCAGGACCGAGGCCCCTCGGACGCGGAAAGCACACAGCCGTCACCCAGAAGCGTCGTGTACAGTCCTGCGCACCTAATGCCCAACCCTACAGACCCACAAAGCCCGTCTGTCCAGGCTCCTGTAAGGGAAGGGGGTTAGCACATAGAAATACAGTTACATATTTAAAATAATTAAGGAAATTAATAATATTAAGGAGGAACTTACTTTGTTATTGCTGGCTGTTGATAGCTTACTTGTCTTCTGGTTTAGGTTAGGATCCTGTTGGAATTCGTTGTTTGTATTGCTGCTTGCTTATTTGCACGTTTTGTGATTAGTTATTATTTGGGATACAGGTTGGTAATTTAAATTGGGGTGTTCTTAATTTTTTGGATCAACAGGATCATATTGAATGGAGTACATTTTTGATTAATTTTGACCTTATTGGATAAAAACGGAATTTATGCATATGAAATTAGTTATTATTATTATTAATATCCCCTACAGTCCAGTATCATTCGGAAGTTGACAAAAACAGACTAGCGGCATTAATTTCAAACACAAGACAATATCAAATAGCTAGTCACATCACAATTTTTTTAAATTTTTTTTTATACATATAACATCTATGGCCTTCACGGGTAGCTGAAGAGCTCCGGGCGCACTGCCTGCCCCCAGGGACTAGGAGCAGGGTCAGTGGTGAAGGCGTGTGTGGTGATCAACCACGTTGGCTGCTATTGTGAGCTAGTCCGTGATTGATTGTGGGGTGTGCATGTATCTGGTATTGTTTGTGTTGTGTGTTTATTGCTTATTTTTTATTGGAGTTGTGAGTGGCGGCTGGGCGGTTCTTGCTGTTTGAGAGGTTTGGTTGCAGTTTGCTAGGATTAGGTCCTCGCTCTATAGTTATTGTTGCCTGATTAGGTGGTCCTGGCCTTGGCTATTCGATTGAGGAAGAAAAAAAAAAGGTATTCTTCTAGGAAACTTGGTCTCCGGAAAAGCTAAGCCAGGCTTTGCTTTCGTCTTCCCGAAGTAACGACGACCGGATCCATAGAAAAGCGGTCCTTATCACCTCCAGGATGGCATTATGATAATGTTCACCCAACTCTTGTCACGCGGAGATTCGGTGATTACGACACGAAAAGATTAAAAAGGTTATAAAAAAAGAAACTAAGTTGTTATGGGGAGTGTGTTGAAAGGTTGGTAGCACTTTGGAGGGGTGTCCTGTGTGCCCTCAGGCAACTGACGTTCCTCCGGTGTACTACACATTATCCAACACGCCCTCTTCACTCCCTTTTGAAAACTGGCCCACCTCCTCCAGGAAGGTCCTGTTGGTTAATCCTTCCAACTCATTCGTGAAGTATTCGGAGGTGTTCACTAAAAGATGAAAAAGTTATTTTTTTTTTCCCTCTTTCCTCAATTCGTTTTCGCCTAGGTTTTGGGTATTTCGTTTTTACTGTTGAATTTTGATGAGGATGTTGCTTGTTATTCTTTGACTAGTTATTATTGGCTGGTTAACGATTACGTTTATTGCTGCGTTATATTAGGCTCGGCTACGCGATTGAGGTAAAAATATAAATAAAAAAAAAAGGTATTCTTCTAGGAAACTTGGTCTCCGGAAAAGCTAAGCCAGGCTTTGCTTTCGTCTTCCCGAAGTAACGACGACCGGATCCATAGAAAAGCGGTCCTTATCACCTCCAGGATGGCATTATGATAATGTTCACCCAACTCTTGTCACGCGGAGATTCGGTGATTACGACACGAAAAGATTAAAAAGGTTATAAAAAAAGAAACTAAGTTGTTATGGGGAGTGTGTTGAAAGGTTGGTAGCACTTTGGAGGGGTGTCCTGTGTGCTCTCAGGCAACTGACGTTCCTCCGGTGTACTACACATTATCCAACACGCCCTCTTCACTCCCTTTTGAAAACTGGCCCACCTCCTCCAGGAAGGTCCTGTTGGTTAATCCTTCCAACTCATTCGTGAAGTATTCGGAGGTGTTCACTAAAAGATGAAAAAGTTATTTTTTTTTTCCCTCTTTCCTCAATTCGTTTTCGCCTAGGTTTTGGGTATTTCGTTTTTACTGTTGAATTTTGATGAGGATGTTGCTTGTTATTCTTTGACTAGTTATTATTGGCTGGTTAACGATTACGTTTATTGCTGCGTTATATTAGGCTCGGCTACGCGATTGAGGTAAAAATATAAATAAAAAAAAAAGGTATTCTTCTAGGAAACTTGGTCTCCGGAAAAGCTAAGCCAGGCTTTGCTTTCGTCTTCCCGAAGTAACGACGACCGGATCCATAGAAAAGCGGTCCTTATCACCTCCAGGGTGGCATTATGATAATGTTCACCCAACTCTTGTCACGCGGAGATTCGGTGATTACGACACGAAAAGATTAAAAAGGTTATAAAAAAAGAAACTAAGTTGTTATGGGGAGTGTGTTGAAAGGTTGGTAGCACTTTGGAGGGGTGTCCTGTGTGCCCTCAGGCAACTGACGTTCCTCCGGTGTACTACACATTATCCAACACGCCCTCTTCACTCCCTTTTGAAAACTGGCCCACCTCCTCCAGGAAGGTCCTGTTGGTTAATCCTTCCAACTCATTCGTGAAGTATTCGGAGGTGTTCACTAAAAGATGAAAAAGTTATTTTTTTTTCCCTCTTTCCTCAATTCGTTTTCGCCTAGGTTTTGGGTATTTCGTTTTTACTGTTGAATTTTGATGAGGATGTTGCTTGTTATTCTTTGACTAGTTATTATTGGCTGGTTGACGATTACGTTTATTGCTGCGTTATATTAGGCTCGGCTACGCGATTGAGATAAAAATATAAAAAAAAAAATAATGTATTCTTCTAGGAAATTTGGTCTCCGGAAAAGCTAAGCCAGGCTTTGCTTTCGTCTTCCCGAAGTAACGACGACCGGATCCATAGAAAAGCGGTCCTTATCACCTCCAGGGTGGCATTATGCTAATGTTCACCCAACTCTTGTCACGTGGAGATTCGGTGATTACGACACGAAAAGATTATAAAAAAAGAAACTAAGTTGTTCTGAGGAGTGTGTTGAAAGGTTGGTAGCACTTTGGAGGGGTGTCCTGTGTGCCCTCAGGCAACCGACGTTCCTCCGGTGTACTACACATTATCCAACACGCCCTCTTCACTCCCTTTTTAAAACTGGCCCACCTCCTCCAGGAAGGTCCTGTTGGTTAATCCTCCGGTGGTGTCAACTCATTCGTGGAGTATTCGGAGGTGTTCACTAAAAAATGAAAAAGTTGTCTTACTTCCCTACTTACTCAAATCTTTCGCCTTGGTTTTAATATTACTTACTAGGGTTGGTAATTTAGATGGGGGTTCTACTTTGTTTGATTGTTTGTTTGACGGCTCGTCGCCATGCACATACTCCAATTTTTTTTTTTTTTTTTTTTTTAAATTAAATAACCATCACGGGTAGCTGAAGAGCTCCGGACGCACTGCTGCTCCTGGGACTTGAAGCAGGTCAGTGGTGATGGGTGTGTGGTGATCAACCACGTTGGCTGCCATTGTGAGCCAGTCCGTGGTTGATTGAGGGGTGTGTATGTTTTGTGTTTCTGTTGTTGTGTGTTGCATATTATTGGTTATGTTTTTGGTTGTCTCTATGATTTTTGTTAGTTTCTGACGTATTGTTCTGTTTGAGAAGCTATCTGCGAATGCTGTTAAGTGGGATGGGTTTGGTCTTTTTAGGTGGTTGTGTTTAGTTAGTGGACACTCGTGCATGTAGTGTTCAGGTGTACCTTGTTCGTCGCAGGGGCACTGATCTGTGTTAAGTTTGTGCAAGAATGTTGGGAAGAAGCCGTGTCCTGTTAGAAATTGCGTTATTGCTGGGTGGCCAATTAGTCTATCGTAGTCTACTGTTGGGTAGTATGTTTTGGTTTGTCATTTAACTTGTGATAATAGGAAGAGCTCATTTTGATTTGATAAAACAGAATTCTAAATTTCTAAACAACAAGCGATATCAAGATTAGAGAACACGCCAACAATATTTGGAAATCCAATGCAAAACATAATAATAAGAAGGCAATAGCGGTGCACAGGAAGTTCATACGGACCGGGTGAAGTTAATTCCGTTTAACTAACTGTTTGTTTGTTTATTTAGAAAACGAGGTGAATTAGCAATAGAAAATTTCATTTCTCTTGTTATATTGATCGTTTGTGATGCACCATCGTCTTCTTCACTGTAAATAAAACCATCTATTGTCAAAAACTTGCTAACCCTGTCTAATTATGATATTTTTCAAAGTGCTTAAAAATATTTTTTGAGTGCTTGAAAAGTGCTTATTTATTGTTGTAAAATTTGGCTACGCACCCTGGATACGCATTTAAGTAATTTCAGAATCATGCCTCACAATTTTCATTCTAGTAGTTTACAAATCACACATTGAGATTTTTTTTTTTTTTTTTTTAGTCAATTGGTGTTTTTTAAAGTGATTTGAAACAGCAATGTAACTATCAACCATTTGTATTATTAGATGATAAATTTAATAAATATATATATATATATATATATATATATATATATATATATATATATATATTTGCTTTGTGCATTGCAATAAGCATTGTGCTTTAAAAATATACAATTTCTGCTTCTACGTAATTGTAAAATCTAGTTGACATGTAATTTAGCATATAATTGTAATACTGAATGGGTCCTTGACAAATTTGATTTTAGATACTTGAGAGTCATTGAGAAGTTCTTGAATTTTTTTTTTTTTTTTAATGAGTTGGAACCCTGTATTAGTTCAAAATATAGAGAAAACCTGAAAAAATTACAGAATAATGAAAAGAGAAGAAGAAAATTATTAAAATAACATAATAAAAAAATTCAATAAAAATCCGGGGGGAAAAGATATCTCTTCATCAGCTCACACGATTATATACACAAAAAGGAGTGCTTTCTAATATTGTATCAATATAGCCAAAGCAAAATGTATCAGTGCAATAGTATAAGGAGCACTAAATTTTTTTGAAACAAAATAGAACACATAAAGCAACAAATATCACGTTAAAAAAAAAAAAAAAAAAACAGAAAATAAAATATAAAGGAAAAACCGAACACACATGTTAGTTATCAAGGATTCGCCCGAAAATGGATGTGTGCAAGGTAATATTATACTGGATAATTTAAAGAAGTTTATAATTAAAAAAGTTTATAATTAAAAAAGTTTATATTTAATTATACAATATTAATGATTTTACAAAATTAACATTTATTTAAGAAAGAGAGGGAAATAAACATCAATTGCCCGTTTTGCACAGATTTGCTCGTATTGGATTTGCTCATGGTAAAAATATATAAACTAACAAAACAGTTTTTAGTAAATTTATTTAAAATAACATGCAATTAACTCAATGATTTTATATAGAATTTAATTACTTTAGTTGGGTATCCATTATTTTTTTATCAAATTTTGAAAGAGTTCGTCTATTTGTTTTTCAGATAAATAAACATTACTATATATATTCTTTTAATTCTATTCATTTGATTAAAAATGGTATTTAAATAGATGTTTTTAGAAACATTATAGAATTCCAAGTAAATAGTTTATTTATATTAAAATAATTTCTTTTATCGTATAAATCACAAAGCAGATATTTTCTTCTTTTATAATACCCAAATCCAAAAGTTTATATTATCATC